>JALAZF010000311.1:6190000-7390000 GCA_022829125.1 Lathyrus tuberosus
TAAAAGATGGAATATAATAATTTATTATATGATATTTTCAATTTAACTTTTGATAAAATAATTAAACTAATTATAAAATTTAATATATTATTCTTATGAATAATTGGATTATTTGTCTCCCAATAATTTTTATCCTTATTTAATGAATTTGTATTTATTATAATATTTATATGATGTCCTATAAATAGGATTAATTTCATTGTATACGATAGACCAATGAAATAATACATAATTATTCTAATATTTCTCTTCTTTATTTTATAACATATTATCAACACGAAACTCTACCATATGAATGGTAACTAATTATCTAAGAAGTGATACAAATAATTTGATAATGAAGGTCTAACTATATGAAACTCCAAGATTTAGAAGGTAACATTATTATTTTTTTTTCGTAATATATATTTTTAATTCTACATATTATATATTGATATATTGATTAGAAGAAAAAAATCAACAATGATTTTCATGAATTCCAGAAGGATTTGATGAATAATGTTAAAATATCTCTGAAAGACTATAAAATAATGTGTTTGTTATATAGTTCTTGAAGAACTTAACAAATATCCTTGAAAGATAGAAAAATAATAATTTATTATATAATTCCTGAAGAACTAATCAAGATCCCTGAATGATTGAAAAATAATAATTTATATAGTTCTTGAAGAATTTATAATGCATCTCCGGAGGATTACACGAAAATTGTTTATCTTTATTATTGATTGAAGATCTATGATCTACCTCTCGAAAAAATTATATATATTATAAAGGATCCCTAGAGGATTGTTCAAAGAATGAATTACTTTTATTCATTCATCAAAGAATGGTTATCCCTTGATGATTGATAAGAAAATGATTATTCTGTCTTCATTGATCATAAAAGTATCAATGACGATTTTCATGGATCTTAGAAAAATTGACAATCGCAGAAGGATTGCATGAATAATATTAATAATTGTAAATTTATTAAGATTGAAAAATATATATTTTATACAAATTATTTTATATTTACTAGATAGTGAAACAAATTAGAAGAATAGAATCATATGTATTATGGTAAATCAGATGTTTACAAATCACACTTAAGTGTGTTGTTGGCAAAATCGGTTGGGCCATCTCAGATGTATTATAATGTGAGAACTAGTTTTGACGAACCAGAAGTTTCTTCAATCCAATAAAATTTGTGTGTTGCTAAAGAAAAAAATAGAGAAATTGATTTTTTATGACATTAACTATTGCATCGACTAAAAGATCGTGCATATGTCTATTCACAGTTAGAAGTTTGTGAATTTATTTTCTCAACTAATTAGATTAAGATCTTGTTTTCTGGATTTTTTAGAAATTCCTTGATAAGTATCACATATATTACTAAAATTAATATTGAACATCTTGAAGTACATGCTCATAAAAAAAAAGGACTTGAAGATCCACTCTTTAGACGTCTAAAGTTAGTTATATAGTTGATACTTGTGAGATCATCAATTCTAAATTAGATATTTGAAACACACAAAGTATGATATTACGATATTTATTCGCATTAAGCCAACAAGTTAATATAAGATGATTCTACCCTTAACTTACAAATTATTTTAGATTAATAACCTATTATATCTCATCTAAGTAAACTTTTGAATGTGTTGTAATTATTCAATTGCTCTAATATAGTACGCTAATATGAGTTTTGAAAGAATTTTGAGAAAATGTATTTTATATGAATCTCGCACTTGAGGATATATCTTGATCCAATAAGTGAATACTTATTTGAAGCCCAGTGGGCTGATTATCAATTGATAAATTAATTTTCTCAATATTAGGGGGAGAGAATAAGCAGCTGAAAGTGTGAACCAGAAGTTCAAATTAACAATTTGAAATAAAATATTATAATATCATTTTAATCCTCAAAGTTCAAAACATAATTCATTTGCAAAGTTTATGAAACGAATTATTAGTTGCTAATATTCCACTCAAAGTGGATTCACATATTGGACAATATAATATTGCAAATGAGTTATAGTCGCGCCTCAAGCGTGGTAGAAAAGTCGGTTCTGATGTTAAAAGTTGTAACACCCCCAATCTAATACCCCCAATCAATTAAAGCGGTAAAAGAAAATTCAAAATTTCGTCAGAGTACATCTAAATTATCATGGCATAGACTGGGAGAATCACATTATATTGAAACAAATATACAACACCTGCTCATAAAGATATGCAACAGTGGGGTAGCAATCAACAGAGGAACTCAGTTCCTTACACCCACATTTCAGAATTTAGAATAAAAGCGGAAAATCTAAAACTGAATAACATATATATATATATATATATATATATATATATATATATATATCATGAAAAGTTGGTCATACATCAAGTTGTACATGCACAAGCCAAAAGATATATATACATAATACACAAATATCACGAACGGCCTCCCTAACTACCCGGTGTCACATATCAGAGCCGACCGACAAAAGAATGAAGACGCAAAGCTTCACAAAAATACCTCCAGCCACTCTAATCTGCAATGCCTCATAGGGCATTATAAACAGCAGAAGGGTGAGAAAAACAACCATAATACAGTTGCACACAATTATATATATAACACAAGGAATACATATATATATATATATACGGTTCTCACCACAACTCACACTATAATTCAAACACAATACCACACAACGTGTAATTCATATATCAATCACCAAGGTATACCAACCATACACATATCCATATATCAATTTATCAATTTTATCCACAATTCCACACATAAACAAACCATAATGATTTATGCAAATGCAAGAGACCGACATGACGACTCTATGCATATGCACATGCGGTACCGACTTCCATTGTTTCTCATCACTAGTTCACTCAGGAACTTTGCTGGAATCATCGCTCGTTACTTAATGTAACTCCCCGTCGAGCATACGATGTTCCCCGTCGCTCACACCTCTTTGTATAAGGCACACGACGTTTATGGATCGCTCACACCTCTTGGTATAAGGCACACGACCCGATCGCTCACACCTCTTTGTATAAGGCACACGATCGTCTATAATCATCGCTCACACCCCACACGGGCACACGACGTTATAGCGAATTCCCTCTGGAATCCAAACCGTCACTCAGGACGTCTCAACAATGCATATCATGATTCATGACATTTAATATGCACACATAAATGCATTCATAATCATGCATATATCAACAGTTACCATACATCGCAATTACTTGCTCTTAGGCCACACATCATCATCACAACACATTGTACATGCATTTTCATGTCACAACAGCCCACAAATCATAGTATATCCTGTTAGTTCCTGGATTGGCTGGAATTTTGGTAAAACAAAGTATGTTCAATGTTGATGTTGCAACATTGAAGTCTTAACACTGGGCTGTGTTAAGTAATTAATAGCTGAAGTTGGATGTCTGATGTCACATAGGTGATGTTGTAACATCAGATCTGCAGAATTAACAACAGCAGGCTGTGATGTTTTAGGGTTGCGTATTAGCTGGAATTGTGGAGAGCAAGCTGTCTCATTGGATGCGAATATCTTGGGATAGATATTTGCTGCTGCATAGGAGATCTGGTGCAGATTTGTAGGAGATTTAAAAGGTTGAAGATTTAAAAAGATTTTAGGAGAAAATCTGTTTTAAATATTCAGTTTTAAATAACAAATCTGGGAGATATTGTAGCAAGTCCAAGACCAATTCAGGAGCTATATAAAGCGCACAAGACCAAAGGAAAAAGGGACAGAAATACAGAGAGAAGATCAAGAGCAGAGGCTGAGTCTCTTGAGTATTTCATACGAGTTGTATAACCAGAATTCTAGGGTGAATTGCTGTGTCGTATTCTGTCCTCTCTAGAAGCTGTGAAGCAATAGAGAGTGGTTGCTTGATCGAAGTTGTGAAGTAAGATCAAGGTTACTCAAAGTGGTTTCTTTGAGTGTTTGTAAGGGATTGAGTGGTGTTCTCATACCTAAGTGGGTTCTTAGGTAGGAAGTCATTAGTAGAGTATAAGTTTAGGAGATTGTCAACGGGTTGTTGAGTCTGTAAATTATATCTAAAAGTAGTGAATTCCATCCCTGGCTTGGTAGCCCCCAGAGTAGGTTGGTTGTAACCGAACTGGGTCAACAATTCTTGGTGTTATTTTACTGTTATTGTTGTCCATTGTGCAGAGTGTGTTGTTGTGACATCGCACCTTAACATCACACGTCTGATACCAGAATTTCAATTGGTATCAGAGCAGGCATCCTGTCTGTCTCTGGGTGAGATCTAGGGAAGTTACTTTCTGGTGTAAAGATGGACAAAGAAGTTGGAGGATTCGTCAACAGACCCCCTATTTTGGATGGATCCAATTATGATTATTGGAAGCCAAGGATGGCCACCTTCTTAAAATCCTCTTGGAAGGCTGTTATTAAAGAATGGAAAGCACCTGTCATGTGTGAGAAAGATGATACCGGCAAAGATAAAGAAGGCACCTCTAAGCCTAAGCCTGAAGAAGAGTGGACCAAGGAGGAAGATGAGCTTTCCCTTGGAAATTCCAAAGCTCTAAATGCCATCTTCAATGGAGTGGATAAGAATATCTTCAGGTTAATCAATACCTGTGAAGTTGCTAAGGAAGCGTGGGATATTTTGCAGGCAACACATGAAGGAACATCTAGAGTCAAGATGTCAAGACTTCAGATTTTAACATCAAAATTTGAAAGCCTGAAGATGAAGGATGATGAGACTATTCATGACTTCCACATGAATGTTCTGGAGCTGGCTAATGCATCCAGTGCTCTTGGTGAGAAAATTTCAAATGAAAAGCTTGTAAGGAAGATCTTTAGGTCCCTACCTAAGAAGTATAAGATGAAGGTAACTGCCATTGAAGAATCACAAGACATCAGCAAGATGAGAGTTGATGAGCTCATTGGATCTTTTCAAACTTTTGAGCTTGGGTTGAATGAGGAAGAACCAGAAAAGAAGCCAAAGAGTTTAGCCTTGGTGTCAAATGATGCAGAAGAAAAAGGAAAGAGTTCTAAATCGCAGGAGGATCTATCTCAGGCCATAGTGATGTTGGGAAGACAGTTCACCAAAGTATTCAAGAGAATGAATAATAACTCCAAGCCTAATGTCAAGAACATATCTTCTGACATCAGCAAGTCAAAAGAGAAGGAGGAGGAGAAAACTGCCCAAGATAAAGGAGTTCAGTGCTTTGAGTGTGAAGGATATGGGCATGTCAAGAAAGAATGTCCCACCTTCTTGAAAAAGTAGAAGAAGGGCATGGCAGTTTCCTGGTCTGACTCTGATAGTGAAAGTGAAGGAGAGTCAGCAAAGCATGTTAGAGCCCTAATAGGAGCTGTTGTGTCTGATGATGATTCTAGTGATGGAGAAGTAACTTATAAAGAGTTAGCATCTACTTATCAAGAGCTGTGTTTAAAAAGTGCTGAGATTTGTCAAGAAAACAAGTGCCACAAGCAACAGATTGCTCAGCTAGAGAATGAAAAGACTGATATGGAAAATGAAGTTGTACTAGTTAAATCTCAACTTGATCAGATGACAAAATCTGTTAGGATGATGAACAGTGGTACAACCACTATTGATAAGATTCTTCAGTCAGAGAAAGCTGCTAGAGATAAATCTGGTATAGAATTTGTGGCTGAGAAAAAGGTATCTGCTGAAGCAAGCACTTCAGGAACAAAGAAGGAGATGTCTCAACCAATGTCTCAGCATCAAACAAAGAGACATGAGTCTACACCTAAGAAGGTTACTCATCCACAGCCTCAGAATGTTGAGAAGAAGAATGCTCATCATCAGAAGAAGGTGCAGTCTCAGGGAGCTAGTTAGTATATGCCACCTCAATATCACAAGAGCATGAAGGCTGCTAGGTTCAATCAGAACATGGTTCATCAACAACAGGGGAACATGTATGAATATGGATACAACAATGTTGTGCCTCATTACTATGGAAGAAGGAAGCCTCATCACCATAGGAGACGGTTCAAAAGACAGTATCCTTAGAATAGAAGACAGTCAAACTATGGTAGTAGAAAACAACAGCCTTATCATAGTAGAAGAAATCAACACTATGGATGGCAGCACCAGCAACATCATCATCATGGTGGCAGAAGGTTTAACCACTTTAGAGATGACAGAGTTAGATGCTTCTACTATGGCAGATTTGGACATATGCAGTTCTCTTGCTTCAAGCTTCATGGTTATCCAAATTCTGCTCCTCAACCCAGACAGAAGGAGGACAGGCCCAAAGTAGTAAAACAATGGGTTCCTAAAGATCAGGTCACATGTCTATTGGCTCACACATCAGATGGAAATTTTGCTATGGATGCATGGTACTTTGACAGTGGATGTTCAAAGCACATGACTGGATCCAAGAAGCATTTGGTAGAGTTCAATCTGTTCCATGCAAATGATGTTATTTTTGGCAATGGTGAAAAAGGAGTAGTAGAAGGAGTTGGAAGAGTGAAGAATCATGATGGTCTTACTCTTGATAATGTGCTCCTTGTTCAAGGGTTGAGTGCTAATTTAATTAGCATAAGTCAACTTTGTGATAAAGGTTACAAGGTAAGCTACACCAAAGATGAATGTGTGGTAGCTGATGAGCAGAATGAGGTAGTGATGAAGGGGTAAGATCCAAAGATAATTGCTATCAATGGATACCTCAAGTGGACATCTTATCTAGTGATGTTAAGGTTGATACTGTAACATCTGATGGTGACATCAAGTGTGTAAGTATGGTGAAAAGTCAATCTGGGTTAATGACTTATGATGTTGTTACTCCTAAGTTGGATGATGTGTTAAAAGCCAACTTGAGTAGTCAGTTATGTGAGCAAGATGAAGGAGTCAACAATGCTGATGGAAGGATCAAAAGTTGTGACCTTAAGAAGTGTTGGGAGCTGAATACTTGCAAGGCCAAGAAAGATGACAACCTGACTAATGACTCCTATAGTTCAGAAGAAAAATTTCACAAGTTGACAATCCTTAGGTTGGAAGATGCAGATGCTAGAGCTGATGTTAAAATATCTCAAGTCAAGAAAGGTACTTCTAGCCTTAAAATAAAGAAGAGTGATGATGAACTAATTGCAAAAGTGGTTCCTAGGGTTGCTAAACGACTAAAATCAAGGAAGAGGAAAGCTATTGAGTCACCTCCAAAGATGAGAACTGATAAGCAGAAGATCGATGTGGATGGTACTACAAAATCCAGGAGTAAAGTGTTCATCTCTTCCAGAAATAGGAAGATCAGAGATAAGTCTGATGATAATGTCAAGGATATCTCTCAAATGAAGGAAGCCGTTGTTGTTAGAACTTCTGAGAAAATTCAAAAGGCCATACCAGATAACATTCCTGTGTTTTTCATAAAATGGTGGAAGTATGTTCTGGAAAAAGAATTTGGTATAGATACTTTGGATATGGTTGAGTTTGCTAGGATATGGTTCAGAGAGGGTGTGGGAACTTATGGTATTCAGGTGTGTATGAATAAGTTGCTCTGACTGTGTTTTATTGGGAGCTTCTTGAAGGACTTCTTTGTGCAATAAGTCCTTTGAATGGTTATGAGAAGCTGATGTCCCAAAAGATGTTATAACATCATGTTTGCTGGTGGTTATATCTGGAAGATGATTAAGATTGGACACGTGGAGTTGGATGCTCTAGCATTTTTGGTCAGAAGAGGTGGAGATTATGGTCATGTGTTTAGTAGTTTGTTCTGGCAAAGCATGACTACTGCCTTTGAAGACTTCACAAATTTCAACAACTACTGGTGGATGTAAGGATAGAGAAATTGTGATCTCTTGAAGAGACTGGATCTCAGTAAAGCTTATAAGTAAGCTGAGAATTTGTGAAGTTTGTGACACAGTGTTGAGTTTGGATTATTTTGCTGATAGTAAATCCAGTAGTGGAGCATATGTAATACCCTGGTGTCAAGAGTGTCAAGAGTATCCTTGGTGAAGGATGTCTTTGTTCTGGATCTGAAGCTTAGTGCTTACATTATATCTAAGGAGCATCTACATAGTCATACGGGAGAATGATGAAGTAGAAGGTTTGCCTTGGATGGTGAAGATGAATTGTATGATAGCCGTTGGAGAAAGGGACAGTGGTACCAAATTGCATGTACTCAGAAAATGTGCTCAAATGTTCATCTCCATCTAGAGCATTTGTTAATCATGACAGGGGGAGTACTTGTCTATGGATTTTGCAGCAAAGGTGCATTTATTGTGAAGATTGCATGCTAATCAAGCTTGTGGAGATTGGTTGCCTCTTATGAGGATATAATGTCAGATAGCATGTTATGACATCAGGCTGTTGATTGGTGTTTTGGTGTGGCCTTGAATGGTTCTAGTCATATGAAGCAAATTGTTTGAATCTTGTGTGCACATGCTTCTGAGGAGATGTCTGAAGACAAGATTGAATCATGGCCTTGAATAGATTGTACACTTGTCTTGGTGTGTGTTATTCTAAGTGTGAGGAGTTGACTTAGAGTTCAGTGGAAGGCATTGTGTGTGTGTTTCAGATCTTGTGGATAATTGTGTGAAGCCTTCATAACTGGATGGATGAAGAATTTGTCTGGATTTTCAAAATGTGGATATTGCTGACAGAAGAAGTATGGTTTTATACAGGGTGTCATAGGAGATTTAACTTGTTGAGGTTTGTCCAATTGTGGCTAAAAAGGGGGAGAAGTAGCCAAGAGAGCCTAGAGTATCAAAGAGTACAAAGGTCAGTACCAAGAGTTGATTGTTGCTGCTAAGGAATGAAGTCAAGAAATATGCAGCTGATTGCTGATGTTATAGTTCAGAAGTGCAGAAATTAAGGGGGAGTAATGAGTAAGTACTGAACTGCGTGATCAGCTGGCCTTGCTGGTTCATTCTTGAGGGGGAGCACCAATTGGCTGTTGTCAATAGTGAAGATGGTGCTGCAGCAGATCAAGTGATGAAAACTTTGAAAACTGTCAAACTGCTGCTGATTGGAGATTCAAGATTTTTTTTTCGCTAGTGAAGTCTCTGAAGATGCAGAGTGCAGAGATTGTTTTAGCCAAAATTAGCCAAAGGGGGAGATTGTTAGTTCCTGGATTGGCTGGAATTTTGGTAAAACAAAGTATGTTCAATGTTGATGTCAAGGTGATGATGTTGCAACATTGAAGTCTTAACACTGGGCTGTGTTAAGTAATTAATAGCTGAAGTTGGATGTATGATGTCACATAGGTGATGTTGTAACATCAGATCTGCAGAATTAACAACAGCAGGCTGTGATGTTGTTAGGGTTGCATATTAGCTGGAATTGTGGAGAGCAAGCTGTCTCATTGGATGCGAATATCTTGGGATAGATATTTGCTGCTGCATAGGAGATCTGGTGCAGATTTGTAGGAGATTTAAAAAGATTTTAGAAGAAAATCTGTTTTAAATATTTAGTTTTAAATAACAAATCTGGGAGATATTATAGCAAGTCCAAGACCAATTCAGGAGCTATATAAAGCGCACAAGACCAAAGGAAAAAGGGACAGAAATACAGAGAGAAGATCAAGAGCAGAGGCTGAGTGTCTTGAGTATTTCATACGAGTTGTATAACCAGAATTCTAGGGTGAATTGTTGTGTTGTATTCTGTCCTCTCTAGAAGCTGTGAAGCAATAGAGAGTGGTTGCTTGATCGAAGCTGTGAAGTAATATCAAGGTTACTCAAAGTGGTTTCTTTGAGTGTTTGTAAGGGATTAAGTGGTGTTCTCATACCTAAGTGGGTTCTTAGGTAGGAAGTCATTAGTAGAGTATAAGTTTAGGAGATTGTCAACGGGTTGTTGAGTCTGTAAATTATATCTACAAGTAGTGAATTCCATCCCTGGCTTGGTAGCCCCCATAGTAGGTTGGTTATAACCGAACTGGGTCAACAATTCTTGGTGTTATTTTACTGTTATTGCTGTCCATTGTGCAGAGTGTGTTGTTGTGACATCGGACCTTAACATCACACGTCTGATACCAGAATTTCATATCCATACCAATAACATATTGCACATACACATCAAGTTAACCCAATTAAACGGCAAAAGTCGACCTTAAAACCACACATTTTCTAATTCCCGACATAATTTAATTGGCCAACAATTCTCAAAACTATCATCACAAGCAAGAACATTTTATAAGCTTTCCAATGATATAAAGAACACTTAAATCGGAAATACGGTTCAAGAGTTATGAATTTTTAAAGAAAAGTATTATTTGGAAAACTCTCAGCACCGCCCGGCGAAACACTCAAACCGCCTGGCGAAACACCCCTCGCCGCTACACCACCCGGCGAAGCACATGCGTCACTAATTCTACCAAAATGACTCAAAGAGTCAGGAACTTGTAACCTCTGCGCCTCTCAAAACCGCCCGGCGAAAGAACGAACCGCCCGGCGAAACAAGCCCACCGCCCGGCGCTTCACACCAGAAGCAGAATTTTATGCTTGCGTGTACACTGTTCCTCACCCCCAAAAATCTCATTTTTCCACCCAAATCACTTCCAGCAGCAAAACCGGTAATAGCAATGGTTCATAAACATATAGAGATCATACAACACGAATTATACCGATTTCCGTCCGTGAAAACATCGATTTCTACTCGTTTACGCGCTTTCGACCTATAACCGAAAAACTATCAAAAAACCAATACAACATGCAAACACACATACATAATCATACACAACGATAAGATAATCGAGTTTCACACCCTTACCCGATTAAATAACGCGTAGAAAAGTCGGTTGATCGATTTCCAAGTTTTTTCCAAAATTCTCTCTTTTCTTCTATTCTCCTTTTCTTCTTTTCTCTTTTCTCTCTATTTTCTTTTCTACTTTTCTATTTTATAAAAATCAAAATATCTAACCACTCAAAAAGACTAAAATACCCCTACCCTCAAATATCTCGCGAACGATCCCAAAACCCGATAAAATATAATCTCGACTAAAAATAACACATTTCCAAATAAAAATCGAAAATAAAATGAAATAATAATAAAATAATCAAAAAGACTCAATTAAATAAAAACACACAAAAACTAGGGCGTTACAACTCTCCCCCACTTAGAAATTTTCGTCCTCGAAAATATACCTGAGACAAACAACTCGGGATATGACTCCCGCATCTGACTCTCCAACTCCCAAGTCAAATTGCCCTCAGCAGCGCCTCCCCACGCTACCTTCACCAGTGCAATATCCTTGCCCCGCAATCGCTTCATCTCGCGATCCAAAATCCTAACTGGTAATGCCTCAACCGTAAGGTTCTCCCTTACCTCAACCTTATCCATCGGAATCACATGCGACGGATCCGGAACATACTTCCAAAGCTGTGAAACATGGAACACATCGTGCAAATTCGACAGATTCGGCGGCAACGCCACCCTATACGCCACAGCACCCACTCTCGCGGATATCTGGTAAGGACCAATAAATCGAGAAGTAAGTTTCTTCGATTTCAATGCATGACCCACACCTGTTACCGGCGTAACCCTCAGAAATACATGATCTCCCTCTTGGAACTCAAGATCCTTCCGTCTCCGATCATGATAACTCTTTTGCCTACTCTGAGAAGCCTTCATTTTCTCACGAATAAGCTTCACTTTTTCCGTCATCTGTTGCACCAACTCTGGTCCAACCACCGTTCTCTCACCAGATTCGTGCCAACACAACGGTGTTCGACACCTTCGTCCATACAGTGCTTCAAACGGTGCCATTCCAATACTAGAATGAAAACTGTTATTATACGTGAACTCAATCAATGCAAGATAACTATCCCACGCACCACCTTGTTCCAAAACACACGCCCTCAACAAATCTTCCAACGACTGAATCGTCCTCTCCATCTGACCATCTGTCTGCGGATGATAAGCCAAACTCAATCTCAATTTAGAACCCAACGCCTTCTGTAAACTTTCCCAAAATCTCGAGGTAAACCTAGGATCTCGATCCGAAACAATACTCAATGGAACTCCATGCAACTTCACAATCACACTGATGTAAATCTCTGCCAACCTCTCCAAAGTAAAACTGATGTCAATCGGAATGAAATGAGCCGATTTAGTCAGCCTATCCACAATCACCCAAATAACATTATGCCCTCTCTGCGTATTCGGCAACCCTGTTACAAAATCCATCGAAATGATATCCCATTTCCATTCAGGAATATCCAACGGCTGCAACAAACCACTAGGCCTCAAATGTTCCACCTTCGATTTCTGACAAGTCAAACATGCATACACAAACTGAGCCACAACTCTTTTCAATCCAGCCCACCAGAAAATCTTCTTCAAATCTTGGTACATCTTATTCGCTCCCGGATGTATACTCAAATTACTCCGGTGTCCTTCTTCCAAAATCATCTTTTTCAACTCCGCATCATCCGGAATACAAGTTCTACCTCGGAATCTCAAAACACCATTAATATCCACTTGAAAATCACTATTCGTATCCTTTCCTCCAACCAACATCAAATCCACAAGTTTCACATCCAACTTTTGCTTTTCACAAACAGTCATCAGAAAATCATTAATAACTGTTAACATACCAAGCCTCACGCTATCCGACGTCCATTCACATACCAAACTCAAGTCTCTAAATGATTCCAAAAGTTCCCACTCCTTAACCATTAAAGCGGACATATACAACGATTTCCGACTCAAAGCATCGACTACCACATTAGCTTTACCAGGATGGTAATTCAAGCCAAAGTCGTAGTCTTTCAAGAATTCCAACCATCTACGTTGCCTCATCTTTAGCTCTTTCTGATCAAATAGATATTTCAAACTTTTGTGATCACTAAAGACTTCAAACCTTGCACCGTAGAGATAATGCCTCCAAATCTTCAACACAAAAACCACAGCCGCTAACTCAAGATCATGAGTAGGATAATTTTTCTCATGAACTCTTAATTGCCTTGAAGCATAAGCCACTACCTTACCTTCTTGCATCAGAACACCACCTAGACCAATCAAAGAAGCATCACAATAAACCACAAATGGTTCATTAGGATTCGGCAAAATCAAAATCGGAGCTGTCGTCAATCTTCTTTTCAGCTCGTTAAAACTTTCTTCGCACCGAATATCCCAAATGAACGTTTGCCCTTTACAAGTCAACTGGGTCAAAGGAAGTGCTAGCTTAGAAAAACCTTCAATAAACCGTCGATAATAACCGGCCAAACCCAAAAAGCTTCGAATTTCAGTAACAGATCTCGGAGCCTCCCATTGTAGAACTGCTTCTACTTTAGATGGATCCACAGAAATACCATTACCCGAAATTACGTGCCCAAGAAAACCCACCTCTGACAACCAGAATTCACACTTGGACAATTTGGCAAAAAGCTTCCTTTCTTTCAAAACCTGCAAAACAATACGCAAATGCTCCACGTGCTCTTCCCGAGACTTAGAATAAATCAAAATGTCATCAATAAACACAACGAAAAATCGATCCAGATGCTCGTGAAAAATACGATTCATGTATTCCATAAACACACCTGGCGCATTAGAAACCCCGAACGGCATCACAGAATATTCATAATGACTGTATCGTGTCCTAAAAGTCGTCTTCTGAATATCTTCTTCCTTCACCCTTATCTGATGATACCCTGATCTCAAGTCAATCTTACTGAACACACACGCACCAACCAACTGATCCATCAGATCATCAATCCTTGGAAGAGGATACTTATTCTTAATCGTCACCTTATTCAACTGGCGATAATCAATACACAACCGCATACTCCCATCCTTCTTTTTCACCAATAAAACTGGAGCACCCCAAGGAGAAACACTAGGTCTCACAAATCTCTTTTCCAACAACTCATTCAACTGTCTCTTTAACTCCACCAACTCAGATGCCGACATACGATAAGGTGCCATAGAAATAGGTCTAGTACCAGGAACTAGATCTATAGAAAACTCCACTTCTCTCTCTGGCGACAAGTCTGAAATATCCTCAGGAAACACTTCTGGAAATTCACACACAACAGGAAACACATCAAGTGAAACTTGACTATCCACAGTCAAAGATACAAATAACCCAAACAACTGAGCTTCATTCGCCAAAAGTCTCTTCAACTCTTTGGTAGATAAGAAACTCGAGTCTTCGTCTTCCTCAAGAGAAGGAAACCTTACTAGCTTATGATAACAATCAATATGGACCCTATTGAATTGCAACCAATTCATTCCCAAAACCACATCCAAACCTTCCAACGGCAAACACACTAAATCCATCTCAAATTCTTTACCATAAATGGTCAAAGGACAACTTAGACAAACCAAAGAAGTAGTTACTGACCCCATCGCTGGAGTATCAATAACCATCTCACCACCCATCAAAGACAACACAAGATTCAAACGCTTCGCGCACTCAGACGAAATAAACGAATGAGTCGCTCCAGTATCAATAATAGCAACTAAAGGAGTACTATTAATAAAACAAGTACCTCTGATCAGACGATCTGCACTTGAAGTCTGAGTTCCCGCTAAGGCAAATACTTTTCCACCAGCTGGAGCTTGCTTCGGTTTCGGACACATTGTACTAACATGTCCAAGCTCACCACAATTGAAACACTTCACCACGTTCCTCTTACAATCAGCTGCAATGTGTCCTACACCTCCACAGTTAGAACACTTCCTAAAATCTTTCTTGCACTCAAACTGACGATGTCCTACATCGCCACATCTATAACACCTCATAGGACCAGACATTCCTCCTCCACTTGACCTTTTCTCAAAATTCCCCCTTTGTTTACCTTTATCAGCTGGTGTCACATACGGACCACCACGGAACTGTTGCTTCCCTTTCCTCTCGCTCACACTCTTGTAATGTGTAGAACGAACCTTACTGTCCTCTTCATAAATTCTACAACAATCCACCAAATCAGAAAACCTCCGAATCCTTTGATAACCAATAGCTTGCTTAATCTCAGGACGCAAGCCATTCTCAAACTTCACACACTTAGAAAATTCAGCAGTCGCTTCAGCATAATGAGGATAAAACTGCACAAGTTCCACAAACTTAGCAGTATAATCAACAACAGACATATTACCTTGTTTTAGTTCCAAGAACTCGATTTCCTTCTTTCCTCTTACATCTTCAAGAAAGTACCTCCTCAGAAACTCCATGCTAAACACAACCCAAGTAATCTCCTCCTCTGCAGCTTCCAACACACGACGAGTACAAACCCACCAATCGTCAGCTTCTTCCAATAACATGTGAGTACCCAGTCTCACCTTCTGATCTTCATCACAATCCATACCTCGGAAAATCCTTTCAATCTCTTCCAGCCAGATCTGTGCACCATCCGGATCATATCTTCCTTTAAAGACATGTGGTTTATTCTTCCTGAACTCATCATTACCCGCAACATGAGGTGCACCCTGCACAGCACGAGCCATAGCTTGTATAGCTGCAGCCAAAGCAGCATCATCCCTACCAGCCATATTCTGTTTATTTCCAATAACAGAAACTATGGTTAAACAAACAGCTCACTCCAAACGCAACACCGACCAAGGACTGACGCAACTGACACGGACTGGCTCTGATACCACTTAATGTAACACCCCTAATCTAATACCCCCAATCAATTAAAGCGGTAAAAGAAAATTCAAAATTTCGTCAGAGTACATCTAAATTATCATGGCATAGACTGGGAGAATCACATTATATTGAAACAAACATACAACACCTGCTCATAAAGATATGCAACAGTGAGGTAGCAATCAACAGAGAAACTCAGTTCCTTACACCCACATTTCAGAATTTAGAATAAAAGCGAAAAATCTAAAACTGAATAACATACATATATATATATACATATATATATATATATATATATATATATATATATATATATATATATCATGAAAAGTTGGTCATACATCAAGTTGTACATGCACAAGCCAAAAGATATATATACATAATACACAAATATCACGAACGACCTCCCTAACTACCCGGTGTCACATATCAGAGCCGACCGACAAAAGAATGAAGACGCAAAGCTTCACAAAAATACCTCCAGCCACTCTAATCTGTAATGCCTCATAGGGCATTATAAACAGCAGAAGGGTGAGAAAAACAACCATAATACAGTTGCACACAATTATATATATAACACAAGGAATACACATATATATATATATATATATATATATATATACGGTTCTCACCACAACTCACACTATAATTCAAACACAATACCACACAACGTGTAATTCATATTTCCATCACCAAGGTATACCAACCATACACATATCCATATATCAATTTATCAATTTTATCCACAATTCCACACATAAACAAACCATAATGATTTATGCAAATGCAAGAGACCGACACGACGACTCTATGCATATGCACATGCGGTACCGACTTCCATTGTTTCTCATCACTAGTTCACTCAGGAACTCTGCTGGAATCATCGCTCGTTACTTAATGTAACTCCCCGTCGAGCATATGATGTTCCCCGTCGCTCACACCTCTTTATATAAGGCACACGACGTTTATGGATCGCTCACACCTCTTGGTATAAGGCACACGACCCGATCGCTCACACCTCTTTGTATAAGGCACACGACCGTCTACAATCATCGCTCACACCCCACACGGGCACACGACATTATAGCGAATTCCCTCTGGAATCCAAACCGTCACTCAGGACGTCTCAACATTGCATATCATGATTCATGACATTTAATATGCACACATAAATGCATTCATAATCATGCATATATCAACAGTTACCATACATCGCAATTACTTGCTCTTAGGCCATACATCATCATCACAACACATTGCACATGCATTTTCATGTCACAACAGCCCACAAATCATAGTATATCCATACCAATAACATATTGCACATACACATCAAGTTAACCCAATTAAACGGCAAAAGTCGACCACAAAACCACACATTTTCTAATTCTAGACATAATTTAATCGGCCAACAATTTTCAAAACTATCATCACAAGCAAGAACATTTTATAAGCTTTCCAACGATATAAAGAACACTCAAATCGGAAATACGGTTCGAGAGTTATGAATTTTTAAAGAAAAGTATTATTTGGAAAACTCTCAGCACCGCCCGGCGAAACACTCAAACCGCCCGGCGAAACACCCCTCGCCGCTACACCGCCCGGCGAAGCACAGGCGTCACCAATTCTACCAAAATGACTCAAAGAGTCAGGAACTTGTAACCTCTGCGCCTCTCAAAACCGCCCGGCGAAAGAACGAACCGCCCGGCGAAACAAGCCCACCGCCCGGCGCTTTACACCAGAAGCAGAATTTTATGCTTGCGTGTACACTGTTCCTCACCCCCAAAAATCTCATTTTTCCACCCAAATCACTTCCAGCAGCAAAACCGTTAATAGCAATGGTTCATAAACATATAGAGATCATACAACACGAATTATACCGATTTCCGTCCGTGAAAACATCGATTTCTACTCGTTTACGCGCTTTCGACCTATAATCGAAAAACTATCGAAAAACCAATACAAAATGCAAACACACATACATAATCATACACAACGATAAGATAATCGAGTTTCGCACCCTTACCCGATTAAATAACGCGTAGAAAAGTCGGTTGATCGATTTCCAAGTTTTTTCCAAAATTCTCTCTTTTCTTCTCTTCTCCTTTTCTTCTTTTCTCTTTTCTCTCTATTTTCTTTTCTACTTTTCTATTTTATAAAAATCAAAATATCTAACCACCCAAAAAGACTAAAATACCCCTACCCTCAAATATCTCGCGAACGATCCCAAAACCCGATAAAATATAATCTCGACTAAAAATAACACATTTCCAAATAAAAGTCGAAAATAAAATAAAATAATAATAAAATAATCAAAAAGACTCGATTAAATAAAAACACACAAAAACTGGGGCGTTACAAAAGTCATCTACAAAGAAAAGAAACTAAAGTTAAAAATGACCCAAGTGAGGATATGAAAACTCTAAGAGCACTTTGACGTAATTTAATTTTGAGTTCCAGAAGAACTAACCAGGTACTTGAAACTGTGAGGGCTAAGGTCTCTTATCTATTTTGGTTTTAATGATGTCAACCAATAAGAGTGTCATTAGATTGTAATTTGAACGGTATCACTTCATTGTCGGGCAAATTGCATCTAACCATCGTTTTTCATGCGTCCAAACATATAGGAAGAGGTCTTACCTAAAATTACATATGCATGATCATAATATTGATGTTTGGTATGTTTGTCTTAGTCTTGGTCAGCTACAATATGTAGAAAAAGAAGTTTTTGAAAAAATGCAGGTCATGAGCTGACCCAAAGTATGCATGAGTCGACTCATGCTAGTTGAAAAAATTTTGTGAAAAATTCGGGAAAGCGCACGCTGACCCCCTGCAAGACTTGGGTCGACGCATACCTCTGAGTAATTGAAAAAATGCAAAATCTACAGACTGGCGTCGACGCAAGGTGCTGATGGGTCGACACATGGTTGTTGAATTTGCGTAGTGAGGCCTGCGGGATAGCGCACGCCGACCCTCTTTAAAAGGGCGGTCGACCCAACCTCTCCTGAACTGATTTTTCTGCATTAATTTTTTGTCTGTTATTTCTGTTATTTCTTTTTGTTGGTCATTTTGTTATTCATTATAAATAGTTGGGTCTGCTCACTCTTAAAAATAACAAGAAACGTGAAAATTTATACCAATCATTCTCTTCATCTTCATCTTCATCCTTGAGTCAACCAACAATTACACATAATCATTTTTGCTTGTGTTGTCCATTGTTTTGAAGTGATAACGTTCAGAATTAGGAAGTGTTGTGATCTTCATTTCTGGGTTGAGAATTGGTAGGTGTTTCTTGAATAAAACCTTAGGTTTTATCCTCCAAGAATCAAGGTGATTTTGGGGGTTTTTGGCACAAACTGTTTCGTTCTATAGGGATTCAACCGTGCGAAGGTAACCGAAGAACAAAGGATTCTTTCGGTTTAGTAGCTACAGTCGGAGGATCGTAGAACAAAGGTTTGGGGATCGAATTGCGGAGAATTGAAATCGGCCGAGTGAAGGTGACTGAAGAACGGTGGTTTCTTGCAGTCTAGTAGCATGGGACGGTGACTTGTTCAACCGAATTCGAGGCATTTGATTCGTCTTGAATCAAGGGGAGAGAAGACTCTGCATCAACAATCAAAGACGTTTGAGAGTTTGGATGTTCATAGTTCTTCTCTTATATAAACAATTTGCAAAAAAATAACATATATATATATATATATATATATATATATATATATATATATATATATATATATCTCAATTCCAATTGTGGAATTGGGGGCAAAGGTACCCAAAGCGAGGACGATTGGGAAACGGCCTAATCAAATCGTGTTTGTTCTCTCTCTCCCTTAACTCTTTACGTTTAATATCATTCGAATTTACGAAGTTTAAATTGATCGAAATTTCTGAGCTAGTGTTATATTGAGCTATTAAATTGTTTTGTAAATTTGATACAATCCCTTGGATTGTATTTAGGAGCAGCTCAACATCACATTACTTTGAAATCTGCACTTAGTGTGTTAACGCACACCAAGTGTTCAATAATTTTGTTTCAATGCAAAATCGAACGTATTCGCAATTAATTATTTGTCGATTTACCTCGTTGGGTTGGATTAACTATCAAGCAAATAAAACATTGTTGATTGCGTTTAAACGGTGTTAATCAATCTGAATTTTTCTCATCCATAATTCATTCCCAATATTGTCGTGCATATCTGATCCCTCTAGTAGAGGTTCGTTGTAGACATAATTCAGTGGCCGCTTCCGTCAAACTTTTAAAACCAATTTTTTGGAAAGCCATTTGCGTGTAAAACTTGAAGGATCTATTCAACCCCCCTTCTAGATCCTAGCCATTGTCTAACAGAAACTTATGAAAATTAAGAGATCTCGATAAATTATGTCATGAATGGAATATGATAGAACCAAAATAAAGTCAATATTGACATCTCTTTGTGTATAATATAGCGCTAAAGATGATAAATGATAACGAGGATCATGAGTCAAAGTCTATCAAAGATTGTAGACAAAGTGAGAATTGGCCAATATGAACATATTCAATTGAAGAAAAATTAAACTCACTTTACAAGTGACTCAATTTTGGACCTGTAGTTCGAACACCTCAAGATGTGAAACCAATTTAATATATATGAGTTTTTGTGAAAAAGCAAAATAGGAATGGTATAAAGCTTGATTTTTTGCTCAAGAATTTTCACAAAGACCTAAAATTTATTTTGATGAAACATATCCACCTGTAGTGGATGCAATTCAATTTTTGATATTTAATTAGGTTTGTAGTAAATGAAGGGCTCAATTTGCACATGATGGATGTTGTAACAGCTTATCTGTATGGTTCACTTGATAGTAAAATTTACATGAAACTCCCTGAAGGGTTCAATATACCAGATAAACACAACTCTGAATCTTGAGAAAGCTACTCCATAAGATTGAACAAGTCTCTCTCTATGGGCTGAAACAAAGACCAGGAAAGAAATTTCCAATAATAGCTGTCTATGTGGATGACATAAATATTATTGGAACTCCTAAAGAGCTTTCAAAAGCTATGAATTGTTTAAAGAAAGAGTTTGAGATGAAGAACCTAGGAAAGAAAAAATTATGTCTAGGTTTACAAATTAAACACTTGGACAAAAGAATATTTGTACATCAAGAAGGCTATATAGAAAAGGTGTTCAAACGTTTCTATATGGACAAATGTCACCCGTTGTCTACTCCAATGGTTGTTAGATCATTAGATGTGGAGAAAGATCCTTTCAGACCTCGAGAAAAGGATGAAGAGTCATTTGGTCCTGAAGTACCATATCTCAGTGCAATTGGAGCACTAATGTAACTTGCTAATTATACACGTCCTGATATATCATTTGCTGGCAATCTATTAGCATGATACAGTTCTTCACCTACACGAAGACATTGGAATGGAGTCAAACATATACTTCGTTACCTTAGAAGTACAATAGACATGGGTTTGTTTAATATCAAATTATCCAGATTTGAATTAATAGGTTATGTAGATGCAGGTTACTTGTCAGATCCTCATAATGATAGATCACAAACATGTTATTTGTTTACATGTGGGGGTATAACTATTTCATGGAGGTCAGTGAAACAAACCATAGCAGTAATATCATTTAATCATGCAGAACTTTTAGCATTACACGAGGCAAGTCGAGAATGCGTTTGGTTGAGATCCTTAATTCTGCACATCCAAAATACTTGTGGTTTGTCTTCAGGAAAAATAAACGCGACGACCATATATGAAGATAATACTGCATGCATCACTCAATTGAAAGATGGTTACATTAAAGGAGACCGAACAAAACATATCTCTCCAAAGTTCTTTTTCACTCATGATCTTCAGAAGAACGGTGATATAAACATCAAACAAATTCGTTCATGTGACAATCTTGCAGACCTTTTCACAAAGTCACTCCCAAGTAGTACTTATAATCAACTAGTACAAAAGATTGGTCTTCATCATCGAAGAAATAATTGTTCAATTAAGGTCTGAGGGGGAGAAATAAATTTGTTTTAAAAGGATATTGTACTCTTTTTCCTTCACTAGATTTTTTTCCACCGGGTTTTTTCTAGTAAGATTTGTCTCCCAATAACTTCTTTCCTTATTTAATCAATTTTCCCACTGGATTTTTTCCCACTGGATGATTTGTCTCCCATTAACTTCTTTCCTTATTTAATCAATTTGTATTTATTATAATGTTTATATGATGTCCTATAAATAAGACCAATCTCATTGTATACGATATACCAATGAAATAATACATAATCATTCTAATCTTTCTCTCTTCTATTTTATATTATTTCTCCTTATTTTATAACAATTATATTATTTTAGTTAAATTTTAAATTTTAAATATAAGTTAGATTAGAAATTATGATATGATTAAAAGAATTATTAATGTATTCTTATAAAATATATTTAAATATTTAATTATATATATATATATATATATATATATATATATATATATATAGTTACTTACTATTGATTATTCAAAATTTAAATTATATATTAAACATTTTCAATGGATTTGTTTCAAATAAAAATAAAATTATTCGATCACTTATATAATTTTTTTTTGTTTATTTATAAAATTTGAAAATTTATTTCAAAAAATAAAAATAATTATTTTTTGAATATGATAATTTTAATATGTCTTGAAAGGAATATTTCAAAAGAACACAAGTCAAGTCAGTTACATCAATATTGGATAAATGCGTATAATCAGTCAAGTGAAGGGAAATAACCACCTCATTCACAATGAATTCAAACTTTATGTTAGACAACAGGGACTTATCTAGAGGAGAGTGAATAGATTCTCAAATAAAAATTTCTTTACACAAAAATGCTTTAAAAAAACAATTGCTAGTGGAAGTAACTTGGATCGATTCGTCAATACCAATTTGATTCACCGTCTCACACTACTCCTTTACAAGAACTGCAACCCTTCAAAGCATTCACTCGATCGAATCCAAATTGCATATTGTTGTAACCCAAGATTTATCAAGATGATCCACCGTCTCATTCTACTCCTTTGCAAGAACCTCAGCTCTTCAAAGTCTTCACTCGATCAAATCCAAACTTGAGTAATTTTGTCCAAAACCTTCAAATCCCCACTTTGATCTTGAAGGAAACACTCACCTTGGTTTTCTTATTTGAAACCCCCTAAGATCTCAACCCAATTTACAATACCACAAGCTAAATTGGACCTTATCAACTTGATTCTACATGGCACCCAAACAATGAACTATTATGTGTATTTTGTTTGTGTGTATGCATAAAATCAAGGTTGAAGACGAAGAAGGTTTTTAGTATATTTCAGGTTTCGTTTATGATTTTACCAAAATCATTAAAAGGAATGATGCATGTATGAAGTATTTATACGTATGCATGTTAGGAGGCAAAGGAATGCAAAGGATTTAAAGAAAATTGTGAATTTTTTGGAAAATTACTTTGCACATGCCAACCTATGAAAGCTATGTGTCGACATGTTTGACGCATGTGTCGACCTGTATAGGTCATGCGTCGACCTGTAAAGGTCATGTGCCGACCTGTAGAGGCGACACATCTAATAGAGCCCACTGGATTAATAATGCAGTGAATGTGCCGACCTATGAAGCGGATATGTTGACACATAGGAAAAAAATTTCTTCCATGTGTCGACGTGAAATATGCATGTGTCGACCTATAGGTTGATTTTTCACAAAAATTGTTTTGGATGCATGAAACCTTTTCCAACTTGTTTCCAAATTCTTTTTTACTTCCTAATACTAAGATGCACATTGAGAATCAGAGGATATGGTCCAATATACATTAGTGCTAAAGTATCCTAGTTTTGACATCATGCAAAATACATCTAACAGAAAGTTGCACTCACATACTCCCCCTTTTTATGATGGTAAAACTTGAGACGATGTGTTTCATGTCTTCATGAAGACTCCCTCTGAATGTATGCATTCCAACTTCATATCTTGCATCATGCTTCTTCTCCTTTGAAAACGTCAAAAAGAGAGAAAGTAAGCCATGAGAAGTATCTTATAACACACATAAACCAATATACCACATAGAGGTGTTTGCAAAAGTAAGATCATCATTTTCACTGCACTTACATAGAATGATGTACATATTGTACAAAGAATGCCTAAACATAAATAAAAGCATATAAAACAATGAAATAACACGATTGCCACAATTTATGCCAAATAACATACGATAAACATGAAAGATGAAGGATTCACAATAATAAAAAACTCTTGAGTTGCTACAAAGGCGACACGATTATGTGACTTATGTCTTTGGTGCGCATATATATATATATATATATATATATATATATATATATATATATATATATATATATATATAGAGAGAGAGAGAGAGAGAGAGAGAGAAAGAGAGAGAAAGAGAGAGATTTACCACCACTCAAACCAAAAATAGAGATGTTATCATAACAATGACAAACTACAAGAATTTTGCTAACATTATAACATGTTTAAACATATTTCATACCGGAATAGATAAACAACACTATCATATATATCATGTAAGAGCTCAATAATAGAGAACATGCTCATACACAATCACCATATTTCAAGTATGAAAATAAAATAGCATGAAGTCACTATAAGCATATAAATTGAAAGACATCAATTAAGATTTTTGGAAGTGAACAAACATGATATATTTCATACATCAAGTATGTCAAGCATATGGATCATAGATAACATGCAAAAGTAAAAGAATTACTTTCAAAGGGAGAAAATTGGAACAATATTACCTTGCTTAGGAATTGATGAGAAATGTACTTGTATGTTATTGAACTTCCAAGGATGGTTAGAGCAAAAGAATATAAAGTGCATGCAACAAATCATTTTTAGGCAAGATTTGAGATATCATGTAACCCCAATTTGGTCAAGTCTCCTCGAAATATCTGGGCAAGATGGAAACTATGTTGCTTTGCCCTCGCTCTCGTCTGGGCAAGAAAAGTCAGTTTCTTTAGAATCAGTCAAATTTTCAGCAGGGGAAATTCTTTGTTGCGATCAAACTACGGATTTGGATGTATGAACTGGAAACAATAGATCATGGGATCAAATGGAATCTAATGTTGGAGATAAATTATGGAGAGCGGCTCAAGATCTAGGCATTGTTTCTACTGATATCCCGAGTAGACTTGACCAGATGGAAGGGGTAGATAATGCTAGAATCAAAAATAAGAGGGAGGCAATCAAAGGCATGAAATGATTATTGGATCGTTAAATGTCAGAGGGAGTGGTAACCTATCCAAGAGGAAAAGAATCAGTAAGTTAATTACTACAGGTAATGCAGATGTTTTTTTCATTCAGGAATCTAAGTTAAAGGTAGTGGATAGTTCTACAATATGCAATTTATGGAGCTGTGACGAAATTGTTTGGTCCTTTACTGAAGCTCAGGGTCTGTCTGGGGGAATTATTACCGTTTAGAAGGAGCAGTTTGTGCAACCCATTCTTTCCTTTAAAGGAACGGGATTCCTAGAAACTAAAGTGATTTGGAACTCTAAATTGTTTTATTTGATCAATGTTTATTCATCTTGTGATATTCGATCTAAGAGAAGAATGTGGAAAGATCTAATCGATTTGAAGAAGAAGTTTTCTGACGGGGCCTGGATTTTGGGAGGGGATTTCAACGCTATATCTAAGTCTTAGGAGAGGAAGAGTCATAGTGTATCTATAAGAAACTCTGAAATCAGGTAATAGATTCACTTGGTTTAGTGGAGATGGTTTTTTCATGAGCATAATTGACAGGTTCTTAGTGGATAATTCGTTAATCAACAAATGGGGAATTGTTTATCAAAGGATAGGGAAACTGGAAGTATTTGATCACTATTCTATCTGGTTGCAATTGAAATGTACTAACTGGGGGTTCAAACCCTTCAAATCCTTCGATTGTTGGTTTAAACACCCTCAGTTTCTTGAGTTTGTGGAAAAGCAGTGGAAAGATATCAAGATTGCAGGTCGAATTAATTATGTCATTAAGGAAAAGTTTAAAGAGTTAAAAGTGAGAATTAAGGAGTGGAGTGTCAAAGTGTTCGGTTGGTACGATTTGAAGGCTGAGGAGGGCATTGAAGAGTTGAATGACTTTGATCTCAAACTTTCCTCCTGTTCTCGTAATGAGGTTGAAGACTTGGTGAATAAGAGGGCGGAGGCTTGTAGGAAAACATGGAGCAATCTGTTCATCAAAGATAACTTAATTATCCAAAAGGCCAGACGAAAGTGGTTGAAGCTAGGAGATGGTAACACAAGATTTTATCACAATTTTCTCAAGGGAAGGCAAAAAAGGAAGTTCTTGGGAGCACTTGAAACTGAAAGTGGGATTGTTGATTCGGTTGAAGGAGTGAAAGATGAGATTTGGAAATTCTTTAAGACAAAGTATTCTGAACCTGAAAAGCATAAACCTAAAGTGAAAGAGGAGTTTTTTAAGAAGTTGTCTGAGGCGGATACTGATTGTTTGGAAGTTCTTTTCACAGAAGAGGAGATTCGTGAAGTAGTGTGCAGTTGCGACAGTTTGAAAAGTCCTGGACCGGACGGTTTCAATTTTTTCTTTATCAAGAATTGTTAGTCTTTCTTGAAGGAAGATATTTGTAATTTTTTAAGGGATTTTCATCATCATGCCTACTTACCAAAAGCGATTTGTTCATCTTTTATCACCCTAATTCCCAAGGTTTTTTTTTGGAAATCTTGTTATCCGGCCTTGCGACCGACTAATCCAAGAGGGACCAATCCCACCGTCCACTTGCGGGGGCCCCATTTAAAGTCGGAGCAAAGCTCCGTATGGACTGGCCCACACAAGGGTTGATTGCACCTAGTAGGATTCGAACCTGAGAGCTTGAGAGGAGCACACTTTTAAGACCCAAGGTTGATAACCCTCTAAACCTTGGGGATTATAGACCTATATGTCTGGTAGGAAGTCTATACAAAATTCTTGCAAAACTCTTGGCTAATAGATTGAAAAAGGTGATTGGTGGGTTATTGTCTCAATGTCAAACTGCTTTGTTCATGGCCGCCAATTGCTTGAAGGGGTGGTCATAGCTAACGAAATTGTGGACATGGCTACTAGAGAGGGTAAAGATTGTTTACTTTTCAAGGTACATTCCGAGAAGGCTTATGATTATGTCAACTGGAATTTTCTTCGTCAGTTATTTATTTATATGGGATTTGGCTTCAAATGGAGAAAATGGATGGAAGCTTGCATTTTTAATAGTTATACCTCTATTTTGGTTAATAGTAGTCCTACTAATGACTTTGCAATGGAACGAGGTCTTCGCCGGGGAGACCCTCTTGCCCCTTTCTTATTCGTTCTTGTTGCTGAAGGTCTGTCTCTTTTAATGAAAAATGTTGTTGCAGGTGGTTCGTTTAAAGGTTTTGAAGTTAGTTCTAATCTTAGGGTTGATATTATCCAATTTGCCGATGATACCCTGATTTTCGGTGAAGCCAATTGGTCTAATCTTTGGAGTATTAAAGCTGTCCTTAGAAGCTTTGAGCTCGTTTCCGGTTTGAGGGTTAATTTTCATAAGAGTAGGATTATGGGAATCAACGCGAGTCCTCATTTTTTGGTTGCTACTTCTATGTTTCTTGCTTGCAGGATTGACAACCCTTCGTTCCGTTTTCTTGGCTTAAACGTCGAATGTAATCCCAAAAGGATTAAGTCTAGGGACTTAATCAATGTTTTCAAAAAGAAGCTCGTTAGTTGGCAAGGCAAGAGGCTCACGATGGCAGGTCGAGTTACTCTAATAAAGTCTACCTTAACTAGCCTTCCTGTTTTTTGGCTGTCTTTTTTCAAGGCTCCAGTTGCAGTGCTGAAAAAGATAGATTCGATTAGGAGACGTTTTTTTTGGGGAGGGATGGATATTAAGTCTAACATCAATTGGATCAGTTGGGAGGTCACATGTAGATCTAAAGACAAAGGAGGATTGGGAATTACGGATTTAGCGGCATTCAACGTGGTTGTGTTATCGAAATGGAAGTGGAAAATCTTGGAAGGGAAAAACGAGCTTTGGTTTAAGGTGTTGAGAAGCATATATGGTTTCGTGGAAGAAAAGATCTTGGGGGAGTATCGAAGGTCGCATCAGTCAGTCTCTTTTTGGTGGAAAGACCTCACCGGAATGGGGAGAACTTTTTCTAACATATCTTCTTCTTTTGCAGGTTCAGTTTCTTATATAATGGGGGATGGAAATTCAATTCCGTTCTGGCCTGCTCGGTGGTCTTCTGACGTACCTTTTGCAATTACTTTTGACAAACTATTTTGTAGAAGTTCTAAAAGAGAGTGGTATGTGAATTCCATGAGAGAAATAGTAGAAGGATCTTGGCACTGGGG
The DNA here is from genome assembly GCA_022829125.1 of Lathyrus tuberosus. Classification (NCBI taxonomy): domain Eukaryota; kingdom Viridiplantae; phylum Streptophyta; class Magnoliopsida; order Fabales; family Fabaceae; genus Lathyrus; species Lathyrus tuberosus. Next base: position 6,217,882 of record JALAZF010000311.1, read on the forward strand.
AGACTTGGGGATCCCTGCGGAACTGTCTTTGGATGAAACTTCGCAGTTCCAGCAGTTGCGCAACATCCTGTAGGGAAGAGAGCCGACAACGAATGTTTTAGACAGTATTTCATGGAATCAAGGTGTCAACAGTAACTTTAAGGTTTGTGACTTTTATCAGAAAATCATTTACTATCCGGAGCAGATTTTGTTACTTGATCAACAAGCTCAGGCCTTCAAGCAGTTATGGAAAAGGAAGATTCCCCCAAAGTTCAAACTCTTCGCTTGGAGACTCTTCTGGAATCGGTTTCCCACAATGGATAATTTAAGGCAAAGAGGAATGAATTTATCTGATAGCAAGTGTTCCTTCTGTAGAAGAGAAGAAGAAGATATGGTTCATCAATTATTCAATTGCTCGTTTTCAACTTCGGTTTGGAATCGTATTGGCGTTTGGCTTGGATGTGACATTTCCTTTGCAGGTTGTATTTGGCAATTCTTCTCTTCTTCGATTGAAGAAGGTAGGAGCAGTATGGAGGTGGATAGGATGGGGAATGGTTGGATAGCGACTTGCTGGGTGTTATGGAGGGCCAGAAATCGTTTCATTTTTAGTAAAGATTCTTTTAGTTTTATTAACATATGTTGGGATATCAAATTTTTGTTGTGGAATTGGTCCTTTTTGAGAGATATTGCCCCCTCAAACTCCAATTTCTTAGCTTTCTCTTCGAATCCCCTTGGTTTTTAGGATCGTTGTTAGTGTGGAGTTGGAGAGTAATTTCTTGTTGTCTGTCAATTCCTGTTTTCGGGCGAATATCCCTTGTATTCTTATTAATACCATTTGCTTTCCGAAAAAAAATGTAACCCTAATACCATTTGAATGTTGTAAAATGGTTCGGTTGCAAGAGGTTTTGTAAAAATATCTGCAAATTGAATTTTGCTATCAACATGCTCAAATATGACAATCCCTTTTTCAACATGGTCACGTAGAAAATGGTGACGTATCTCAATGTGTTTAGTGCGAGAATGTAGCACCAGATTTTTGGTTAGATTAATAGCACTAGTGTTGTCGCACATAATAGGAATAAGTTGTAGTTTAATGTCAAAATCTAGTAGTTGTTATTTAAGCCACAAAATTTGAGCACAAGAACTATCGACTGCAACGTATTCCGCCTCGGTGGTCAACAAAGAAATGGAAACCTGTTTTTTGCTATGCCAAGAAACTAAGGAGTTTGAAAAATGTGGCAAGTCCCACTAGTACTTTTCCTATCCGATTTTCAATCGGAAAAATCGGAATCGTATAACCAACCAAATTACAACCGCTTCCCTTGGAATACAAAAGCCCATTCTTAGATGAACCGTGAAGGTATCTAAGAATGTGTTTTACCGCTTTTAAATGTAATTCCTTAGGAGCCGATTAATAACGAGCACACATACACACGTTAAACATAATGTCTGGCCTAGATGTCATAAGATATAGAAGGGAACTAATCATACCTCTATACTTTTTCACATCAACATCTTTACCATTCTCATATTTTTCCAAGTTACCATTTGTAGCCATTTGAGTGTCAATTGATTTTGGATCTTCCATACCAAATTTCTTTAGCAATTCGTTGCAATATTTTGTTTGACACGCAAATGTCCCTTCATTGAGTTGTTTGATTTAAAGATCAAGAAAGTAGTTCAACTCCCCCATGAGACTCATCTCAAACTCACCCTGCATAAGCATAGAAAACTCCTTTACTAGTTACATGTTAGTGGAACCAAAAATGATATCATCAACATAAACTTTAACTAAAAGAAAATGTTTTCCTTGACGCATACTGAAAAATGTAGTATCTACCTTCCGTATAGACTATCCTTGTGTTAGACGATATGCCTCGATCTAGAGGGGGTGAATAGATCACATATTAAAATTCAAACTTTTGGAAAAAATAGTTTTCAAAAGTTTTATGGCACGGCAGAAACAACCCGAATAGAATCGTCTAACCAAACCTCTATCGAAAAGATTGGATATGCGTAAAGGTACACAAACATATGAAAATGAATACAAATTTACACGTAGAGCTTATTCCCAATGATCAAAACAAACAAAAACACAATAAGGTAATGTATCAAACACTTTGTGTGCAATCGATATCGTTTGGAAATTTTCTTTGTTTTGTTGATTGAAAAACCAATCAAAATCGAATGGATTGTGGTTATATCAACAAACTTTATTTCAAAATGTAATCAAAAATTGATTTCCAAATGAATTGATGAATCAATAATGAATTCACCAATTTGCTAACACAAAAATTGAGAGAGAGAGAGAGAGAGAGAGAGAGAGAGAGAGAAAGAGAGAGAGAAAGATTTGTTTAGGCAGTTCCTCAAACAGACTCGTTATGGGTACATTTTCCCTCAATTCGAATTCGAATTAAGATACTTACAATTAACCTTACTTTGAAAAAAGTGTATATACAAGAGATGAAGAACTATAACCTTACAAACCCTATGGTTTGTCGTTGATTCTACCACCTCCCAAACCCTTGATCAAAGATTGATCCAGTCACCAAAAATTTCGCTTCACTTCATCAATTCTCGCTACTTCCATCCAAGGCACCCCTTATCCCAAGACTTTCACGTGGTTGAACTAATCCCAAGCGCACACTTGTTGAAAACCAATATTTACCAAGACGATCAACCGTCTCATACTACTCCCTTGCAAGGCACCCCTTGTCCCACGGCTTTCACTCAATCGGATTCAAATTGCATAATCTCGTCCAAAACCTTCAAATCCTCAATGATTTTAAAGGAAAACCCCATCTCAGTTTTCTTATTTGAAACTCTCAAAGAACTCAACCCAATATTTTTAGTACACCAACCTAATTGGATGTTATCACCCTAATCTAGATGGTCACCCAATCAAAAAGTTATTATGTGTAGTTTGATTGTGTGTATGCATAGAAAAGAGGATGAATGATGAGTATGCTTTGAAATTCTGGTTTCACGTAGGTTTTACTTTAGAACCTTACTAGATATAATGCATGTATCGAGTATTTATAAGTATGCAAGTTTGGAAGCAAAAAGAATGCAAAAGAATGGAGAAAATTTTGATATTTGAAAAAATGCATTATATGTGTCGACCTATGAAAGTTTTAGGTTGGCCTATGAAAGAAAATATGTCAACATATAATGGTCTTGTGTCGACCTCGTGCCGACATATGTCAGTCAGCCTATAGACAGAGCCTACAGGATTTAATATTGAGCCATGGGTGTCGACCTAAGTATGTTGTGTGTCGACCTATACTGAGTTGAATACTTTTATGGGTCGACCTAAAGTCGTATGTGTCGACCTGTGTTGTAGTGCTTTCATAAAAACTTTGTTTTTAATGCATTTATGATGTATTAGCCTTTTCAAAACATTTTAATGCTTCCTAATGCTAAGATGCACATATAAAATCGGAGGATACCGTCCAATATACATTAATGCTAACTATCCTTGTTTTGACATCATTAAAAATACATGTAATGGAAAGTTACACTCACAAACTCCCCCTTTTTTATGGTGGCAAAACTTGAGATAGTGTATTTTGTGACCTTTTGTGTCTTCATGAAGACCCCCTCTGAATATATACATCCAACTTCATCTTGTATACTTCTCCCCCTTTGACAACATCAAAAAGAGACAAAGCAAACCATGAGAAGTATATTATATCACATACAAACTAATATACCATACATAGGCAATTTGCAAATATAAGAACATCAACATGATAACACTCACATAGAATGATTTTCATATTGAAAAAGAATGCCTAAACATAAATACAAGTATACTAAGACCAATATAACATAATTGTTACAATTTATGCCAAATAACATAACACAAACATGAAAAATGAAGGATACAATGTAATAAAAAAATTATTGAGATTTCTATAAAAGCAACACGATTACGTGAGATATGCCTTTGGTGCTCTCGAAATGATGCACACGCGTGTGCTCTAGCAAGGCGATATATGAACTTATCACCACTCAAACCAAAAACAGAGATTTTATCATAACAATGACACACAACAAGAATTTTACTAATATTATAACATGTTCAACCATATTTCATGAAAGAATACATAACAAGCTAATGCACCTAGAATATATTTCAAGCATATAGATGGAATAACACAAAGTCCCTATAAGCATATAATTGACATATATCATTATAAATATTTGGAAGTAAACATTCATGAACTCTCATACATCAAGAATATCAATTATTTGGAACATAAGCAACATGCAAAAAGAAAAGCTTACTTACAAATGGAAAAAAAAAGAAAGAAAATGGAACAATATTACCTCTCTTATGAGTTGATGAAGGATGCACTCTTATGTAATAAAGCTTCTATGGAAAGTTAAAGCAAAAGTATATAAAGTGCATATAACAATTCATATTTAGGGAAGATTTGAGATATCAAGTATCCTTAATTCTCTTCGAATGTTGGAAAATGGCTTGGTCGCAAGTGGTTTTGTAAGGATATCGGTACGTTGATTTTTACTATCAACATGCTCAAATATGATGTCTCCTTTTTCAACATGGTCGCGTAGAAAGTGGTGACGAATATCAATATGCTTAGTGCGAGAATGTAACACCGGATTTTTGGTTTGATTAATAGCATTAGTGTTGTCACACATAATAGGAATACGTTGTAGTTTTATATCAAAATCAAGTAATTATTGTTTAAGCCACAAAATTTGAGCACAACAACTATTTGTCGTTACGTATTCTGCCTCGGCGGTTGACAAAGCAACGAAAACTTGTTTCTTGCTATGCCAACTTACTAAGGTATTTGATAACATGTGGAAAGTCCCATTAGTACTCTTCCTATCCGCTTTGCAACCGGAAAAATCAGAATCGGTATAACTAACCAAATTACAATGGCTTCCCTTAAATACCACAACTCATACTTAGAAGTACCATGAAGGTATCTAAGAATGCGTTTTACGGCCTTTAAGTGAGATTCCTTAGGAGCCGATTGATAACGATCACACATACACACGCTAAACATAATATCTGACATGGATGCAATAAGATTTAGAAGAGAACCAATCATACCTTTATATTTCTTCACATCTACATCCTTACCATTTTCATTCTTTTCCAAGTTTCCATTTGTGGCCATAAGAGTTTCAATGGATTTTGCATTTTCCATGCCAATTCTCTTTAGCAAGTCTTTGCAAGATTTGGTTTAACACACAAATGTACCTTTATTGAGTTGTTTTATTTGAAGACCAAGGAAGTAATTCAACTCCCCCTTAAGGCTCATCTCAAACGCACCCTGTAAAAGCTTAGAAAACTCCTCTACAAGTTGCATGTTAGTGGATCCAAAAATAATATTACCGACATAAACTTGAACTAGAAGAAGCATAAGCGTTGAAAAATAACCGGGTAAAAGAAAGAAATTCCATACAAAGCTAAATTTGAAAAGATATTACCTCACCGTATGAATGACGGAGGATGCACATACATTTCACAAAGAACTCTCGAACGAAAGTTGGAATAAACAGAAATTATGCCACAAACTCTTTAGACATCAATGATCTTACCACTTTTCTTTGTGTCAAAGTACTTGAAAGTGTGATTAATAATGTATCCAAGAAGATTATTGATTTGATGATCATTGGAGATTCTCCAAGTCAAAAGAAGATCGTCCATTGCCGTTGGACTTTCAACCTCCCCCTTTTCAGAATTATTATATTCTTCTTCTTTGCCATGTTCTATCGCTTAAGATTGATCAATTCCTTTTTCGGTTTTTTTTAGAATGTCTTGTGAAGATATACCTATACTATGAAAATAAACACATATCCCGAAATTTCTTGGATAAAACATTAATAGTAATCAACACACTTTTACCAATTAAAGAACATTAGATGTTGATTCCTTTTGGTTACATAACCCTTCTTCCTTTCCATAAAGTCACCGAAATAGGGAGATGTAACACGTCACAAGTCTTGAGCATCCACAAACAAGATCCCATACTCTTCATAGACCCAAGACATTTATCCTGTAAAATCAATAACAAATGCTAGGTACCCAATCTTCATTGGGTCCTTGGGGGTAAGTGAAAACAAGGCTGCATTTGGGAAACCATTGAAAAACTCCTTTAGGAACAAAAAGTTTCCTAAATATTCATTTTCAATAGTATGACATTTCTTGCAGCAATATAGACAAGATAAGTTTTGATTAGATGTGATTTTTCTATTAGACTTTTTTTTTACAAATTTATGCTTCTTATATGAATGGTTCAAAGAACTTTCAAACTTTAATGGATCAATAGCAAAATAAATCTTTGGTTGCAAGGCTTTGTCTAATTTGACTTGAAGAGAATTGATCTCTTTTTACCAATCATGATAAGATTCACAACCAAACTTCTAAGGTTTTTCATCATCATTCTTGTCACTTTGAAAATCTATCATTTATCTCTTAATAACTTCTAACTTCCTTTCAGATTCTAACACTTTAGCTTCTAATTGTAAAAATACTTTTTCATATGAAGCTAATTTTTTAAAAACTTTTAAGGCCTCTCTATGAAGATCTTCAAAGGATTTTTGTAATTCAAGATCAAATAAGTCATTAATAGCTTCAAGCTTAAAAATATTTACACTTTTCTTCTTCTTTCTATTTTCCATGAGGCAAATCCAGACTGATTCTACACTTGAAGTAGATCTTTCACCACTTAAGGAATCACTTGCGTTCTCCCAAACACCATAAGTTCTTCTAGACTTCTTGTTACACCCTTTCTCTTTGTCTTTCTTAATATTAGGACATTCCGGTCTATAGCGACCAAATTCTCCACAATTATAGTAAGAACTTCTACGTTTACCTTTCCTATCCTCATCATCCTTTGAGGAGTTTTTTTAGCCTTCTAAATTTGACTATGTTCTTATTGGAGTCTCTAACTCCATTTTTCCTTATATACCTATGATATCGCTTTACAAACAGCCCTATATCCTCATCGTAGGAATTCTTATCATCTTCACTTTCACAATCACTTTGGTTATTGTGGGAGGACCTTGAGCTTGAAGTCTTTAGAGAAATAAACTTCTTCTCTACTTCCTTGTCTTTACCTTTCTCCTTCTTCACCTTCTTTTCATACTCTTTTTCACGGTTTTTCAAGCAAGAGAGTTTTTGCTCATGCTCTTCCAATTTGCCAAACAATGTTGTGAGATCAAGTAATATAAGATCATCCGCCTCTTTGATAGCGGTGACCTTGGGTTGCCATTCCATATTTAAACATCTCAACACTTTTTTAGTAGTAATCTCATTGGAAATAGGCTTACCTAGCGCATTCAATCGATTGATAAGATGTGTGAATCATTTTTGCATATCCACAATGGTTTCACCATACTCCATACAAAATAGCTCAAACACTTGATTCAATGTGTTGATCCTAGCTTATTTGACATCATTAGTATCCTCATGGGAAACTTCCAATGTGTCCCACATAGCATTGTCGGTCTCATAATGAAAAACGTGATAATACTCATAAACACCTAAAGTGGATGTGAGAATATTTTTTCGCTTTCCAATCATGTGACCATAATTTCCAATCATTTTTATTCCATTGTGCTTCTGGTTTAGGTATGGTAACACCCTTAACATTGGTCACGGTAATTTCATTAGGAAATTTTTTGATGGCGTCCCATATACCCTTGTCAACGAAGTTGACGTGAATATGCATACAAGCTATCCAATAGCCATAATTTTCACCGGTGAAAATTCGTGTTCTATTGTATGCTTCCTTAGGTTCAGTATCCATTATTCTAATAAGAAAATATTAAGCACGGAATTAATCGGAGGTCATGATACCACTTGTTAGACGATTGGATTCGATCTAAAGGGGGTGAATATATCACAAATTAAGAATCAAACTTTTGGAAAAAAATGGTTTTCAAAAGTTTTATGGCACAGCAAAAATAACCCGAATCGAATCATCTAACCAAACCTCTATCGAAAAGCTTGAATTTGCGTAAAGGTACACAAACGTATGAAAATGAATACAAATTTCCCAACAACAATCAATCACAAACAATTGAATTCAAAGCTACACGTAGATCTTATTCTCAATGATCAAAACACACAAAAACACAATAAGCCAATTTATCGAAGACTTTGTGTGCAAACGATATCGATTTAAAATTTGCTTTGTTTCTTTGATTGAAAAACCAATCACAATCAAACAGATTGTGATTATATCAACAAACTTTATTTCAAAATGTAATAAAAAATTGATTTCCAAATGAATTCAACAATTTGCTTACACAAAAATTAAAAGATATATATATATATATATATATATATATATATATATATATATATATATATATATATATATATATATATAGAGAGAGAGAGAGAGAGAGAGAGAGAAGGATTTGTTTAGGTAGTTCCCCAATCGGCCTCGCTATGGGTATGTCTGCCCTCAATTCGAATTCAAATTGAGATACTTGCAATTAACCTTACTTTGTAAAAAGTGTATATACAAGAGATGAATAAATCTAACCCTACAAACCCTATGGTTTGTTGTTGATTCTACCACCTCCAAAACCCTTGATCAAAGATTGATCAAGTCACCAACAATGTCTCTTCAATTCACTAATTCTTGCTACTTCCTTGCAAGGTATCCCTTGTCCCAAGGCTTTAACACGATCAAATTAATCCCAATCTCACACTTTTTGAAACCTAAGATTTACCAAGACGATCCACCGTCTCACACTACCCCCTTACAAGGCACCCCTTGTCCCAAGGCTTTCACTCGATCAGATCCAAATTGTGTAATCATGTCCAAAACCTTTAAATCCTTAATGATTTTAAAGGAAAACCCCAACTCATTTTTCTTATTTGAAACCCTCAAAGAACTCAACCCAATATTCTCGGTATACCAATCTAATTGAACGTTATCAACCTTAAACCAGATGGTCACCCAATCAAAAAATGATTATGTGTAGTTTGATAGTGTGTATGCATAGAAGAGAGGTTAAAGATGATGAGTATGCTTTAAAATCCTAGTTTCATGTAGGTTTCACTTTAGAACCTTACTAGATATGATGCATGTATCAAGTATTTATAAGTAAGCAAATTTGGAAGCAAAAAGAATGCAAAAGAATGGAGAAAATTGTGACTTTTGAAAGAATGAATCGTATATGTCGACCTATGAAAGCTATAGGTCGACCTATGAAAGCAAATATGTCGACCTATGAAAGTCTTAGGTCGACCTATGAAGGTCTTGTATCGACTTCGTGTCGACCTATGTCAGTCAGCCTATAGACAGAGCCTACGAGCTTTAATATTGAGGCATGGGTGTCAACCTAAACATGTTGTATGTCGACCTATATTGAGTTGAAAACTTCTATAGGTCGAACTAAAGTCGTATGTGTCGACCTATGCTGTAGTGTTTTCACAAAAACTTTGTTTTTAATGCATTTATGATGTATGAGCCTTTTCTAAAACATTTTGATGCATCCTAATGCTAAAATTCACATATAGAATCAGAGGATACCGTCCAATATACATTAACACTAAACTATCCTAGTTTTGACATCATTGAAAATACATTTAACAGAAAGTTAAACTCACACCTTGATCTATTAAGAACTTACTAAGTCTCTCATACCTAGCCCTGGGGGCTTGTTTAAGGACATATAAAGCTCTTTTTAAATTATAAATATGATTAGGATACTCATGATTTTCAAAACTGGGAGGTTGTGAAACATACACTTCCTCATTAATATAACCATTAAGGAAAACACTATTTACGTCCATTTGATATAACTTAAAATCTTTGGAGTAAGCATTAGCTAGTAGAAGGCGTATAGCCTCGAGTCAAGCAACCAGAGCATAAGTTTCCTCATAGTTAGTGCCTTCCTCTTAGTTACTACCTTGAGCCACTAGCCGGGCTTTGTTCCTAGTTATCACTCCATTTTCGTCGAGTTTGTTCCTAAAAACCCACCTAGTGCCAATGACTTGATGATCTCGTGGATGAGGGACAATGTCCCATACATCATTTCTTTTAAACTTGTTTAATTCATCTTGCATGACCATAAGCCAATGCTCATCAAGTAGGGAATCCTTAGTGTTTTTAGGTTCAACTTACGAAATGAATGCAAAGTGATAACAAAAGTTACTTATCTTGAAGCGTGTTGTCACGCCTTTAGTGATGTCTCCAAGTATGTTGTTGATTGGATGATCCTTGGAGGTTCTCCAAGCCAAAATAAGTTTGCCCACTGCAGCTGGACTTTTATCCTTCTTCTTTTCACAATTGTTATCTTCTTTTTTCTCAAGTTCCACTGCTTTAGGCTTATCAATTCCTTCTTCGGGTTCTTTGAGAATGTCTTGTGAAGATACACCTACATCATGAAAAGAAACACTTTTCCCGATATTTCTTGGGTAAGAATCATCAAAAGTGATGTGTACGACAATAAGTAATATTTTGTTATAAATCCTATAAGCTTTGCTCGATTGAGAGTATCCAAGAAAGATACCTTCATCGGCTTTTGCATCAAACTTTCCAAGATTATCCTTTACATTGTTTAAAGCAAAACATTTGCATTCGAAAACATGAAGATGTGATAAATTAGGTTTTCTACCATTTAGTAGTTCATAGGGAGTTTTGTCTAAAATAGGACATATTAGTCTCCTATTCAAGACATAACATGTCGTGCTAATGGCATCGGCCCAGAAATACTTAGGTAGATTACCCTCATTAAGCATAGTTCTAGCCAACTCCTCTAGAACATAATTTTTGCGCTCCACAACACCGTTTTGTTGTGGAATTCTTAGAGTGGAAAAATTATGCCCAATGCCATGTTTATCACAGTAATTCTCAAAGAGGTGGTTTTCAAATTCACCTCCGCGATCACTTCGGATAGCAACCATTTTTAAATTCATCTTGTTTTGGGATATCCTTGCAAATTGAGTGAAAGTTGAAAAGGTCTCATCTTTACTATACAAAAACATAACCCAACAAAATCTTGAGTAATCGTATTCAATCACAAAACCATAGTAATTACCACCTATGATTTGGGTCCTTGAAGGGCCAAAGAGGTCCATATGAATAAGTTCAAGAGGTCTCGAAGTTGAAACAACGTTTTCGATTTAAATGAGACTCTTGTTTGCTTACCCATTTGACATGCATCACATAGATGGTCTTTTGAAAACTTTATTTTTGATATACCAATTACTAAATCTTTTGAAGCCACATTGTTTAGTAAATCAAAGTTGACGTGAGCTAGGCGTCTATGCCATAATCAAAAGTCTTCACTCATGATGATAAGACACTTAATTCCGGTCATGGATACACCATCTAGATTAAGCATACATGAAACCAATTTTCTTTTTTGTTAACATTTTCCTTAATTTGTATCCATTAAAAAAAGATTCTTTCTCTTAAAAATTTAAAAGGCTTATGCAATAACTTTATAAAACACTCAATGGCATCGAGGATATAACATGACCTCTTTGTTTGTGTTTCAATTTTTTTATAGAAAATCTAGTAACGTTCCATCCTTCTTGGGACACCTTATCCAAAGTTTCCTCTTTAAACTTTTAAATCATAACATAAGTTTTCTAATCTTCCAAGAACACAACTTCTACAACACATATGTTGAAATTAGACTTATCAAAGTGGGCGTCTAGATGGAAGGGTTTATCATTAACTTTTATTGGTGTTTTGATCTTGTAATCAAACACAACTCTACCTTCTATTTCCTTTTGAATTGTTTCCTTGAAATATATGCATGAGTTAGTATGGTGAGTAAAAGGGTTATTCATTTTACAATACTTCATTCTTCTTATTTTTGCAAAAGAGAGTTTTATGACCCCCACTCAATAAAATTTGATGATCTTTCAACAAAATATCAAATATTTCAATGTCCTCACTAATGTCAAAAGAATATTTTTGTTTGTTGAAGTTTGAATTAGTATTCAAATATATGAGTTTATAATTTCTACATTTATAAGGTGACTCTAATTTTAATTCGGACAAGTTGATAACTTGCTAATTTATGTTATTGTAATTGTCATCTCCGACCTCTTTACTTTCTACCAAAGTTACACGTGAACCTTTATCTTTTTTAGGGTATTAGAAATAGGGAAGATGAACATGGTGATTCATCTTGTGTAACATAATTCTATTACAAGGGAGAAGAAGAGAGAGAATGATTTTGGATAAGATGAAATCATTAACTGTATTAATTATGATATTACACTTGGCAAATGTATATATACTAACTGTATCTACTATATACAAGTGTGTTAAGCTATGAGAGACTATACACTAAGTTTTATCTTCAATACCCCCCCCCCCCCCCCCCCCCCCCCCCTCAAACTCATGGTAAGCTTGTCGGAGGAGACGACCTTGAGTTTGTCCCGCAGTTCTTGAAAAGCCGTTGTGCCAAAAGGTTTTGTTAAAGTATCAGCTAATTGAACTGCAACAGGAACATGGTGAATACGCAGTTGTTTTGCCACCACCCGTTCATGAACAAAATGAATATCAAGTTCAATATGCTTTGTGCGAGCATGAAGGACCGGATTGTGAGATAACAGCACTCCACTCAAGTTGTCACATAGCAGAACTGGTGTATGGTACCATATTTTGAGTTCAGATAATAAGGATTCAAGCCACAATAATTCAGAAGTGGTGTGAGCCAGTGCACGATATTCAGCTTCCGTACTGGAACTAAGGCTTACTTTTTAGAACTCCATGAGATGAGGTTGGGACCAAAAAATATACATGAACCAGATGGCGAACGTCTATCATCGGGATCACTCGCCCAGTTAGAGTCACTAAATGCACGAAGAGAAAACTTAGGGGTTGTAGCAGAGGGAGAAAGATGTAAACCATGTGTGACAGTTCCACTTAGGTATCGAAGAATCCTGCGAACGGCTGACCAATGCGTTTCTAACGGATCAGACATAAATTGACATGCCTTGTTGACACTAAAGGAGATATCAGGACTTGTCAAGGTGACATACTGCAGGTAGGATCAACAAGTTTGTTAGAGCCATGTTTGCTGAGTTTACACGTACTCAACATTGGAGTTGGAACACCGTTAGCACCAGTCATATTGGCTCTAGAGAGAAGATCTCTGATGTATTTTGATTGAGTGAGCAGCATTGAACCATCTTGTTGAAACTTTACTTCAATGCCAAGAAAATAACTTGGTCTGCCTAATTTCTTTAAGGCAAAAGCAGTATGTAATTTGGTAATTAAATCATGAATTAAAGCAGAGTTAGAGCCAGTAATGAGTATGTCATCAACATAGACTAAAGTATAAAGTAAAGTACCTTGATGACAATACAGGAATAGAGAACTGCCACACTTGGAAGTTGAGAAACCAAAGTGTAATAATGCTTGAGCTAACTTTTCATACCAGGCCCTTGGAGTCTGTTTAAGGCCATAGATAGCCTTATGCAGTTTGCAAACCAGAGTCTTGTCAGAGGTCACAAAACCTGGAGGTTGAGACATGTAGACTTCATCAGATAGAGTACCATTAAGAAAGGCATTGTTGACATCAATTTGTTGAATGTCCCATTTGTGTGTTAATGCCAAGGTAAGAATCACCCTTATGGTGGTAGGTTTGACAATAGGAGAGAAGGTTTCAGTATAATCAAATCCACGTTCTTGATGATATCCCTTAGCCACCAGCCTCGCTTTATATTTATTGATGGAGCCATCAGCATTTTCTTTGATTTTGAAAACCCAGTGACACCCTACAACTTTCCTATCAGGTGGCAAGGTAGTTAGAGTCCAGGTGTGATTAGCTAGTAAAGCATCATATTCAGACTGCATAGCTTTAGCCCAGGCAGGATTAGACAGGACTTGTTTAACAGTTGAAGGTTCAGTTTCTGTATGAGCAAGCAAGGCCTTAGGTTTAGATCTGCCAGTCTTGGCTCTAGTCATCATGGGATGGTCATTTACTAGGAGCTGATGAGAGGGTTGCTGAGAGATAATTGAGGGAGAGTTAGAGGACTTAGATATAGGTAAGAGAGAATTTGTTTCTGTCTGACCAGGGGATGCACTAGGTGAATGATTTATTTGAGGTTCAATGGAGGTGACTTTAGAAGATTGAATTGAGGTCAGGAGAGTAGATTTACTGATGTTGACAATACGAGAAGGTGATGTTGCAGTATCCTCTAGATAATGAATAACACCAACCTCTGAACAAGAAACAATATCCTTAGAGGATATACATTGTTGGGGATTATCCTCAGGATAATTGGAAGGAACTGCTATAGGATTGGAGTGAATAATGACCTTGGGTAAAGTAACAGTCCTAAAAGCTGTTGTTGAAGCACCAGGGTTAGCCTGTGTGGCTAGGTCTGTCATATGAGCAGGATTATTATCAGAGATATGTTGGCTGACTATGATAGGGACAGGTTGCTCAGAAATAAACTGAGGAGGAGGAACTGTTGTGGGACCTGGCAGTTGGATACTTTCATGAGTTGCTGTACTATCATTGGGTTGATGTATTGAGTTAGGTACAAGTAGTCCAACACCAGATATGTGATGGGATGGACTTGTGTCAGCAGATGTATTGAAGATCCCAGTAGGACATGCCATGTGTGTGCCTGTTGAGCTCAAATGAGAGTTGCTATTGGAGGGAAACAACTGAGAGTAAGGGAAGTGATGCTCATTGAATGTAACATCTTTGGAGATGTAGATTTTCCCAGAACTACTTAAACATTTGAATCCTCTGTTGAGGGGAGACACCAAGATACACACACTCTTGACTTCTGAGCTGAAGTTTGTGTTGATTGTAGGGTCTGAGCAAGGGATAGCAAGCAATCCAAACACTCTGATGGACTTGTAGTCAGGATGTTTACCATATAAGGCATGGAAGGGTGAGTGATGTGCTGTTAGTGGAACTGTAGGCAGCCTGTTCATCAAGTAAACAAAAGTAGAGAAACTATGGTCCCAGTAAGTTAGAGGAATGGATGAGTGAGCTAATAAAGTCAGGCCCATCTCAACAATAGTTCTATGTTTTCTTTCAACTGAACCATTTTGATGTGATGTATGAGGACAAGTCAACCTATGTGTAATGCCAAGATCAGCAAGGAACTTAGTGAAAGGTCTATATTCACCACCATAATCAGATTGAACTGATTTAATGGTTAGATTACACTATGTTTAAACAAATTTGAGAAAAAGTTTGAAAGCCCCTAGAGCCTCATATTTTTGTTTAAGAAAATAGAGCCATGTATATCTAGTATGTGCATCTACAAAGGCAATATAATATCTAAAACCAGAACTTGAAGGTGATGGGCAGGGGCCCCAAAGATCAGCGTAGATGACATCAAAAGGTTTATCATACACATTATGAGTTAATGGAGCATGTAACCTATGAGCTTTACCAAGATTACAAGACTTGCAAAAAGAACTTTGTTTATTAGAACTAGAGATATTACATAGTTTGAGTATATGATTAATAGCAGAAAATTTGGCATGTCCTAATTTATGATGCCATAGCATACTATCATTACATTTATTTGTGCTATGACTATCGACTGGAACATTAGACCTAGATTGACATACATTGTAACTTTGAATATGCTTGAGCTGATTCAAATTTATATGCAAATGAGATGACCTGGAAGACTCCAAAGACAGAAGAGGAAAGCAGTAGAGGCCACTAGCATCTAGGACTCCTTCAACAAGAACTTGTTTAGAAGCCTGAGATTTAATGTAACATTTGTTAGACAGCATGTGCAAACTTTGAAACAGATAACAGATTTCTAGTAATATCAGACACATATAAAATATTATTAAGAGATAATTTACAGTTAGGCACAATAGGTGAACCAAAGTGGGTGGAACCTATGGATTTTATGGTGAGTGTGTGACCATTTCCTACATAGACTTTGTTAGATCCTGTATATGCTTTAGGATTTTGTAAATGAAATGCATATGGAGTAAGGTGGTGAGAAGCACCTGAATCCACAAACCATGCTTGAGAGTCGAGCTCTGCAGGAAGGGAATACTCATGAGAGGTGCCATGAGATGTGGAGCCCATCACAGCAACAGCTTGGGCATTTTGTGTGTTATCTGCAGCTTTGCCTTGACTTCCACTTGAGCTGCTATCTGGTTTATCTGGGGAAGATTCAGCAGAGGGTGGCATGAAATTCTCATCAAATCTATGCCAGCAAGATGAAACGGCATGGCCATATTTGCCACACAGTTGACAGGTGGGCCTGCTCCTAGTAGAAGACTTGGTTCTACTCCTGCCACTCCCTCGATTATATATGTTACCTCTGTCATTAGTGCCTGAGTAACCACCTCTAGACCTAGGGTTGGCATGATTTGCATGAGCTAAATTGGCAGCAATAGTAGAGGCTGATAGTTCCTGACGAAACTTCTCCAATTGAGCCTCTTGAACATATAACAGTGTTTTAACATCACATAGGGATGGTGTCACAGGTGTGCCATACATTTGCATCACAAATGGATTATATTCCTCAAGAAGACCATCCAAGATAGCATCAACTTGATCCTGCTCTGTGATTGTGTCACTGTCATACTCCAAATTTTGACCACTTAGATTTCCCATCATTGTGCACATCATCATCACAATATGGATGGACCATCATACCTTATTAGTCTCCCCAAAGATGGGTGAGCATCCACTACAATCAAACTTAGGGTTTCAAGCCTTCTCAGAGCTCTTAGACAAAGGATCAATCAAGGAACGACATGATCTTCAACTTGTCTAAACCTCTCAAACATCCACCATGGATCAAGAGGTTTCCCACATCAAGGATCAAGCACAAGGTTGCAACATTCCAAGTGGATTAAGCCTCAAGATCGCCAGTGTCACCAAATTAGGGTTTTGGTATACCAGGGCCTCCAGATGGAAATTTTCCTCTGGGCATGAGTCAATGCTTCAAAGCATAACCCAAAATATTCTAAGGGACCTCATAAACCCAATCATCAAGTCAATTTGGCCTCGGGGGATGCATTCATAAAAAAATCAGGAATTAGGGTTTCTTGACCTAATTCACCCCTAAGTTGACTTTTGGGACAAAACATGAGCCAAGAACTCAATACATGATTTGAGGGTCCCTAATAAACCACATTGATCCATTTGCAACAATGGATTGATCCAAGAAGCTTGATTCACAAGTTTCAAGTTCATCAGAACCACAGTTAGGGTTTCGCAGAAAAAGTCAACTGTGCCTTTGACTTTTGACCAGGACATGCTCCTAAACCTTGGGAATGATTCAATACACCCTATAACACCTATGAAATCAATCCATCAAGTTTGATTTAGGTCAAGGACTTGATTTCATAGAGGATCACACAGTTTGGAATTCATCTGACAAAAAGTCAACTGTGCCCAAAAGTCAAAGTTTGACTTTTTGATTTTTTGATCAATTATGGTTCCCTAACCCTAAAATGATGTTAATTAATGTGTGATTGGAATCATCATTCACCAAGAAAAATCAAGAAAAGTGGGATAACTTGTAAAAGGGGTAACCATAAAAAACTTAGAAATTTTCTAAGTTATGGAACAAAGTGGCTAGGGTACCAACTTCCAAGGATCATAACTTGAGATCCAAGCAACCATTTGGGCTGATCCAAAGATGGATTTGTAGCTCTCATGGCATACTTTAAAAGTGTCAACTACACCTCATTCCAATTCATCATGGATTGTGAGTTATGGTTGGATCAAAATGGCTGAAAACATGAAATGTCACTTTTTCCAACACTTAGTGAAATTTTCACTAAGTCAGAATCTGTTTCAATTTTTCCAAAATGTAAAGGTATTTTTCACTTGGATCCAAAAAGTTTCAAAACAAACTATGATCTTACATGTGTTGTATCATATGAGAGCTTTCCAAAATGGCCTAGAACCCCATCAAATCCCATATGAGCTAAGAGATATGACAGTGGCAATATGCCTTGCTGCAACTGTCATAACAAGGCAGATTTGTGCATTTTTGCTCGATTGGAGCAATTTGTGCAAATGACAAACAAGTTTATCCATCTGAACACCTCAGGGAGAGACCAAGGAGGGACAAACACTGATCCATAAGCCTCCCAAGTCATTGAAACAAAAAATAGCATGCCAAACCTAAAAAACCCTAAAGAGGGGACAAGACTCCAATTTTGTTTTGGAGCATTCAATGGATGCACCAAGGTGGCATGAACTGAGTCATTTCCAACTGAATGAGTC
The DNA here is from genome assembly GCA_022829125.1 of Lathyrus tuberosus. Classification (NCBI taxonomy): domain Eukaryota; kingdom Viridiplantae; phylum Streptophyta; class Magnoliopsida; order Fabales; family Fabaceae; genus Lathyrus; species Lathyrus tuberosus. The sequence goes on from JALAZF010000311.1 coordinate 6,236,065, forward strand.
AAGGATGATCTCTGAACTAGGGAACCAAATACCTCTGCTCTAACCTCTAGTCAATGGCTAGAGGAGACTTGAGATTCCAAAATGCTCCAATTGGCCAAAGGTCTGCAGCAGCCTCCATTCACTATTGCTTGCAAAACAAACTTGCTCTACTATAAATAGAGCTCATTTGTGCTCAGTTTAGCTACACCAAAGCACTACAACACTTGTTTTCCTCAAAATCTCTTTCTCTAGGAAAAAATGCCTACTTTAGCAAGGTAACTCTGAGTTTTTGAGTTAGAGGGCAATTCCATCATAGCTCATGATCCAAATACATCAAATATGTCATATCTAAGCTGTCCAAACTCTCACAAGTGACCTGTAACACCAAAACCTCAAAGTCCCTTCTCAAAACCTCAAAATAAGACTTTTTTGCATTTTCAAGCCATGTCTTGATTCAGTCACTTTCAAAACCAGATAAAACCTCAAACATACTCCAAATATCATTCTTGAACTGTCCCAAATGGTTCCCCACATGTGGAACACCATTTGAGAGAGTTGTTATTTTGATCAATTTTGCCCATTTTGCAAGAAAGGGCCAGTTTCCATTCTTGAGGTTTTCAGCTGTTTCCAATCATCCTAAAAGCTTCCACAAGATCATTTGAGGGTGTCCAAAGCATCAAATTGTTTCTGGAACAAAGCACTTGACAAATTGCCCAAAAAGCTCTTAAAGAGGTAAGCATCACAACTTTAACTCTTTGAAATATGCATTGCTTTGAAGTCCACTGATCATACACATCTCATACATGTTATATATGTTGTGTTTGGACCAATTCATCATGTAATTCATGCCTGTACCATGAGGTAGCACAGAAAATGCAAATGAAGGCCTATTTCAAAACCACTATCGGGTTTTAAAATGGGGACCTCATCTGAAAAAACCACCACCACCATTGGATTCCTTATAAAATTCTAGGCAGGATAGGCCTAAATTTTGTCCCAATCCATGGAGAAATGAGAAAGTTACAAGCTTCACGTTTTTGGCCAAAACCTTGCCTTGTCTTGCCTTGGCCAGGCAAAAAACAAGGCAAGCCTTGTATATTTGTGGGTGGGCTTTGATACACGGATGTATCACCACCCCAGTGGTAGGAGGCGTGCACTGCACACAAGAGGTCTGGGGTTCGAATCCCCCTCGCCCCAGACCCCTTTTTAATGTTTTTTCCATTTTTCTATTATTTTTCTTATTATTTTTAATGATTTGAAAAATTAATAACTCCCTCAATTTTAATTATTTTTTATTGGTTCTTTTTGTAAAAAATCACAAAAATGTTGAAATATTTTATTCCACAAAAAAATCAAATTTATATTATTTATTTAATATAGTTGGTATTTTTATGAATAAATTCATTTTTTATTGTTTTTAAACATTTTAAAAGTGAATATTCATCTTGAAAATCAAAATCAAATGAGTTTTAATTCATCTTGTGATTAAAACCTCATTTTTCAAATTTTAACCAAAAATCACAAGTTGTTTATTCAAGCTTATTTGATGTTTTATCATTTTTTAAAAATGTTGAAATTAGGGTTTTGATCGATTCCATCCCCATCAATCATTTTCAAACACTCATGGGCCTCTATTAGAGTGTAAGACCCATCCCCTTTGTAAATACACCACTTTTTGGGCCTTAGTCATTGTATAAGTCCCACTGTATTTTCAAAAACAACGGCGCGATCGTCGCCTTTTTAACAAAACCAATTGGGCCTCTCCTCGAGCTATAAGTCCCATTCCTTTTCAAAAACAAAAACATTTTGGGCCTCTAATAGAGTGTAAGACCCAACCCCTTTTTGAAACCAAAATGATTTGGGCCTCCGATGTTGTATAAGACCCACTGTGTTTTCAAAAACCTCGGCGCGATCGCCGTTTTCAAACAAATAACCCTGGGCTTCACCTTGAGCTGTAAGTCCCGTCTCTTGTACAAAAATAAATCTTTGGGCCTCTAATAGAGTGTAAGACCCATCCCTTATACATAAAAACTTTTTGGGCCTCACATATTGTATAAGTCCCACTGTACAGTTTTCAAAACAACGGTGCGATCATCGTTAAAACGTGGGCCTCTCCTCGAGCTGTAAGCCCCAACAATCTTTTCAAAACACTTTCTCCTTTGATTTTGAATTCAAATATATGCTCTCATCAAAACTTTCTTTAATTTCTCTGTTGAACAACTAACAAAACAGCATGGAAGCTCTACAACGGGTAAGTGTTTATCCGCTTTCATATGTATATAACTCTATTGTGGGGTTGTTTCACTGTAAGTCTTCTTTCACATCCTTTTATATACTTGTCACATATCCACTGTGTAATACTAGTATAGTTATTTAGAGTTTTCCCCGGCAACTACGTCTAGCACTAGGTAAAGCCCTGTTGGTCACTCTTTAAATACAAACAAAACTAGATCCCCATAGGATTTCCAGATACAGTCTTCCCTTCTCTTGGGGTTAAACAATATGGAACAAAGAGAAAGGCAGTATTCTCGGTGAACCTTTTCTCAGACTGTCACCCTTAGAAATTGTCAAAGAAACTCTAAATCCCCAGAGATGATCTTTTCTCCGTGAATGGCATCTCTTGAGTTTCTTCCAAATTCTCGAACTTTCCTGGAATGATCTCTTCTCTGTGAATTGCATTTCTTGAACTTCTCTTGGTTTAGGGACCCACAAGCTTCCTAAAAGCATCCCCGCCTCCTCTTGGGCATTGTACAAGGACCCTTCGGCTTCCTAGAAGTTCTCATGCCTTCTCTTGGGCTTAATACAAGGACCCAGACGACCTCTTAAAGGTATAAGATAGAACTTAGTCATCCTTTACTAGAGCAGTCTTTCTCGAGTCAAACCTCCTGCTATTTTAGGGTTGATACTCATCCCTTAATGTCCGTGCCTCCTCTTGGGCATTGTACAAAAGATAAAACTCTAGACTTGGACAGTCTAAAACTCTTGAGTCTCAAAGACATTCTCAAGTTCCTTTCAAACATAGGAAAATACACCGATCATTCTGGATCAATCTCCAGCAGAAACCCGGTCTCTCTCATGAGAGTTCCCCACACTTGGACACACTTCAGGATCTCAATAATCCTCAGCAGTAAGATAGCCTCTTCTTGGGCTTTGTACAAATTATTCTCCCCAGCAGAGCTAACCTTTTTAGACTCTCTTGTTGAGTCAACCACTTTTAGCCTCCGTCTTGGGCTTTGTACAAGACACATAAAAACACTCTCTTGTTGAGTATAAAAGACTCTCTTGTTGAGTCAATCTATTTTTAGCCTCCGTCTTGGGCTTTGTACAAGACATATAAAAACACTCTCTTGTTGAGTATACAAGACTCTCTTGTTGAGTCAATCTCCTCTTAGCCTCCGTCTTGGGCTTTGTACAAGACATATAAAAACACTCTCTTGTTGAGTATAAAAGACTCTCTTGTTGAGTCAATCTCCTTTTAGCCTCAATCTCGGGCTTCGTACGAGACAACAAATCACTCTTTTGTTGAGTATAAAAAACTCTCTTGTTGAGTCAATCAACCTTCAGACTCTCTTGTTGAGTCAATCACCTGTTCAAGACTCTCTTGTTGAATCAACCTTTTTTAGCTTCCGTCTTGGGCTTTATACAGGACATATAAAAGTACTCTCTTGTTGAGTCAAACCATTTCAGCCTCTATCTTGGGCTTTATACAAGATACATTCTCCCCAACAGAGTCAAAATCCCTTTTAGCCTCAATCTTGAGCTTTGTACAAGACAGAAAGAACATTTTCCCCGAAAAAGTCAAACTTCTAGCCTCCTCTTAGGCTTTGAATAAAGAAAACCCCGGTTGAGTCAATCAACCTTTTAGCATCAAATTTGTGCCTTGCTCACAACATACAAACATCAACAATTCCTCTTTAGAGATGACAAATTCTCTCTCAGTCAAAACCTTTAGCTTCATATCTTGGGCTTTGAACAGGATACAAACCACCTTTAGCTTCATGTCTTGGGCTTTGAACAAGACACCAAAATAATCTCTTTCCTCCCATAGAATAGGAGGAACTACGATCACTCTGATTTCCCTGTTTCGTTAAACGGAATACGTAGGCATAAGATTGCAAAATCTTAGCGAGCATACTAATCAAAAACCCAAAATCCCGTACCTTCATACATCCATCAAAAGCATCAGACCTAACACCTTACCAGAAACCTAGCAAATAGTCTAGACACTATTTTTAAGCAAATAACCTAAGACAGACCCCCCTTTTGATAGCATCTGTAAACCAACAGTTTTGACTGTTTAACCTCAGTATGCAAGCAGGGTTAATTGGAGACATCTATTTCCCTTCCTTAATCAGCTTCACAGGATAAAAAATGAATCGAACTGTAGTACCAAAGCGATAGTGATTCGAAACCACAAAAATCGCGCTACAGAAAAATGGCGACCACAGTGGGAGCCATTTCTCTCTTACAGGCTTAGGTAGAAGATCTTAAGTTCACAAAGTGTCACAGAAATGGCGACTCTACTGGGGAGTCATTGTCTATATAGGATCATAAGACTAGAGGTCTAGGATGTTAGGACAAATATATATACTGCTTTTCCTAATTGATATTTGTGTTTACTTTTCTGCTAATGGGAATGTGTGTGATGCCGCATCTGGAAAGATTGAGTATACACCTAAGATAAGTGATGGCCTTATACGGGTAATCTTACGGGGAGTGAATCCCAGACAAGAGGTCCCGGTCGACCATCAAATCAGTGGAGATGCCCTTTGCGGATTCAATGCCTATACGACTTCGGTTGTTGAAAGCAGATTGTTCCATTGGGTTATCTGAGAAGCTGAGGATTTTAGTAGACTGAAACCATTTTGTAGTGCGGAAGCTATCAGAAATAGTTGTCACGCGATACTACCTTTATTTGAGACTACTCTAAGATACTACAGCTCGCTGGCGATCCGCTTGTTGTTGTTATCCCAAGAGGGGTCAGTGATTTTGAGGACAGGTACAAAAAATCACCAGTATAAACCTTTGGGGATGGGTAGAGCCTTGACGTCATGACGCCGACCCTTTGACCCTATGTTTTTTCTATGTTTTTGTGTGCTGCATTCATACATTCATTTAAAAAATATTAAACAAAGAAAAATCTTCTCTTCTAGTCTCTTTTTTTCAAATTAAACTAAGACAATGATTGCAAATGTCAGATAAAGAGATTGCTAATGGATTTCAGTAGAAGTAAGACTCACAAGTACACCTTCAAGGTTCCAAAACTAGAGGATTTAAGAGGTCTAGCGAGGATGAAAACCAACCCTGAGGCTTTCAGAGCTAAGTACGGGGGACTGCTGTCTCTGTTAAGGGTCCATGTATTCGAAGGAATCCTGTCCACACTAATCCAGTTCTACGATCCGGTCTATCACTGTTTCACATTCCCGGATTATCAACTAGCACCAACACTAGAGGAGTACTCTCACGTGACTGATTTGCATATTACTGACCAAGCTCCCTTTTCTGGACTGGAAGAGATTCCAAAGAATCAAACCATTGCAAGAGCAATCTATTTGGATAAGTCAGAAGTCAGGACTCACATGACCACTAAGGGTGGAATTCAGGGTTTGCCAGCCCAGTTCTTAATCAAGAAAGCTTTGTACTTTGCTAGTATAGGGAACGTGGCTGCTTTCGAAAGCATCTTTGTTTTGCTTACCTACGGGTTATTTTTGTTTCCCAACATTGATAACTTCGTTGATATCAATGCCATTAAGATTTTTCTGATTGGAACCCCTGTACCGACCTTGCTCGCAGATGCTTATCATTCTGTACACCTAAGGAATTTGTACAGCGGAGGAATGATCACTTGCTGTGTACCCCTGCTGTACAAATATTTCATTTCACATTTGCCAAAGTCTGCTGCATTTTGGGATCAAAAGAATACTTTACGTTGGTCGCAGAGAATCATGTCTCTTACCAACTCTGACATCGATTGGTATAATCGAATCTATGACAGGATCAGGATCATTGACCGTTGTGGAAATTTCCCAAATGTACCCCTCATGTAGGGTATTGGTGAAACCTTAACTGATAAGATGATAGTTGAGAATGTAATGCGTAATTTGACCTCTCACTTTGATCACGTTATCATAGCTATTCAAGAATCCAACAATCTTGAAACCCTAAAACTGGAAGATTTGGTTGGTTCGTTGGTGGCGCGTGCGATTAAGATTGTCGAAAGGAAAAGAGTTCAAGACTCGATACAAGCTCTATAGGCTCAGTCATGGAAGAAGAATGGTGGCTCCAACAAGTTCAAAGGAAAAACCGACAAGACTCAAGGCAATAAGTCTTGGTCGAATCCTTATAAGAATAAGGTCGATGATAGAGCTTCTGAATCCTTGAAAAGAGGAGAAGGAATTTCCTATCAGAAAGACAAAGAAGAGAAAAAAGGTGTGCAGTAATATAAATGTGAAAAGTGGGGTCATTTGGCCAAGAATTGTTGGTACAAGAAAGAGAATGCATCGACAAAAGGCAAGGACGAAGGAGAAAACCTTGCACGTCAAGATTCAGATGATTATTTTGTAATGGTGGTTATAGTTGTAATTTTAGATGACCATGTCGAATCTAAGATCTAGTTCCTCGACTCAGTCTGCTCGAATCACATGACTGGTAAAAAATTATGGTTACTAGATTTCGACGAGTCAAAGAAGAGCAAGGTCAAAATTGCTGATAATAGTTCGTTGCAAGAAAAAGATACTGGCAACATAGTTATTCAAAGGAGTAATGGAGCGAAAGGCTTGATCAAAGATGTACTCTATGTCCTTGAAATGAAGTGCAATCTACTAAGTGTTGGACAACTGGTCGAAAAGGGGTTGTCAATGGTTATGAAAGATGAAGCCTTAGAAATTTTTGACATTCAGAATAACTTGGTCTTGAAATCTTCTTTGTCGAAGAATAGAAAAGTTAAGACCATGATCAGTTCGACTGAGGTACAATGTCTGAAAACATTTGTCAACCACAAGAATAGTTGGTTGTGGCATCTGAGGTTTGGCCATATGAACTTTAGGTTGCTTAATTAATTGATCATTCAAGATATGGTAACTTGTATATCAAGTCTAGAGATGCCCGACAAACTCTGTGAAGGTTGTCTAGTCAGAAAACAATCCAGAAAGTCTTTTGTTTCGACTATGCCAATGAGATCCTCCTATATACTCGAAGTTGTACATTCAAATGTATGTGTCCCTTTTGAGGAGCATACCATTGGTAGAAACATGTATTTTATTTTTGTTTATTGATGAGTTTAGTCAAAAGTTGTGGATCTATGTGATCAAGAAAAAGGACAAAGTATTCGAAATCTTAAAGAGATTCAAGATGCTTGTCTTAAATTAGAGTGAGAAGAAGATCAAAGTTCTGCAAACAGATGGAGGTGGTGAATACGCGTCCAAGATATTTGAAGAATTCTATGTAGAACATGGTATTGATCATGAGGTAACTGCTCCTTATACTCCTTAACATAATGGAATAGTAGAAAGAAGAAACAGAACCATATTGGACATGGCGAGATGCATGCTAAAGTAGAAGAATTTGCCAAAATCCTTATGGGGTGAAATTGTTTTGACTGTTGTTTATATTTTGAACAGGCCTGTCATACGAAGAAGTTTAAAAACAAGGTTCTTGAAGAAGTGTGGAGTGGAAAACGACCATCAGTGAGTCATTTGAAGGTGTTTGGCTCTATTTGTTACAAGCATGTTTCTGATGCTAAAAGAAGGAAGCTTGATGACAAGACTGAACCTATGATTCTGGTAGGATATCATAAGAATGGAGCATACAAGCTATTCAATCCAATGAATAAAAAGATCGTGATGAGACGAGACATTGTGATTGATGAGAACTCTGTATGGGATTGGAATTCTAGTGATTCAATTAACAAGTCATTGATGAGTTATGCCATCGACGAAGAAACTGATAAAGTCGAAGTCAAAGAAAGTACTAATATTTTTGTCGATGTGGAAGTAGTTGCTGACATTCCCAACACAACCTAAGTTGAAGAGGATATAGTTGGCACAAGCCAGAGACCTCAAAGAACTAGAGCTCGTCCAGCAAGACTTCAAGACTATGAAGTGGTTGGTGATTATGAAGTCACAACAGACGGTGAGCTAGTTCATTTTGCTTTACTTGCAGGTTCTGAACCAATCAACTATAGTGAGGATTTAAAGAATATGAAATGAAAGTCTACTATGGTCGAAGAGTTATAAGCAATTGAAAGAAACAACACATGGGAGTTGATCGAATTGCTAGCACATAAAAAAGCTATCAATTGTGAAATGGGTGTTCAAGTTGAAGCATAATGTTGACGGGTCAATAGCAAGACATAATGCGAGATTGGTAGCTCAATGATTTCTTCAGAGAGCAAGACTTAACTAATATGAAGTATTTTCACCTTTTGTAAGATTGGAGACTGTCAGATTGGTTGTAACCTTGGCATGTAAGCAAGGTTAGTGACATCTCACTTAGATGTGAAATTGGAATTTTTGAATGAACCTTTAGATGAAGAGGTGTATGTCAAACAACATCCTAGGTTTGTGATTCAGGAGGAAGCAAGGAAGGTATACAAGTTTCACAAAGTGCTCTATGGCCTAAAGCAGGCACTTAGGGCATGGAATAAGAAGATCAACTCATACTTGGTCAAATTCGGATTTATTAAATACAAATATAAGTACGGTGTCTATGTTTAGGTTGTGGAACAAGATATAACAATCATCTGCTTATATGTCAATGGCTTATTAGTAACTAAAAATAGCTTGGAGAACTTGTCGAAGTTCAAATACCTGATGAAGAAGGAATTTGAAATGTCAGATCTAGGAAAGTTGTTGTACTTCCTAGGCATGGAATTTTAAATGTCGAAGCAAGGTAGGATGCTACATCAAAGAAAGTATGTCAAGGAGATACTCAATAGATTCATGATGGATGATTTGACTCCTGTATCTTCGTCGGTCTAACCAAATTTGAAATTGGAGAAGAATGGAGAAGAAGACAAAGTCGATGCAACTCTGTCCAAACAAATTGTCGGATCTTCGAGATATGTGTGCAATAGTCGACCTGATATGTATTTCTCAGTCAGATTAATGAGCAGATACATGAGTTAACCAAGGGTGTCACACATGAAGGTTGTAAGAAGAATCCTGATATACTTAACAGGATCGACAAACTATGAATTCTATTTAGACGAGACCCTGAAAGCAAAGAAGTTATGGTTACTTGCTATTCAAATGCTGATTGGTGTGGAGATAAGGAAGATCGAAGAAGCACTACTTGATATTTCTTTCAAGTATTTTATGCCCCAATTTCATGGTGCTCGAGAAAGCAACCTGTGGTAGCATTGTCATCATGTGAGTCTGAATATGTAGCAGGATCATATGCTGCGTGTTAAGCAATTTGGATCAAATCTGTGCTTGAAGAAATTAAGGTCAAGTGAAGAAACCTCTGGTACTGCAAATCAACAATAAGTCAGCCATAAATCTATCAGAGAATCCAGTTTTGCATGGAAGGAGTAAACACATCGAAGCTAGATTCACTTCTTAAAAGAGAAGGTGAATCAAGGTGAACTTGAAGTAAGACATTGCTCAAGTGAAGCATAATTGGCCGACATCTTCACCAAAGGATTGCACATCGACAGTTTCCTAACGTTGAGAAATAAATTAGGAATAGTTCAGATCGACAATGATTAGTGTGTTTCGACAACTTGGATTATATGGGGGTATATTGAGATATTAGATATAATCCAAGTTGAGTTATGTGGCCCAAAGTTAAATAGGGTTTAGGCTTTGTTACTTTACTTATTAGACAAGTTAGTTGTATATAAATACATAGTTTGTAATTCAATTATTATCATTTAATTTAATAATACAATTGTTGTGAAAAACAATACCGAAATAACAAAGTATAAACAGTTTCTTGATCTGCAAGAAAACCCACAAGGGTAGGAAAAAGAGGAAAAATAAGAAGAACACAATGAAATTGGTTATAAACTGTTATTCTTTACTTTCTCTTTGAAACAAGATTACAAGTGTTACAAAATAACAAATAACCTCTCTCACCCTAATTGGGATTTGCACCACACACCAAAGATGAGAGACTAGCATGCTATTTATAAGAAAACTAACATACTAACCTAATAGGCTTTTACACACAGGCCCATTACACAAGCTAACTTAGGGAACAAGCTAACTTAAACAATTGGGCTTACAACCAAGGCCCAATTCGACATGCTAACACTTCTAGCATACTTAGACTACAACATATGAACAGACTTCGACGACATGCTAAGATTCTTTCAAATTGTCGAACCAAGAAGCTACCTTTCGACCATACTAGAGTTCGATCCAATATCTCACAAATCTCTACCTTGGAATAAACTCTATAACATCAAGGGAACAAATTAGCTTTCTTCATGCAGCTTTATCAACTGCATACATTGGAAGAACTTGCAACTTGGTAATGTCTTGGTGATTATATCAGCATCATTGTGATTTGTCGAAACCTTCAGCACTTGGACTTCTCCACGCTCGATTACCCCTCTGACGAAATGCATCCTCACATCGATGTGCTTGGTTGACTCATGATAGGTTGAATTCTTCGACCGATGTATAACACTTTGACTATCACATTTAACAATGATAACTCGACCTTGAAGTTTCAGCTTCTTAGCAAAACCTTCAAGCCACAATGATTCTTTCACAACTTCAGTGGGGGCAATATATTCGGCTTAAATGGATGATAAGGCTACAACCTTCTGAAGTGTTACTTTCCAAATGATAATTATACCAAACATAGTGAACACATATCCAGAAATATATTTTATGAAATCCATACAACCTGCATAATCAGAGTCGACATACCCTTCGATTTCTGCTTTACTATTTACACCACATGATCCACCATAAATCAGGACTCTATTCAGAGACCCATTTATGTACCTTAGAATCTATTTCAATGCTTGCCAGTGATCCTTTCTAGGATTCACCATGTACCTACTTACAAGACTTACTGCATATGCTATGTCGGGTCTAGTGCAGACCATAACATACATCAAAGAACCTACTATGTTAGCATATGAGATGTTATTCATTTAAGCTCTTTCAACCTCAGTATTGGGACACTGATTTGTACTCAACTTGAATTTAGGGTTTGTCGGAGTTAGAACAGGCTTTGAATTCGACATACCAAACTTGTCGAGAATCTTCTTCAGGTATGCCTATTGAGATAAACATAATCTCAACTGCTTTCGATCTCTCTGGATGTCAATCCCAAGAATCCTGGATGCAACTCCCAGATCCTTCATATCAAACTCCTTATTGAGTTCATCCTTCACATTCATATCATCTTTGAGACTGTTGCTTGCTATAAGGATGTCATCCACATAAAGCAACAAAATAAAAAATGAATTTCCAGGTTGAAATCTGAAGTAAACACAGTGGTCGAACTGACTTCTAGTGAAACCTATGTGTGCCATGAACTTGACGAATCTCCTATTCCACTGTCGAGGAGATTGTTTCAGTCCATATAAAGATCTATTCAGCTTGCACACATAATCTTCCTTTCCCTTTTCTACATACCCTTCAGGTTGCCTCATCAGGATTGTTTCATCTAGATCTCCATACAAGAAAGCATTCTTCATATCCATTTGTACCATTTCCAGGTCGAATTGTGCCACCATGGCAAGCAACATTCGAATGGACCTGTGCTTCACAATAGGAGATAACACATCATTTAAGTCGACACCTTCTTTCTGAGTGAAACCCCTTACGACCAATCTTGCCTTGCATGTCTTCAACGCCACTCTAACGATTCCTTCCTTAACTTTGAAAATCCACTTACAGCTGACTAACATGGCTCCAACAGGTTTCTTGATCAGTTCCCAAGTGTTTTTATCATGAAGAGATTTCTCATAACTTCCTTATAGTCTCTAGGTTTTTCATTCAGAACCTCACTTGCAAAGATTAAGGCATAAGCTATAAGATCTGCATACCCAAGTCTTTGAGGTGGCTTGATGATTCTTCTCGATCTATCTCTTACCAACAGGTAGTCATTGACAGTTTCCTCAGTTTCGACAGCAGCTTTTGCATCTTCTTCGACTTCATATGGGTCATGCAATTCAACATCACTATGCTCCACCTCAACATGAATCTCTTCCTGTTCCAGCTCTTCTTCAGATATCTTCAAACTTCGACCAAAGTCATCAGTTTTCTTAAAAGTCATCCCAGCCTCATTGAAAACTACATCTTAACTTGTGATACACCTCATGTGACCTGGCTCTAGGTATCACAACCTATAAGCTTTGACTTATTCAGGGTATCCAAGAAACATACATTTTAGAGCTCTAGGTTCGACCTTGTCTTGTCTAATGTGAGCATAGGCTATGCAGTCAAATACTCTAAGTTTGTCGAGATCTGGTGGATGTCCCGACCAAACTTCTTCAGGTGTCTTCATATCTAACGTAGTCGAAGGACATCTATTTATCAAATATATTGTTGTCGAAACAGCCTCTGCCCAAAACACCTTCTTTAATCCAGCACAAGTCAACATGCATCTAACTCTTTCCAAAATGGTTCGATTGAACCTTTCAACCAAACTATTTTGTTGGGGAGTACCTGCAGTAGTTCTGTGCCTTGCAATACTAGTGGCTACACAAAAAATGTCGAATGCCTCATTACAAAATTCAAGGCCATTGTCGGTTCTCAACCTCTTGACCTTTCTGCCAGTTTGATTTTTGACCAGAGTCTTTCAACTTTTGAAATTCTCAAAAGTTTCATCCTTAGTCTTCTGGATGAATACCCATAACTTTCTGGAATAATCATCAACTATGGATAGAAAATACCTTCCTTCTGAATATGACAAGCACCTTGCAGACCCCCAAAGATCAACATGGATGTAATCAAGGGATCCATGTGTTCTTTGTTTGTCTTTGTTGAACTTCACTCTACAAGATTTTCCAAGTACACAGGGTTCACAAAACTTCAGCTTTTCGACTTTGTCTCCACCAAGCAGATTTTGTTTCCCCAGTTCAACCAAACCCCTTTCCCTGATATGGCCTAATCTCATGTGCCAAATTTTTGTCTTTAACAAAGGTTTCGTGGATGCAACATCTGCAGAACCAATTACAACTTCAGCCTCAAAGGTATACAAGCCATATTTCTTCACGCCTCTTAAGACTTCCTTCATCCCCTTCATGACTTTCAGAATACTTTTCTCTCCTTTGAAAACATATCCTTTATTGTCGAATTCACCAAGAGAAATCAAATTTCTATTCAAATCAGGTACATACCTGACTTTAAACTTGCCATCTCTCTTTGTGAATTTTGCCTTAATCGACAGACCTTTACCAGTCGAAGATGGCTTGTGCTCCATTCGTTCATTCAAATCCTTAGAATACAAGGCTGATTGAACTTCTTCAAAGGTCAGAGACTCTCTTCCATACAAGAGAGTTTCTTTGAAGTGAGCATGTGATCTGGACAAAACACATAATAGCAACAATGATTGATCTTCATCCTTGATCTTGACATTGATATTTTCAAGATCAAGAATCAGCTTATTGAACATATTCAACTGCTCAGTCAAAACTTTGTTTTCACTCATCTTGAATAAATATAGAGTTTTCTTCAAGTAAAGGCGATTGACCAACGATTTGGTCATGTACAAACTTTCGAGTTTCACTCATAACCCAGACGCCGTCGTCTCCTTCGAAACATGTCGAAAAACCTTATCACCAAGGCTCAATAAGACGACAATGTGGGTTTTCTCTACCATGTCCGTTTTTTATTTGTCCGTTAACACAATGTCCATGACTGCGGCTCCCTTCAATGCTTCCAAACAACCCTGCTGAACCAGTAGAGCTTTCATCTTCAAGCGCCACAGACCAAAATCGTTCACTCCTGTGAACTTTTCAATCTCATACTTTGTTGACAGCATCTTGTCCACGCTCACCGCACCAATTTGTTGTGAAAAACAATACCGAAATAACAAAGTATAAACACTTTCTTGATCTACAAGAAAACCCATAAGGGTAGGAAAAAGAGGAAAAACAAGAAGAACACAATTAAATTGGTTATAAACTGATATTCTTTACTTTCTCTTTGAAAAAAGACTACAAGTGTTACAGAATAACAAATAACCTCTCTCACCTTAATTGGGATTTGCACCACACACTGAAGATGAGAGACTAGCATGTTATTTATAAGAAAACTAACATACTAACCTAATGGGCTTTTACACACAGGCTCATTACACAAGCTAACTTAGGGAGCAAACTAACTTAAACAATTAAGCTTACAACCAAGCTCCAAATCGACATGCTAACACTCCTAACATACTTCGACTACAACATGTGAATAGACTTCGACAACATGCTAAGATTCTTTCGAATTATCAAATCAAAAAGCTATCATTAGACTATACTATAGTTCGATCCAATATCTCACAACAATCTTTATTGTTTTATTCTCTTTTTCTTTCTCTCTCCCCGTTAAAAATGCCTAACATACTAACCATATGCCAATTGTGACCTATCTCTAAGTTATTGATGGACCATTTATTTTGAATATCATAATTTAGGTCTAGTGTAACTATTTGTACAAACTTGTATTCTTGAATCATAGTCATGAATCCAGCCTTCATTATCTTTTCTTTGAATCTTGGCCAAGTCTATGGCATTAACCTATTAACCTAGCCCTAGTTTATCGCCTCAATAATTTCTAATGGAACAAGGTTTCTAAATTCCCCCAATTTAACATTGAATTTGGTTACAAAAGTGGTAAATCACGTGAACACATATTTGGTTAAGTAACTAGGGAAGTACTTCATCTTCAATTACTCGTCATTAGACAAATATTCACATTCAATTTAATATTTGGCTATGTATCCTAATGTAGATTCCACTAGCTCACTTGTGAACTTAGTGAATTTGGAGAGCTTTATTCCGTCATGATAATTCAGTTTGTAATATACCATTTAGGAAGATAGGTTCGAATTAGGCCGTATTCACATATCTTGCGTCAAAGTCATGCATATTCAAAACTTTTTCTATGACATTCTCAACAAGGTGCTCCCAACATTATATCTTATTTGGTGGATTAGGTCGTGAGAGTTATAGTTTCAATTTTCATCAATACCCACATTAGGAACTTGATCTTACAGCAGTATATTAACTTCATGTTCCTCTTCATTTGAATTGTTATCATTACTTTTATTGTTATTTTGATTGGCGTTTATTCTTCTAGAAGGATTGGTCAGGGTAAAAAGTTTGAATTATAAGCTACACAAAAATTGACACATGATATCTCAAACCAATGATCTCACTAGACATGTCAATTTGTTGACTATAAATTTATTATTTGAATGAAAGACTATTTTCTTTCACTTTAAGAAGATTCTTTTATTTCAAATTTAAACCTATAAATTTTAAATACAATAAATTCTTACTTTACAATACGGCTTTATAAGTTATGTCAACTGATAATTCTAAGAATAACTTATGTCTCCTCAAAATGATCATAATTCTAATAATTGTTTTACATTTTTGAGGAGTTTTTACATTTGAAAAACCTTATTATTGTTGTAGAGTTGTTATGAAGAATATGTACAAAAACATTATTGTATGAAGAGTGGTGTAATGTCAATTTGAGAAATTGCAATAAGTCCTATTCAAGCATGTGGTGTACTTCATCACTAGGTTTAAATTGTGTACATGAAGGACAAAAGCATTCAGTGTAAGTTGTCATCATGCTTCTAGGAACAGACAGGCCATTTTATTTTTCTTGTGTTTGATTCCTTTAGTTTCTTTCTTTGTCTCACTGTCTCACAACACAACACATTTCATAATTTCATAAATCACAAATCATAAAACAAAATTAGTGACACCATGCATGAATAACTATAAAAGTTTCTGGTTAAGAATAAACATCTGATTAAGCTGGCTTCATGATTATAATTAGACAAATTGCCTACCATTAACGTTTTAATAATTGAACGATTGGTATGGAAAAACAATAATTGAAAAGATTCCTTTTGAAATAATTGGTGGTTCTTTAATAATTGGCCCAATCACTTTAATTTTATATTGTAATTTAAATTATAAAAGGTGTCAAAAAACAACAAAAGAGGGTTATGATTATACATGGATTGGATGCAAAAGTGGGATAAGATGTGATGGGTAGTGAGCTAGCTAATTGAATGCTAAAGAAAATTTTCTCATGTTTAATTCAAAATTGAAATAGTTCTGAACATATGTGATGTGATTTTATTAGGATGAAGAAATTCTAGATTTTATATTAAAAGATTGTTTGCGGTGTAGTTTGAATTGATTTTGAGATAAAATTTTAGTTAAAGATAAATTTATTTACAGTTTTAATTGATTTTGAATAACAAATTTAAAATTTTAATTTGATTTAATTTTATGTGATTTAATTTATATCAATTTTTTAATATCTAAATTTCAAATATAATTTTTATACTAATACTAATATTATAAAAAATACTATATAATAATAGATTTGAAGTAATATATAACATAGTAAAATATATGTTTAATATTTTTTTAGTCTTGTATATTAACCTTAATATTTACTTTGGTCCTTAAAATTAAAAAAACAAAATCATATTAATCCCTTAACTCTTCAAAATATATTATATTAGTTCCTTTCATCAAATTAACGATTAATTTAACGATTAATTTTTGAATTTTTTCGTCGTTAATTAGACAAAAAAGATTGAATTTTTTCGTCGTTAATTAGACAAAAAATATTAACATGTTACGTTTTGAAGAGTTAAGTGATCAATATGAACTTTTTTCAAATGAAGGGATCAAAATGAACTCTGAAATTAAAATACGAGACAAAAAAGATATTAAACCTAAAATATATCAAAGAATAAAATTAAAAGAAAAAGAATGATCGATTATGTCATAAACAAATAAATCACTAAAATTAAATAGATAAAAATAAATTAATAAATAATATATAAAAAATTAATATTAACAAATATTAATTAATATAATATATTATACAAATACATATAAAAGCATTAAAATATATATAAATACAGTTTGGTTCGATTTAAATTGGTTTTAGAAAATAAAATAAAAAATTGATTCCTTGTAAACGATTTTCATAAAATAGAATTAAAACACATCAATATATATATATATATATATATATATATATATATATATATATATATATATAATCTTTCCGATTGATCAGAACCTAAAGTGGATCAGGGACTTCGACTTCGATGTTGGATTTTAAGAAGGAGGATGGGGTGTACCTGCAAGGCACTCCGATGCTAAAGAAAGACTCTGGAGAAAAGAAGGCAAGTACAAAGTGAGTATGTCTTAGGATGATTTTTTAATATCTGACCTTCTCAAAGGAGAGGGTTTTTATAATGCCCCCAGCGCTTAGACATTGGTCCCTATTTTCGGGGTGAGATATTCGCTCCCCAAGCATAGGTAACTGCCAGAAACTAGCCGTTGAGACGGGCAGAGATGCTCAGAACTAGTCGTTGCTACGAGCAAGGGCGTGGTTGCAGGCAAGAGCGTTGTGACAGTTCCTGGATAGTTGAACCGTGCGTGACGGGCAGTGATGTGACGAAGGGCAGCTGATCTTGGGGGTCAGCTGGCCAACCCTCCTCGACGGTGGGGCAGAAGAGAAAATGCTTTCATTTGTCCTTAATTGGCAGGGCTTAGGCTATTAGGCTGTTTTGGGTGCAGAAGTGGATTGGGCCATGCCGAGCTATTGGGCCAGTCCGGAACAGGAGCCCCCAAGTCGTTGCTCCTGAGCACAGGAGTGCTGACTTAAGGGTAGATCGTGGTCCGAGGAGGAGTAAACATGATCAACGCATCTTACTGGGACAAGGTTGTTTCGTGGTGCTCGAAGATACATGTGTCCGAGGAACCTGAAACGTTGTTCCACGTGTCCGACGAACGGGGAGCCCACCGATTGATGGGACTTGAAGGGATGGAGTGTCACGCGTGCATCGAGCCACGTGCCGCATTTAATGTGTAATGATGGCTATGCTAAGGTTATAATGATGCCCCTACGCCGCGCGTGCTCGTGCACGTGCCTCTGACCTGTCTAAAAATAGAGGGAGAAAGCGTTCATTTTCACTTTTCGCTTATCTCTCTTCTACTGCTGTCTTCGTTTCCGCCGTCCACCGCCGCAACACCGCGGTACGAGCACCGACTAGGCTTCGACGACCACCTTTTTCCTTTCTTCGACCACGTGAGTTTCTAATCCCTTTTTCTTTTATGCAATTTTTAATCCTATTTTGCTTAGATTTGCATGCGGTTAGGATGAAAACTAGGTAGAGTAAGGGTGCATTCCGACGAATGTTGGTGTCTGGCGGTGGTTGAGCCATTTTCTGTCGCCGCCGACGTCGTCAGAGTGTTAAAGACTAGGTTTTTTTGTTGATTACGGCACCGTTGCGACGACGAACACGTTTTTCGTCGATGGAACTTATGAAATTTCCAGTGTACTCATAAGTTTTTCGGTGGATCTTTAACGGAATTCTGGGTAAAGTGTCGGGGAGGATCTCCCCGTGAGGGTTTAAGGGAAATCCATGAGAATCTCCTCGCACCATCTTTGCGCTGTTTGAGTAAGGGCTCAGGTCGAGGATGTTGTCCTCGGGCCTTCACGCGCCCTTTCACTTGACTAGCGATGGAAGGGTGGATTTAATTTTGCCATCGAATTCACTTTTGTCCTCTGCTTTTCAGGTAAAGGAGATGTCTCGCAACCCCGAAGATGACGTTTTGCTCGATCGGGATCTGTCCGAGGAGATCTCTTCAGAGGATAATAGTGCCGACGAAATCGTCGCTCCCAGGAGTACCGGGGAAGAGTGGATTGCTGCTGAGCCTCGGGGGCATGCCTCCCTTTTTTCCTTCCATACTCAGGACGCCTTCACGATAGTGGGGGGCGAGGAAGGCTAGATGGTCCATTTTCCTGGGGAGGACAAATGAATATGCTCGACTTACAGCGAGAGGTTTCCCATGTACGAGTTCGTTTTCAAGGAGATTGAGCTGAGGCTGCCATTCACGGATTTTCAAATGGCAGTTTTTTGCCATTTGGACTTGGCGCCCTCCCAACTACATCCGAACTCGATTGCCTTCATCCGGGCATTCGAGATTACATACGAGTATTTGAAGATTGGAGTCACTCTCCCCATATTCTTCACTGTCTTCCACCTCTAATGCCAGGTCGTGCAAGGGCAGTTCGGATGGGTTTCCCTGAAGCAGGGGAGAAAATTGTTCAAGGCCTTCTCCGAGTCCATCAGGACGTTTAAGGAGAGGTATTACATAGTGGTGCCCCTGTCGGAGAGGGCCAAAGACTCTTCGTTCCTCTAGGATATTTTTACAGAAGAAAATGGGGAGCCCTTTCACGACGAGCAGGGCAAGATAAGGGGGTGTCGGACGCTGAAATTCTGTTTCTCCTAGAGCGAGGATAACTTTACCTAGGAGACCGAGGAGTATATAGTCAAGCCACCCATATTGGAGGAGGATGACCTGGCCAGCTATAACAAGCTGGTGGCTTTTGTTGATGTCTTCCGCCCTGCCCAGTGAGTGACCAGGGGCGGGGATATTATTTTTGAAGATGACAGGGGGCCTAAGGTGGAGGCCCGATATATTAATACTGAAGAGCTCCTCGAATGCGGCACGCGCGAGGAGGCTCTGGAACTTCTGGGTAGCCATTTTTTCTTCTTAGCTTGTCCCGTGTTGTTGTTTTTCGTTTACTGACGTGTGTTCGTTGTTTTGCAGGTAATATGTCCACGGCCCAAGAACGTTTGGTGAAAAATGTTGCGGCCAAGCTCAAGCTGGGGAAGAAAGTTGGCAAAAGTCACCTCGGCGAGCAGGTGGCTCCGCCCCCGACGGGATCTGGGACTTCTTCATCCGCAGCAGCTGCCACCCAGACCTCCCCTATGCCGGTAACCTCGAGGCCTAAGCGCCTCAGGGCGGAGGACGTCCTCGACCTTACCAGCGAAGGAGAGAAGAGAAAGTACGAGCTGCCCCCGTACTTCCACAATAGGGGTTTCTTTGAAGGCTCCTCCCTCACATTCCATCGCCCGGAGTCCTTGGCGCTCGAGGAGCTTGATCGTCCAAGCAAGAGGACGCTGCTGGCCCAGGATTTTGCTACCCTGATGAGGGTTTTGGGCATGGCGGTGGTCTACACCGAGGAAGGGGCCCTTCAAGAAGCAGAGCTGAAGATGACCCAGGCCGCCAACACGATTCTGGAGGGGGAGCTGAAGGTTGTGAAGGAGGCGGCGAAGAAGTCTAAGGAAGAGCTAGTCAAGGTTACCGAGGAGCGGGATAGCTTGGTTGTGGAGAAGAAAGCCGCAGAGGATATGGTCGTTTCCTTACGGGCTGTCGCGGCTCCTACTGAGGACGAAAGCGATGAGGTGAAGAGTCTGAAGACTCGAGCCGAGCTTGTAGCCCGAATTAATGAAGCCGAGGAAGACTTCCTGGGGGCTGCCGAGGAGGCCTTCAACAATGCGGTGGAGCATCTGAAGCTTGCGAACCCCGGGGTTGAGTTTGCTACCGAGGGGACCGAGTTCCTCCACAACGTGGTGGATGGCCGGATTGTCATCCCGGATTTCCTCAGAATTGGCGAGGAGCATGAACAGTCTGCCCACGAGGAGCCTCAGTCAATGGCTGATTGATTTTCTATTTTGTATTTCCGGCCTGCGTGTCGTATATTGTAATTTCTTTTAATGGGGCTTGCCCCCCTTGTTTCTGTAATCATTACAATCGCGGTCCTTGTGGCCATTTTATCTTTTAATATTTATTTTTGGCCGTGGTGGTCGATTATGTATGAGTTGTTTTAGATGTTTGTGCATGCATGTTTTTACTTTGCTTAATTTCACTAAGTGTCACATGTTGCTCGTCGTGAGTGCCCATTGTGAGGACTATTTTTGTGAACGATCTTTCACTATGTTTCTGGGTTTGCTCGACAAATTTTCGTTCAACTATGATGGGAATCGGTCGAAAGGCCTAGGTAGCTTCCAGGCAAGAGAGTGGAGCTCAGATCGCGTTTGTGGCCTGAGTTCGCGGCGTGAACTTCCCATCACGAGCTGGGTGTTCTGCCTTTCGTGGTACGATGGCAACGGCGGGCTCGGTCGAGGGACCGCTGTCGGGCAGGGGTTTTGTTCGTTCCAGAGTAAAAGCCTTCCTTGATTGGTTTTAGTATGCAGCGCTTGTATCGGGGTGCGCACTTCTGTTCGGTATGCTGTGCTCGTCATGTTGACGGAGCACACTGACAGTTGTGGCCTTAGCTATAATATTGTTTTAGCTTTTCAGAGTTCCATGGTCGAGGGAGTTCTTCCCTGTCGAGATGTTCTAGGTAGTAGGCCCAATTTTCTGTTTTTGCTCGAACACGATAGGTTCTTCCCAGTTTGCGGCGAGTTTGTCTTTACGAGAATCTTTGTGATTTCTTTTTAGGACAAGACTGCCTACTTGGAAGTCTCGTCGTATGACTTTGGCGTTATGCCTAATTGTGATTTTTGTTTTAAAGAAGCCTCGGGAAGGGCTGCTCCTGATCGGACATCTTCGATGAGATCGAGCTCCTCCCTCAGCGCCTCGTTGTTTGCCTCCTCGTCAAGGAGAGCTTCAGTCCGCCTGGAGGGGACGTGTATTTTGATAGGGATCACTGCCTCGGTCCCGTATGCTAAACGGAAAGGGGTTTCCCCTGTCGAAGAGTGAGGCGTGGTTCGGTAAGCCTAAAGCACGCTGTGCAGCTCCTCGACCCACTGTTTCATGATTTCGTCCAGTCTTCGTTTGAGACCTCTTATGATTACCCTGTTCGCTACTTCGGCTTGCCCGTTCGTCTACGGGTGCTCGACGGACGCAAAGTGTTGTTTGGTGCCCAGTTTGGCGACGAATTCCTGGAATTTTTTGTCCGTGAACTGTGTCCCGTTGTCTGTGACGATTGCCTAGGGAATGCCGAAGCGGGAAAGAATGTTTCGCTTGTAGAAGCGGAGTATGTTTTGGGAGGTTATTTTGGCTAGAGCCTCTGTTTTTTTCCACTTTGTAAAATAATCTACGCCCACTATCAGGTATTTATTCTGATTTGATCCTACGATAAACGGTCCTAGGATGTCCAGGCCCCACCATGCGAAGGGCCACGGGGAGGACAATGTTTTGAGCTCATTGGGGGCGGTGCCAGGTGCATGTCCCCATAACGTTGGCATTTGTCACATTTTTTTACATGCTCCTTCGTGTCATGCTGCATGGTAATCCAGTAATATCCTGCTCGTAGAGCTTTCATGGCGAGGGATCTTCCTCGGAGGAGTTGGGCATTGATTCTTTCGTTGATTTCGCGAAGAACGTGGGTGACCATGTTTTCCTCGATGCATTTGAGGAGAGGAATGGAGAACCCTCGTCGGTAGAGCTTATTTTCAACCAGGACATAGGAACAGGCTTTGCGCCTGACCACGCTGGCTTCCTTTGGGTCGGATGGTAGTTCATCCTTGGCAAGGTAGTTGTAGACTAGGGTCGTCCAGCAGTCGCTGTCTCCAATGACGTTTACATCGTGGGTTGGAGGAGTTCTCTCGATGCTTGGTCGAGGAAGTATCTCCTGGATGACGGATTTGTTCCCTCCTTTCTTTTTTGTGCTCGCCAGCTTTGACAGGACATCTGCCCAGACATTATGTTCGCGGGGAACGTGCTTTACTTCCACAGACGTGAACTTCGTCATTTTTTCTTTAACCAAGGTTAAGTATTCAGAGAGGTTGTCGTTTTTGGCCTGATACTCTCCTCGAACCTGGAGGGCCACGAGTTGGGAATCAGTGCAGATTATGACTTCCTCGGCTCCCAAGTATTCGGGGAGGCGTAGACCCGCAAGGAAAGCTTCATACTCTGCCTTCTTGTTTTAGGTGGGGGAAAGATAGGGTGAGCGAGACCTCGACGAGGATACCCTCCTCGTTTTCCAGGATGATGCCTGCCCCGCTCCCTGCTGAGCTGGATGCCCCGTCGACGAAGATTGTCCACTTGCGAGCTTCGCAAGTTGGGGAGGCGGGCAAGGTCATCTCCGCCACATCGTCGACCAGCGCCTAAGCTTTAAGGGTTTTTCTACTGTCGTACTGGATGTCAAACTCGGACAGCTCCAGCGACCATTTGAGCATTCTGTCAGCTATGTCTGGGCAGCCCAATAGTTGTCTCACGGGCTGGTCCGTGCGCACCACGATGGTGTGGGCTAGAAAATAGTGTCTCATCCTCCCCGCTGCGTTGATGAGGGCCAGGGTTACTTTTTCGATCTGTTGGTATCTCAGTTCTGATCCTTGCAGCGCCGTGCTCGTGAAGTATATAGGCTTCTGACCTTCAGGGGTTTCACGAATGAGGGTTGCGCTGACAGCCTCGGTTGCAACATCGAGATAAAGATAGAAGGTCTCCCCGTTGTCTAGCCGGGAGAGGATCGGTGGTTCCGATAGTGCTTGTTTTAGGTGGAGGAGGGCTTTTTCGCATTCCTCCGTCCACTCAAAAGCTGCCTCTTTATGGAGAAGTTTGAAAAAGGGGAGCGCGTGCTGAGCAGATTTTGCCACAAAATGGGACGGTGAGGTGAGTGTCCCATTCAGAGCTTGGATGGATTTCTTCGAGTTCGGCCTGGGGAATTCGGAGAAGGCTCTACATTTTTCGGGGTTGGCTTTGATTCCTGGTTCTGTTAGGTAGAAACTGAGGAACTTACCTGCCCGTACCCAGAACGTGCACTTTTTCGGGTTGAAGCACATCTTGTACTTCCTGGCCTGCTCGAAGACCTTCTTTAGATGGAGCGTATGGTCAGATTCCTCATGAGATTTCATGATCATGTCGTCCATGTAAACCTCGAGCATATCCCCGATCTCTCCTTGGAAGACTTTCTTCATCAT
This sequence comes from Lathyrus tuberosus, assembly GCA_022829125.1. Classification (NCBI taxonomy): domain Eukaryota; kingdom Viridiplantae; phylum Streptophyta; class Magnoliopsida; order Fabales; family Fabaceae; genus Lathyrus; species Lathyrus tuberosus. The sequence goes on from JALAZF010000311.1 coordinate 6,259,924, forward strand.
TCTCTGGTAGGTAGCACCAGCATTTTTCAAGCCGAAGGGCATTACATTGTAGTAATAGTTGCCCGATTTGGTCATGAAGGCTGTGTACATTTTATCGCTTTTGGCCATGGGTATTTGGTTATAGCCCGAATATACATCCATGAAAGACAAATAATTTAAAACCGACAAAATTATCAACTAAGTTGTCTATGTTAGGGAGGGGATAGACGTCTTTAGGGCAGACCTTATTAAGATCAGTATAGTCAACACACATTCTCCATTTTCCATTTGATTTCATTACAAGTACAATGTTGGATAGCCAAGTAGCGTACTTGGCTTCCAAAATGAAATTTGCCTCTAAGAGGCCTTTTACAGCTTGCTCGGCAGCCTCCATTTTTTTCGGGGACTGCTTTCTCCTACGTTGAGCTACTGCCCTAACGGCGGGGTCGATGGTGAGTTGGTGGCATGCCACCTCTGGATCCTGCCCGGGCATCTCCGAGGCGCTCCACGCAAACAGGTTCGCGTTCTCTCTGAGATAAGTTTTCAGCTGATTCCTCGCGAGGTCGGGGAGGCCAGTCCCAATCTTCACTCCCTTGTGGGGGTCGTCGCCGAGGAAGACTAACTCGAATTCTCCATCCGGGATTGGTCGCATCGGATAGGTAGGCACGCCGCTGCTTGTCGATGTGGAAGGGCTGCTCGAGTTTGACTGAGCCTTATTCCCCTTCTTTTTCTGGTCCCTTAAGTCGTCCTTGGATAAACGGTTGTCGAGTTCGATGGAGTTAACACAGGGTAGTGGTTTTGCCTCGTCAGAGTTGAAGGGCAGAGCAGGCTTGCCGGACGTTTTTGGTCGGGCGAAGATGATGTTCATCCCTTTTGTGGCTGCGTCGAAGCACCTTTTCGCGACCTCTATGTCTTCGTGCAGGGTGGCGACGAGCCCTTTGGAAGTGTAATACTTCATCTTCAAGTGCACCGTGGAGGGTACAATTACCAATTCAACCAGAGTTGGTCGTCTGAAGATGCACTGGTAAAGGGATGAGCAATCAATCACTAGAAACTGGACCTTAATGGATCTGGCCGTCTCTGTTGCCTCGAAGGTGACAATCAGCTCCACGTATCCCCAGGGCTTCGTGACTGAATCGTTGAAGCCCAGTAGATCCGAGCCTACATAGGGCGTCAGGTGTCTCTCGTCCAGTTGAAGTGTGGAGAACAGTTGGGAGTACATGATGTCGACCGAGCTTCCCTGGTCGACCAGAATTTGCCAGACTCTCTCCGAATCTTGTCGAGGGTGGAACTCCGGTTCGAGCTCGTGTTGATGAGGTGCTCGAACTTCCTCTTTACGAACCCCACGGTCACCTTGTTGAATCCCCCTTCCGATATGACCATGACGGAGGGGAAGGTTTCCCCAGGGCTGTGTTCAGCGAAGTAAACAGGGACGTTGAGCCCATCGGGGACATAGAAGTCTTTTGGCCGTGAGATGCTTATGGCGACCTGAAGACTGGCCTCGTCCGAGGACGACACTTCCTCTTCGACCTTCTTCGATTCCTGAGTGTCCTACCGATGAGCGTCCTTCTTCTTTGCAAACTGTTTCAGGTGCCCGTCCTTGATCAAGATTTCAATTGCATCCTTGAGATGGATGCAGTCGTCTGTCATGTGCCCATGGCTCTTGTGGAACCGACAGTACTTCGTTTTATCTGTGCTCGTCTTGGCCAGTATCTGCTTCGAGAAACGGACCCTTGCCTACCGAAACTACGAGTTCACGTATTCGGAGAGAATCTTCTCGCGCGAGGCGGCCAGCGGAGTGTACTCGTGAAAACGGCCAGATGGCCCTTTGTGATCTCGGGATTCTCGGGAGCGGTTATCCCTTCTTTTCTCTACTCCTCGACGAGTTGACAAGGAGTCGTCGTGTTTGGAGGACCTAGCGCTCTCTTGGTGCCTCGAGTCCCGGGCAGTGTTTGCATCTTCCTTTTCTTCGTACTGAATGTACACCTGAGCCTTGAGGATGAGGGTGTCCAGTTTTGCTAGGGTCTCGATGCCAACTGCCTTGGCAAAGTCGCTGCAGGGATGGAGTCCTCGTTCGAGCAAATACTTCTTCATGTCGTCGGTCGTGGAGACCTAGACGACTTCTTTATTGAATCTTTCGATGTATGCTCGAAGAGATTCGTCCTTCCCTTGAATAATAGCTTCGAGGGAGGCTTCTATCTTCGGGTGACGGCGAGAGGCTGTGAAATGTCTAGAGAACATCCTTCCCAACTAACTTCATGATGTGATGGAATCACAGAGGAGGCTCTTGTACCAGGACATTGTGTAACACCCCATTTTAATTTATTTAATCATTGTGTGTTATTTCTGTTGTTTGGCCTTGTTTAGGGTGTGTGTAGTTGAGCTTGTAAGCCTTAGAGTCCGTAGCGGAATGGGGAATTAGGGATGTCGGAATAATAATAAGGTACTAATGAATAATGTGGTGACATATTTAGTAATAGTAGAAAGAGGAGTATTATTATTTTTATGTCCAATATTATTATTAGTGTTATTATTATAATAATAATTATTATTATTATTATTAGTATTATTATTATTAGTAAATAAAATCAGAATTTTTAGTAATAATATGGTTAGAGAGAGAGTAAGATAAGGAAAAAGGAGAGAATTGAGAAATTAGATCATAATCACACTTCCACCAAGAGAGAAAGTTGGAGAGGAAGAAGCTAAGCTTGGCATCATCAATTTTCACCAGAATTTAATCGAGAATTCGAGGTAAGGGTGGAGAATGGATTTCAATATGGGTGTTGATAACATGAGAGGGTAGTGAGGATTCTTTCCTCTCATAGGAATTGTATGTATAATTTTGTTGTAATGGATTTGTTGTTAAATGATTGAAATTGTGATGGAAAGTGTGTAAATCGATCCATTCTATCATGATATGTGTAAAACACTATGTTGTTGCTGCTATACAATTTCTGGTATTGCAGATTTGGGTGCTAGAATTGAGCAGAAATTAGACTGGTGTGAAAATAGAAAATTATGGGTATTCGCTGCCCATACGCGTAATGGGCAAGGAAATACGCGTATTGGGTAGGGCAATACGCGTATGGCAAGGGCGAAATATGGGCGTTACGCGTATGGAACTCATTTTGACATGACCCTCTGCTGTAATGCGTAATGGTACGCGTAGGAGGGCAAGGCATTACACGTAATGAAGGTGGTACTACGCGTAATGGGATTAAAATATAATCAAACTGGAATTTTTGAGAGAAATCAGTCTCTGCCCGTACGCGTAACCCTCAGAGCAATACGCGTATGGCTGGTGGTAGAAACTGGGCAATACGCGTATGGCTGGAGGCAATACGCGTATGACCAGCGAGAGTGCAGAATTTTGCCGTTTCGCGATTTCTTTCCCGATTTCGCGTCCGATGTGGTTCCTTTTTGGTCTGAGAGGTTGGGATAGGTGTCAGAACTTGTTGAATTTAGGTGAATGAAGTAAATAAAGAAATTGAGGTTATGTTTTTTTTGGTGTAACATCCCACTTATTAAGGGAACTCTGATTATATTTGTATATTTTTGTTAGTATTGGGACAGTGGGGTGTTACAATTGATATCAGAGCAGGTTGGTCCGTCCGGCCAGATGTTGTAGTAGAGTCTGTCCTTAGAATAGGAGTAGACTTGGGTGTTCTTCTAACCGTGTTGTGATTGTTGTACAGTATGGCAGGGAGGAATTATGCTGCTCTTGCTGTGGCGCTGCAACCTATGGCGCAGGCAGTGCAGAACAACAATCAGATTGCTGGGAAGGCGCAGTTCCGTAACTTAGAGAGGTTTCAGAGCAATAAGCCGCCTACATTTGAGGGTGGTATTCTTGATCCTGAAGCGGCACAGAAGTAGCTGAAGGCTATTAAGAAGATCTTCAGGACCATGGGATGTAATGAAGCTTAGAAAGTGCAGTTTGGCACTCATATGCTGGAAGGCAAAGCTGAAGCCTGGTGGGATAATAGTCGCCAGAGGTTGAAAGCTGCGGGTACTCTTGTTACGTGGGCAGTGTTTCAAGGTGAGATTCTGGAAAAGTATTTCCCGGAAGATATTTGCAGTGCAAGGGAGATTGAGTTCCTGGAACTGAAATAGGGTACCATGACTGTTGTTGAGTATGCTGCTCAGTTTGAGGAGTTGGTGCAATATTGTGCTCACTACAATACCGACGAGGCTATGACTTCGAAATGCTTGAAGTTTGAGAACGGGTTGCATCCCGAGATCAAACAGCGCATTGCTTGTCAGAAGATACGGAGTTATCCGGAACTGGTTAGCAGAAGCCGAATTTATGATAATGATAACAGTGCCCGGATTGCTCATTACAAAGCCTTGAATGACCGGAAGGGTAAGCAGAGGTATGGGGGTACACCTTATAGTGCTCCAGCTGACAAAGGAAAACAGAAAGCCGATGTGGGAAAGAAACAAGGTTCTCAATTCCTTACGAGACAAAGGAAAACAGAAAGAAGTGCTTCAAGTATGGACGACCAGGTCATGTTGTGGCAAATTGTAGGGTTACCATACCTACCTGTTATAATTATGGAGAACAAGGTCATATCAACACTCATTGTTAGAAGCCTAAGAAATCTCAGACAAGTGGAAGGGTGTTCGCATTGGCCGGAGCCCAGCCTACCGATGCTGATCGTTCCATCAAAGGTACTTGTTTTATTAATGGCATTCCTTTAATTTCTATCATTGACACGGGTGCAACCCACTCTTTCATTTCTGTTGATTGTGTGAGGAGATTAGGAATTGTACCGTCTACTATGGATCGGAGGATGACTATTGAAACTCCATCTATTGGTTATGTGGTTACTTCTTTAGCATGCTTGAATTGTCTGTTGACTATTTTTGGTAGAGAATTCGGCGTGGACTTGATTTGTTTGCCACTCAGTAATCTGGATATCATTTTAGGAATAAACTGGTTAAAATTCAACCGAGTTTATATTGATTGCTTTAGGAAGAGGCTGTTGTTCCTTACTCCTGAAGAGGAAGTGTTGGCAAATTATTTGTCTCCTAAGGAATTGAGAACCTTGTTAGAAGATGAAGCTAAGATGTTTGCGGTGGTTTCCTGGTTATCCGTTGAAAACAATACATCAGTTAATGAGTTATCGGTGGTAAGTGTATTTCCCAAAGTGTTTCCAGATGATATTACAAAATTTCCCCCGACGAGAGAAATTGAATTTACTATTGATCTTGTTCCTGGTACCAGACCTATATCTATGGCACCATACAGGATGTCGGCATCAGAATTGGCAGAGTTGAAAATTCAAATTGGAGAATTGCTTGATAAAAAGTTTATTAGGCCAAGTGTGTCGCCGTGGGGAGCTCCAGTGTTATTGGTGAAAAAGAAGGATGGTAGTATGCGTTTGTGCATTGATTACCGTCAGTTGAATAAGGTGATAATTAAGAATAAGTATCCACTTCCAAGGATTGATGACTTAATGGATCAGCTAGTGGGGGCTCGTGTTTTCAGTAAAATTGATTTGAGGTCAGGTTACCATCAGATTAGAGTGAAGGAAGGGGATATTCAGAAGACTGCATTTAGAACTCGCTATGGACATTACAAATATGCATTGATGCCTTTCGGAGTGTCTAATGCGCCAGGTGTGTTTATGGAATATATGAACCATATCTTTCATTCTTATCTGGATCAGTTTATTGTGGTATTCATTGATGATATATTGATTTACTCCAAGTCTGAAGAGGAACATACAGAACACTTGAGGATTGCATTGCAGGTGTTGAAGGATAATAAATTATTTCCAAAGTTCTCCAAATGTGAATTTTGGTTGCAGACTGTGAGTTTCTTGGGTCATTTTATTTCTGGTGATGGCATAACAGTGGATCCATCTAAAGTAAGTGCAGTGCTTCAGTGGGAACCTCCAAAGACTGTAACGGAAAATAGAAGTTTCTTGGGTTTGGCAGGTTATTACCGAAGATTTATCGAAGGATTTTTTAATTTGGAATTACCATTGACTCAGCTAACAAGAAAGAGTCAAGCTTTTGTTTGGGATACGGCGTGTGAGGAAAGTTTCGAAGAATTGAAAAAGAAATTGACTACAGCACCAGTATTTATTCTACTGAATCCAAGTGAACCTTTTGTAGTGTATTGTGATGCGTCTAAGATGGGATTAGGCGGAGTGTTAATGCAAGATGGCAAGGTAGTGGCATATGCTTCACGGAAATTGAGAGTACATGAGAGGAATTATCCTACTCATGATCTTGAATTAGCTGCGGTGGTTTTTGTATTGAAAATTTGGAGACATTATTTGTATGGATCGAGATTTGAAGTATTCAGTGACCATAAGAGTCTGAAGTATTTATTTGATCAAAAGGAGTTGAATATGAGGCAGAGAAGATGGTTAGAGTTCTTGAAAAACTATGATTTTAATTTGAGTTACCATCCGGGGAAAGCTAATGTTGTAGCGGATGCTCTAAGTCAGCAGACAATTCATATGTCGGCATTAATGATAAAAGAAATGGAATTAATTGAACAGTTCAGAGACTTAAGTATGGTTTGTGAAACTACACCGAAGAGTGTTAGATTGGGTATGCTTAAAGTGAATAATGACTTTTTGGATGCAATTAAGGAAAATCAGAGGCTTGATGTGAAACTGGTGGACATGATGCCTACAGGAGGAAATGATCCTGATAGTGATTTTAAGGTGGATAAGGATGGTGTGCTGAGATTCCGAGGTAGGATTTGCATGCCGGATAATATGGAATTGAGGAAAGCGATCTTAGAAGAGAGTCACCGGAGTAGCTTAAGTATCCATCTGGGAGCCACGAAAATGTACCAAGACTTGAAGAAGTTATTTTGGTGGTCCAGTATGAAGGGAGATGTGGCCTAGTTTGTTTATGCTTGTTTGACATGTCAGAAGTAAAAAATGGAGCATCAGAAACCTTCGGGGTTGATGCAACCGTTGGAGATTCCAGAATGGAAGTGGGATAATATTGCTATGGATTTTGTTACTGGTTTTCCAAATACGGCGAGAGGCTTTGATGCTATTTGGGTAGTGGTGGATCGGCTTACGAAATCTGCACATTTTATACCAATTAATATCAGTTTCCCATTGTCAAAGCTGGCGGAGATTTATATCAGAATAATTGTGAAACTGCATGGTGTTCTGTCGAGTATAGTGTCGGATAGAGATCCGAGGTTTACTTCAAAATTTTGGAAGAGTTTGCAGGAAGCTTTAGGTTCTAAACTGAAGTTGAGTTCGGCTTAGCATCCACAGACCGATGGTCAGTCGGAGAGGACTATTCAGTCGTTAGAGGATTTGTTGAGAACCTGTGTGTTGGAGAAAGGTGGCGCGTGGGATACTCATTTGTCATTGATTGAGTTCACGTATAACAATAGTCATCATTCTAGTATTGGGATGGCACCTTTCGAAGCTTTGTATGGTAGGAGATGTAGGACGCCTCTGTGTTGGTATGAATCTGGTGAGAGTATTGTGCTTGAGCCTGAAATTGTGCAACAAACTACTGAGACAATTAAGATGATCCGTGAAAAGATGAAAGCGTCTCAGAGTAGACAGAAAAGTTATCATGATAATCAGAAGAAAGACTTGGAATTTAGCGAAGGTGATCATATATTTCTGAGAGTCAATCCTGTGACAGGTGTTGGACGTGCATTGAAATCGAAGAAATTGGATTCTAAATTCATTGGACCGTATCAGATCTTACAAAGAGTGGGTACAGTTGCTTACAGGGTGGTGTTGCCGCCAGAGCTTTTCAACTTGCATGACGTATTTCATGTATCGCAACTTCGGAAGTATGTGTCGGATCCATCTCATGTTATCCAGAGGGATGAAGTGCAGATTCGAGATAATCTTACTGTGGAAGCGAAGCCGATAAGGATCGAGGATCGCAAGATGAAGCAACTTAGATGGAAAGAGATTCCTCTAGTGAGAGTAGCTTGGGGAGGAGCTGCAGGAGGAAGTGTGGCCTGGGAATTGCAAAGCAAGATGCGAGAGTCGTATCCAGAATTGTTTCCATCAGGTACATTTTCAAGGACGAAAATATTTTAAGTGGGGGAGAGTTGTAACACCCCATTTTAATTTATTTAATCATCGTGTGTTATTTCTGTTGTTTGGCCTTGTTTAGGGTGTGTGTAGTTGAGCTTGTAAGCATAGAGTCCGTAGCGGAATGGGGATTTAGGGATGTCGGAATAATAATAAGGTACTAATGAATAATGTGGGGACATATTTAGTAATAGTAGAAAGAGGAGTGCTATTATTTTTATGTCCAATATTTTTATTAGTGTTATTATTATTATTATTATTATTATTATTATTATTATTATTATTATTATTATTATTATTAGTATTATTATTATTATTAGTAAATAAAATCAGAATTTTTAGTAATAATATGGTTAGAGAGAGAGAGAGAGAGAGTAAAATAAGGAAAAAGGAGAGAATTGAGAAATTAGATCATAATCACACTTCCACCAAGAGAGAAAGTTGGAGAGGAAGAAGCTAAGCTTGGCATCATCAATTTTCACCAGAATTTAATCGAGAATTCAAGGTAAGGGGGGAGAATGGATTTCAATATGGGTGTTGATAACATGAGAGGGTAGTGAGGATTCTTTCCCCTCATAGGAATTGTATGTATAATTCTGTTGTTGTGGATTTGTTGTTGAATGATTGAAATTGCGATGGAAAGTGTGTAAATCGATCCATTTTGTCATGATATGTGTAAAACACTATGTTGTTGCTGCTATACGATTTCTGGTATTGCAGATTTGGGTGCTAGAATTTAGCAGAAATTGGACTGGTGTGAAAACAGAAAATTCTGGGTATTTGCTACCCATACGCGTAATGGGCAAGGCAATATGCGTACTGGGTAGGGCAATACATGTATGGCAAGGGCGAAATGTGGGCGTTATGCGTATGGAACCCATTTTGACACGACCCTCTGCTGTAGTGCGTAATGGTACGCGTAGGAGGGTAATGCATTACGCGTAATGAAGGTGGTACTACGCGTAATGGGATTAAAATATAATCAAACTGGAATTTTTGAGAGAAATCAGTCTCTGCCCATACGCGTAACCCTCAGGGAAATACACGTATGGCTGGCGGTAAAAACTGGGTAATACGCGTATGGCTGGGGGCAATACGCGTATGACCAGCGAGAGTGCAGAATTTTGCGATTTCGCGTCCGATGTGGTTCCTTTTTGGTCTAAGAGGATGAGATAGGTGTCAGAACTTGTTGAATTTAGGAATAGTAGTAAAAAATGATTTAAAAATGGAATTTGGATGAATTAATTAGATAATTAACTAATTAAAGCCATGTGAGGTATTTTCCTTAATTATGTGTATTATGATTAATTGATTTGACAGTGTGGCAATACTAGTGTGTATTACGGTGAGTATGTATCTCACGTGTGATCATAAGGATCGCGAAGATGTATAATTTTTTTTATTATACATGTGTTTTATGTATAATTCGTGTCATGCATTTTATGATGTGTCTGGTGGAGACATCTAGGTGGGAATCCATGATGGGTGCCTAGTATTGTCCGGACTCCAATGTGGAGTTGTATGGAAACAAATCATTGCTCAGTGGGAGTGTATGTGATTTGTCCGGACTCCAATGTGAAGTTGTATGGAGATAAATCATTGCTCAGTGGGAGTGTATGTGATTTATCCGGATTCTTTTATGAATCGGGTTCAATTGAATGAACCATGTTGTGTGGCACCACTTGCATTGCATTGTGTCATTGAGTCACATTGCATTATTATGTCTTTGTTGGATTATAATCAGAAAGTGACAAGTGTGTCGTGAATGTGTGCATATTATGTGTGATTACTTGATTTCTACTCATTAGCATATATTTTACACCGCTAATTATTGAATGTAGTTCTCACCCCTTTGTTGTTTCTTGTGTCTGTGCTTCTTGGGAAGTACAGATAATCCAGGTACTTGAGTAGTGCATGGAGTACATGTTGCCTGATCGAGTCTTAGGAGTCGCTCTGATACGTAACACGGGATAATGGGAATTTTATCTTTTGTTGTATATTTTGTTTATTGTGTTATGTATCATTACTCACTTTAAAACATGGTGAACCACGAGTTTATGTGGACCATGATTTTGTTGGCCAATGGCCTTGTTATTTTGGGGTTCGATATTTCATTCTGCTGTTTTAACTTATTTTTGAGAAACAAGAAGTGAATGAAGTAAATAGAGAAATTCAAGTTATATTTTTATGGTGTGACATCCCACTTATTAAGGAAACTCTGATTATATTTGTAGTATTTGTATATTTTTGTTAGTATTGGGACAGTGGCGTGTTACACATTGCTCCTTTCCTCAGCGTAGTCGGGAACAATCTGCATTTGATGGCACCTTTGACGCCATGGTAGTCAAGCAGGGCATCGATGTTCTTAATGTGCTCGTCGGGATCTGTCGTGCCACCATACGTGCCCAGGGGTGGGGGTTTCTCCAACCTTTTGGGTAATCGGGTCGCCATGATCTCTTGGGACAACGGGCCTCGAGGCTCGTCGTAGCTGTAGCTGCCTGACCGTGAGCAAGAATGGGCGTTTCGTCCAGGGTGTGGACCGCGATCTCGACGGGGAGAAGGAGTTCGCGACCGACCCTTAGATCTGGGTGGAGGCGAACGCTGGTGTTCTACCCGCAGATCCCTTCTGGTTCTCTTGACCCCTAGGGAGTGCTGGCTCTGTGGAGGAGTGTGGTCACGTTTCCTTATTGCCAATGATTTTGCCTCTGCTGGCACCTGGCGATTTCTTCCTCGCTTGGGAGAAGAATTCCGGGATCTCCGGCGTTCGCGCCTTGGCGGAGGAGATCATGGACGGCGGGTCTCTTCCAAGGCTCCAATTCTTGCATTCTGTTGGAGGATCAGAAGATTCGATTTGTTGAGGGCTTCGACTAGGGCTGCCATGGCCCGATCGGCGTTGGGCAGAACTGGGATGAGCTGATGGCCCTTTGAGGACTAGACCTCTACGTTGTTGGCGCGATTTGGGGAGGGAGACGCGGTGGCTCCGTCCCTCTGCTGATGAACGTCATCTCCAAGAAAGGGGTTAGCCCCGTCATTATCTGTCTTGCTGATAGGGAAGACGATGGTGTTGCGAGCATCGTTGTTGCGAGCATCGTTGACGTTGTCATGGCTGGCCATGATTGGAATCTTGAAAAACTGCTTTGATCTTTGGTTTACGGGGAAAGAAAGACGGGGAGAACAGAGTTTCCCACAGACGGCGCCACTGATCTTTCCAGTTGATCAGAACCTGAAGTGGGTCAGGGACTTCGTCTTCGATGCTGGATTCCAAGGAGGAGGAGGGGGTGTACCTGCAAGGCACTCCGATGCTAAAGTAAGAATCGGGAGAAGAGAAGGCAAATACAAAGTGAGTATGTTTTAGGATGATTTTTTAATACCTGACCCTCTCAAAGGAGAGGGTTTTTATAATGCCCCCAGCGCTTGGCCATTGGTCCCTATTTTTGGGGCGAGATATTCGCTCCCCAAGAATAGGTAACTGCCAGAAACTAGCTGTTGAGACGGAAATAGATGCTCGGAACTAGTCGTTGCTACGAGCAAGGGCGTGGTTGCGGGCAAGAGCGTCGTGACCGTTCCTGGATGGTTGAACCGTGCATGTCGGGCAGAGATGTAGCAAAGGGCAGCTGATCCTGGGGGTCAGCTGGCCAACCCTCCTCGGCGGGGGGCAGAAGAGAAAATGCTTTCCTTTGTCCTTAACCGGCAGGGCTTAGGCTGTTTGGCCGTTCTAGGTGCAGAAGTGGATTGGGTCATGCCGAGCCATTGAGTCAGTCCGGAACAATATATATATATATATATATATATATATATATTCAATTTTTTATTTTTTAAATAATTTTTTTATTTTTATTTGGATCGATTTAATATCTATGTAAAACAAAGCTCACTTGTAATAAAAATTAATGAATATTCAAATTATTTTTGATTAAAAAAAAACAGAAAACCTATTTGGTCGTTAAAAAATATTCAGACTTATTCTTCTTTTCAGTAACTAAATAGATACTAGTATCATTTTTTCTATGATTAATAAAGCGTGAAGAAATAGTCAATCAATGATTTCGGTGTTTAATTTCATTGACTTTCTTTTAAGTTTTAACCAATTTTTCAGTCTATGACATTAATCCACCACTACACCTACTTATGTTTAAATTTCACAGCTGGAATTGATCCAAATTTTGTTTTACAGCTGGAATGAAATAAAACTTAAGAAAGTAGGTATGGACTACTACATTCTGAATATATGAATTTTTAAATATTTTTTTATAAGGTATATTTCTATTTTTTATAATAAACTAGTAAGACACCCGTGCTCCCGCACGGGTAAAATTATTTGATACAATACAATACAATTAGCTATATACGTGTTTAAATTTATATTAGCTATTAATTATAAAATGAACCATTATTATATAAATTCAATTGTATTAAAATACAAATAGAAAAAAAAATTCTTGAGATAAAAAAAAAGAAATATTTAATATTTGATCATAAGGATTTTATCTTTCAAGTTAAGATAATTATTAATTAAAATAAAATATGTATTGTGTTTATAGTGACCCGTGAAATAGAAAGTTTATTTGATATACAATATAAAATGTATTTATATACAGATGTATTACATAATCATTCAAAAAAAACTCGTGAGATGAAGAAAGACAAAAAAAAAATTTTGACGCGATAATAACCCGTGAGATAAATAAATTATTTGGTGTGATATAAAATGTATTTAGATACAAATGCAAAATTTAAAATGATATGGTTAATTGTAAAATGAACAATAATCGTATAAATTAAATTGTATTAAATAATTACATAAAAAGAAAAAAAAATGAATTATAAGATGGAGAAAAAAAATATTTAAATATAAGATAATGGCTAATTAAAATAAAATAAATATTATGTTGATAATGACCCGTGAGATAAATAAGTTTTTTATTTTATTAAAATTAAAAAATAGATTATTAGTATTTTTAGCGATAATAAAAAATATAGTGAAAAAAATTAAAATGAAAGTGAGAAAGTGTGAGAAAAAAAAGTGAAAATGATTTGAAATTTGAATGAAGAGAGAGAATGTGTGTATGTAATATTTAATTTGAATGGATAAATAGAAGATAATAAATAGTAGTCAATGTTAAGTCAACACAATAGGTAAATAGAAGATAGTAACCATCAATTTAAAGTATGATATCAATTTAATAATTAATTAGAGCTCTTATAGGCTATGATATAAAATATTACAATAAAATCATCATTCTATATCAATTAAATAACCACCTAAAAACATGTCCTTTTATGATTACCATTAATTAAAATAAATCAATTTTAAAATTGTACATTTAGTATTGGTTAATTTGATATTATTTCTTTTTAATGAATTTTAATGGACTGCAGGATCTTTATATATTTACTTTTTCTTAAATAATACATTTCTATTACTTAATTTTCATTGCAAGTGATATTGAAAGTATAAAATTCAATAATCATTTACATTGTAATTGAGAAACAGATAAATTAGTAGGTATGAAACACATATCACACTTTCTGCATGAATAAATATATAATAACATAAGATTTTTTTCTCCTTTTCTATCATTTCTTCCTCTCAAAATTTCTTGTCATAGAAAAATCATAGTGATCAGAAATGATAGATAAAAAAAGCAGACACGTCTGCTATGGTTGGCCATTTTTACCACCAATGGTAGTGACAATTATATGTCTAGTTTTGGTCCTTTTTTCATCTACAACAATGGTGGCAGCTTCAGCTCCCTGCATTCAAATTCACATCAAAAAATTTAGACATATAAATAGACTTCATATTCATTCAACCAAAAACTTAATCAACAACAAACATTGCAAGGAAAAACAAATAATTAAACCTGACTGAAAACTAATAATCCACCATGGATAGTTCAAAAGACCATTATCAAGATAGAAAACTAATTTTCAATTTGAATCTGCAACTTCCTTTGAATCTGTATAACAGATACAATATCAAAACATGCTAGAACATGAAAGTTCATTGGTTTTTGTTTGGTGAATTAATCACGTACCTCAAGCTATTCATGAATCCGTTTCTGGAGGTCCATCTGCTACTGTAATGCTTCGGTGATCCTCTTACTCCTACAACCATAATTCAAGGTAAGATTATATGCAATCTTTCTCATTTTGAGGTAAAAAAAATCTTATAGAAAAATTGTGTATGATAGAAATGTGAATAATAGGTATCATCGAAAAGCTAAAAAAGTTAGAGAAATGACTCACATTTTCAAGTCTAGACATTTCATTTCTTCATTTCAACTCATCTTTTTCTCAAAAGTTTCTGCAGGTACAGAAGATAGAAAATAGATCAAACAATAATTGATGATGATGACAGAAAATTCATCTTTAACTCATATTTAAGATTTATTATCAGAATGTAGAATAATTGATGATGATAAAGAAAAAAACAAATCAAACAATATTTTAAATCAATAAATCTATAGAAAACAAAAACAAAAACTTTGTACAACAAATCTATACATATCACTGTGATATGTGCTGTCAGTGAATCTCTTCTCATTGTGATAATCCTTGTACAATAAATCTACACAAAACAAACAAAAACCATTGAAAATTTTATAAATTAACCATAGATGTGAAAAAAATCAAAAAATTCCAACAAAAGAATCGAGTGTGTGAGAGAGATGAATATAACGGATAGTGAGTACCAACAAACTTTCAGCATAATTTTGCTAAGTAATGAAATAAGTTCATACCAAACGAATAGGTAGTCCGAGGAAGTTAAACTCTAAAACTTGGACAACTGAATACTTTCCTCTGGTGTGATCAATTTACAATCCTTTCCAAACATACAACCTCAAACCTTGAATAATATTGTCATAACATCAACAAACAAAGAGATCTCTTTATAATTGTAACCAAAATAAATAGTAGGACAAGTTTAAGAGCCAACTTTAAGGCATTCATAAACTACAATACTAAATCTAAAGTCTTCAAATTGCAACAGAACATAACATCGTAACTTTGAAAATACCTTGCATTCTGTTTAGCCTGCTCTTTTCTCCAATTCATCTCTTTCAGTTTCTCCTACCCTCTCTTTAAAGGCCTTCATTTAGATTCAAATAAAAGTTAATCAAAACATGAAAACACAAAAGAATCTTTTAAGTGTCTTCTCTTTAAATACTTAACATACCTAAATGAATGCATTAGTATAAAACAATTGGTAATAGTATAGTAGAAAGAGTAATATAAGAAAGTGATACCGGGTTTCTTATCCTAAGAGGGTGATTAAACTTGCAATTAGATCCAAATTTGCAAGTCTCAGTTTTGAGATAAAAGGAACAATCTTCAGCTTCAGGCCTCAATGGGTACAGTTCAAATGCCAATGGATTCCTAAACTTGAAGATGTTGTCAAATGCATTAGTTTCGTGCTTGATGAGAGGTGTTACATCCACAATTTTATGAAAAGTTGAGATCAATTGGTGGTGGTAGTTGTGAAGGTGGTGGGTGGAGAAAGGGGCGGCAGCAGGATTTAGGGTTTATAGAGAAAACGCGAGAGAGAATGGAGAAAGATAAATGTGGGAAATGAAAAGTTTGGAAAGAGAAAAGGGAAACTGAAAGAACAAGAAAGAAAAGTGAAAAACTGGAGAATAAAGCAATATTATAATTGGAACTAATGTGCACTCAACACTTGGCATCAATTTGGTGAAAAGCAAGTAAAGTTTTATGGTGAATTACTTAGTTACAGAAATGACCTTTTGGTAGTGTTAATTTTTTATGTGGAAAGGGCAATTTAGTCAGTTTGGTCAACTTGTTAGTAATGGGTAGATAGTAGATATTTTTATGAAAATATTAAGTAATTATTTTTTAAAAGATATTTTTTTTAGTATACAGGGAGGGCCAAAGGCTCGAACAAGGAGAAACTAGACTACACGCCTAACAAACACACTAAACAAATCCAAACTTAAGACATTCTTTAATCCTAACGAACAAGAATCTAACCAGACACAATCAACATTACAATTTAGAGGCAACTTAGCTAATTAGTCGACATACTGATTGGCCTCTCTAAAAATATGTTTGAATTGAACATTTTCGAACAGGTGCAGGCGCTGGAGAATATGACTAGTCAAAGTAGCTCCTTGATGATGAAGCAACGACTTGTTAAGGAGAGTAGAAACAACATTGGAGTTATCTATTTGAACCAATAACTTCTTAAAACCTCTATTCCAAGCAAAATCTAAACCAAACAGCACACCTCAAAATTCAGCAAGGGTATTATTACAAATTCCAATGTGTTAGTGAAATCCTCCGAGCCAATTTCCTTAACTGTCGCAGAAAATACCACCACATTTGGAAATGGAACTGTAACACCCCAAATTTATTAGAATATTTATTTAATTTATTTAATATAATATTTGTGAATTTCAGTGAATTTTGGTGGTTTGTGTTGACGTTGACATTTTGGTGGAGTTTTGGTTATTTAATTAAATAATAGTATATAATATGAATATATTGGTATTATTATTAATTTAAATAATATTAGAGGAATTAAGGGTAAGATGGACTTTTGAGGAGGATTAGTGAGGGTATAATTGGGGAAAACCCATTTTGAGAGCCCAAGGGTTTAACAAAAAGGAATTGGGAAGAATAGGATTCATTTTGTTAGATCGTGAAAAGAAGGGAAAAGTGCAGAGCTCTGAGGAAAGAAGGAAAGGCGAGGATTCGAGAAGGTTTCCGAAGAATTGGTAGAGAAAGCTCCGAATCGACAATCTAAGGTATGGGGAGTATTGCCTTTCATTGTTTTTAATATAGGAAATGATGTGTTTAAAGTGGATCTTTGAGGTTTTTGGGGTTTTTGAAGGGTTTATGAGTTATTGATGATTTAGGGGTATTTCTGAGGATCGATGATGGATTATTAAGGGTTGAATTGATTCGGGTAAAAATAAGCCTTCGAGGCTAAACCTTCTTTGATGATATGTGGGATCTTGTATGAGAAAGGGATTTATGGGGTTTATGGGAATCTTGAGAGTTTGTGAAGGTTTAGGTATTTCGAGTTGTAGGTTTTATGACTTTGATTGCCTTGATGTTTTAGGACTGTTTTGGGAGTGTTTTGGGGTGAATTGAGGTTGGAATCGTATAGGTTTTTGGGGTTTGTGATTGGTTTTGATGAATAGGGGAGAATTGATGGAATGAGATGTAGAAATTGTTGATAATATGATGGTTGTATCCCTAAAATAAGTGTCATATGCTGTTATAAATGTTATACAGTCGTAGGATTTTGAATTATGAAACCGAGACTTTTTACGGAATCGAAATCAGAGGTCCGGAAGGTCTCCAACGATGAAAAATGCAAAATCTGCATTCTGTAGGTAAACAGCGAGCGCCATAAGGCTTACGACGGTCGCCATGCAGTTCCGTCACAGCCAGACAGCTTTGGGTCCAGATACAATTTTGATCATAACTTTTGATCCGTAAGTCCGATTGAGGTCCCGTTCGAAGCATTGGAAAGCTAACGCGATGAACTACATTTTAGTGAAACCAAAAGTGAAGTATGGAGTATTTTCCATTGTATAAAATATGAGGAATTGAGGTTAATTGTGACGATATGCATATGATAGATGTCGTTGTTGAATTAGTGGTGTTATGAAGTTGTGATTGCTGAACCATAATGTTATTGATGATATTGAGATGATGATTTCGTGATGTTTTGAGGGAATATTTGATGATATGATTTACTGTGATGTATATTGATGATTATGAGATGTTTATATATGATGTATGATGATTCAGTGATGATATGAATTACCACGAGTGTATTGATGATTATGAGTTGTTTATACCTGATGTTTGATGATTAAATACTGATGTGAATTACCATGAGCTATATTGATGATTATAAGATGATGATGCATGATGTTTTGATGAATAAATAACGATATGACAAATATGAGATTTTGATGAATGATGATGCACGTAATGACTTTATTGATGATGATGATTATGATGTTGTGCATCATGCATTCATAGCATTTCAATGATGATGTTAGGACTTAGGTCCAGTGATGATGAGGTTAGACTTCGGTCTATTGTGGCTTCCATCCCATTGTGTGGATGTGAAGTGTTATGACGTGCTCCGGTTCTTGTGTGGAACCGATCCTATTGACGGGGATCTTTGGAGGGTGATGGCCTAAGTGTCCATCGATTGTGACGATTGGTACCACATGCATGAATCTTGTTGTGCATTGCATTTATGTGGCATATTGTTGTGATTTATGATGTCGTGCTTTGATGTTTGCCGGTGATGACTCTGATGATGCCGTATATGATGATGACGCTATTTTTATGCATATCCTATTTTATATTGATTATAATGCATTGTATTACTCACCCTGCCTGTTTGAATGTTGCCTCCACGTGGGTAACGTGCAGGTGATCAGTATTAGTCGTGGATGCTTTTGAGGACTTTTGAAGTTATTTGCATTTTGGTCGATGTAGAGAGTCTTGCTCTGATAGTGTAACTTCGGGTTGGGTCGTTGAGTCGAACCATGTTGAGTTTTATTTGGCTGTTATTTTATTGATTATTTGATGACTATGGTTTATTTTAATAAACCCTTTTGTGGGATTTTTGTGGTTATGGTGGTTCTGCTGCCCTTTGAAGGCATTTTGAGTTATTTTGAGGAAAACCCGTTGTTTACAGAGCAATTTTGTTTATTTGAATTTATTGAGAAATGTGCACCCTTTGAGGTGATTCTGATTTTACTATGATTTTATGTTTATTCCGCTGTGATAATTGTGGGGTAGAAAATGGTGTTACAGGAACTAGAGTGAATAGCGCCATCGGTGTTGAGGCAAACCTAACCCAACGGAGGAGGACATCAGAAGGCGATCTTTTGGACCATAGAAACGAGGTGCAGCCTGAGGTAATAATCCTTGCTGACGCGATATATCAAAGCATCCTTGCGCACTTCATACACCGGATTAGTAGGTAAAACATACTGCAGGTCATGAAGAATTTTATTCCTCTAACACCATAAACGATGACAGCCAAAGGCCCATAAAACAGGCTGTTGTGAAAACAATGACTTTAATCAAAATATAAAACTGGTTTCTTGAATTATCAAGAACCAAAACAAGGGTTTAACGGAAAATAAAACAAGAAGAAGAAGAAAAGAACAACAAGGATTGGGCAAATATAATTCTATTTACTATTCACTTTCACATTAATGTTTACAAATTCTTACAAGTGAATATCACAATTTGCCACACTCAACAAACTGAGTGTACTAGCCTATTTATATGCTAACTAGGTAACTTGCAGCCCAAGAAACCAAAATAATTGGATCCTTAACACAAGGCCCAATTCGACAGAATATAAACATTTCGACAGAATACATATAAGAACAGACTTCGACTACTATATGTAACTAACAGGAATCAGCATGTGAACAAGCTTCGACTGCATGCTTGCCTCCTGTCGAAATACACGAAAGCTCTCCTTCGACACAGATGAGTTTGACCTAAATCTCACAAATCTCCACCTTGGATCTAACTCAGCAACAAAGGGAAACAACTAGCTTTCATCATGCAGCTTTATCAACTGCATACAGTGGAAGAACTTGCAACTTGGCAACGTCTTGGTGATCATATCAGCAGCATTGTCTTCAGTCGAAACCTTCAGCACCTGGACTTCACCATGCTCGATTATCTCTCTGACGAAATGCAGCCTCACACCAATGTGCTTAGTTCGCTCATGATAGGCTGAATTCTTCGACAGGTGTATAACACTTTGACTATCACATTTAACAGTGATACTTCGACCTTGAAGTTTCAGCTCCTTTACAAAACCTTCAAGCCACAATGCTTCCTTCACAGCTTCAGTGAGGGCAATATATTCAGCTTTAGTGGTTGATAAGGCAACAACCTTCTGAAGCATCGCTTTCCAACTGATTGCTGTGCCAAACATTGTGAAAACATATCCAGAAATAGACTTTCTGGAATCCATACAACCTGCATAATCAGAGTCGACAAATCCTTCGATTTCGACTATGCTATCACCACCACAGGCTCCACCATAAATCAAGACTCTTTTCAGAGACCCATTTATGTACCTGAGAATCCACTTTACAGATTGCCAGTGCGCCTTTCCAGGATTGTCCATATACCTGCTCACAAGGCTCACTCCATATGCTATGTCTGGCCTCGTACAGACCATAACACACATCAAAGAACCCACTACACTAGCATATGGAATGCTATTTATATAGATTCTTTCAGCTTCAGTACTCGGACTTTGAGTAGTACTAAGCTTAAACTGAGGATTTGTAGGTGTCACAACAGGCTTCAAATTTTACATACCAAACTTGTCGAGAAGCTTTCGTAGGTATGTCTCCTGAGATAAGCACAACTTCGACTGCTTTCTATCTCTCCAGATGTCAATCCCAAGAATCCTGGCTGCTGTTCCCAGATCCTTCATTTCGAACTCCTTACTGAGTTCAGTCTTCACCTTCGTTACATCCTTAACCCTGTTGCTAGCTATGAGGATATCATCCACATACAACAACAACATAACAAGTGAGTTTCCAGGTCGAAATCTGAAGTAAACACAGTGATCGAACTGACTTCTAGTGAAACCAATGTGTGCCATGAACTTGTCAAATCTCCTGTTCCACTGTCGAGAAGATTATTTTAGGTCATACAAAGACCTATTCAGCTTGCACACATTATCTTCTTTACCCTTTTCTGCATACCCTTCAGGTTGATGCATCAAGATCGTTTAATCTAGATCACCATACAGAAATGCTGTCTTCACATCCATTTGCTCAAGTTCCAAGTCAAACTTTGCTACCATGGCCAACAACATTCGAATGGATCTATGCTTTACAACAGGTGAGAACACATCATTGAAGTCGACTCCTTCTTTCTGAGTGAACCCCCTAGCAACTAGCCTGGCCTTAAAGCGCTTCGACATCACTCCTTCGATTCCTTCCTTGACCTTGAAAATCCACTTACAGCTAACTAACCTTGCTCCTGCAGGTTTCTCAATCAGCTCCCAAGTGTTATTATCATGAAGAGATTTCATCTCGTCATCCATGGATTTTCGCCATTCAGTCTTGTTTCGACTCCTTATAGCTTCCTTGTAATCTCTAGGTTCTTCGTCAAGTACCTCACTTACAGAGATTAAGGCAAAAGCTATAAGATCTGCATAACCACGTCTCAAAGGTGGCTTGATGACTCTTCTCGACCTATCTCTTGCCAGTAGGTAGTCATCGACAGTTTCTTCAACCTCATCAGCATCTTGCTCTTCGACTTCATCAGGGTTATGCACTTCAACATCACTATGCTCCACCTCAACAGGCATCTCTACCTGTTCCAGCTCCTCTTCAGAGATTTCTACACTTCGACTAACATCACCAGTTTTCTTGAAAGCCATTTCGACCTCATTGAAAACTACATCATGACTTGTGATACGTCTTTTGTGACCTGGTTCTAGGCACCACAGCCTATAACCCTTGACTCCCTCAGGATATCCAAGGAACATGCATCTCAGAGCTCTAGGTTCGACCTTGTCTTGCCTAATGTGAGCATAGGCTAAACAGCCAAATACTCTCAGTTTGTCGAGATCTGGTGGATGATTCGACCAAACTTCTTCAGGTGTCTTCATTCCCAGCGCAGTCAAGGGACATCTATTTATCAGATAAGCTGCTGTCGAAACATCCTCTGCCCAAAACACCTTCTTCAATCCAGCACTAACCAACATGCATCTAACCCTGTCAAGGATTGTTCGATTGAATCTCTCAGCTAAGCCATTTTGTTGAGGAGTACCTACTACAGTCTTATGCCTTGCAATCCCAGACTCAACACAGTAACTGTCGAATACTTCGTTGTAGAATTAAAGGCCATTGTCGGTTCTCTACCTTTTAACCTTTCTGCTAGTTTGATTTTCGACCAGAACCTTTCAACTTTTGAAATTCTCAAAAGTTTCATCCTTCGTCTTCTGAATGAATACCCATAGCTTTCTGGAATAGTCATCAACGATGGATAGAAAATACCTTGCACCTGAGTGTGAAGGATTCCTTGCAGGCCCCCAAAGATCAGCATGAATGTAATCAAGGGATCCATGTGTTCTTTGCTTTCCTTTGTTAAACTTCTCCCTACAGGATTTACCAAATACACAAGATTCACAAAACTCCAACTTTTCGACTTTGTCACCTCCTAGCAGGTTCTGCTTCCCCAATTCGACCAGGCCTCTTTCGCTGACATGGCCCAATCTCATGTGCCATAATTCTGTCTTCGACATAGGTTTCGTGGATACAACATTTGTCGAACCACTTACAACCTCAGCCTCAAGGGTATACAAGCCTTGGTTTTTCACGCCTCTCAAGACTTCCTTCGACCCTTTCATGACTTTCAGGATACCTTGCTCTCCTTTGAAAACATATCCATTTCTGTCGAATTCACCAAGAGAAATTAAATTCCTCTTAAGATCAGGTACATACCTAACCCCAGTCAATAACTTTATTGACTCATCATGGAGCTTGAATCTAACAGATCCAATACCTGCAATCTTGCAAGCTTTATTGTTCCCCAGCAGCACTGATCCTCCATCTTGATCACATAATTCTTCAAACACATTCTTGTTTAGAGTCATATGCCAAGTACATCCAGAATCCATAATCCACTCTTCGCAAGAGTTGTTGCTCGACACCACAAGGACATCAGATGATTCATAACCATCTTACACAATAGCTGCATTCCCATTGTCCTTACCTCCATGATTATTCAGGCGCTCAGGGCACACCTTTCTTGTATGACCCTCCTTCTTACAGTGATAACATTTGATACCAGACATATCACCACCATAAGACTTCTGCTGAACCTTTCCTTTCTTCTTGTCAAACCTACCATCTTTCTTCGATGATCTTCCTTTTACGGACAACCCTTCGCCAACTGATGAAGGTTTCTGCTCCTTTATTTCATTCAAGTCCTTTGAATACAAGGTTGCTTGAACTTCTTCAAAGGTCACGAACTCTCTTCCATACAAGAGAGTTTCTTTGAAGTGAGCATGCGATCTTAGCAAAGCACACAACAACAACAATGCTTGATCTTCATCATCAATCTTCACATCAATGTTTTCAAGATCAAGAATCAGCTTGTTGAAAGAATCCAACTGCTCAGCTAAAGCTTTGTCTTCATTCATCTTGAACGAATACAAGGCTTGCTTCAGGTAAAGACGATTCACCAACGAGTTGGTCATGTACAAGCTTTCAAGCTTCACCCATAATCCCGACGCCGTCGTCTCCTTTGACACCTGCCGGAGAACCTTATCACCAAGGCTCAACAATATTGCGCTGTGTACTTTCTCGATCATTGTCGTCTTTTCTCTTTCCGTCAACGCAGCATCCATGGCTGCCATTCCCTTCAACGCTTCCAAACATCACTGCTGCAGCAGTACGACTTTCATCTTCAAGCGCCACAGACCGAAATCGTTCACTCCGATGAACTTTTCAATCTCATACTTTGTTGAAGCCATCTTCTCCACGCTCACCGCACCAATTTGTTGTGAGAACGATGACTTTAATCAAAATATAAAACTGGTTTCTTGAATTATCAAGAACCAAAACAAGGGTTTAACGGAAAAGAAAACAAGAAGAAGAAGAAGAAGATAACAACAAGGATTGGGCAAATATAATTCTGTTTACTATTCACTTTCACATTAATGTTTACAAATGCTTACAAGTGAATATCACAATTTGCCACACTCAACAAACTGAGTGTACTAGCCTATTTATAGGCTAACTAGGTAACTTGCATCCCAAGAAACCTAAACAATTGGATCCTTAACACAAGGCCCAATTCGACAGAATATAAAAATTTCGACAGAATACATATAAGAACAGACTTCGACTACTATATGTAACTAACAGGCATCAGCATGTGAACAAGCTTCGACTGCATGCTTGCCTCCCGTCGAAATACACGAAAGCTATCCTTCGACACAGATGAGTTCGACCCTAATCTCACACAGGCCAATTATCCACCGCTTGGGGAAGACACTAAGTGAGATTACTATCAACCCAGTCAAGTAGTGAACAAGAGAAAAAGTGATCCTTGAAGTTATGGTTGACAAATTGATTCCAAAAGGCTTTAGGAAAATAGTAACCTCGAAGAGAGTGCATAATAGATTCAGGAAGAGTACCATAAATATCACAAATGTTATTACGCAGCTGGAGATGGTTAAGATATTCATTAGTTATAAGGCCATATTGACTCATTTTCTAGTTAAAAGTTCGAACCCTTTCAGGAACTTGTAATTTCAAGATCCAAATTGTGAAATGGGCTTCAACATCCAAATTGTGGTACAGAATGTTATACATATTAGAAATAGAGAACTTTTCTGTCTGGGATCCACTCCAAAGGCACGAGTCTGGCACTGGAGTAGACACAGTAGAAGGAGGAATAACGATCATTATGTCTAAGATTGACTGAGAGAAGAGAGTGCACAGTAATGTCTAGTTTCAATTACCTGAAATGTTCAGAAGGCTAGAGACATGTTGAAGTTGCAAGTTGAAATTGATTGGTTGATGGACATGATCTTTAAGATGTAACCCCGGTGCAACCTAAGCCTTTTTATATATATATATATTAATATTAGATCCATTACCTACTTCCCAATATGCCAATTCATCTAGCTTAGGGAAAAGATCCACCATCGACTTCCAAATACAAGAATAAAAACTTGTTAGAACAAGATTTGTTCTTGACATTTTCTCTTTTAGTTTTGATGATAACAAAAGTATTAAAAGAACAATGGTTTATTTGATGTGTGTTTTATTTATGCAGGTTCTTGTACATTAATAATCAGAATCTGTTTTACTTAGACACACTTGGAGTTGCTTCATTGCTAGCTTTTGGTGGCAGAGTCTGAAGAACAATTGCTAGTGTGGTTTGACGCAGACTCTAAACGGAAGGCCTCAACATTCAGACGAGTTTCTACACATGGTAATTGAATATCAACATCTGGTACCATTCAGAGTTAGTGATAAAGTTGTGGATTATCCATACTACTAAAAGCAAGTTGTATTGTCTTATCAGTCTGTCAGCTCGAGTCTACAAGCTTGCAAGGCTCAAGAAAAGCTGGTACGTTCTATGGATGTTTGCTCCCAATAACTCAATCAGTACAAAACCTCTTGAAGACTCAAAGGTTAAACGTGTTACACACTGGATTCAGAATCTGTTGTGCATCCATCTTCAACATCTCATGTACTATGCAATAAAGGCAAAGACACTTGTTCAAGACACTTTCTCAACAACTAGTTTCTGCAATGGCTATATATATGGCTGAATATTCAAGTTTGAATTTTAACAAGGATTCTTCTTTTGAAGGAGTGGCAAGATCAAGCAATTATCAACTCTAATATAATATACAGATTTTCTATTTTAGGTTGTAATTGTAAAAGCCTTAAGATTTCTTTTCATTAAATATCTGAGAAATCTTAAGTGCTTTAGGTCTTTGTTATGGTGATTTCTCGTACCTCTGATGCGTGCATCATGTACACCTTGTTCTCTATTCTGTTGAGCCTTCACTATTTTAGATTAAGTCTCCTGCTATGGGCTTGAGCAAAAAGTCTTGTCTCATTGGGATTCAAGCAACAAGTCTTGATCCAAGATGTTTAAGTCACATAAGTCACATTGCTTAAGTGCTTGATTTGTGAAAGTCTTATTCAGCTAGTCTGATTCAGCAAGTGGTAAAGTCTCCGTCTGAGGTGCGAGAGCAAGAAGTCTCGAGTGTAGCTTGAGCAAAGGAAGTCTCAATCTGGATGGCCAGAAGAGCAGGTGGCTCGACCAGAGGATGTGAGCAAATGGAAGTCTCAGACATGTGCTCTAAGCAAAGGGAAAGTCTCAACCAGAAGACAGAAGAGTAGATGGCTCAGTCAGATGGTGTGACCAAAGTTTAAGTCTTAGACATGTGCTCTAAGCAAGGGGATTCTCAGACAGTTGGTCTGAACAGTTGTAAAAGTCTTATGCAGAAGCATAAGTGATTGTAATCACAAAGTGGTTATAATGAAAATCTGTTGTGAGGCAAGGGGACTGGACTACTCTTAGTTAGGGGAGGAATCAGTATAAATCTTTTGTGTCTTCTTCAGTTATTTTATTTACTTCTGTTATATCTGCTGCCAAACGAATTAACTCAAAATTTGAACATCAGTTCTGATTCTGAAACTCTGATTAGAAGTTAAATTAAAAGATAATGTGAAACACAATTAAACCCCCCTTCTTATGTACTTTTCACACCTTCAATTGGTATCAGAGCATGGTCTGTGCTTAACATTTAACAGTGGCTTAGATAATGATCTAATAAGAAAAGTATATTTCTTCTTCAAGAAGGAATCACGTTCCACATGAAAAATATCATATGGCTTTTCCTACCATATTCAAATGGGTGACTCAACTGAATTTAAATGATGGAAAAGCTAAACATATTTTTAACTCATTTGACTTGAGAAAGGGTTACTGAAGGTCTATAGAATATCCTTGAAAAAGGTATTACTATAGAAGTTGATGGTGTTAAAGATGATCATCCTGAAAATCTCTTTCACCAACTCAGAAGATGCATATTGAATATCTTCAGAGGTAGTTGCATTATGGTAAATGCGCTATCTTACTTCTGAGTATATCAACATCATTGATATGTCTGATGCTTGAACTGTCTTTGAAATCTTGTGCTTGGGTTTGGGGGGATCAATCTTTGAAGCTTGAACTAGTTACACTTCATCTAATCTTTTCAAGCAAATTTTGAGAAGATTGTTCCTTGACTTAAATCTAAAGTCACCGTTTTTTTTTATATTTACATCTTGAATCTGCTGTGTTCTGAATGTTTGTCTTGCAGTCTTCAAAGGAAAGAAATAAAGTTGGATGATGAAAAACTATTCAACAGACCACCTTCTCTTTTTAGCTTAAGTTCTTTGGAATGACTAATGATGAGAAACTTAGGGTTCTTGTTAGAAGGACTTCTATACGAGCTAAATGGATTATGATATCTGTTGATAGAAGAGTAACTTAAAAAGCTTCTGAAATATTTGTATTTCAACTTATTTCCCAAATATGTAAGCAAGAATAAACACTACCAGAACCTAATATCAGATGCTCTTCAGCGTTTAATCTTTTGAAGCTGATATTAGTGCAGGATGCAGATGAGAAGAAACATATGTGTTCTGAAATAAAAATCAAGTATTCAAAAGCAAGAGATGTTGTTAAAGCTATCCTTTTTCAAAATATTTGATTATATGGAGTTTTTTCTTTAAGGTGATATCTTAAGAAACTCCATTGCTTCTTGTTTGAGGACCATCATGGAAGTTATTTTAAAAGACATTTCTATGAGAAATCTTTAACTTGTCTTTGAGTTTTGTCAGTAGTACTAAAGACAGTACTCCGATCTCATTGATGTTAATTTCTGATAGCTAACACCATCTGGTTCTGATCTTGTCAATGATTTCAAAGTCAAAAGATTTAATCCAAGATAATGAGATTATTGACATTGCTTAGAACAAGATTTTGTTCCTATCATATCTCGTTCTAGACTTATACTCTGGAGTGACTTATGGTTTGCTATTAGATTGAGATGTAAGACAGAGGAGAGTCTGTTTGTACTTATATGCATAATCTTATAGAAATATGAGTATCATAATGTATCTGCTACAAATATCAAGGAAAGAAGCAGAGGCATATTCCATAAGGTTGTTTACAACATTTATTAGAAGAAGAGCCAACATCCCAGATTCAAGTACTGCTGGTACTAAATTTTGTGAGGGCAGTGGAATCAATGGTTAGACATCCATTGAATCAGAATCCACTCAAAGCTATGTTTAGACTCTATTGGTAAAGTATGAATACTGAATCGAGTAAGGCAAAAAAAAGTGGTATGCTTGTTCTTTTCTGGTTTATCTTTTGATTCAATGAAACATTTGTATGAATACAAATACAAAGTTTCTGTTAGACTTCTAGAGAGGTTCTTTTGTAAAGAAGAAATTCAGAAATCTTTAAGAGGAAACTCTGTTGTGTTTGTCTATATTGAATGTCTTATTAAGCCAGATGATGATCACATTTATGAAAACAGTCTTCTCATTTTTGTGTTGATACGGTTGCCTGTTAGTTGTCTAAAGAAGATAATTCAATATTCATCTATCACTCATGACTCTTGTTTCAAGATAAAGTGCTAGTTCTGAATAGAACCTTAGAGACTTGTGACTGACAGATGATATCTCTGTCTAAGTCTAGACTTACTAGACTCTGACGGTTGATAGCTTCTAAAAGTTGTCACTTTCTGAGATTCAGAAGAAAATTCTTTTTTACTTTCATAACAGTTTAAGTAAAAAGTTTTTTTTTTAACTTTTATAATACTTAACTTGTCATAAAGGTGAAACTCATCTAGTGGAATTGAAATATTTGCTGGATAAAGAACCTTTGGTTAATTCATTCTAGATGCATTCTGTACTAGTTTTGAAATTCTGTTTTGATATAAGAGTTATATTGATTTCTTAACCTACACTTACCAAGGGTTAACATACACCCTTACTAACTAACTTCTAGGAAACTATACAACCCTGCCAACTGGATTAGCACAACTCTAAGAAACAGAAGGAAAACTAGGCATTTTTATATTTAACTCTTACATTTTCAAGTTGTTGAGATTGGGAGCAACATTTTCATAGTGTCCTTCAAAGTTGAGATAGTCGCTTTAATATTGGGTGAAGTAGGAATCTTCTTCTAAAGTGTTGCATCCGCCGTGTCTAAGAAATAGTTTTCCTTTAGGAGTCTTCTTCTAAAGGGTAAAGTTTATGGAACTGAATATGCAAGAATTGGGACAGGACAGTTAAGAATATCATTTGTTGGGTGAGGGACGGTGGTCAAGCCATGTTCTGGGCAGATATTTGGGATCTTAGTCATTGACCCTTGTTCTAGGAATCTATGGGAATCATTCTGGAGATTGTTTATGCCTTAACAATGAATAGTTTTGTTGATTAAAACAATGTTTGCTGCCATATAAATTCAAAATTTTGATTTTAGAAAATGTTTTCCAAAGCATAAGAGGTCTACAATATTAGTGTGGGAAACAATATTGTAACATGGAGATGTACTAGTGATGGGATTTTCAGTACGAAATTGGCTTATCAAACAATTTAGACTGCTGCTATCCATCAACACCAACAGTTGTTTAATACTTTATGGAAGTGGCAAGCACCAGAAAGAACCATGGTGTTCTTATGGGAGGCTAGCCACACATGTTTAATGACGAACAAAGAGAGAATGTCCAATTCTAGTCTGTGTATGAGATGTAACATCCATGAAGAGTCTCGAGCATGTTTTTCAGGGGAGTGCAGCTTCTCTAGATTAGTATAGTTTTTGTCCAGATGTTGACGATATTTTTCTCGAAATTAATGATTTTGACAAAAAATCAACAAAACATTCACTAATACCAATAAATGCAAAAGGCTTAGAACAAAGATAGCAGGAAGCAAGTTAATGGTTTTAATAAAACATGCAAATACAACCAAAACACGCAGCAGCAACAACAACAACTAAGCCTTATCCCACTAGGTGAGATCGATTACACAAATCAACTTTTGCCATAATGTTCTATCAACGACCATGCTTCTATCCAAATCATTAATTTCGAGAAAAATATCGTCAACATCTGGACAAAAACTATACTAATCAGGAGAAGTTACACTCCTATGAAAACATGCTCGAGACTCTTCATGGGTGTTACATCTTATACACATACTAGAATTGGAGATTCTCTTTTTGTTTATCATTAAACATGTGTGGCTAGCCTCCCATAAGAACACCCTGGTTCTTTCTGGTGGTTGCCACTTCCATAAAGTATTAAATAGCTATTGTTGTTGATGGATAGCAATAGTCTGAGTTGTTTAATAAGTCAATTTCATACTGAAAATCCCATGACTAGTACATCTCCATGTTACAGTATTGTTTCCCACGCTAACATTTGGGGGAAGCATCCCTCTTTTGCTTTGGAAAATATTTTCTAAAATCAGAATTTTAAATTTATCACGACAGCAGACATTGTTTTAATTAACAAAACCATTCATTGTTAAGGCATAAACAATCTCCAGAATTATTCCCACGGATTCCTAGAACAAGGGTTAATGACTAAGAGCCCAAATATCTGCCCAGAACATGGCTTGACCACCGCCCCCACACAACAAATGATATTCTCAACTGTCATGTCCCAATTCTTGCATATTCAGTTCCATAAACTTGACCCTTTAGAAGAAGACTCCTAAAGGAAAACTATTTCTTAGACACGGCGGATGCAACACTTTAGAAGAAGATTCCTACTTCACCCGATATTAAAGGGACTATCTCAACTTTGAAGGGCAGGCAGTATGAAAATGTTGCTCCTAATCTCAACAACTTGAAAATGTAAGAATTAACTATAAAAATGCCTAGTTTTCATTCTGTTTCTTAGAGTTGTACTATGCCAGATGGGAGGTCTGTATATTTTCCTAGAAGTTAGTTAGTAAGGGTGTATGTTAACCCTTGGTGAGTGTAGGTTAAGAAATCAATATAACTCTTGTATCAAAACAGAATTTCAAAACTAGTCTAGAATGCATCTAGGATGAAGTCCAAGTTAATTGAAACCTCTGGCATAATCAGTTGCGGCCAGGATAAGTAAACTGAAACCTATGGCCTAACTGAAGTTCAAGTTAACTAAAACCACTGGCATAACTGGTTGCGGCCGGGCTAAGTAAATTGAAACTTCTGGCCTAACTAAAGTCCAAGTTAATTGAAACCTCTAGCATAATTGGTTGCGGCCGGGCTAAGTAAATTGAAACTTGTGGCCTAACTGAAGCCAAGTTAATTGAAAACTCTGGCATAATCAACTGCGAACAGGCTATGTAAATTGAAACCTATGGCCTAACTAAAGTCCAAGTTAATTAAAACCTCTAGTATAATCGGCTGCGGCCGGCTAAGTAAATTGAAACCTCTGGCCTAACTGAAGTCCAAGTTAATTGAAACCTCTGGCATAATCGGTTGCGGCCAGGCTTAGTAAATTGAAACCTCTAGCCTAACTAAAGTCCAAGTTAATAGAAACCTTAGCATAATCGGCTGCGGTCGGGCTAAGTAAATTGAAACCTCTAGCCTAACTGAAGTCCAAGTTAATTGAAACCTCTGGCATAATCGGCTGCGGTCGGGCTAACTAAATTGAAACCTCTAGGCCTAACTCAAGTCCAAGTTAATTGAAATCCCTGGCCCAACCGAAGTTAAATTAACAGAAACCTCGGGCGAAATTAAGTTTGACTAAATTATAAAGGAAAGCACTTGGTTGGGATATACTTATCATAACTGGGGTCTTTGAGTTATGAACTAATCGGGGTCTTATAAGTGCTTATAAGTGCTCCGAGGTATACTTAGTAAAAGTACCTAAGTGGTCTATCAAAATATCTGAATTGAACTCAGAAAACCAATCATAACAATCAAACTAAAAGGGGATAACTAGTAACACAAAACAAAATACAAAGATTATCATAGATGTTACGAATCACATATAGATCCGGATACAAAACAAAAAGGACAACCTACTTAAAAACATCAGAAAGCGCATCCTAATGGATGACTGACAAAAAGGGAATAAAAATGAGATTATTCTTCATTCTTATCTTCATCAATAGCTCCAAGCTTAACATCATCAATATAGACTTCTTTGGACAGATCATCAACATGAGAAGGCTCGATTTATTCCATATCCAGAAGATGCTCATCCACCACAACTTTGAAAAAATCCATCTCGGACAAGTCAATCCCGGGATGAAGACACACAAATTGAGCCTTTTCCCTGTCAAAGCCTCATCGCCTGCATAAAGAATGTCAATCTGAGCCTTTTGCAAGGCTCACTGCAATTGGGCATTCGACCCCCTGAGTTGATGCCATCTCCGCAGATTACTTTGTGACAGTGGACTACAGTTCTTGATTCTCAACTTCTAACTTTTCCCTCTTCGATTTCTCATCTAGCAATTGCTTATCCAAGTCGGATATTATATTCGTCTACATCTGCTGTTGTTCCTTCATCTGATTGATCTCCTGATTTAGCTTAATTTATTTCTGCTCATAATCATCCCCAGATCCAAACAATTCTTGTGTCAGGACATAACATTTCATCAGATAGGAAATAAAGTTTTGGGGTCAGTTTCTACCAACCTATTATCTTCAACTTGTTTACATTTTCAGTGGCATTCAGATGGTCGTAGAGGAATCTCAATTCGTCAAAGTTGTTACTCCATAATTTAACCTCATTGGATGGTTTGGCTTGGTCGCTACCACCAGCCTCTCGCTTCAAGGAGGAAATTTCCCAATCGGCTCTGTAAACCACGTCACTCATCAAAGTTTTCATTTTCTTTGGGGAGTTCGAACAAGAGTCTTCTGGTGGCAGGATGGTGGAGACATGGGGCTAAAAAATACTCAGAGTCGTTTTGCTTGGGGCTACCTTTCTCTTCTTTAATATCCGGGTTTCTAAACCGGATAGGTCTGACTTAACAACAAGTTGGTCGACTACTCTTCTCATTGCTCGGGCTTTCAACATCAGCTTTTTCTGCTCCTTCATGGACAAGTCAATCATTTTTTCAACAAAAAAGATAGGGAAGAAATTAGGAGAGTGAAATTTAATGCAACGAATAATGCAAAAAGAAAATAAATGAGTATTACCCAAAAAGAGAATAACTTGTTCTTCAGGTAATGGCAATAGACCCCGAACCTTCATCATACAAGAGAAATCTAATATGGCCAAAGACTTAATTTCTAGTGCGTTTATCTTATCAAAATCAAACCCACCGGAAGTGGGTTTCTAGTCTAATAGATGGGAAAACAGTGAGATCCGTCTAATGCATACATTTCCTGAGGGCATCTCAGTCCACACCTAACTCGAAGAAACCAATCCTTGAAGCCCTTATAATTTGTAGTGTAAAATTGAAGAAAACTCTTGCCAGGATGACTACTAATTGTGACCCAACCACCCATCTCAACACCCTTGATTTCAAAAAAAGGAGAAAAACAAGCCAATGGTGGGGTCTATGATTATGGCCTCACTTACTATCTCGAAAGCATTGATAAATCCCCAGCTATTAGGACGGAGTTGGGAAGGGGCGGTGTTTAGGGTTTTTACTAGATTGGATTCAAAATTGGTAAAAGGTAGATGGATTTTAAAACCCTATAATACATCAGCATAAAAGTGGCAATACTCGTCTTTGACACCTCTAGGAAGGACTATGCAAACACGCTCCCCTGGGATGCAGGGCTCCAAAACAACACCATCCTCATTTCTAGTAGAGGAGATATTCTTCAAAGATCGGAGTTTAACAATCTCTAATTCATCAATGGAGTTGTGGTAATAACTCATCACTTATTCATCAAAGGAGTCAGCAATCTCCATCAACACTTCTACTGACGAACCTGGTAAGGAAGAGTCAGATTCAAAATCGTTAAAAGAGACAAAAATATCATTGTAAGCTTCCTTTACAATACGATCAAAATCAGCTTGGCTCAGGGTATCCCCACATCCTCTCATACGAAATTCCCAAAGATTTTTCCTTTCTTGAGTACTTAGGGTTCTTAATACATTTGCATTATCGTTACATTCATGAATAATAGTCATTGCTTAAAAGAAAAGAATGCAGATAGAGAGATAAAAACAAAGATGCCTAATTTTGAAGAACAAATGGAAGCTTTGAAATCGCCTTGAAAAATAAATACTCCAATTGAAGATCAACAAGAAGAGGAAGAGGTGACTTTAATTAGGAGGGTCCTTTTTTAAACGACTCTAAAATATGAAGCATTTTGGATTACTGCATAGGATCAATTTCCCATAAAAATCATCATTACAGAAGAAAGAGAGAATATGATAAAGATATGCTCCCACGTCTGCCATAATTGACCACGTCACTAAAGACGGGTAAAACAGCATGATGAGGCCGAGGAATATCTTGACCCTCGATGAAAATAAAAATTTTGGGCTTCTTTTGTCCAAGCATTTCAATCTTTTAGATTTCATGCTCGGGGGCTTATGTACACCCCAAAAATTAGTTTGACCAGTTGATGTATAAAATTGAAAGAAGTCTATGATGAAATAAGGATGGTTTAGGTGAAAGTCGGGTAGTAGTCGGAACTAGAACCTGACCTTGCCTGGTAATAGATAGAGCTAGAAGTCGTCATGTTGTCGGGTTGTGAACCCTGATGGTCCGAGGTCATCATCGGTGTAGGGATATCATCTAGAAACGGTCTCGGAAGGTGAAGGGTCATAACGACACAGTTATGAAGAAAACGTTATAAGCCATTAAGAAAGGGATTTAAATGATTAAATGACGACGATTTCTAAGCCATGAATGCAGAAAGGAAAAAGAAAGGATTTGTCATGATTGTTAGAGGGAGGATAGACCAATATAAAGGGTGTCAGAAAATCATTTAGCGAAGGACAAGAATGACCTGAGCAAAAAATTTAGACACTTAACCAATCATTTGAGGCTCTCCCTAACTAGCATCGGGAAAGTCAACCTTTTAGTGTTTTTAGCAAACACACACACACACACACACACACACACACACACACATATTGTTGCTTCTAAAAGATTCTTGCAATTTAGATTTTTATATCTGATGCATGTTGTTTGTTATTGTGTTATTGTGTTAAATCTCATTAGATTCACATCAAAGCACTTAGTTATGGGCTATTTTGACTTGCATGAAAGATGGATGCAAATATGAACATAAATATGGTGAGCTTAAATGATACTAATTACCATTTG
This sequence comes from Lathyrus tuberosus, assembly GCA_022829125.1. Classification (NCBI taxonomy): domain Eukaryota; kingdom Viridiplantae; phylum Streptophyta; class Magnoliopsida; order Fabales; family Fabaceae; genus Lathyrus; species Lathyrus tuberosus. Next base: position 6,294,749 of record JALAZF010000311.1, read on the forward strand.
TGGAAGAGTGAGCTGTAGGATTTGTTATTTGTGAAGATAATGACTCTTCCTATTTTTGGTTCTAAAAAGTCAGATTCTAATTCTGATTAAGAATGTGAATTTGAACATCAACAAGTGTGTTTTTTGATTAAACAGTATGAAGAAGATAATTCTTATAATCATATTTATAATGAGATAAATGCAAAAACTTTGTGGAATAAGATAAAGTCCTTGTATGCCTCTAAATCGGGGAGTAAAAGTTATTCTTGTTGAATAGCTTCATATGTTTAAAGTATATGTACGTGACTTCTAATTTATACCACTTGAGTGATTTTTAAGGGCTCCTTGATCAGATGTCAAGAATGGCATTTGATTTTGATGAAAAACTATTGCGATTATTTCCATTGTTATCTTTACTCGAGTCTTCAGAGACATTTCAGGTCTTTATAATGAGTTCAACTTCTAAATGTGTTGTTTATTTGGAAACAACTAATGGTGTACTCTTAATGAGGAGATGAGAAGGAAGGAACATGGTTCTTCATATCAATCTTAAATACTTGACAATGGAGAAGTCAGAAAATGGAACTAACGGGTGGTATAAATAATAGCAAGGAAAATTTCAACGCCCGATACAAGAATATGGAGTATCATTATTGTCATAGAATATGGCACATATAGAAGAATTATTACCTTTGGAAGAAGGATAACAAAGACAAGAAGAGTAACTAAAACCAAATATGTCGTGATGATGAGAGAGATGATGGTATTATTACTACTATTACCAATGATGATCTTGTTATTCTTCATGACCATGAGTCAGTTAATCTTGTATACAATTAGAGCATGTGAATAGTTGACAGTGGTTATACACCACATGTTACACCGAGGGAGAAATTCTCCACCTCTTACACTTTAGGTCACTTTAGAGTATTGAAGATGGGTAATGATTGTGTATCTAAGATAATAGGGGTTGGTGACGCGTTCTTCCAAATAAACAAAGGATTTAAACAGACTTCAAGTGTTTGTATTAATTTGACCTCTATCCATATGTTTGATGATGGTGGTTTTAATAAACATTTTTCTTTTGGAATGTGGAAACATAGCAAATGTAACTTGGTATTAGATATAGGAGGGAAAAATTATAAACTGTATTGCACAAAAAAAATTTGTTGCTAAAGACAATGTGAATGCTATGGATATGGAAGCATATTTGTGGCATCGACGACTTGATCATTCCAGTGAGAAAGGGTTTAATTTTTTAGCCCGGAAAGATACTCTTCTAGGGTTGAACAATGAAAATTTGTAGAAATGTTCTCATTGCATGGTTCGTAAAGTGATCAGAGTATCCTTTAAAAATAATTCTCCCTAAAGGAAGTTAGAGTTGCTCCAGTTGGTGCATTATGATGTTAAATTTGTGGCCCTTTAAAGGTATAATATTTTGGTGCATAATTTATTACTTTTAATGATGATTGTTTCAGAAAACTATGAGTTCATGCTTTAAATATAAAATACCAAGTGTTGGAAATGTTCAAAGAACTCCATGATTTGGTCTAGAGGGAGATATGTAAGAATTTGAAATGTGTCCAGACTGGCAACGATTGTGAGTATTATGGGCCTTTTGATGTATTTTGCAAATAACAAAGTATTGCACATGAAAAGACTCCTTCCAAAAATCCTTAGCTAAGTTGCATAAACATTACTAGGGTGAGACAATGTACACAACGGTGAGGGTCTAAACAAGATTTGGTTTGAAAAAAGTTAGTTATGATCATTTGAGATCTTTGGTTGTAAGGCTCTTTTGGTTACAATTTGTATGACCCTCTAAGTAAAAATCCCATCAGGAGTCGTGATGTTGTGATCATAGGAGACCAAACTATTGAAAACATTAATAATGTGGAGAAAGTACTACACGTGCAAAATATAACATATTGTCTCATGTTGATCCAATTTGGTTAGCTTATCCTAATATAAATACTGTTGATGACAATGTTAAGAATGGTGAGCCATATAATTTTGTTAGTGATCAATAATTTGGAGATGAGTTAAATGTTGAACCATGTGATGATGATGAAGATCATGAACATGAGATGTCAGAGGATAAAAATCTTGGTGATGCATCTGAATCATCCTAATCCCAACTTAGTAGATTTAGTAGGTCAAGAAAAACTTGTTACTATGTATGATTCTAATTACTATGTGAGTTTTACTGATTAAGGGAAACTTGAATGTTTTCGAGGCCATGGCAAGTGAAAAAAAATAAAACTGGTTAGATGCAATGCAGGATTAGATGAAATATTTGCATGATAATCAAACTTATTATTTTGTGAAGTTTCCAAAAAACAAAATGGTTTCATAAAACAAATGGTTCTAGCTATCAAGTGAAATATGAAAGTAACTCAAAATCTCCGAGGTATGAACCCCGATTGGTGGTGAAAGGTTTCCGTCAGAGAAATGTCTTAATTTTAACAATATTTTCTCATGTGGTAAAAAATCAATTAAAACCCTGATGAGTTTGGCAGCTGCTCTTGACTTAGAGGTAAAGAAAATAAATGTGAAAACAACCTTCCTTCATGGTAATTTGGAAGAAGAAATTTATATGAAACAAGCGAATATTTTTATTATTGAAGGTAAGGAACACTATTTTTGTACATGTAGAAAAAGTCTATATGGTTTGAAGTAAGCTCCAAGGAAATGGTACAAAAAGTTTGAGTTTGTTTTGTGTGACGATGGATACAAGAAGACTACTTCTGATTAGTGTGTCTTCTTTGTTAGAGAGTTTTTAATGTTGATTTCATATTCTGTTATTATATTTTGATAGAATGATTATTGTTGGTAAATATATTTTATAGTTTAAAAATTAAAGAAGCAATTGTGTGAGTTTTTTGCCATGGAAAACATGGGAGAGTCTAAACAGAATCTTGGCATAAGAATCATGCATGAAAGAAAGGAGAATAAACTTCATATGTCACAAGAACAATATAATGAAAGAATGTTGCAGATATTTCAGTTGGAAAACTCTAAGGCGATAAGCACTCTTATTGTTACTCATTTTAAAATGAGTTCTAAATAAAGTATTTCTAGTGAATATGAGAACCTAGATATTGAATGAGTTCTTTATGCATCTTATGTGGGTAGTTTGATGTATGAAATGGTGTGTACAATGTCTGGTACAATAAGTAGAGTTTAGTCAAATCTAGGCAGAGAATATTTAAATGTTGTAAAATAGACTTTGAGATGTCTTTATGATACTACGTGTACGATAATTTCTTTTAGAAGTGACAAGCCTATTTTGGTGGTGGTACTCTGATTAATATGTCTGGAGACATTGAGTTTAGAAAGTACACTTTAAGCTACGTGATTAAATTTGTAGGGGGAGTTCTGGCTTGGCAATCTAGGTTGAAAAAAATGTGTAGTATTGTCTACTACATAGGAAAAATTCATTGCAATTAGTGAAGCATACAAATAATTTCTATAGTTGAAGAATTTTTGCTGAAACTTGGTTTTGTTCAAGACAAATATGTATAACTTGTTGATAGTCAACGTGTTATTCATCTTGGTTAGAATCCAACATTTCATAATAGGTACAAACACGTTGATATTAGGTATCATTATATATGTAATTTATTCGATGCTAATTTGTTGGAGCTAGAAAAAGTTCATATTGATGATAATGGTTCTGATATGATGACTAAATGTGTTACCAGAAGTTTATAACTCATTGTGATATTATCGGTTTGGAGATTATCTTTAAAGCCGTGAACTATAGATGACAATCTATATAATAACCAATTAGAGGTACAATGCATATCTTTGCATCGACAGGAGAACCATGAAGAGCGTCCATATATGAATCAAGGCAAACAAATTTTTATAAATAGAACTGTAACACCCCATATTTTCTTATCAAAAATATTACTTTAAAAAAATTATATTTACTTTAAACATAAATAAATTATAAAATTCAAATATTCTATTTTAAATTAAATTACAATTTCGATAAAAAAAACCTGATTTTTGTATTCCTGTGATCACGTACAAACACCACATCAAGCTCACTTCATACCTTCAAATTTATTGTACCTAAAATGTTTTTAGTAAGGGGTCAATCTTCCATCATTCATACTAAATCAAACAAAACATACAGTACAATATTATAAAACAATTCATACAATCATAAAACCTACAAGAAATACTATCCACATAAATCATTTTTTTAATAATTATATCATGCTCTTAAATCTAAATGATCCGGATGTTAACCACCACACAGAAAACTCGCCACACAGGCAATCCACCACAAAGGCAACCAACCACAAAGGCAACCCACCACAAAGGCAAAAAATGCATATGCCATGAAATGCATATACCTTCCAAAATTTCCACAAACTATCATTAAAGCAAATCACTTTAATAATTATTTCACAATCATCCATCTCCAAACATAATCGACCAGGACAATTCCTTTGATTCACATTACAAACATACACAATAATAAAAATCACAAACAAAACAAATATCCATCCATATCACATAATAATACACAAAAACACAATATATAAAATTAGTATTTATTTATATCCATAAAGATTATACGATATGTGCCTCTACTTTTCCTCCCAACCGTAACTTATGTTTCTCATACTAGAATTCACATGTCCCTGGGTTGATATGCATAATGAAGTCATGGTAGAGTATAGTTAGAGCCGTCAAAATGGACCGAAGCCCATGGGCCGGCCCGCCGAGCCCGAAAAAAGTTAGGGCTTGGGCCTTATTTTTGAAGCCCATATTATTCCGGGCCTTTTTTAGCCCGGCCCGAAAAAGCCCGAAAAAAAATGGGCCGGCCCGTATGGGCTATGGGTAGCCCGCCAGCCCGACAACTTTTTTTAAAAGAATTAATTTAACTATTTGGCCCATAATATAAATTAATAAATATATATAATTGGACCTAAAAAATAAATTTGGCCCAAGAAACATTTGGATACAATGTGTTAGTGCATCTTTGGTTCGGTCCACACACACTTCAGTGACTACCCGAACATTAATTTCTATTACATTATATTACATTACAGTATTCTAAAATGAATATATTACATTAAGATCATTAAAATGAGTATTAATTTCTATAACATTATATATTAAAATGAGTATTAATTTCTATTACATTATATATTACTTAAAAAATGAATTTTTTAATTTTTTTTTAAAAATGGGCCCGTTTAGGGCCGGGCCCGTTTTAGGGCTGAGTAGCCCGCAGCCCAGACAGGGCTGGGCCTGGGTAGTAAAAAAGGAGCCCGTATTCAAAATGGGCTTTTTGAACCCGGCCCGGAAAAGCCCGAGGCCCGCCAGGGCCGGCCCGTTTAGGGCCGGGCTACCCGTTTTGACAGCTCTAAGTATAGTAAAGGTGAAACCTCTAACACTACAATCCAATGTGTACACGAACAAACTTTCCTTCTCCAATATTGTGTCCTACAGTTAGCAGGGAGTAAAAACAATGGCTGCCCGAAAATTTACATCAAAGCAAAAACAATGAAAACAAGGTTAGAACCAAATAGGATTTCGAATTTTAAAATACATGATTAAAGAACACGAACTTTGGATAAAGAAGAAAAACAGTTTTGATACCAAACAAGATTGAAACTTAAAGTTTAAAATTTACAAAATGGACTTGTGATAAGATTTATAACTATTTTGATCCAAACATTCATAAACCATTCCCAAAAAATAAATTTAGCTTTCTTGAATCTCTACAACAGTAACATTTCAAAGCTTCACTTTTCAACTAAGTAAAATCAAATCCTTCAACATAACAAGTTTTATTAAAATGTCTAAATGACTAAAACCAACATTTTCTACCCTAAATAGCATAACCTAGATATATTTATCCCACCAAAATTATTTTCAATTAAAGATCAAATTCATTTTTGTAAGAAAATGAAAGTTATGATTTCAATTAAGATTTAAAGGACAAAGTTGTTTTCAACTTGAAATCATAGAAAAATCCAGACAGTGCATAACGGGGCTAAAATCTAAGTAAGAATAACTTAAACAAGTTTTTATTTAAAATCAGAGCCAAAGTTTGTAACATAAGTATTCCAAAATGGTTGCCAAAATCGAATTTGAGGCTTAATGAGACTAGGAATTTCTGTTAAAATTATAATGGATTTACTTTAATTAATTATTAAATAATATATGATAATTATATCAATTATAATTTTTTATAATTAAATGAATATTGTATTGGGCTTAATTGTTGAGTGACCCGTGATGGGTTGGGTCATTCTTTTGGATAGCCCGTTGTGAGGTCCTTTCCCTCATCTGGTGGTTATATATTTGGCTATCCCATTAGGGCAGATAAAAGCGTAACCGTTCCATCAGAAAGGGGGCAGTAGCATTCTCAAGCATGCAAATGTATTCAACTATGTCAGGTACATGTTTATTGCATTATTAATATTATAATATGTCGTACAATCATATCTGTCATTAGGCTATACGATTAGTTTTCCATCAATTGGTATCAGAGCCTGGTTGATATGTTATATGACTATTTAGAATTTATAAATTTGTGTTATGTAAATTATGGTTCTTTTAATTCATATGTGCGTATTTTTCTGATCTGTGTGTACTGGTTTTTTTTCTATAAACATGTGTCTGTTCTAATTTTTAATTGATAAACCGGGTGAAGGAGATGAAGACTTCCTCTCCCTTTTTTTGGTGGCGATACTAGCAGTTTTTTTTCCCTAATTAATAGGAGTAATTTATGGTGATACTAGCAGTTTTTTCCCTAATTAATAGGAGTAATTTATGGCGATACTGCGCTCTCTCACGTCATGCACGGCAGCTCCTTGTAATTAATAACGTTTTTTTATCTAAAACTTAGGAGCTTATTTTATTATAATATTTTATATCATGCAACTATATTAATGTTATATCATGCCATTGAAGACCACTGACGTCAATTTTTTTTATTATATTAACAATTTATTTTATTATAATATATTATATGTTTTGTTAATATGACAGAATATTATTTATTTATTTTTTTTAGAAATGTAATATTATTGTATCTATTTATAACTATGTATGATTATAATTATAATAATAATAATATATAAATTGTCATATTTTAAAGCATGAATATTGTTGATCCGTATGATTATAATTTCGCCTATCGCGAGTTTAATTATATGAATATTGCTTGTTTATTTCATAATTAATTTGTCGACAATAATAATTATTTGTATCAATAATGATCATATCCTATCGATATATTATTATTGATATAAACTTAGGATAAACAAAGTTTTATTTATTAGTAATTATGATCTATATTATATTAGTAAGAATTATACCCTATCGGTATATGATTACTAGTGTAATTCTGTTATGATACAAAATATTGTTGACAATTTATGCTTATTTTATCATGTTTAAATATCCTATCGATATTGAAATTTGGTAATATAAGTTTCTGTTTATTATTGTATCTTTGATGTAAGACATAATGATCTAGAGTTTTATTAGGAAAATATTTGGCTGGTATATGTGGAATCATTTTTTTTATATTACATAATTATTCACTTAATGATTCCTTATTCTTTCATAACAGTCTCTTTTCCTAACTCCGTCAAAACTCTAAATGGGACCAATTATTAGGACTGGAAAGAGTCTCTCGATCTTTATTTGACTATAGCCAACCTTGACTTGACTCTGAGAACTGAAAAGCCTGACGCAATTACTGACGCGTCTACTGAAGCTCAGAGGACTCTTTATGAAAAATGGGAACACTCCAATAGAGTGTGCCTTAAGGTGATATCTTACACTATGGAAAAATCTATAAGACAAAGCATACCAAAAAGTGAGAGTGCTAAAGATTACCTGAAGTCTGTTGGTGAGAAGTTCACTCGTTTTGATAAGGCTAAGAAGTGTGAGTATCTCTCTCTATTTGACAAAACCAAGTATGATAGTGTTAGTGGTGTGCGTGAGCATATTATGAAATTGATCCACTATTATAATAAGCTTAAAACTCTCAAAGTTAAAATTGGTGAAAGCACTTTAATTTGGAGGGTTCTTGAGTCTTTGCCTCCTCAATTTGATGTTATGAGGACCTCCTATAATACCCAGAAAGTTGAATGGTCTGTGGATGAGATGATAGCCATAGTAACTCAAGAGGAAGATTCTATGAAAAAGGCAAAAGCTCAAAGTGTTCAGTTTGTTGCTTCTACTTCAGGAACAAAGGATTTCAAGAAAAACTTTCATAAGGGAAAACGTCATTTTGATGATAAGAAAGGAAAAAGGACAACACAATATCTGGAGCCTAAGGATAAGTCTTTTAAGAAAAATTTCTTTAAAGGAGAGTGCAAGTACTGCAAGAAGTATGGACATAAGGCAGATGATTGTTTTATCTTGAAAAAGAAACTTAAAAAACAAGGTACACTCCTAGCTTTAGCTTGTTTTGAATCAAATATAGTAGATGTTCCTTCCAATACTTGGTGGTTGGACTCAGGTGCCACTATTCATGTCGTGAATTCTTTGCAGGGGTTCACAAGCCTGAGTAAACCAAGTGATGTTGAGGCGAAAGTCATTGTGGGAGATGGAGCTAGAGTATCAGTGATGGAGATAGGAGTTGTTTCCTTGTTTTTACCTTCCGGACACATTTTGATTTTAAAAGATGCAGTTTATGTACCTTCAATGAGAAGGAATTTGATTTCTATTTCAGCTTTGGATAAATGTGGTTACTCTTTTATTTTTGGTAATGGAAAACTTGATGTTTGTTTTAATTTCGCTGTTGTTGGTTCTGGAAATTTGCGTGATGGTTTATATATGTTGAATGTGAATGGGATGTCTGTTAATTCTGTTGTTGGGACAAAGCGCAATAGAAAAGATGATAATTCTTCGATATTGTGGCATAGACGTTTAGGTCATATTTCTATACCTCGTATTGAAAGACTAATTAAGGAGAGTATTCTGCCTAATCTTGACTTATCTGATTTTGAAACTTGCGTTGATTGCCTCAAAGGAAATTTCACTGCCAAAACCAGGAATACAAAAGCGAATAGATGTGAAGATGTGTTGCAATTAATTCACACAGACCTGTGTGGACCTATTACACCCAATGCTATGGGTGGTTACAAGTATTTTATCACTTTCATAGATGACTTCTCCAGATTTGGATGGATAGAACTTCTCCAAGACAAGTCTGGTTCCTTGGATGCCTTCAAATCTTTTAAAGTTACCATTGAATTGAAATCAGGAAAGAAGGTCAAATGTGTGAGGTCTGATAAAGGAGGAGAATATTATGGTAGATATGATGAGACTGGAAGAAATCTAGGACCGTTTTCTAGATTTCTAGATGAATGTGGTATTGAGGCTCAATACACCATGCTAGGCACTCCTCAGCAAAACGGAGTTGCAGAGAGACGTAACCGCACGCTTATGGACATGGTTAGGTGCCTGATGAGTCATTCGTCATTGCCTGATTTTCTTTGGGGTGATGCTTTAAAGACTGTTGTCTACATTCTAAATCAGGTGCCTAGAAAATCTGTGTCGAAGACTCCTTATGAACTATTAACAGGAAGGAAGCCAAGTTTGAGGCATTTTCATGTTTGGGGTTGTAAGGCTGAAGTCAAACATTACAATCCTCAACAGGAGAAACTTGATATGAAGACTGTTAGTGGTTTCTTCATCGGATATAGTGTTGGGTCTAGAGGTTGCAGATTTTATTGTCCTTCTCATTCTACACGAGTCATTGAATATGATAGAGCAATTTTCTTTGAGGGTGATTTGGATAGTGGAGTCTCTACGCCACAACCAGTTACTCTTGAAGAAGATCGTACTTTCCTCCCTATACCAATTATTCCTTTTCCTAATGAGGTTGTGATTCCAGTAATTCAAAATAATGATCAAGTTGTGGCACCACAAATAGATGAACATGAACAAGCTGATAACCTAGAGCCTATTGATGTTGCTGAACCAAGTAACATTGCTGAAGTTGTTCCATTGAGACGTTCTCAGAGAGCTCAAAAACCTACAATGTCAAATGACTTTGTTGTGTATATCCAAGAGCATGAGTTTGATATTCATGATGACGATGATCCTACCACTTTTAATGAAGCAATTTCTTGTTCTCATGCTTCTGATTGGCTGAATGCTATGCATGATGAATTAAATTCTATGTCTCATAATGGTGTTTGGGATCTCACAGAGTTGCTAGTTGGTTGCAAGGCCATTGGATGCAAATGGGTTTTCAAAACTAAACGTAATCCTGATGGTAAAATTGATAGATACAAATCCAGACTAGTGGCGAAGGGCTATAGTCAAAGAGAAGGGATTGATTACAAAGAGACTTTCTCACCGGTCTCTACCAAAGATGCCTTTCGAGTTGTTATGGATTTGGTTGCACACTTTAATTTGGAACTTCACCAGATGGATGTGAAGACAACTTTTCTGAATAAAGAACTTGTTGAAGATGTTTACATGATTCAGCCTGAAGGTTTTATTGAAGCAGGAAAAGAGAAGTTAGTATGCAAACTGAAGAAATCCATATATGGATTAAAACAAGCATCTAGACAATGGTATTTAAATTTTGATAAAGTTGTTACTTCTTTTGGTTTTAATGAAAATGCTTCAGATCAGTGCATTTATTTAAAGGTCAGTGGGAGAGATTTTATAATCTTAGTGTTGTATGTCGATGATATCCTTCTTGCTAGCAGTAGTGTTAGTCTTTTTAATGAGACAAAAACTATGTTAAGTAACCACTTTGATATGAAGGACCTAGGTGATGCTTCTGTTGTTTTAGGCATCCAAATTTTTTGTGATAGGTCACGTGGTGTTCTTGGTTTATCTCAAAAAGGATATATTGAAAGAATCCTTAAACGTTTCAATATGCAGTCTTGCTCCCCGTGCACTGTTCTTGTCCAAAAGGATGATAAACTCTCTAAATCTGAATGTCCTCAATATGATAAAGAAACTGCTGAAATGGAAAGAGTCCCATATGCTTCCACTGTTGGCAGTTTGATGTATGCTCAAGTTTGTACTCGTCCCGATATTGCATATGCAGTTTATGTTTTAGGGAGATACTTGAGTAACCCAGGATTGGGTCATTGGAAAGCCATTAAAAAGGTTATGCGATATTTGCAGGGAACCAAGGATTACATGTTGACCTATAAGAAGTCTGATCAACTTCAGGTCATTGGTTATTCTGATTCTGATTTTACAGGTTGCCCTGACGGCCGAAAGTCTACTTCCGGCTTAATTTTTATGATGGCATGAGGAGCTATTTCGTGGAAGAGTGTTAAACAGACTCTTACGGCTACCTCAACCATGGAGGCAGAATATGTAGCTTGCTATGAAGCTACTTGTCAAGCTATGTGGCTGAAGAACTTAATCTCTCACTTCAAAGTTGTTGAAAGCATATATAGGCCACTTGTGATATATTGCGACAATTCTGCCGCTGTACATTTCTCTCAGAACACTAAGAGCTCTTATCGCTCAAAGCATTTTGATATTAAGTATCTATTTGTCAGAGAGAAAATTCTTGAATTTCAGACTCGAATTGAACATCTTGCCACAGAGAACATGCTGGCAGATCCACTGACCAAAGGCTTAACTGTTGGTGTTTTCCAAAGGCATGTAGCCAAAATGGGTGTAGTTAAGTCATTTGATATTTTGGATTAGTGGGAGTTTGATTATTGTGTTTAATTATTGTAATAAGATATGTATAAGATGACGTCAATTTAATAATTATATCTCTTATAGCATTTCAGATGCTTGGACCGTTATTGGATTACATATTTCTTCATTGTGTTATGTTAATCCATATTCATTATCATTATGTGAAATGTGGGTATTTGAAATGTGTGATTTGTTTCCCTATCGGATACAATTTATGCAATGTTAAATTTTATGTCTTCTCACATTATTTTGATGATAAATGATTAATATGTGTTTATTATAATTGTTGTATTTTAATAATTAATTAAAGTCATCCAAGTGGGAGAATGTTAAAATTATAATGGATTTACTTTAATTAATTATTAAATAATATATGATAATTATATCAATTATAATTTTTTTATAATTAAATGAATATTGTATTGGGCTTAATTGTTGAGTGACCCGTGATGGGTTGGGTCATTCTTTTGGATAGCCCGCTAAGAGGTCCCTTCCCTCATATGGTGGTTATATATTTGGCTACCCCATTAGGTCAGATAATCAAGCGTAACCGTTCCATCAGAAAGGGGGCAGTAGCATTCTCAGTTTCTACGCATGCAAATGGATTCAACTATGACAGGTACATGTTTATTGCATTATTAATATTATAATATGTCGTACAATCATATCTGTCATTAGGCTATACGATTAGTTTTCCATCAATTTCAAGATAAAAGAAAAAGATGATTCTCAAACTCAGTACCGAACCAGGACTTTAATAAGGAATGACACTCACCTTGAGGAAGATGGATGTAACGGTGGCGTTAGATTACTCCGACACGGTGATCAACGGTGGAAGTGAAAGAAAGCAACGAAGGGGTACTCGAATCTTGATCAGTTTGGTTCCTCAAATATCTTGTGCGCAAATAGGCTAAAAAATGGTCCCCTTATCTGTGTTCAAAGTAACGGAGGCCGGAGGGAAACCGACGGGGTGGTTTCGTTTCAAAGAGCTTCATTTCAACACCAGGTGAAAAAATGGATGAGTTTGACACAGAGAAGGAAAAGAAAGGAGAAAATGGTCTAAATATGTAGTGGCCAGACAACTCACCTCTGTGACGAAAAAGTGGCGGCCGAAAAAGTGAGTGGGCGGCCGGAGAAGATGGATCAAAATAATGATCTAATCAGTTTATCAGAAAGACGAGATGATGATGATGATAAGTACAAAAATGTTGTTTGTATTGTAGTTGAGTGTCATAGTGGTCAGAAATTGGTGAGGGAATAGGTGGCGGCGACAGTAGGGTTTCATGTGAGGGAGAACATAAAACGCGCTTTTATTTGTAGTAAGAAGGGAATGCTCATTCTCTTCCAATCCTATTATCCAAGGCAAATGGGTCAAGTCCTTTAGGCTCAATATAGACTTAGCAAACCCACTTAAAATTAGTCTAGACAAATTTTAAATTGTTAAACCACTTTAAAATAAGTGGATTTCTTAACGCACCATATATGTTTATATTGCACCACGTGAGTTTCTACAAATGCCCCCTGTTTTCAGAGATGCATCTCCGGAGATACCCCAACACACTAAATTAAGGCCATTTCTGAGTAAGGTCCTTTTTTTTGTTTACTTTATTCCGAAGATACATCTCCAGAATATTCCCGAAGTTACATTTCCAGAGACACACCAGTAGCATATTCAACACAAAGTAATTTTCCAAAATGAAATTCAAATTTCATAACATAAAATAAGAATTACACAAATGATTTCAACATAAAATGAAAATATGATTTCAAAACGGAAATATGTATTCTACATTGCCCTTACATCTGCTTGCATCTTGAGCTCGAATTTGTTGAACTCAATCTTCCCTCCATTGTCAATTGACGGTGAACGGTATTCGAGCTTCACAATCTTTTGATTGCCTCCATAAGGTAGGAGATGGTGGATTTCGTCTTTGATATCTTCGAAGGAGGTGAAACCGGTGAGCTTAAACATTTTCCCTGGTGTAGAGCTAGAGAAAGAGAAATTTGCGACATACCAATAGATATTTATTTGTGACATTTCAGACATTTATAGAAGCCATATATTAATATGGACCCCTCATTAACTGGCATATTGATTCTAGAGATATATCTCCGGAACCACACCCTATTATCTTGTTTCGGAGATGCATCTCCATAACTTCTCCTGAACCAATTTCAGAACAAAACCCTATAACAGAACCTATTTTTTCATTTACAAAAACACAAAATGTTGTTATGCGGAATATGATAAAAAATGCATTAAGATAAAATGTGAACAAATGGTGAATATATAACACTTCATTTATATTAAGACATAATTACGTACACTTATTTATCCGGTTAAACAAGAAATTAAAACAAATAAAAAAATATGGCGCGGACTAAATATATTGGTAGTACCCCCTTGGAATTTTGTGCATTTGATTCTTTTTCAATGTTAAATTTATTAAATTCTTGCGTCCTTTTCATAAAATGATCCGGCTAAGTCTCGGCTTTTGTGGTTGAATGAGTCGTCCACTCCGGTGATGGAAGTGGTATAGGGTATCCCGGTTTCAAGTAAACTTGAACAAAATGACTTGATTTTGAAAGCCACCTAATACACATGATACAGTCATTTGGATTTTGAGGTGGGATGGTGCACAGTGGGAAAAAGGTTTTCGAAAAACCGTAGGGTGTCAGGTTAACACACACTCTATCATCCGCACATGTTATTAGGTGACCCATTTCAGGGAAGTGCATCCATTTTGCCTCCGGTGCCGGACCGCTCAGGCAAGGAATAAGAGATTCATAAAATTCATCGAAATTCTCTTTCTTTTCGTACAACCGTGTGTATGATTCTTTATGCGTCTTCAACTCTTGGATAAGTTGATGAAGGACAAATGTATGACTATTTTCTCCTTTACCAAGTAAATTCGAAATGGCTCGGTAACCACAATTACCGTCCCTAAAACATTGACGATCCGCTCAATATATTTGTGCATAAAAACCGACATCTCATTGATGAATGGAATCTTTGGTGGAGGCGGCGTAGGAGGTGGTTTGCTAATGCGGGCTCCTTTGACAACACTTTTTTGAGATTTTGGAGTTGGTGATTCGGGAAAAACTTTGTCAACATAATCAAAATATGAAGGAGACCGTGTAGTCAAATTTTCATTCGGTGTAGGCTTCATTTTATTCGGAGCACCTTTTGTTTTTACCGGTTGGGAGGGCGGTTTCATGTCGGTGGTTTTGGGATAGGAATTCTTCCTCAATTGTTCTTTGATGTGGAGTTTCATGTTGTCATCGACCTTCAAAAATCTCTCTTGTATCACTTCCCATTCGGTCAAAATAGAGATATTCGATTTACCATCATTCATGACACCATCATCATCAAACCTAAGTCTCTTCCAATGAGTGCAAATCTCTTCCATTCTTATTGGGTCACCAAGTTTCACCTTTTTAGCAATAACACAAGTACATGTGAGACTATACGTTTTTATAATTATGCATCCACAGTTTGCGCTATCGGAGCCTACATTATCAACTTGTCAAGCCTCGTGAAAAATATAGTTCAAACCCGTCTGACAAATGTTAACGACCAACTGAGACTATAGAGTGTTATCTTTAAACCTGTGTTCCAAAACTGTGATGCTCCAACCATGTGATGTTTGTATCTCATTATGTTGGCTTTGAATCATGTGGTTCATGGAGTCCCAATCTCTACACAAATCGCCCTTACTATTTCCCAACCAAATTTTCAAAGTAGCATGGGCAGACCCAACTCTGTTAGTATTTGTATTTCCAATGTGTATAACATTATCAGTCCATGGGCACACAATTTTCTCCTTCACCTGGTCAAGATTTGTGCTTTCAACATGTTTCAACAAATCTGGATACTTTTCACACACTTACCTCAAATGCATAACAGAATCAGCATATAGTTCTTTTTGTGGAAGAATTTACTATATAATTCCATGCATCCATTACTTTTTCCACAACCACACCTGCCTTCACCATTTTGCCATCTTCGGACTCTATCTGTTTTGTTCCTACCGCAGGTTTAACCCGACATCTCACATTCTTGTTATGTGATATGTAACGACCCGAAAATCTAAATCAATTATTTAATTTTTATTTAATTAATTTAGAAGGAATTAAGAGATTTCTGATAATTTTGGAGAATTTTGGAGAATTTTGGAGAAAGAAGGCACTTTTGAATAATTTAATAAAATAAATGAGCATGTGTTATTTATATTATTATTATTATTTAAAAATAAAATGAGAAAGGGCGAGGTGGTCTTATTGGAGAATAAGTAAGGATAGGATGGGAAGTTCATAAACTGGAATATATGACTAAAAGAGAAAAGGAACGATCATTCTAACTGATCGTGTTTTGGGTGAAGGAAACTGAAGCAGAGAAGAGGAAGAGGAAACCTAAGGGGCTGAGGAGCTTCGAGAAGAATCTTGAAGAAGGAAAAGAAAGGTTTCTGATTACTCTAAGGTATGGGGAGAATTCCTAATTCCTTGTAGTTTATGAATTTGGGGATTGAATAGATTAGGATTGTGTGGAATTGTGTTTGATTTTGATGATTTTGATGTGAAATGTATGATATGATGATAATATGAGGAACTTCACTGGTATGTGTTGATATATGCGTGTCTTATGAGAATTCTGATCAACTTTCGTGTAGAACACTGGTTTTGGGGGATATGAGAATCAAAATTGCAGAAAAATCAGATTTTTGGAAAAGTGAGTTTTGTCGCACTCTGACACGGGCCGTGTCACAGGACACGGGCGGCCGTGTCAGCTTTCTGGTCTCGTATAAAAATTGATTTTTTGGAAAATTGGTCCCAGACTTTCTGACACGGGCCGTGTCACAGGACACGGGTGGCCGTGTCAGGCTGCTGACTTGCTACTTTTTTTGATGTTTTGGAATCGTGTCTCAGGTCTTCTGACACGGGCCGTGTCACAGGACACGGGCGGCCATGTCAGACTGCTGGTTGTTTTATATTTTGCTGTTTTCTTGAAGTTTCTTGATGTTTTCTTGTGTTGTTTACTTGGAGTCGAGATATTGATGATATATAATTGATGAAACATGGTTTTATGATGAATATTGTTGAGATGAAATGAATGATGCACATGTTGATAATTGAATGGAATGAGGAGTTTAGCATCATTGCATTTCATGGCATATTTTATGTTGGGGCTTCGGCCTATTGGTAGCTTCAATCCCATAGTGCGGATTGAAGTGATATGTTGTTATGTTGTGCTCCCATTGGGGAGGGTTGATGGCCAGTGTCCATCACATGGAGAAAAGTCGGTACCGCATTGCATACGTTGCATTTTCATTGAAGTTGACATTGCATTTTCTTATGAAGTAATTGTGATGAGTCGTATTATGAATTTTAAGTTGATGATGTTGTGAATGAAGGCGGATGATGATCTGTTGTTGTTGCTGCTTAATTTATTTAATTTCCATGTCTTTTATTACTATATCGAATTATGTTTTCTCACCCTGCCTGCTTGGAAATGTTGCCTCTTATGTGGGTAACTTGCAGATAACCCAGAGTAGCTTCGAGGTGACGAATGAGGTAGCTTTGGAGTGTCTCGTTTATGTTGTTTAAGTTTAGGGGTGTCCTACTCTGTGTCATGTAACATCGGGTTGGGATGAATTGCGAACTTCGTGTTCTTTTGATTCATGTTGGAATTTTATACTGATGATGTTGTTCTAGATTGGATAAGTTTCTTATAAAGTGTTTAATTGAATTTAAAATGACAAGTTGATTCCGCTGCGAGATTATGATTTCTTTTGACGATGTTTGAGTAACCCGTGTTACGGGACAGGACTATGAGAATTATATAATGTTTTTGAATATGTACACCCTTGGTTGTGGATTTTACTCTGATAATATGATTTATTTCTTTAAAATTGATTGTGGGGTAGAAGGGTGTTTCATTAGTGGTATCAAAGATACTTCATGTAAATGCAACGTCAACTATAATGTAATGCAACAAATGCATGTGGTACCAATTTCTCCATGTGATGAACACTGACCATCAACCCTCTCCAAGGGAGCACAATATAATCACCATATCACTCCAATCCACACAATGGGATTGAAGCTACCAATAGGCCAAAGCCCCAACATAAAAATGCTATGAAATGCAATGATGCCAAACTCCTCAATTCATCAAAAATCAACATGTGCATCATGCATTTCATATGCCACAAGGAATCATCATATAATCATGTTTTATCACCATATCATATTCAACAAGAAATCATCATATAATCATGTTTTATCATTAATATAATATCAAGTACTAAACCACAAAAACCAGCAAAAGAACATCAAAACAGCAAAAATTCATCAAGACAGTTGTCTGACACGGCCGCCCGTGTCCTGTGACACGGCCCGTGTCAGAAAACTTGGGCCAAAACTCCAAAACAGACAAACTTACGACAAGACAGAAGCCTGACACGGCCACCCGTGTCCTGTGACACGGCAGAGGCTCTGTAACAAAACAACACAAAACAACCTTTCTCATTATAGACAGCAAGCTGACACGGGTGCCCGTGTTGTGTGACACGGCCCGTGTCAGGATACGGCAAAACCCTATTTTCCCCCAAAAAGTGATCTTCACCAAAAACACGATCAGTTAGAAAATGATCGCTTCTTTTCTTCTTTATTGAAAAATCCCAACTTATGAACTTCCCATCCTATCCTTACTCAATTTCCAATAAGACCACCTTGCCCTTTTTCTTATTTAATAATAATAATAATAATAATAATAATAATAATAATAATAATAATAATCTAAATAATACATGATTATTCATCTTATTAAAATTATTAAAATTACTCCTTTAATCCAAAATTCTCCAAAATTACCAAAACTCCTTAATTCCTTCTAAATTAAATAAATAAATAAATAAATGATTAATTTAGATTTTCGGGGCGTTACAACTCTCCCCTACTTTAAGAATTTTCGTCCTCGAAAATTACCTGAAGTAAACAGAGTCGGATACGACTCCCTCACCTGATCTTCACGCTCCCAAGTCCAACTCTCACCAGCTGGTCCGTCCCACAATACCTTCACCAGAACAATGTCTTTACCTCGCAGTTGCTTCAATTCTCGACCATCAATCTTCACAGGCAAAGCTTCCACTGTCAGGTTATTCCTCACCTGAACACCATCCATCTGATTCACGTGTGACGGATCCGGAATGTATTTCCTCAACTGTGTCACATGAAACACATCATGTACGTTCGCAAGTGACTATCCCAAGCTCCTCTTTGGTCCAACACACAAGCCCTTAGTAAATATTCTAAAGATTGGATTGTTCTTTTCGTCTGACCATCAGTCTGTGGATGATAAGCAGAACTCATCCTCAACTTAGTACCCAAATTATCTTGTAAACTCTTACCAAACCTCGACGTAAACCGCGGGTCTTTATCTGACACAATACTCGAAGGCATCCCATGCAACTCCATAATCTCATCAAAATACAACTCAGCTAACTTCTGCATAGAATGAATAATCTTCATCGGCAAGAAATGCGCCGACTTAGCTAACCTATCCACAATCACCCAAATCTAGTCATTATCTCTTGCAATCTTCAGTAACCCAATCACAAAATCCATGGAAATGCTATCCCATTCCCATTAAGGAACTTTCAACGGCTGCATCATACCTGAAGGTTTCTGATGTTCAATTTTTGACTTCTGGCAAGTCAAACAAACATAACCAAATCCAATAACTTCCTTCCTAAAATATTCTTTTTAGGCTATGAAACACACGTTTTGTTTTCGAATATCATGCACCTTTCTCATCACTCGAGATTTCACTACTAATTTCGTGGTTAACCAACGCCGTTTGATCAATCAATCTCAATTTAAATCTAAAACATAGTCTTTAATAACTCAAGTCAAACAATAATACCTCTAAATCTCATCACTAACATTACAGTTATTGGTTTCTAATCATGCGTAGGATTATTTCCTCCATTGGTTTCCAGTAGTCTTGACTCATAAGTAATAACACTCTTGAGACCCATCTTAAACGTATCATAATGCACCAGATAAAACACATTCTAATTAATCAAAATCAATACCGAAGCAGTAGTCAACTTCTTTAATCACCCGAATTCTCTCCACATGCCACCTCTCACACATAAGCTCGGCCTTTACGTGTTCACCAAGTTAATGATAACCGCACTTAGGAAAATCCACAATGATTCTTTGATAGTAACCATCTAAACCACGAAACTTCGAATCTCAACCACAGACTTCAGAATTCCTTATTGCAACACCATACTATCCTTAGAAAAATTCACAACAATTTCAACACTAGAAATTACAGTCCAAGAAAATTACTCCTTTCAATTAGAGCCCTCATTCAACAACCACTCGCATTCCACTAATCCAAATTCCACATCGTTAACCATAACGACCCACAAGATGTAATACTCCTGAGTTATGAACGTACAAATTCATTTCACTCCCTGTCTCATCACTTTAGAATCTCATTCACTTTTAGGCCGGAACACAATCGTGTCGTTACCATTGCCATAAACACCGTCATAAGAACATCAACATAACTTATAACACCGATAGTTCTGTCATGCCACATTAATTCCATAATATTGATATTCTTCAAACGAACATATACTCAACACTTCTATCGAAATGGAAACTTTTCCCATATCACCTTCACTCTAGGATGTCCAATGGTGTGCATCATCCTCGCAAGCTTCACATTTAGCCTCTGACTCTCTTAAATCAATGGGAAACGACTAGCTTCCCGATAGGACGCCTATTTACTTCACACACTGCCAAACTAGCAAGACAAGTCTCTCTCACACTCGCTTGACATCACATAATTGTTAGGTATCTCCAACTTAGGACATGCTATAATACCAAATACATCACAATTTATCCCATTCCATTTGAAGTCTCTATCCACATAGAAAACTTTAACGACATCCATAAATATTTGGTTTTTCGTCCAAATCTCTCTACATCAAGGATCCATATATTTTAACATTTGAATCTCATTCCGAATTGTAAATCTCAATAATATCATTTTCATATCCGGTTGCCATAAAAACCCTTTTTAATTCTCCCAGACCCAAGTTGGTTTCTTTACAAGCATGATACCAATTTTCTCCCTTGAATTTGTTTCCCTCTTAATATTACCTCCACTCTAATCATCCTCATTCAACATAAGTATACATTTCACTGCATTTCTCCAATACCGTCGCATTCTTTCTAATACCAACATTTCACTCCTTAACAACATCTTACACTTGTTCTCATCTTACTCATTTTTAGTAAAAATCGTTCAACTTCAAACATGATTATATCCCTCAATACAGACCTCCCTGGTATAAAATCATATTCCAAAATGAAGAAAATTTCATGTGGATTCCAGAAATTCAATAATCGCTTAAATCCGAGTTACGAGTAAAAAGTTATCGTCCTTGCAATGGAGGCTGGTCAAGAAATCCCGTATACAAATTTCCACCAAAATCAGCACCAGACCCAAATATTCAAACGCGTTTTTCTCTCTCTTCAAAAACACACCGAGGACAAAATTTATGTGCAAACTGTAGGGAATTTCGCAAGCTTTCAAAAAATTCCAGAATCGCTTCCATCGGATTTACGAACGAAAAGTTATGCCCTTTTTTCTGAAGGCTGTTCCATAACTGCGAAAATAGAAACCGAAATTGATAAATATGAGTTCTACCTCTCTCTTGCTTCTAATATCTTCCAACTATTCTTGTTTTTCATCCAATTCCAAAAATAATCCAACATCAATCCAATTATACTGAAGACATACTAGCCTATCAGTTGATCCATCAAATCGTCAATTTTCTTTTTCCGGAGTAGATCCTTATTTTCAATCATCTCCTTAACGTGTCGTCATTAATCTCCTCACATCTTATAAAACCGTCATCATACACATACACTCATATAAGCTTCACTCTCTAAGAGTCATCTTCCTTGTTTATCCGGTAAAACACCCTCTCTCCACTGTCTCCAACTCTAATCTACACTCCAGAGGCAAATCGCAATTATACTTCTCTTGCATATCACTATTCGTCACATTACTCTCTATCCTCCGAGAGGCAACATCAACCATACCGGCTTGTTATCACTCCAGGAATCTCAAACTTGACCGGCAGACAAGAAACTCGAACTCTATTCACCTTCAAATATAATAATCGGCATCGAATCATAAAAACCCTCTGTAAGCACTCAGCTTAACTCCATCTTACTTCACTGTACACACCATCTAAGCTGGTAAGACACATCTATTCCATCCAACACGATTCCGTCTACTATTAACAAGAGATTAAGGGTGATCAGTTCCTCAATTTGTCAATAGATAGCCGACAATCATGATGAGGCATAAACCATGCCTATCAACTCCAATAGCGTTCCTTGCATCTTGTGCACATAGTTACCTCATGCACAATTCCTTTGTTGACTCAAGCTTATCTCCGCATTCCCTCTGGGATCGGAAACAACACCGTCCTAACAACATTTGCACTCTTGCAATCCTAGACACACTGAGCCAACACTTCACCACTAAACATTCCAGAGAAGCAATAGCTTCTCCCCTACTTGATTCAAACCAACACTAGAAGCCAACAATTAGAAAACAAACAAGTACCGACAGTGTTAGCACACATGTCACGTACTAAGGAGTAAACAACATAGACAACTTGGCCGGACAGACCGACCTGCTCTGATACCACTAATGTAACACCCTTCTACCCACATACGATTTTTAGAAAATATTTCATATTATCAGAGTATAAATCAACAAGAAAGGTGTCACATTTTCTTTATTAAACATCTTAACAACAAATCTTGCTCCGTAACACGGGTTTTCAAAACATTTAAAATTTCCACTTCTTTAATAATTCAAAATAGATTCACAATTTAACTTTGTAGCGGAATCATAACTTCAAACTAACTTCATATATTTCATCAAAACATCAAGACCTATGGTCATTGTTAACAATCATTGTCAACTAACATTTTACACATAGTAACTCATAAAAATCATTCTAACAAACAACATAATATTCACTTAAGCGTTTCCCCCACGATGTTACATCTACCAGAGCAAAACACCATATGACGCTACAGGAATAAGCTAAAAAGCTCCCAGCTAAAACTTCACGCACCGATAAGCTACTCCTGAATATCTGCAGGATGGCGTATACACCATCACCATACACAGGCATGGTGAGTAATCACAATTCATTATAGAAATATAAGGACATGGAAAATAAATAGAATAAGCAAAAACAACAACATGGCATCATCAACAAAATCTTCAAAACACCATCACAGATACTTCATGTAAATGCAACGTCAACTATAATGTAATGCAACAAATGCATGTGGTACCAATTTCTCCATGTGATGGACACTGGCCATCAACCCTCCCCAAGGGAGCACAACATAATCACCATATCACTCCAATCCACACAATGGGATTGAAGCTACCAATAGGCCAAAGCCCCAACATAAAAATGCTATGAAATGCAATGATGCCAAACTCCTCAATTCATCAAAAATCAACATGTGCATCATGCATTTCATATCCCACAAGGAATCATCATATAATCATGTTTTATCACCATATCATATTCAACAAGAAATCATCATATAATCATGTTTTATCATTAATATAATATCAAGTACTAAACCACAAAAATCAGCAAAAGAACATCAAAACAGCAAAAATTCATCAAGACAGTTGTCTGACACGGCCGCCCGTGTCCTGTGACACGGCCCGTGTCAGAAAACTTGGGCCAAAACTCCAAAACAGACAAACTTACGACAAGACAGAAGCCTGACACGGCCACCCGTGTCCGCTTACTGTCTATAATGAGAAAAGTTATTTTGTGTTGTTTTGTTACAGAGCAGGACACCTCTAACTAGACAGTTTATCCGTGTAATTGGAGAAATCAACATGAATGGTAGTATGATAATAGAGACTCCGGCTAATGGTTCGGTGACTACCATGCTTGTTTGTTTGAAGTGTCCTTTGACAATCTTCGAGAAAGATTTTGTGATGGATTTGGTGTGCTTACCTTTACACCAAATCGATGTTATCCTTGGTATGAACTGGTTGGAGTTCAACTACATTCATATTAATTGCTATAGCAAGACTATGGAGTTTCCAGAGATAGGCGAGGATGGTGAACTGATGTTCTTATCTGCTAAGCAAGTGGATGAACTTTTAGTAGATGAAGCATTGATGTTCGTAGTGTTTGCATCCTTGCAAGTTGATGGTGAATCCGTCAGTGCTGAGTTGCCTGTGGTTTGTAAGTTTCAAGATGTGTTTCCTGAGGATATAAGTGATTTACCTCCGGAACGTGGAATTGAGTTTGCTGTGGACTTAATACTAGGTACGAGTCCAGTGTCGATGGCTCCTTACCGGATGTCTGCTTCAGAATTGAGTGAGTTGAAGAAACAACTAGAAGAATTGTTAGAGAAGAAGTTTATTCGTCCTAGTGTTTCTCCGTGGGGTGCTCCAGTGTTGCTTGTTAAGAAGAAAGATGGTAGTATGAGATTGTGTGTCGATTATCGGCAGTTGAATAAGGTGACCATCAAGAATAAGTATCCGCTTCCGAGAATCGACGATTTAATGGATCAACTCGTAGGTGCTTGTGTGTTCAGTAAGATTGATCTGAGGTCTGGTTATCATCAGATTAGAGTTAAGGCTGATGATATTCTGAAAACAGCTTTCAGAACGAGGTATGGTCATTATGAATATACGGTGATGCCATTTGGAGTTTCTAATGCGCCTGGTGTGTTCATGGAGTATATGAACAGGATCTTTCATGAATACCTTGATAAGTTTGTGGTGGTTTTCATAGATGACATCTTGGTGTATTCTAAATCAGAAGAAGAACATACGGAACATTTGAAGATTGTGTTACAAGTGTTGAGGGAAAAGAAATTGTATGCTAAGTTGTCAAAGTGTGAGTTTTGGTTGAAGGAAGTGAGTTTCCTAGGCCATGTGATTTCAAGTGGTGGAATTTCTGTGGACCCCTCAAAGATTGATGCGGTGTTGCAGTGGGAGACTCCGAAGTCTGCTACGGAGATTCGTAGTTTTCTTGGATTGGCTGGTTATTATCGCAAATTCATTGAAGGTTTTTCTAAGTTGGCTTTGCCATTGACGCAATTGACTCGAAAAGGACAAGCGTATGTATGGGATGTCGCTTGTGAAGAAAGTTTTGTGGAACTAAAGAAAAAGTTGACAACTACTCCAGTGTTGGTTTTGCCAGACCCGAATCAGTCATTCGTGGTTTATTGTGATGCTTCAAAGATGGGCCTTGGTGGAGTTCTGATGCAAAATGGTAAAGTGGTCGCTTATGCTTCTAGGCAGTTAAGAGTCCATGAGAGGAATTACCCTACACACGACTTAGAGTTGGCTACTGTAGTATTCGTGCTGAAGATTTGGAGGGATTATCTTTTTGGTTTGAAATTTGAGGTATTCAGTGATCATAAAAGTTTGAAATACTTGTTATATCAGAAAGAGTTAAACTTGAGGCAGAGGAGGTGGCTAGAATTGTTAAAGGATTTTGAGTTCGATTTGAATTATCACCCCGGTAAAGCAAATGTAGTGGCTGATGATTTGAGTAGAAAGTCATTGCATATTTCAATGCTTATGGTGAGGGAACTTGAAATGATTGAGCAATTCAGAGACATGAGTTTGTTGTGTGAGACGACCACTGATAGTGTGAAATTGGGCATGCTAAAGCTGACTAGTGGAATTTTGGAGGAAATTCGGGAAGGTCAGAAATCTGATTTGAAGTTAGTGGACCAATTAGTGAAGATTAATCAAGGTAATGGAGGCGAGTTCCGAATTGGTGAAGATGGAGTTTTGAGATTTCGAGATAGAGTATGTATCCCGGATATTTCTGGAATCAAAAAGAGTATTTTGGAGGAAGGACATAGGAGTCGATTGAGTATTCACCCTGGTACTATGAAGATGTATCAAGACCTGCGTAGATTATTTTAGTGGCCAGGTATGAAAAGAGATATTGCTGAATTTGTGTATGCATGTTTGACTTGCCAGAAGTCCAAGATTGAACATCAGAGGCCTTCAGGTATGATGTAGCCGTTGAATGTCCCTGAATGGAAATGGGATAGCATTTCCATGGATTTTGTGACGGGGTTACCGAAGACTGCAAGAGGTAATGACTCAATATGGGTAATTGTGGATAGATTAAGAAAGTCGGTGCATTTCTTGCCGATGAGGATTAATTATTCTATGCAGAAGTTAGCTGAGATTTATTGATGAAATTGTGAAGTTGCATGGAACACCTTCGAGTATTGTATCAGATAGAGATCCGCGGTTTACGTCAAGGTTTTGGAAGAGCCTACAGGATGCTTTGGGTACTAAGTTGAGGATGAGTTCTGCTTATCACCCGCAGACAGATGGTCAGTCGGAAAGAACAATCCAATATTTAGAAGATTTGTTGAGAGCTTGTGTGCTGGATCAAGGAGGATCTTGGGATAGTCACTTGCCATTGATCGAGTTTACATACAACAACAGTTTTCAGGCTAGTATTGGGATGGCTCCATATGAGGCATTGTACGGTAGACGTTGTCGTACTCCATTATGTTGGTATGAGTCGGGAGAGAGTTATGTACTTGGGCCTGAGATTGCGCAAGAGACAACGGAGAAGATTAAAATGATTCAGGATAGAATGAAGACGTCGCAGAGTTGTCAGAAGAGTTACCATGATAAGATAAGAAAAGTACTAGAATTCCAAGAGGGAGACCACGTGTTCTTAAGAGTTACACCGATGACTGGTGTGGGAAGAGCTTTGAAGTCTAGAAAGCTCACTCCGCGATTTGTTGGTCCGTATCAGATTATGCATAGGATAGGAGAAGTTGCCTATCGGGTGGCTTTACCACCGTCACTTGCAAATTTGCATGACGTGTTTCATGTGTCGCAGTTGAGAAAGTATATTCCGGATCCGTCGCATGTGATTCAAATGGATGATGTGCAGGTAAGGGATAACCTGACAGTGGAAGCTTTGCCTGTGAGGATTGATGGTCGAGAGTTGAAGCAACTGCGAGGTAAAGAGATTGCTTTAGTGAAAGTACTGTGGGGCGGACCAGCTGGTGATAGTTGGACTTGGGAGCGTGAAGATCAGATGAAGGAGTCGTATCCGACTCTGTTTACTTCAGGTAATTTTCGAGGACGAAAATTCTTAAAGTAGGGGAGAGTTGTAACGACCCGAAAATCTAAATCAATTATTTAATTTTTATTTAATTAATTTAGAAGGAATTAAGAGATTTCTGATAATTTTGGAGAATTTTGGAGAAAGAAGGCACTTTTGAATAATTTAATAAAATAAATGAGCATGTGTTATTTATATTATTATTATTATTTAAAAATAAAATGAGAAAGGGCGAGGTGGTCTTATTGGAGAATAAGTAAGGATAGGATGGGAAGTTCATAAACTGGAATATATGACTAAAAGAGAAAAGGAACGATCATTCTAACTGATCATGTTTTGGGTGAAGGAAACTGAAGCAGAGAAGAGGAAGAGGAAACCTAAGGGGCTGAGGAGCTTTGAGAAGAATCTTGAAGAAGGAAAAGAAAGGTTTCTGATTACTCTAAGGTATGGGGAGAATTCCTAATTCCTTGTAGTTTATGAATTTGGGGATTGAATAGATTAGGATTGTGTGGAATTGTGTTTGATTTTGATGATTTTGATGTGAAATGTATGATATGATGATAATATAAGGAACTTCACTGGTATGTGTTGATATATGCGTGTCTTATGAGTATTCTGATCAACTTTCGTGTAGAGCACTGGTTTTGGGGGATATGAGAATCAAAATTGCAGAAAAATCAGATTTTTGGAAAAGTGGGTTTTGTCGCACTCTGACACGGGCCGTGTCAGC
Organism: Lathyrus tuberosus; assembly: GCA_022829125.1. Classification (NCBI taxonomy): domain Eukaryota; kingdom Viridiplantae; phylum Streptophyta; class Magnoliopsida; order Fabales; family Fabaceae; genus Lathyrus; species Lathyrus tuberosus. Next base: position 6,322,331 of record JALAZF010000311.1, read on the forward strand.
TTTCTGGTCTCGTATAAAAATTGATTTTTTGGAAAATTGGTCCCAGACTTTCTGACACGGGCCGGTCACAGGACACGGGTGGCCGTGTCAGGCTGCTGACTAGTTACTTTTTTTGATGTTTTGGAATCGTGTCTCAGGTCTTCTGACACGGGCCGTGTCACAGGACACGGGCGGCCGTGTCAGACTGCTGGTTGTTTTATATTTTGCTATTTTCTTGAAGTTTCTCGATGTTTTCTCGTGTTGTTTACTTGGAGTCGAGGTGTTGATGATATATAATTAATGAAACATGGTTTTATGATGAATATTATTGAGATGAAATGAATGATGCACATGTTGATAATTGAATGGAATGAGGAGTTTAGCATCATTGCATTTCATGGCATATTTTATGTTGGGGCTTCGGCCTATTGGTAGCTTCAATCCCATAGTGCGGATTGGAGTGATATGTTTTTATGTTGTGCTCCCATTGGGGAGGGTTGATGGCCAGTGTCCATCACATGGAGAAAAGTCGGTACCCGCATTGCATACGTTGCATTTTCATTGAAGTTGACATTGCATTTTCTTATGAAGTAATTGTGATGAGTCGTATTATGAATTTTAAGTTGATGATGATGTGAATGAAGGTGGATGATGATCTGTTGTTATTGCTGCTTAATTTATTTAATTTCCATGTCTTTTATTACTATATCGAATTATGTTTTCTCACCCTGCCTGCTTGGAAATGTTGCCTCTTATGTGGGTAACTTGCAGATAACCCAGAGTAGCTTCGAGGTGACGAAGGAGGTAGCTTTGGAGTGTCTCGTTTATGTTGTTTAAGTTTAGGGGTGTCCTGCTCTGTGTCATGTAACATCGGGTTGGGATGAATTGCGAACTCCGTGTTCTTTTGATTCATGTTGGAATTTTATACTGATGATGTTGTTCTAGATTGGATAAGTTTCTTATAAAGTGTTTAATTGAATTTAAAATGACAAGTTGATTCCGCTGCGAGATTATGATTTCTTTTGACGATGTTTGAGTAACCCGTGTTACGGGACAGGACTATGAGAATTATATAATGTTTTTGAATATGTACACCCTTGGTTGTGGATTTTACTCTGATAATATGATTTATTTCTTTAAAATTGATTGTGGGGTAGAAGGGTGTTACATTAGTGGTATCAAAGCTCTGAGAGTACAAGTGTTGTTGAAGTTGTAATGTCGCGAACCACCGAGAGTACAGATTCACGAATTCTTAGTTGCCGATCAAGTTTGAGATTCCTGGGGATAGAACAAGCCGGTATATTTGATGTTACTTCTCGGAGGATAGAGAGTAATGTGACGAATGTTGATATACAAGCGAAGTATAATTATGATTTGCCTCTGGAGTGTAGATTAGAATTGGAGACAATGAAGAAATAGTGTTTTACCGGATAAACGAAGAAGATGACTCTTAGAGAGTGAAGCTTATATGAGTGTATGTATATGATGACGGTTTTATAAGATGTGAGGAGATTAATGACGGCGGGTTAAGGAGATGATTGAAAATAAGGGTTTACTCTGAAAAGATTGACGATTTGATGGATCAACTGATAGGCTAGTATGTTTTCTGTATAATTGGATTGATGTCAGATTATTTTCGGATTTGGATGAAAAGCAAGAATAGTTGGAGGATCTAGAAGCAAGAGAGAGAGGTAGAACTCATGTTTATCAATCTCGGGTTCTATTTTCGCAGTTATGGAACAGCCTTCAGAAAAAGGGGTATAACTTTTCGCTTGTAAATCCGATGGAAGTGATTCTGGAATTTTTGGAAAGCTTACGAAATTCCCTTCAGTTTGCATATAAACTTTGTTTTCGGCATGTTTTTGAAGAGAGAGAAAAACGCTTTTTAATAATTGGGTCTGATGCTGATTTTTGGAAAATTCTGCATACAGAAATTCTGAACCAGTTCCGGTGTAAGGATGATAAATTTTTCTTGTAACTCGGATTCAAGCGATTCTTGAAGTTATGGAATATTCACAAAATTCTCTTCATTTTGGAATATAATTTTATGTTTGGGAGGTCTGTTTTGGAAGAGATAAATGTGTCCGAAGTTGAGCGACTGTTGCTGAAAAAAATTTGGAAAGATGAAGACGAGTGTGAAATATCGATGAGGAATAAAATGTTGGTATTAGAAAGAATGCGACGGTATCGGAGAATGCATAGAGATGCGATTTATGTCGAATGAGACTGGTTAAAGTGACGATGTTATGTGATTGTAATGTTGAGAGAAAGGCGAATGTTTGATTAGTGTTATTAAAAATTTTAACTTGGATGAAAATTGTAATTGGAGCGAACTGAGTTGGATAGTACTTAAAGTAGTTGCGATTCCGGTGTTGGAAAGATATTTAATAATTGTGTTGTGCTACGAGCATGTATAAGAGATTAGGTATTGGATTTTGGACGTTTTGGTATAATTGACGAGGTCGGAGTTAAGAAAACTAAGAAGTTGTTGGTAAGCCTTGGGAAGTTGGCAGAGCATTATGCCTACGGACTTTGGTCACAAGGTAAAGTATGCTATTGTTGTTGGGTAATGATGATTTATGCCACTGTTATGGTTGCCGGCTGTCTATTGACAAATTGAGGAACTGATCACCCTTAATCTCTTGTTGATAGTAGACGGAATCATAATTGATGGACAGATATGTCATGCCAGCTAGTATAGTATGTACGTTGAATTGGTTGAAGTTGAGCCCAGTGCTTGTGGGTTGTTTTGTCGATGCAGGTTCATATATAAGGAAATTGGTTGGGTTTGTAGACGTAGCATGAAGTTGAGATTGGATTGATGAGTAGTATGGTAACTCATCATCGAGTTCTGGATAACTTGAGTGTTGTTTTGTGATGAGTCAAGTGACTTGAGACTTGAAGCTTTCTTGAGACTTGAAGCTTTCTTGAGATGATTCGAAGGGAAAGTAGATAGAAATGTAAGACCATGATTAGACAAGAATTTCGGATAGAGTATTAGAGGGTTGAGTTGCAAGTATTAAAAGAAGTGAAATTATAAGTTGAATTGTAAAAGTGGAACTTTTGGTTGGTAAAGATGAGTTACTTGGTTGTGTTAATTCGGGTGAGAATTTATGAAGAAGTGTGTCAGTATGAGTAAAAGTTGATGATTTGGTTTGTCAGATTATTTGGAAAGGAAAAGGTGATTTATCTGGTTGAAGTTAATTGTACACAGGTACCCTATGTTGTTGTAATGATGTTGCATGTTTAAGATGATTTTCGAGGAACGTGTAAATAGGAGATGGTAAAGTTGTAGTTTATGTTTGATGATAATCGGGAAATTCGTGGAAGCACATATATATATATGATCTAGAAGTAGTCGTCGTTGTAATGGTGTTGAATGTCATAGGTGTTATCCTACGGATCTAAGTTGAAGTATTCGGTAACTACGAGAGTGTAGAATACCTGTTGGAACGAAATTTCGAAGAATTAAGTTGAAAGTCGTTGTTATGTCGGATTGGTGATTAGAAGTTGGAGTTAAACTGAGTAGTCTTGATACTTTGCAAGTAATCAGAGTGTGCAGCTGAAGTGTGGTGTGTATCATGTGAATACGACTTATTGGAGGTAAGGATCAGGCATCAGAAGCTTGCGAGAATTATGCACACTATTGGATATTCTAGAATGAAAGTGATATGAGAAAAGTTTTCGAGTTACTACCATGTCGGTAGAAGTGTTGAGGTATATGTTCGTTAAAAGAATCACAATATTATGGGATTAATGTGGTATGACAAAATTATCAGTGTTATAGGTTATGTTGATGTTCTTATGACGGTGTTGATGGCAATGGTAACGACATGGTTGTGTTCCGACCTAAGAGTGAAAGAGATTGCTCTAGTAAAGGTGTTGTAGGGAAGACCAGCTGGTGAGAGTTGGACTTGGAGTATGAGGACCAGATGAAGGAGTCGTATCCGACTCTGTTCACTTCAGGTAATTTTCGAGGACGAAAATTCTTAAAGTAGGGGAGAATTGTAACGACCCAAAAATCTAAATTATTTATTTAATGAGTTATTTAATTAATTTAGATGAATTATTGAGGTTTGTGACAATTTTGGAGAATTATGGATTAAAAGATGCAATTTTGAATAATTTTAATAAAGTAAATAATCAAATATTATTTATGTTATTATTATTATTATTAAAAAATTAAAATGAGAAAAGGGCAAGGTGGTCTTATGTGAAAATGAGTAAGGATAGGATGGGAAGTTCATAAGTTGGGATTAGTTATCCAAGAGAAAGGAGAAACACGATCACATTTTTCTCATTATCGTATTTTTGTGAAGAACTCTGAAGAGGAGAAGAGAAGAAGGCTAGGGCTTGAGGATTTCTAGAGGAATCTTGAAGAAAGAAAGGAAAGGCTTCAGATTACTCTGAGGTATGGGGAGAATTCCTAATTCTTTATAGTTTATGAGGTTGGAGATGAATAGATTGGGTTTTGTATGAATGTTGTTTGATTTTGATGATTTTGATGTGAAATATATGATGTGATGTGAAATATAATGAATTGTTTGGAATGTATTGATATATATGTTGATGTAAGTGTATCGTGTAAGCATTTTTGGTCAATTTTCGTTTTGAGAAAAATTGAGTTTTTAGGGTATTTCGAGTCGAAAACGTAGAAAATGAGTTTTTGGGAAATTGTGGTGTTTGATGATGTAGAATGAATTAGGGATAAATGATTCGATGAAATATAATGAGATAGAATGTTATGTGTTGATGTATGTGTATTGTGTGAGTCTTTTGGTCAAATTTTCGTATTGGCAAAAACTGAATTTTGGGATATTTGAGGCCAAAACGCAGCAGAAAAATCTTTTGAAAAATTATGGGTGCAGACTTCCTGACACGGGCCTTGTCACAGGACACGGGCGGCCGTGTCAGACCACTGTAGTTGCTGGATTTTGTCTTTTTGTTTCTTTTTAACGCATGCTTCTGACTCGGGCCGTGTCACAGAACACGGGTGACCGTGTCAGGCTTCTGTTTTGTCGTTTTTGTCGATTCTTTCATGAGGTTTTTGATGTTTTCTTGTGGATTCATTGTTGTATAGTTGTTGATAATATATGAGAGATAAAAACATGATTATATAGTGAATTCTTGTTGAAATGATGTGATGATGAATATAATTACATGATGAATTATTGTTGAATATGATATGACGATAAACATGATTGTATGACGAATTCTTGTTGAAATATGATATGATGATAAACATGATTAAGTGATGAATTCTTGTTGAAATGATATGATGATAAACATGATTACGTGATGAATTCTTGTTGAATATGATATGGCGATAAATATAATTATATGGTGATTTTCTTGTTGATTACATGGTGATTTTTAGTGCAATATGAAATGCATGATGCACATGTGGATTTTTGATGATTTGAGGAGTTTGGCATCATTGCATTTTCATAGCATTTCTATGTTGGGGCTTCAGCATATTGGTAGCTTCAATCCCATAGTGCGGATTGGAGTGATATGTTGTTATGTTGTGCTCCCATTGGGGAGGGTTGATGGCCAGTGTCCATCACATGGAGAAAAGTCGGTACCGCATGCATACGTTGCATTTTCATTGAAGTTGACATTGCATTTCTTATGAAGTAATTGTGATGAGTTGTATTATGAATCATTTGTTGATGTTAATGTGAATATTCGTTGATGATGATGTGGATAATTGTTGATGATGACCTATTGTTGTTGTTGCTTAATTTATTTAATTTCCATGTCCTTATATTACTATATTGAATTATGTTTTCTCACCCTGCCTGTGTATGGTGATGGTCTATGCGCCATCCTGCAGATATTCAGGAGTAGCTTATCGGTGCGGGAAGTTTTAGCTTGCAGCTTTTTAGCTTATTCCTGTAGCGTTATATGGTGTCTTGCTCTGGTAGATGTAACATCGTGGAGGAAACGCTTAAGTGAATATTATGTTGTTTGTTAGGATGATTTTTATGAGTTACTATGTGTAAAATGTTAGTTGATAATGATTGTTAACAATGACCATAGGTCTTGATGTTTTGATGAAATATATGAAGTTATTTTGAGGTTATGATTCCGCTGCAAAGTTAAATTGTGAATTTGTTTTGAATTATTAAAGAAGTGGATATTTTAAATGTTTTGAAAACCCGTGTTACGGAGCAAGATTTGTTGTTAAGATGTTTAATAAAGAAAATGTGACACCTTTCTTGTTGATTTCTACTCTGATAATATGAAATATTTTCTAAAAATCATATGTGGGTAGAAGGGTGTTACATTAGGATGTAACATCGTGGGGGAAACGCTTAAGTGAATATTATGTTGTTTGTTAGGATGATTTTTATGAGTTACTATGTGTAAAATGTTAGTTGATAATGATTGTTAACAATGACCATAGGTCTTGATGTTTTGATGAAATATATGAAGTTATTTTGAGGTTATGATTCCGCTGCAAAGTTAAATTGTGAATTTGTTTTGAATTATTAAAGAAGTGGATATTTTAAATGTTTTGAAAACCCGTGTTACGGAGCAAGATTTGTTGTTAAGATGTTTAATAAAGAAAATGTGACACGTTTCTTGTTGATTTCTACTCTGATAATATGAAATATTTTCTAAAAATCGTATGTGGGTAGAAAGTTTTGTGAAGAAAGTTTTGTGGAACTATAGAAAAGGTTGACAACTGCTCCGGTGTTAGTTTTGCCAGACCCGAATGAGTCCTTTGTGGTTTATTGTGATGCTTCAAAGATGGGCCTTGGTGGAGTTTTAATGCAAAATGGTAAAGTGGTCGCTTATGCTTCTAGACAGTTAAGAGTCCATGAGAGGAATTACCCTACACACGACTTAGAGTTGGCTGCTGTAGTATTCGTGCTGAAGATTTGGAGGCACTATCTTTTTGGTTCGAAATTCGAGGTATTCAGTGATCATAAAAGTTTGAAATACTTGTTCGATCAGAAAGAGTTAAACATGAGGCAGAGAAGGTGGTTAGAATTGTTAAAGGATTTTGAGTTCGATTTGAATTATCATCCAAGTAAAGCAAACGTAGTGGCTGATGCGTTGAGTAGAAAGTCGTTGCATATTTCGATGCTTATGGTGAAAGAACTTGAAATGATTGAGCAATTCAGAGACATGAGTTTGTTGTGTGAGACGACCGCTGATAGTGTGAAATTGGGCATGCTAAAACTGACTAGTGGAATTTTGGAGGAAATTCGGGAAGGTCAGAAATCTGATTTGAAATTAGTTGACCAATTAATGAAGATTAATCAAGGTAACAGAGGCGAGTTCCGAATGGATGAAGACGGAGTTTTGAGGTTTCAAGATAGAGTGTGTGTTCCGGATATTTCTGAAATCAAAAAGAGTATTTTGGAAGAAGGGCATAGAAGTCGATTGAGTATTCATCTTGGTGCTATGAAGATGTATCAAGACATGCGTAGATTATTTTGGTGGCCAGGTATGAAAGGGGATATTGCTGAATTTGTGTATGCATGTTTGACTTGTCAGAAGTCCAAGATTGAACATCAGAAGCCTTCAGGTATGATGCAGCCGTTGAATGTTCCTGAATGGAAATGGGATAGCATTTCCATGGATTTTGTGACTGGGTTACCGAAGACTGCAAGAGGTAATGACTCGATATGGGTGATTGTGGATAGATTAACTAAGTCGGCGTATTTCTTGCCAATGAGAATTAATTACTCTATGCAGAAGTTAGCTAAAATTTATATTGAGGAAATCGTGAGGTTGCATGGAACACCTTCGAGTATTGTATCGGATAGAGATCCGCGGTTTACGTCCCGATTTTGGAAGAGTCTACAGGATGCTTTGGGTACTAAGTTGAGGATGAGTTCTGCTTATCACCCGCAGACAGATGGTCAGCCGGAAAGAACAATCCAATCTTTAGAAGATTTGTTGAGAGCTTGTGCGCTGGATCAAGGAGGATCTTGGGATAGTCACTTGCCGTTGATTGAGTTTACATACAACAACAGTTTTCATGCTAGATTGGAATGGCTCCATATGAGGCGTTGTATGGTAGACGTTGTCGAACTCCGTTGTGTTGGTATGAGTCGGGAGAGAGCACTGTACTTGGACCTGAGATTGTTCATGAGACAACGGAGAAGATTAAAATGATTCGGGATAAAATGAAGACGTCGTAGAGTCGTCAGAAGAGTTACCATGATAAGAGAAGAAAGGCACTAGAATTCCAAGAAGGAGACCACGTGTTCTTAAGAGTTACTCCGATGACTGGTGTGGGACGAGCTTTGAAGTCTAAAAAGCTCACTCTGCGCTTTGTTGGTCCGTATCAGATTATGCAGAGAATAGGAGAGGTTGCCTATCGGGTGGCTCTACCACCGTCACTTGCAAATTTGCATGATGTGTTTCACGTGTCGCAGTTGAGGAAATATATTCCGGATCCGTCACATGTAATTCAGATGGATGACGTTCAGGTGAGGGATAACCTGACATTAGAAGCTTTGCCTGTGAGGATTGAGGGTCGAGAATTGAAGCAACTTCGAGGTAAAGAGATTGCTTTAGTGAAAGTATTGTGGGGCAGACCAGCTGGTGATAGTTGGACTTGGGAGCGTGAAGATCAGATGAAAGAGTCGTATCCGACTCTGTTTACTTCAGGTAATTTTCGAGGACGAAAATTCTTAAAGTAGGGGAAAGTTGTAACGACCCGAAAAATCTAAATTATTTATTTAATCATTTATTTAATTAATTTATAAGGAATTAAGGGGTTTGTGATGATTTTGGAGAATTATGGATTAAAAGATGCAATTTGAGTAATTTTAATAAAAGGAATAATAATGTATTATGTATGTTATTATTGTTATTATTAAAATTTTAAAATAAAATGAGAAAGGGCAAGGTGGTCTTATTGGCGAATAAGTGAGGATAGGATGGGAAGTTCATAAACTGGAATATATGACTAAAAGAGAAAAGGAACGATCATTCTAACTGATCGTGTTTTGGGTGAAGGAAACTGAAGCAGAGGAGAGGAAGAGGAAACCTAAGGGGCTGAGGAACTTCGAGAAGAATCTTGAAGAAGGAAAAGAAAGGTTTCTGATTACCTTAAGGTATGGGGAGAATTCTTAATTCTTTGTAGTTTATGAAATTGGGGATTTAGTAGATTAGGATTGTGTGAAACTGTGTTTGATTTTGATGATTTCGATGTGAAATGTATGATATGATAAGAATATGATGAACTTCACTGGTATGTGTTGATATATGTGTGTCTTATGAGTATTCTGATCAAATTTCGTGTAGAACACTGGTTTTGGGGGATATGGGGATCAAAATTGCAGAAAATCATTTTTTTGGAAAAGTGGGTTTTGTCGCACTCTGACACGGGCCGTGTCACATGACACGGGCGGCTGTGTCAGCCTTCTGGTCGTGTATGAAAAAGTTGAATTTTGGAAATTGGTCCCATACTTTCTGACACGGGCCGTGTCACAGGACACGGGTGGCCGTGTCAGGCTGCTGACTTGTTAATTTGTTTTGATGTTTTGAAATCTTGTCTCAGGTTTCCTGACACGGGCCGTGTCACAGGACACGGGCGGCCGTGTCAGACTGCTGTCTATCTTATATTTTGCTGTTTTCTTCAAGTTTTTAGATGTTTTCTCGTGTTGTTTCCTTGGGGTCGAGGTGTTGATGATATATAATTGATGAAACATGATTTTTATGATGAGTATTGTTAAGATGAAATGAATGATGCACATGTTGATATTTGGATGAAATGAGGAGTTTAGCATCATTGCATTTCATGGCATATTTTTATGTTGGGGTTTCGGCCTACTGGTAGCTTCAATCCCATAGTGCGGATTGGAGTGATATGTTGTTATGTTGTGCTCCCAGTGTGGAGGATTGATGGCCAGTGTCCATCACATAGAGAAAAGTCGGTACCCGCATTGCATACGTTGCATTTTCATTGAAGTTGACATTGCATTTTCTTATGAAGTAATTGTGATGAGTTGTATTATGAATTCTAAGTTGATGATGATGTGAATGAATGTGGATGATGATCTGTTGTTGCTGCTGCTTAATTTATTTAATTTCCATGTCTTGTATTACTATATCGAGTTATGTTTTCTCACCCTGCCTGCTTGGAAATGTTGCCTCTTATGTGGGTAACGTGCAGATAACCAAGAATAGCTACGAGGTGACGAAGGAAGTAGCTTTGGAGTGTTTCGTTATTACAGTCTAGTTAGAGGTGTCCTGCTCTGTGTCATGTAACATCGGGTTGGGAAAATTGTTGTGAACCTCGTTTCTTTTAGCTCATGACTGAATTTTTATAATGTTGATGATGGTGTTCGATTTGGACATATTTATTATGAAGTATTTTATGGAATTGAAAATAAAAGTTGATTTCCGCTGCGTAGTTGTTAATTTTGATATTGATGAACGAGTAACCCGTGTTACGGGACAGGACAATGATGGTTACATGATGTCTTTGAATATGTGTACCAACCTTTATGTTGTTTTTACTCTGATAATATGAAATGTTTTACTAGAAATAGTATTGTGGGGTAGAAGGGTGTTACATTAGAGTAGACATAATCAGTTTTAAAGAAATAAATCATATTATCAGAGTAAAATCCACAACCAAGGGTGTACATATTCAAAAACATTATATAATTCTCATAGTCCTGTCCCGTAACACGGGTTACTCAAACATCGTCAAAAGAAATCATAATCTCGCAGCGGAATCAACTTGTCATTTTAAATTCAATTAAACACTTTATAAGAAACTTATCCAATCTAGAACAACATCATCAGTATAAAATTCTAACATGAATCAAAAGAACACGAAGTTCGCAATTCATCCCAACCCGATGTTACATGACACAGAGCAGGACACCCCTAAACTTAAACAACATAAACGAGACACTCCAAAGCTACCTCCTTCGTCACCTCGAAGCTACCCTGGGTTATCTGCAAGTTACCCACATAAGAGGCAACATTTCCAAGCAGGCAGGGTGAGAAAACATAATTCGATATAGTAATAAAAGACATGGAAATTAAATAAATTAAGCAGCAACAACAACAGATCATCATCCGCCTTCATTCACATCATCATCAACTTAAAATTCATAATACAACTCATCACAATTACTTCATAAGAAAATGCAATGTCAACTTCAATGAAAATGCAACGTATGCAATGCAGTACCGACTTTTCTCCATGTGATGGACACTGGCCATCAACCCTCCCCAATGGGAGCACAACATAACAACATATCACTCCAATCCACACTATGGGATTGAAGCTACCAATAGGCCGAAGCCCCAACATATAATATGCCATGAAATGCAATGATGCTAAACTCCTTATTCCATTCAATTATCAACATGTGCATCATTCATTTCATCTCAACAATATTCATCATAAAACCATGTTTCATCAATTATATATCATCAACACCTCGACTCCAAGTAAACAACAAGAGAAAACATCGAGAAACTTCAAGAAAACAACAAAATATAAAACAACCAGCAGTCTGACACGGCCGCCCGTGTCAGAAGACCTGAGACACGATTCTAAAACATCAAAAAAAGTAGCAAGTCCGCAGCCTGACACGGCCACCCGTGTCCTGTGACACGGCCCGTGTCAGAAAGTCTGGGACCAATTTTCCAAAAAATCAATTTTTATACGAGACCAGAAAGCTGACACGGCCTCCCGTGTTCTGTGACACGGCCCGTGGCAGAGTGCGACAAAACCCACTTTTCCAAAAATATGATTTTTCTGCAATTTTGATTCTCATATCCCCCAAAACCAGTGTTCTACACGAAAGTTGATCAGAATACTCATAAGACACGCATATATCAACACATACCAGTGAAGTTCCTCATATTATCATCATATCATACATTTCACATCAAAATCATCAAAATCAAACACAATTCCACACAATCCTAATCTATTCAATCCCCAAATTCATAAACTACAAGGAATTAGGAATTCTCCCCATACCTTAGAGTAATCAGAAACCTTTCTTTTCCTTCTTCAAGATTCTTCTCGAAGCTCTTCAGCCCCTTAGGTTTCCTCTTCCTCTTCTCTGCTTCAGTTTCCTTCACCCAAAACACGATCAGTTAGAATGATCATTCCTTTTCTCTTTTAGTCATATATTCCAGTTTATGAACTTCCCATCCTATCTTTACTTATTCTCCAATAAGACCACCTCGCCCTTTCTCATTTTATTTTTAAATAATAATAATAATATAAATAACACATGCTCATTTATTTTATTAAATTATTCAAAAGTGCCTTCTTTCTCCAAAATTATCAGAAATCTCTTAATTCCTTCTAAATTAATTAAATAAAAATTAAATAATTGATTTAGATTTTCGGGTCGTTACAACTCTCCCCTACTTTAAGAATTTTCGTCCTCGAAAATTACCTGAAGTAAACAGAGTCGGATACGACTCCTTCATCTGATCTTCACGCTCCCAAGTCCAACTATCACCAGCTGGTCCGCCCCACAGTACTTTCACTAAAGCAATCTCTTTACCTCGCAGTTGCTTCAACTCTCGACCATCAATCCTCACAGGCAAAGCTTCCACTGTCAGGTTATCCCTTACCTGCACATCATCCATTTGAATCACATGCGACGGATCCGGAATATACTTTCTCAACTGCGACACATGAAACACGTCATGCAAATTTGCAAGTGACGGTGGTAAAGCCACCCGATAGGCAACTTCTCCTATCCTCTGCATAATCTGATACGGACCAACAAAGCGCGGAGTGAGCTTTCTAGACTTCAAAGCTCGTCCCACACCAGTCATCGGTGTAACTCTTAAGAACACGTGGTCTCCCTCTTGGAATTCTAGTACTTTTCTTCTCTTATCATGGTAACTCTTCTGACGACTCTGCGACGTCTTCATTCAATCCCGAATCATTTTAATCTTCTCCGTTGTCTCTTGCACAATCTCAGGCCCACATACGATTTTTAGAAAATATTTCATATTATCAGAGTAGAAATCAACAAGAAAGGTGTCACATTTTTTTATTAAACATCTTAACAACAAATCTTGCTCCGTAACACGGGTTTTCAAAACATTTAAAATATCCACTTCTTTAATAATTCAAAACAAATTCACAATTTAACTTTGCAGCGGAATCATAACCTCAAAATAACTTCATATATTTCATCAAAACATCAAGACCTATGGTCATTGTTAACAATCATTATCAACTAACATTTTACACATAGTAACTCATAAAAATCATCCTAACAAACAACATAATATTCACTTAAGCGTTTCCCCCACGATGTTACATCTACCAGAGCAAGACACCATATAACGCTACAGGAATAAGCTAAAAAGCTCCAAGCTAAAACTTCCCACACCGATAAGCTACTCCTGAATATCTGCAGGATGGCGCATAGACCATCACCATACACAGGCAGGGTGAGAAAACATAATTCAATATAGTAATATAAGGACATGGAAATTAAATAAATTAAGCAACAACAACAATGGGTCATCATCAACAATTATCCACATCATCATCAACGAATATTCACATTAACATCAACAAATGATTCATAATACAACTCATCACAATTACTTCATAAGAAATGCAATGTCAACTTCAATGAAAATGCAATGAATGCATGTGGTACCGACTTTTCTCCGTGTGATGGACACTGGCCATTAACCCTCCCCAATGGGAGCACAACATAACAACATATCACTCCAATCCGCACTATGGGATTGAAGCTACCAATAGGCTGAATCCCCAACATAGAAATGCTATGAAAATGCAATGATGCCAAACTCCTCAAATCATCAAAAATCCACATGTGCATCATGCATTTCATATTTCACTAAAAATCACCATGTAATCAACAAGAAAATCACCATATAATTATATTTATCGCCATATCATATTCAACAAGAATTCATCACGTAATCATGTTTATCATCATATCATTTCAACAAGAATTCATCACATAATCATGTTTATCATCATATCATATTTCAACAAGAATTCGTCATACAATCATGTTTATCGTCATATCATATTCAACAATAATTCATCATGTAATTATATTCATCATCACATCATTTCAACAAGAATTCACTATATAATCATGTTTTTATCTCTCATATATTATCAACAACTATACAACAATGAATCCACAAGAAAACATAAAAAACCCCATGAAAGAATCGACAAAAACGACAAAACAGAAGCCTGACACGGTCACCCGTGTCATGTGACACGGCCCGTGTCAGAAGCATGCGTTAAAAAGAAACAAAAAGACAAAATCCAGCAACTACAGTGGTCTGACACGGCCGCCCGTGTCCTGTGACACGGCCCGTGTCAGGAAGTCTGCACCCATAATTTTTCAAAAGATTTTTCTGCTGCGTTTTGGCCTCAAATATCCCAAAATTAAGTTTTTTCCAATACGAAAATTTGGCCAAAAGACTCACACAATACACATACATCAACACATAACATTCTATCTCATTATATTTCATCGAACTTTTCATCCCTAATTCATTCTACATCATCAAACACCACAATTTTCCAAAAACTCATTTTCTACGTTTTCGACTCGAAATACCCTAAAAACTCAATTTTTCCCAAAAAGAAAATTGACCAAAAATGCTTACACGATACACTTACATCAACATATATATCAATACATGCCAAACAATTCATTATATTTTACTTCACATCATATATTTCACATCAAAATCATCAAAATCAAACAACATCCATACAAAACCCAATCTATTCATCTCCAACCTCATAAACTATAAAGAATTAGTGTAACACCCTTCTACCCCACAATCAATTTTAAAGAAATAAATCATATTATCAGAGTAAAATCCACAACCAAGGGTGTACATATTCAAAAACATTATATAATTCTCATAGTCCTATCCCGTAACACGGGTTACTCAAACATCGTCAAAAGAAATCATAATCTCGCAGCGGAATCAACTTGTCATTTTAAATTCAATTAAACACTTTATAAGAAACTTATCCAATCTAGAACAACATCATCAGTATAAAATTCCAACATGAATCAAAAGAACACGAAGTTCGCAATTCATCCCAACCCGATGTTACATGACACAGAGCAGGACACCCCTAAACTTAAACAACATAAACGAGACACTCCAAAGCTACCTCCTTCGTCACCTTGAAGCTACTATAGGTTATCTGCAAGTTACCCACATAAGAGGCAACATTTCCAAGCAGGCAGGGTGAGAAAACATAATTCGATATAGTAATAAAAGACATGGAAATTAAATAAATTAAGCAGCAACAACAATAGATCATCATCCGCCTTCATTCACATCATCATCAACTTAAAATTCATAATACGACTCATCACAATTACTTCATAAGAAAATACAATGTCAACTTCAATGAAAATGCAACGTATGCAATGCGGTACCGACTTTTCTCCATGTGATGGACACTGGCCATCAACCCTCCCCAATGGGAGCACAACATAACAACATATCACTCCAATCCGCACTATGGGATTGAAGCTACCAATAGGCCGAAGCCCCAACATAAAATATTCCATGAAATGCAATGATGCTAAACTCCTCATTCCATTCAATTATCAACATGTGCATCATTCATTTCATCTCAACAATATTCATCATAAAACCATGTTTCATCAATTATATATCATCAACACCTCGACTCCAAGTAAACAACACGAGAAAACATCGAAAAACTTCAAGAAAATAGCAAAATATAAAACAACCAGCAGTCTGACACGGCTGACCGTGTCCTGTGACACGGCCCGTGTCAGAAGACCTGAGACACGATTCCAAAACATCAAAAAAAGTAACTAGTCAGCAGCCTGACACGGCCACCCGTGTCCTGTGACACGGCCCGTGTCAGAAAGTCTGGGACCAATTTTCCAAAAAATCAATTTTTATACGAGACCAGAAAGCTGACACGGCCGCCCGTGTCCTGTGACACGACCCGTGTCAGAGTGCGACAAAACCCACTTTTCCAAAAATCTAATTTTTCTGCAATTTTGATTCTCATATCCCCCAAAACCAGTGTTCTACATGAAAGTTGATCAGAATACTCATAAGACACGCATATATAAACACATACCAGTGAAGTTCCTCATATTATCATCATATCATACATTTCACATCAAAATCATCAAAATCAAACACAATTCCACACAATCCTAATCTATTCAATCCCCAAATTCATAAACTACAAGGAATTAGGAATTCTCCCCATACCTTAGAGTAATCAGAAACCTTTCTTTTCCTTTTTCAAGATTCTTCTCAAAGCTCCTTAGCCCCTTAGGTTTCCTCTTCCTCTTCTTTGCTTCAGTTTCCTTCACCCAAAACACGATCAGTTAGAATGATCGTTCCTTTTCTCTTTTAGTCATATATTCCAGTTTATGAACTTCCCATCCTATCCTTACTTATTCTCCAATAAGACCACCTCGCCCTTTCTCATTTTATTTTTAAATAATAAAAATAATAAAATAAATAACACATGCTCATTTATTTTATTAAATTATTCAAAAGTGCCTTATTTCTCCAAAATTCTCCAAAATTATCAGAAATCTCTTAATTCCTTCTATATTAATTAAATAAAAATTAAATAATTGATTTAGATTTTTGGGTCGTTACAACTCTCCCCTACTTTAAAAATTTTCGTCCTCGAAAATTACCTGAAGTAAACAGAGTCGGATACGACTCCTTCATCTGATCTTTACGCTCCCAAGTCCAACTATCACCAGCTGGTCCGCCCCACAGTACTTTCACTAAAGCAATCTCTTTACCTCGCAATTGTTTCAACTCTCGACCATCAATCCTCACAGGCAAAGCTTCCACTGTCAGGTTATCCCTTACCCGCACATCATCCATTTGAATCACATGCGACGGATCCGGAATATACTTTCTCAACTGCGACACATGAAACACGTCATGCAAATTTGCAAGTGACGGTGGTAAAGCCACCCGATAGGCAACTTCTCCTATCCTCTGCATTATCTGATACGAACCAACAAGGCGCGGAGTGAGCTTTCTAGACTTCAAAGCTCGTCCCACACCAGTCATCGGTGTAACTCTTAAGAACACGTGGTCTCCCTCTTGGAATTCTAGTACTTTTCGTCTCTTATCATGGTAACTCTTCTGACGACTCTGCGACGTCTTCATTCTATCCCGAATCATTTTAATCTTCTCCGTTGTCTCTTGCAGAATCTCATGCCCAAGTACATAACTCTCTCCCGACTCATACTGACATAATGGAGTACGACAACGTCTACCGTACAACGCCTCATATGGAGCCATCCCAATACTAGCCTGAAAACTGTTGTTGTATGTAAACTCGATCAACGGCAAGTGACTATCCCAAGATCCTCCTTGATCCAGCACACAAGCTCTCAACAAATCTTCTAAAGATTGGATTGTTCTTTCCGACTGACCATCTTTCTGCGGGTGATAAGCAGAACTCATCCTCAACTTAGTACCCAAAGCATCCTGTAGGCTCTTCCAAAACCTTGACGTAAACCGCGGATCTCTATCTGATACAATACTCGAAGGTGTTCCATGCAACTTCACAATTTCATCAATATAAATCTAAGCTAACTTCTGCATAGAATAATTAATCCTCACCGGCAAGAAATGCGCCGACTTGGTTAATATATCCACAATTACCCATATCGAGTCATTACCTCTTGCAGTCTTCGGTAACCCCGTCACAATGTTATCCCATTTCCATTCAGGGACATTCAACGGCTGCATCATACCTGAAGGCCTCTGATGTTTAATCTTGGACTTCTGGCAAGTCAAACATGCATACACAAATTCAGCAATATCTCTTTTCATACCTGGCCACCAAAACAATCTACGCAGGTCTTGATACATCTTCATAGCACCAGGGTGAATACTCAATCGACTCCTATGTCCTTCCTCCAAAATACTCTTTTTGATTCCAGAAATATCCGGGATACATACTCTATCTCGAAATCTCAAAACTCCGTCTTCATCCATTCGAAACTCGCCTCTGTTACCTTAATTAATCTTCATTAATTGGTCAACTAATTTCAAATCAGATTTCTGACCTTCCCGAATTTCCTCCAAAATTCCACTAGTCAGTTTTAGCATGCCCAATTTCACACTATCAGCGGTCGTCTCACACAACAAACTCATGTCTCTGAATTGCTCAATCATTTCAAGTTCCCTCACCGTAAGCATTGAAATATGCAATGACTTTCTACTCAAAGCATCAGTCACTACATTTGCTTTACTGGGGTGATAATTCAAATTGAACTCAAAATCCTTTAACAATTCTAGCCACCTCCTCTGCCTCATGTTTAACTCTTTCTGATATAACAAGTATTTCAAACTTTTATGATCACTAAATACCTCAAATTTCGAACCAAAAAGATAATGCCTCCAAATCTTCAGCACGAATACTACAGCAGCCAACTCTAAGTCGTGTGTAGGGTAATTCCTCTCATGGACTCTTAACTGCCTAGAAGCATAAGCGACCACTTTACTATTTTGCATCAGAACTCCACCAAGTCCCATCTTTGAAGCATCACAATAAACCACGAATGACTCATTCGGGTCTGGCAAAACCAACACTGGAGCAGTTGTCAACTTTTTCTTTAGTTCCACAAAACTTTCTTCACAAGTGACATCCCATACATACGCTTGTCCTTTTCGAGTCAATTGCGTCAACGGAAAAGCCAACTTAGAAAAACCTTCAATGAATTTGCGATAATAACCAGCCAATCCAAGAAAACTACGAATCTCCGTAGCAGACTTCGAAGTCTCCCACTGCAACACCGCATCAATCTTTGAGGGGTCCACAGAAATTCCACCACTTGAAATCACATGGCCTAGGAAACTCACTTCCTTCAACCAAAACTCACACTTTGACAACTTAGCATACAATTTCTTTTCCCTCAACACTTGTAACACAATCTTCAAATGTTCCGTATTTTCTTCTTCTGATTTAGAATACACCAAGATGTCATCTATGAAAACCACCACAAACTTATCAAGGTATTCATGAAAGATCCTGTTCATATACTCCATGAACACACCAGGCGCATTAGGAACTCCAAATGGCATCACCGTATATTCATAATGACCATACCTCGTTCTGAAAGCTGTTTTCGGAATATCATCAGCCTTAACTCTAATCTGATGATAACCAGACCTCAGATCAATCTTACTGAACACACAAGCACCTATGAGTTGATCCATTAAATCGTCGATTCTCGAAAGCGGATACTTATTCTTGATGGTCACCTTATTCAACTGCCGATAATCGACACACAATCTCATACTACCATCTTTCTTCTTAACAAGCAACACTGGAGCACCCCACGGAGAAACACTAGGACGAATAAACTTCTTCTCTAACAATTCTTCTAGTTGTTTCTTCAACTCACTCAATTCTGAAACAGACATCCGATAAGGAGCCATCGACACTGGACTCGTACCTGGTATTAAGTCCACAGCAAACTCAATTCCACGTTCCGGAGGTAAATCACTTATATCCTCAGGAAACACATCTTGAAACTCACAAACCACAGGCAACTCAGCACTGACGGCTTCACCATCAACTTGCAACGATGCAAACACTGCGAACATCAACGCTTCATCTACTAAAAGTTCATCCACTTGCTTAGCAGATAAGAACATCAGTTCACCATCCTCGCCTATCTCTGGAAACTCCACAGTCTTGCTATAGCAATTAATATGAATGTAGTTGAACTCCAACCAGTTCATACCAAGGATAACATCGATTTGGTGTAAAGGTAAGCACACCAAATCCATCACAAAATCTTTCTCAAAGATTGTCAAAGGACACTTCAAACAAACAAGCATGGTAGTCACCGAACCATTAGCCAGAGTCTCTATTATCATACTACCATTCATGTTAGACAAATTTAAACCCAATCTAATAGCACACTCAAGAGAGATAAATGAATGCGTAGCTCCAGTATCAATAATAGAAATCAACTCAACATTGTTAATAAAACAAGTACCTTGAATCAAGTTGTCCTTCTTGGGAACTTCTGAGCCAGCCAAAGCAAACACTCTTCCCGTAGTCTGGGCAGCAGTAACAGTCTTCTTTGGTTTCTGGCATTGAGTACTGATATGCCCCTGTTCACCACAGTTGAAACAGGTCGGACCCTCATTCGGACAATCGCCAATTTTATGCCCAGTCTTACCACAACAGTAACATCTCAGAACTTTGTTAGTACACACATCAGCTTTGTGACCTGCCTCTCCACACTTATAGCACTTAGTAGGTGCATTAACGACTCCCTTACTTGACTTCTTCTCATCTGATATCCTCTGTTTCCCTTTATCACTTGGGGTCGTATAAGGTTTTCCTCTGAACTAACCCTTATCCTTCTTTTCACTTAGCTGTTTGTAGTGAGCAGATCGAGCTCGGCTATCTTCATCATAGATCCTACTCTTATCCACCAGTTCCGCATACCTGCGAATCTGTTGGCATCCAATCCCCTGCTTAATCTCTGGTCTCAGCCCATTCTCAAAGTTGAGACACTTAGAAATCTCAGCATCTGCACGGTTGTAATGAGGAAAAAACTTCACAAGCCTCTCAAATTTGGCAGCATACTCTGCCACAGTCATATTCCCTTGTTTCAATTCAATGAATTCCAGTTCCATATTACCACGAGCATCTTCAGGAAAATACTTGCCCAAAAATTCTTGCTTGAATACATTCTAAGTCACCGCAGTGCCAACATCTTCCAGTCTCTAACGGGTGTTATCCCACCAGTCCTCGGCCTCTTCTTCCAGCATATGCGTTCCGAACTGCACTTGCTGTGCATCAGAGTACCCCATCACTCTAAATATCTTCTCAATCGCCTTGAGCCACTTTTGAGCGCTTGCCAGGTCATGAGTTCCTTCAAACTTCGGTGGGTTGTTCCTCTGAAACTTCTCCAATGCACGAAACTCATTAGGAGCATGGTTCCGAGCAAGAGCTGCAATAGCATCAGCAAGAGTGCGCGTGTTGTTTCCAACCACTCTGTACAACACTCACCACGTCAGAAAACAAATAATCGTTAACAAGTAACGACTGACAATAGACTGACAACACAAAACTTGGCCGGACAGACCGACCTGCTCTGATACCACTAATGTAACACCCTTCTACCCCACAATCAATTTTAAAGAAATAAATCATATTATCAGAGTAAAATCCACAACCAAGGGTGTACATATTCAAAAACATTATATAATTCTCATAGTCCTGTCCCGTAACACGGGTTACTCAAACATCGTCAAAAGAAATCATAATCTCGCAGCGGAATCACCTTGTCATTTTAAATTCAATTAAACACTTTATAAGAAACTTATCCAATCTAGAACAACATCATCAGTATAAAATTCCAACATGAATCAAAAGAACACGAAGTTCGCAATTCATCCCAACCCGATGTTACATGACACAGAGTAGGACACCCTTAAACTTAAACAACATAAACGAGACACTCCAAAGCTACCTCCTTCGTCACCTCGAAGCTACTCTGGGTTATCTGCAAGTTACCCACATAAGAGGCAACATTTCCAAGCAGGCAGGGTGAGAAAACATAATTCGATATAGTAATAAAAGACATGGAAATTAAATAAATTAAGCAGCAACAACAACAGATCATCATCCGCCTTCATTCACATCATCATCAACTTAAAATTCATAATACGACTCATCACAATTACTTCATAAGAAAATGCAATGTCAACTTCAATGAAAATGCAACGTATGCAATGCGGTACCGACTTTTCTCCATGTGATGGACACTGGCCATCAACCCTCCCCAATCGGAGCACAACATAAAAACATATCACTCCAATCCGCACTATGGGATTGGAGCTACCAATAGGCCGAAGCCCCAACATAAAATATGCCATGAAATGCAATGATGCTAAACTCCTCATTCCATTCAATTATCAACATGTGCATCATTCATTTCATCTCAACAATATTCATCATAAAACCATGTTTCATCAATTATATATCATCAACACCTCGACTCCAAGTAAACAACACGAGAAAACATCGAGAAACTTCAAGAAAACAGAAAAATATAAAACAACCAGCAGTCTGACACGGCCGCCCGTGTCCTGTGACACGGCCCGTGTCAGAAGACCTGAGACACGATTCCAAAACATAAAAAAAAGTAGCAAGTCAGCAGCCTGACACGGCCACCCGTGTCCTGTGACACGGCCCGTGTCAGAAAGTCTGGGACCAATTTTCCAAAAAATCAATTTTTATACGAGACCAGAAAGCTGACACGGCCGCCCGTGTCCTGTGACACGGCCCGTGTCAGAGTGTGACAAAACCCACTTTTCCAAAAATCTGATTTTTCTGCAATTTTGATTCTCATATCCCCCAAAACCAGTGTTCTACACGAAAGTTGATCAGAATATTCATAAGACACGCATATATCAACACATACCAGTGAAGTTCCTCATATTATCATCATATCATACATTTCACATCAAAATCATCAAAATCAAACACAATTCCACACAATCCTAATCTATTCAATCCCCAAATTCATAAACTACAAGGAATTAGGAATTCTCCCCATACCTTAGAGTAATCAGAAACCTTTCTTTTCCTTCTTCAAGATTCTTCTCGAAGCTCCTCAGCTCCTTAGGTTTCCTCTTCCTCTTCTCTGCTTCAGTTTCCTTCACCCAAAACACGATCAGTTAGAATGATCGTTCCTTTTCTCTTTTAGTCATATATTCCAGTTTATGAACTTCCCATCCTATCCTTACTTATTCTCCAATAAGACCACCTCGCCCTTTCTCATTTTATTTTTAAATAATAATAATAATATAAATAACACATGCTCATTTATTTTATTAAATTATTCAAAAGTGCCTTCTTTCTCCAAAATTCTCCAAAATTATTAGAAATCTCTTAATTCCTTCTAAATTAATTAAATAAAAATTAAATAATTGATTTAGATTTTCGGGTCGTTACATGATACCTACAAAGTAATGCATTAGAAGTAGGAAATACCTTTTTAACCGAATTCATCAATGCAGTATCGCGGCCACTAACAATCGCTTTAGGCATCTCACCTTGGCCCTTCAACAGTGTCCGGAACACCTCTAGAGCCCAAGTAAAATTGTCCTTTTTTTCACACTCAAGAAATGCAAAACCGACATAACATGTCTTCTCAGTTGAGGTAACACCAACCATCTCCAATAATGGAAGTCTATCCTTGTTGGTTTTGTAGATTGAATCAAGTATGAGTACCGTAGGAAATGTATTGAACAACTTTATGGAATCAGGATGAGTCCAAAATATATCTTTAACAAAAACTCCATCCTCGCACATTCGGTACCTAGACACATAACGATTATCATCCAACTGTTTTAAGAGTTATTCCATCTTAGTTCTATCCCCCTTAAGCGCCTTGTTAGTGAGGTACCAAATATTATACACATGCTTGATATTTGATATATTTTTGGGTCGTTTTCGTTTCAATATTGCAAGTATATTTTTCGGTTAAACCAGATTCAACGTCATGTCAGCAACACATTCTTTCTCTTCCGGCACGAGCCGACACACACTAGAATGACCAGATAATTTTAAACACAAATCATGGTTGTGAAAACCACATATCACATTAAATCTCTAGTTTTTGTTTGCCAATATGTAACCACGCACCTTAAACGGACACTCAAATTTTCTTGATCCAGTGTCGTCTCTTTTAAAATTCCGGAGAAGAGTTATATATTTCGCACTTCTTCCACACATCATTGTCACAAAAGTGCATCTTCTATCCGAACCATTATCGAAACTTCTGATAACCATACCAAATCCAAGTTTAGATGCCTCCATACGAATCCATTGAAGCATTTGATCACGAGATTCAAACTCTTGCTTGTTTTTAAATTGGTTGCCAACATCTACCGCCTTCACAACAACACCTTGGACATTTGGAGAAACAACTTGTTTTGGGAAAACATCGGGGTGCAACATATATAATGAAAAGAATTAAAACCATAATAGTACATAAGTGCTACTGCTGAAGACACACTTGGAAAATGAACACAGACAACTTTTGGAAATGCATCTCCAGAAAAGTTCATACACGTTCCGGAGATCCATTTCCAGACACAACGCTACTTTTTTCAAAAAAAAAAAGATGATTAATCTGAGCAATGTAGAGGGAAATGAAGGATATTTACATGAAATTATATCTTCTTTTGCTCCCTATGATATGATGAACCAAAAGAATGGAGATTTTGAGTGAAAAAATGGATTGAGAATGGAAGGTTTTTTGGTGAAGGGTTTGGTTGAAAACTAACTATGGAAACAATGACTGTGTGATCATGCAGCTGCTTCTTTTATCAGATATTTTCGAAGATGCATCTCCGAAAATATCTGACATGCAAATGTGACAGAAAATTTCAAAATCCCGCCCATAATTCCGAAGATGTAACTCCGAAATTTCTACTGAACTGGTAAATAATTAAGGTATTTCTTAAAATGTTTCGAAGATGCATCTCCGGAATAAAAATAACCCAGCTTATAAGGCGCCTCTTAGAATGGTCTTTGTTGAGTATGTAAGCGATGCGTTCGAAGATGCATCTCGAAAACAGAGGACATTTGTAGAATTTCTCGTGGTGCAATAGAAACACATAGGGTGAGTTAAGAAATAGTTTAAAATAAAGTGACTAATAAATAAAATGTTTGATTTTCAATGGATATTAGTGAAAGATAATTTATTTCTATGATTAATCAAATTCAAAAATGCATATTCTACCAAATAATAAAACAAATTGAAAGAGTGAGTACGCTTTTTTATTGTTGTTGTTGTTATAATCTAAAGAATAAGCCACAAGTTTCTTACATAAAATCATAAAATAATAGACTACCACTTAACAAAATAAAATACTTCAATATATGTTAATAATAGTCATAATTAAATATTTAACTCGAAGAAGGGTAAGATATACTAGTCTTACAAAAACTGCTTCGATAAATACATAATGAGGATTTCTTTTTGCAGTCTATAGACTTCTTCCATATCATGTGAATTTCCACATATACCCCTTGATTGCGGAGATATATCTTCAAACGCACAAAAAATCAATTGAAAGATAAAATATTTCAGAAATATATCTCTGGATGCTCCAAGACTTAAGTAAACGTTGAAATATTCCAGAGATATATCTCCAAAATATTTTGGAGGTTATTATCCGCCAGAATCTTCTCCTCCCACACTTTTCATTTTCATTCACAAACTCTTCCACTCTCTCAATCCCAAATTTCTCCAACTTCACCAAACCATATTTAATCAATAGGAGGCTTCAAGTAACATCAAACATCATCCATTTCATCATTCAACATCTTCTAAATCATAAATTTTAGTTAAGTTTTTCGATTTTTAGGTAAATATTCGAGTTTTGTTGTAAACGAGTTATAATCAATCGTTAGGTGCAGAAATTTTTAGAAATCACATGAAACATAGTTTAGAGTAATTGTATGTATTGTTTGTTGGCTCAAATGGATGACCAGGGATGTATTTTTCACATTCTGAAAGCAGAGGACACCATTGTCACGACCTCTGAATTCCATAAATTTTCGGAGATACATCTCCGGAAAAGTTCAATGTTTTATATACTTTGAGAAATTTAGGAGATACATCTCCATAATGTTTCATTAGATATATCTCTGGAATTTCCTCAGTCTATTTTTTTATTTATAATTTTCTTGTTTGTGTTGTTCTTTTGCGTAAACTAATTATATGGCTAATTTTACCTTGCAGGCATAATGGATGACAAAGTCGACAGACTAAGACTTGGACGGGTTTCCGAGCATGCACCCGTTCGACGGGAATAGAGCCAGCATGTTCCGGAGGTAGCAGGTACATCTGTTCAGGTAGAGGAGTCGACTTTTGGGGCGCAGTCTACTCCTGGGGTTCGACTTTCACCTCAGGCAACTCAATCTATATCTCAAGCCACTCCATCTTCATCTCAGGCTACTCCACCTTCTTCTTTTTCTTCCCGTAGGAGACGGGATGCACAACCTAACACGTCACTTCCCCCATCCCCCGCAGGCATCAGGATGCACCTATGCCGCCTCCTGCTGCTCCGGTGCCACCTCCCGCTGATGATCCTGCTGATCCAGTGCCACCTCCAGAGGGTGAGGTTAGTGAGGATACGAAACCAGAGGGATTCAAAGGAGGTCCATCTGATGTGTCTCTACTTCCTCTGTATCCATACCACACTGTCAGACATATCTAGGACGGAGAGGTAGCATTAGTGTGATTTTTGATTTATTTTTTACATTAATTTAAATTGTTGACATTAATTATTTCTAACTTTGATTATTATTGACATTGATTATTTATGGAAAATCGCAGGTGCGTGATCCCCAAAAGTTTCTGAACCATGGGAGGAAGATTTTAGCATTGCATCAGCCGGAAGACCAATGGGTTCAGTCGGTTCTGATCACTTCTGGGTTGCGTGACTTATACATGATCGATTACAGTTTGGTCAACCACGGGATGCTTAATGCATTCGTGGAGAGATGTTATTCTGAGACGTCTTCTTTTCATCTCCCGCATGGTGAGATGTCTATCACACTGGACGATGTCTTATCTTTGTTACATTTTTTGATTAGGTGGAGATTCCTCCATCATGGTAGGATGACCAAAGACGAGGCGGTCGAGATGATGGCGAAGCATATGGGGGCTGATCTAGGGGACGCGATTAAGGAGGTAGATATGACCAGGGGTGCCCATGCTAGGTTTGAGTTCATGAAGAATATATATGATGATGAGATCGCTACTGCACAACAAGCTAATGGTGATGCCGAGCAGGTGGCCTTACACAAGACTCATACTTTGAGGGCATATTTTCTATATTTGGTTAGCACTTGTATTTTGTGGACATGAGTGCCACCTATACTGACGTTGTATACCTCCGGTAATTCTTGGGTCTCACACGGATCCATGAGTACAATTGAGGGACGGCTTTCCTGGCCTATCTGTATTCGAAGTTGAGAGATGGATGTCGATGGAGGACGAAGCAGGTCACAGGAAACACGACACTAATGGTGGTAATAAGTTTTTATCCTTGAATTTTTTTTTATCATTTTCATTTCATATTTACGATAATTCTTGATCCCTGAATGCTTTTTATTTTCATTTCAGGCTTGGATCCTCCAGCACTTCCCGCATATCGCTGGTTGGGTGTGTTGAGATGAGTACACCGAGAAGATGCCCCGTTCCTGTGCTTTTATCGCGCTGAGAGGGAACCAGGCGGTCGAGCCTTTCAGAGTCTATCTTAACCGCTTAGCTGCCGAGGAAATCCACTTCAACTGCTACGTGGATCACCGTCAGACGCGGCCATTTGACGACATATCTCTATACTTCAGATGGCTGGCCTGAGGATCGCATATCACTGCTCCTCATCTACCCGAGTGCGTCATGCGGCAGTTTGGGTACACCCAGATTATCCCTAGACACCCTGTTGTCTTTGCTCCTCCTGCCTTGACTCGTATACAGATAGATGAGATGTTTTTTGATTATCAGAGTCATCTAGCACTGGATGAGGCTCGAGCTACCATAACGCCGAATGACTGGAGCTACGTGGATAAATACATCAGGTGGTTTTTCACGGTCTCACATCCATACATGGTACCGACTGCTCCAGGAGATCCGTCAGACCAGCTCATCAGGAGATTCTAGAGGAGCAGTAGGCTTAGCTTGATCATACTGAGGATGTCTTGCCACGGTGTTATCGCATAGTGGAGATTGTGCGAGCAGGCATTGACGATGGTATCTTCCCTGAGGGGTCTGCCATCAGGCAAGTCCTGGATGCTATGGTTGCGGAGGCACATGGGACACTATTGTACCGCAGACATCGCGCGAGGACGGGGGGATCGATGGCCGAGGAGGTAGACCAGGCAAACCAGACAGAGGAGGCACAAGAGGTGAAGGAGAGGTTGTCAAGCACATCTAGTAGGAGCATGCTATTATTTTGATGTATTACTATAGTTTTTACTTTTTTTCTGACATTGTTACTACATTTTGGATTTGGTGTTGTACGACATTTTACTATTATATTACTATATTATTTTCTATGTCTGTTATTTGATTTGACATTGTTCTTCATAATTCATCTAAAAACAAATACACAACTCGTTATAAAAAAAACCTGTTCTGATACACTTCGGAGATGTATATCCGGAAAATTTCCGTAGATACATCTCCGAAAAATTTCCGTAGATACATCTCCGAAAATATTCAAATGAAAATGGATTATGGGAGATATGTAGGGTTGGAAATGAGCCGAGTCGAGTCGAACTCGCCTCAGTTCGACTCTACTCATTAAGAATTGGTTCAGCTCAAATCTCGATTCGAGTTCGACACGAAATTTTTTTAAACTCAAACTCGACTTATTATAAGTTCACGAATAGCTCGGTTCAGCTCATTAGGTTCATCTCGTTAGGTTCAGCTCGTTTGCTTCACGGACTTAAAAGCCTTTTTTTAAAGTATATATATATTTTATATATTTGACATTTTAAATTAATATTTTTTAAAAAAAAAATATTGAAATAAATTAAAAATTATCAAATTGCAATTTAACTTTATCTCAAAAATCTAATAATTCAAAAACTTTACAACTTTCAAAATGAATCAATAACCCTCCCTCTAACGCAAAAAGTTGACTCTGAAGCCACAATAAATATTGGAATGGCAAGAACATCCGATGCTATATGGTGATACCACTCTATATTTTTCACCGTTAGATTAAAATAAAATATAGGGCTAAGATTTGGAGTAAACCTTTAAACCTACTCTTAAAAATAATATAACCATTCTCATATATAATTGAGTTGACTCATGAACCTATCGAGTCGAACTATGTATAGTTTAAGTTCAACTCATTTAGTTAACGAACTTAGTTTTTTGCTCGTATTCAGCTCATTTGGTTCATGAACCTAGATCAACCATTTAATTGTAGAACCGAGTTCCGAACTATTTTTGAGTTGGTTCGGTTCATTGACAACCCTAGAGATATGTTGTGAGCGTTTAAGGTTTAATTAGTTCCGGAGATATATCTCTGAAATATGTTAACGTTTACTTAAAAATGAGGCGTGTTCGAAGATATATCTCCAAAACTTAAAAGTATAATAGAAACTCCATAAATTAGATAAGAAATGCATAGGGTGGAAAAAGAAACTCTTACCTATTTTAAATTTCTAGAATCTAGATGGGAATTATGGGCATTATGGATTCTAGAACTGCCCCTTTTAAAGCTTAAGTTTATTAAGCCCAAAATAATAAAAGGGCTGGTGCTATTAGCATCTCCATTTTGTAAATGAATTTCATTTCATTAGATTTTCTATTTTTTTCTCTCTTTCAAATGGCCTACAAAATCGAACTTACATAAGCTATTGATTTAGAAGTTGTTTGTGAGATTCGAAAATATTAAGGTCCGTAATTTTAGATACATACGCTAATTCTAAATCCAATCATCCCTTATTTTTCCTTCTCAGTTGTAGCCTAGATGTAGAGGCTACAGAGCAGGAGAGGATTCCATTTCATCTATATATCAACAGCTTTTAGGAGTTTTCTTTTAACAAGAGCAAAGGAAAAGAATATGAAAATGCTAAGTGGGGGTGTAGTATAAACCAAGGTGCTAAGAGTAAACTATTTTTAAAAAATAAATCACTTTATTCAAATCATCCAGCTCAGCATTAGTGCAAACAATAACAACATCACTGCACTGCACAGTGCACTCTTGCGGAGGTAGGAATAGACTGGGCCGAGTTAGGCTTTTTCAAGCCTGAGTCTGACCTGCTAAAAAATTCAAAGCCTAAGTCTGGTCTGTAGCCTATTATAGGTTTATTTTTAGGCCTAAACATGACATTTTCGAATGCCTGATTAGCCTGCTAATCTATTTAAAAGTCTACTTCATTTGAACATCTGTAAATAAGAAATTCAACTAATGATAAATAGACTAACAAGTTAAAAGATCAATGAGATTAAATGTTTATTTTCATTGTCTCGTTCAAGTTTTCTTATTAGCATAAGTTTGATTATACTATTTGTTGAAGATAACTTATGAGAAAAACTTATGACAACAATTTTTTTGACATTATTTATAATGTTTTTTCAACTTATTTTCATAAGTTCTTCAAGATAACTAAGTTTTATTTTTGTATTTTAATTCAAAGTACAAAATAGAATATAATAATAATAAATTTATTGATTTTTTCTTAAATAGGTCAACCTGATAGACATAAAAAGTTTTTCTTACGGCATGTGGCATAACCTATTTAGCTAAATAGGCTTATAAAAAAGCCTAGCCTTTTCTATTTAAGAAAAAGTCTGACCTGACCTGAGCTTATGTAAGCTAGGTCGTAGGCTCCGGTTAGTTGGTTTGACATATTCCCATCTCTAACTCTTGCCCCTTCCTATCATTTATTTACACATAAAACGTATGAGTAAGTTTTTATTTTAATTTTTATATTTTATGATATAAATATATATTATTGAAAATTAAAATATAGTTGAAATCACAATTTTTTAAAAATAATATCTTAAAATTAATTTTTACAAAAAATTATTTAAAATAGTTTTAAAATTAAGTGATTTTTTAAAATTTTATATTAATAAAATTTTAATAATATAATAAAATACTTAAAATAACAAATTAAAAATAATTATTTAAACCTGAAAATAAATAATTTTTTTTACTGTAACATTATAATAAAAATTAAAAAAAAAAACTTTAAAAAAAGAGATTCCTGAGAGGAATCAACTTGACACTTCAATATTTATGCCTATCACTTCCAATATGAAAATACTATTATATCATTTAAGATTTTAAATAATAATAAAATGTATCTTTCAACTTTTTTTTTATATATATTTATATAAAAATTGAATCCGAATTTTTTCAATTATTTATTTTTACCACATATTTCAGATAAATACGTGGAGGAGAAAATTATGTTATTAACTGCATTTTTTTTAGTTGTTTAGACATGATTGCACATTAACAAAATGTAATTTTTTTTCCAAAATAATATTTTGTTATGTATTTATAATAACTTTTGCATAATTCTGTAAGAGTAGTGTTATTTAGTACGAAACAATTTGAAGAAAAAATTTAAGAATGCATATAATCATTATATTAGAGGTGAATTTTAAATTGATTTTAAATTAAATTACCTTTTTAATAAGGAATATGAGATAGTGGTGATATTGAATGATTGAGATTTATTCTTCTATTTCTTGTTTTCAGGTTTTCTTACTAATAAGCATTTCCCATTCCGTAAATATTCATGAAAAATGTTAAAAATGTTAGTCAAAGTCTATTTTTTAATTTTGTCCAAATTTGTTAATAAATCTTAGTTCTAAGGGAAGTTATATTTTTTAGGAGGAAGTCCTATATTTTAGGATCAGTTTCTTTTAATCCTATTTTATTGTCATGTAGTGTTGACTAATTCTTATTGTAAATGTTATATAAGCCTTCACTTTAAACACACATTTCGGTTTCAACATTATTATTATTTCTAGTTTTAACAGAGTTTCACAAGAGGTATGATATTGTTTGAGGATTATGAGTGTGTGAGAGGGGAAACACTAAGATGTGTGTGTGTGTGAAGAAACACTAAAGGATCAACATATCTATATTTGAAAAGTTCTTACACCCGACCATTCCAAGGTTTGATGGTCATTATGATTATTGGGCAATGACGATGGAGAATTTTATACAAAGTAAAAAGATGTGGCACCTCGTAGAAGAAGGAATCTTGACATCGACAATTGACAGAGGAAGAGTATGGAAGAGGCCAAGCTTACATATATGAAGGTCAAAAAATTTCAGTTTCAAGCTATTGACAGAGAAATTCTGGAAACGACTCTTGACAAAGGAAGTTCGAGGGCAATATAGAGGTCCATGTAGCAAAAGTATTAAGGATCCACAAAGGTGAAAAAATCACAACTTCAACCATTGAGAAGAGAATTCGAGCTACTAACCATGAAGAAGGCGAAAAGGTTGATAGCTTCTTGGGACAGACTATTAATGTGGTAAACAAGATGAAATCAAATGGGGAAACAATGGAGCAAAGTACCGTGGTTAGCAAGATACTCAAATCTTTGACCTCTAAATTCAGTTATGGCGTGTGCTCAATAGAGGAATCAAATGATTTGATTACCTTGAGTATTGATGAACTGCATGACAGCCTTCTTGTTCATGAGCAAAGAATGCAGTGATTTCAGACAGAAGAACATGTATTGAAAATAACCGATGATGAAAGATCAATAAGAGGCAGAGGAGGTAAAGGTTTATTCAGAGGAGGACGTGGTAGAGGAAAAGGAAGACTATCTCTAAACAAAGAAATTGTTAAGCGCTTTTGATCGGTCACCATTTCTATGAAGTCTCATTCATTTATTCGGCATAAATTCAAGAAATCGGTAACACTCTGTTGGTTTCTTTTATTGTTTCTTAAGTTAATTCCCTCTTTTGCAATTTCATTATAGCATATTATGATTTAGAGTTTTTTGTCGATTTAGTGGCATTTTACGCGTTTGTTGGGTAGTTTCTATGGTTTCAGGTCCAGATACAAATCCTAAGGGATGTGTGCGATGAAAATGAAGGTTCCAGAGATTGGAAGAAGATTTTGGAAGGATAGCAGGGGGCTGATACGGGCTCCCATGTCACCTGACACGGGCCGTGTCAGGCTGGTGGCAAGACAAAGAAAAATTGAAGGAACCCAGGGAGTTGACACGGCCCGTGTCAGCAAGCCTGGGAAGAATGGTTTTGAAGAAGTGAGGCAGAGGGCCAACACGGCCCCCCGTGTCAGCTGACACAGCCCGTGTTGGCCAAGGCGCTACATCTTCTGATTTTTGTGGATTTTCGTGCTAAGTGACTCCGGAGGGTATTTTGGACATTTCCTAGTGCTGTTATGTGATCTGTGACTATTTAGGCTACTGTTTGGAAAGAGAGTGTTAGTTTCTTGGATTGGCTGGAATTTTGGTAAAACAAAGGTTGTTCAATGTTTGATGTCATATGGGTGATGTCACAACATTGAGTCTTAACACTGGGCTGTGTTAAGTTTGTAAGTTGCTGAAGTTTGGATGTCTGATGTCACATGCGATGTTGTGACATTAGATCTGCAGAAGACTAATAACATCAGGTTTTGTGATGTTGTTAGGGTTTGCGTGTTAGCTGGAATTGTGGAGAGCAGGTAGTCTCATTAGATGCGGATATCTTGGGATAGATATTCTCTGCTGCATAGGAGATCTGGTGCAGATTTGTAGGAGATTTAAAAGGTTGAAGATTTGAAAAGATTTAAGGAGAAAATTTGTTTTGAAGATTCAGTTTTAAATAACAAATCAAGTCAGATATTGTAGGAGGTCCAAGCCCAATTCAGGTTGCTATATAAAGCGCATAGATCAAAGGAAGAAGGTACAGAAATACAGAGAGAAGATCAAGAGCATAGGCTGAGTGTCTTAAGTATTTTGTACGAGTTTTGTATACACCATTCTAGGTTGAATAGGTGAGTTGTTTTCTGTCCTCTCTTAGAAGCTGTGAAGCGATAGAGAGTTGTGTAACTTGATCAAAGCTGTGAAGCAGGATCAAGGTTTCTCAAAGAGGTTGTTCTTTGAGAGGTTTTAGGGATTGAGTAGCGTTCTCATATCTAAGTGGTTTCTTAGGTAGAAAGTCACTAGTAGGAATTAAGATTAGGAGATTGTCAACTGGATTGTTGAGTCTGTAATTTAATTCTACAAGTAGTGAATTTCATCCCTGGCTTGGTAGCCCCCAGACGTTGGTAGTTAGACCGAACTGGGTGAACAATTTTGTGTGTTATTCTGCTGTTTTATTTGTCCATTGTGCAGAGTGTGTTGTTGTGACATCGCACTTAACATCACACGTCTGATACCAGAATTTCAATTGGTATCAGAGCAGGCATCCTGTCTGTCTCTGGGTGAGATCTAGGGAAGTTACTTTCTGGTGTAAAGATGGACAAAGAAGTTGGAGGATTTGTCAACAGACCCCCTATTTTGGATGGATCCAATTATGACTATTGGAAGCCAAGGATGACTACTTTCTTAAAATCCTTGGACAGCAGGGCTTGGAAGGCTATAATTAAAGAATGGAAAACACCTGCTGTGTTTGAAAAAGATGATGCTGGGAAAGATAAAGAAGGCACCTCAAAACCGAAGCCTGAAGAAGAATGGACCAAGGAAGAAGATGAACTTGCCCTTGGTAATTCCAAAGCTCTAAATGCAATTTTCAATGGAGTGGATAAGAATATTTTCAGGTTAATCAATACCTGTGAAGTTGCTAAGGAAGCTTGGGATATTTTGAAGGCTACTCATGAAGGTACATCTAGAGTAAAGATGTCAAGACTTCAGCTTCTAACATGAAGTTTGAAAGTCTGAAGATGAAAGAAGATGAGACTATTCATGACTTCCACATGAATGTTCTTGAGCTGGCTAATGCATCCAGTGCTCTTGGTGAAAAAATGTCAGATGAAAAGCTTGTAAGGAAGATCCTTAGGTCCCTTCCTAAGAAGTAGAAGATGAAGGTAACTTCCATTAAAGAATCACAAGACATCAGCAAGACGAGGGTTGATGAGCTCATTGGATCTCTTCAAACTTTTGAGCTTGGGTTGAATGAGGAAGAACCAGAAAAGAAGCCAAAGAGTATAGCCTTGGTGTCAAATGATCAAGAAGAGAAAGGGAATAGCTCTGAATCCCAGGAGGATCTATCTCAGGCCATTGTTATGTTGGGAAAGCAGTTCAACAAAGTGATCAAGAGGATAAACAATAACTACAAGCCAAATGTCAAGAACATCCCTTTTGATATCAGCAAGTCAAATGAGAAAGATGAAGAGAAGACTGCCCAGGATAAAGGTGTTCAGTGCTTTGAATGTGAAGGGTATGGACATGTCAATAAAGAATGTCCCAAATTCTTGAAGAAGCAGAAGAAGGGCATCTCAGTTTCCTGGTCTGAATCTGATAGTGAAAGTGAAGGTGAGTCAGCAAAGCATGTTAGAGCCTTAACAGGAACTGTTGTTTCTGATGATGATAGTGATGGAGAAATAACTTATGAGGAGTTATCATCTACTTATAAAGAGCTGTGTTTAAAAAGTCCTGAGATTTGTCAAGAAAACAAGTGTCACAAGCAATAGATTGCTCAGCTTGAGAATGAAAAAGCTGATCTGGAAAATGAAGTTGTACTAGTTAAATCTCAACTTGATCAGATGACAAAATCCGTTAGGATGATGAACAGTGGTACAACTACTCTTGATAAGATTCTTCAGTCAGAGAAAGCTGCTGGAGATAAATCAGGTATAGGATATGTGGCTAGCACTTCAGGAACAAAGAAGGAGGTGTCTCAACATCAAACTAAGAGACAGGATCCTACACCAAAGAAGGTTGTTCAGCCTCAGAATGTTGAGAAGAAGAATGGTCCTCGTCAGAGGAAGATGCAGCCCCAAGGAGCTAGTCAGTATATGCCTCCTCAATATCACAAGAGCATGGAGGCTGTTAGGTCTAATCAGAACAGGTTTCATCAGATGTCTCAACATCAGGGAGACTGGTATGGATATGAATATGGATACAACAATGCTGTGCCTCATTACTATGGAAGAAGGAAGCCTCATCACCATAGGAGACAACATCCTCAGTACAGAAGAAGACAATCCAACTATGGAAGAAGGAGACAACATTATGGGTGGAAGCCACACATTATCATCAAAGTGGTAGAAGATTTAACCACTTCAGAGATGACAGAGTCAGATGCTTCTATTGTGGCAAGTTTGGACATATGCAGGCCTCTTGCTTCAAGCTTCATGGTTATCCAAATTCTGCTCCTCAACCCATACAGAAGGAGGTCAGGCCCAAGGTGGTGAAACAATGGGGTCCAAAAGCTCAGGTCACATGTCTATTGGCTCATACCTCAGGTGAACACTTTGCCATGGATGCATGGTATTTTGACAGTGGTTGTTCAAAGCACATGACTGGTTTCAAAAATCAATTGGTGGATGTCAACTCTTGTTCCTCAAGTGATGTTACTTTTGGAAACAGAGAGAAAGGAGTGGTACAAGGTGTTGGAAAAGTGAAGTGTCATAAGGGACCTAATCTTGACAATGTACTTCTTGTCAAAGGGTTGAGTGCTAATCTAATTAGCATAAGTCAGCTCTGTGATGATGGTTATAAGGTCAGCTACACCAAAAATGGGTGTGTGGTGACAAATGAGCGGAATGAGGATGTGATGAAGGGAATAAGATCCAGAGATAACTGCTATCAATGGGTACCTCAAGTGGACAGTTTGTCTGGTGATGTTAAGATTGATGTTGTAACATCAGATTGTGACAACAAATGTGAAAGTCTGCTAGGGTTAAGTACTCTTAATGTGAATCCTTTTAAATTTTTAAAAGGAAAGTTAAATTGGAGGGAGAAAATCATTGATTGGCCTTTAAGGGATACACACATTCAGGCGCCATACCTTAGGCTATCATTCCCTTTTATTGATTTCACACGCCACAACTATCTTCATCTGGACATCTTCTCCTCTAAGAAAAAAAATCGCAACCCTTCTCTAATCATCAGTTGCCTTACAGGAACAATGTCGAAACAAGTGTATTCTTCATCTAAAAAGTCTGAATCCAAAAGTTCCACTCATAAAAAATCTAGGGTTTTTACGAACAAAGGCTATGTGGATGAAGCCTTGAATATAACTCCTCTATCTATGGTAGTGCCTGCTTCTGAGAGCAGACCTGAGAAGTTTCAACCAAGGAGGGCTTCAACAGGTAACTCTTCTACTAATCAATCGACTGCTAAGAAAATTGATGATAGCAATAGCAGAGCATTTGTGACTAGCATTCTGTTTGGAGACCGCTCTGTTCCTAAGACTACCACTCCTCCTTCTCAAGCCGTTGAGGAAAGAGTTGATGTTGATGAAAGTCTCAATCAGATTGCCACAAAAATTTTGGATAAGGGTTTGTCGGTGAAAGGAATATCTATACCTCTTAGACAAATGCCTGCTGAAAAGGATGACATGCAGCATACTGAAACCAAGCTTCACAGATTGGCTGTTTCAGTTATTGAAGATGCAAAAGTTGAAACTGAAGTTGAAGATGCTCATGTAGAAGAGGAAGTTGATGTTGAACCTAATGTCAGAACATCACCTGCTAGGGAGGATGATCTTAGCCCCAGAGAAAAGAATAATGCTGATAAGGTGGATGTGATTGACCTTTCAGATAATGAAGTTATCGGAAAAGCTGTTCCTGGTATTGCCAAGAGAATAAGGTCTAGAAGAGGGAAGTCTACAGATTCTCCACCTAAGGAGAAACCTGAGAACAAAAAGAAGAAATCAACCGTGGTGGGTCCTACTAAGACTTGGAGCAAAGTAGCCGTAAATTCCAAAAAGAGGAAGCTGAGGGAAGATTCAGAATCTGAGTTTGATGCTGAGGACGATGGTCAAGACATCACTCCAGTTAGAAGGTCAATATTGAAGAGAATTGCTGATAAAATTCCTGATGTTCCAGTTGACAACATTTCATTCCACTATGCTAGCAGTTCACCCATGTGGAAATTTGTCTGTCAAAGAAGACTGGCACTAGAAAGAGAACTAGGTGGAGATGCTTTGGAAATCAAGGAAGTTGTAGAATTGATTAAATTTGCTGGGCTAATGAAGACTGTTTCTGGATTGTCCAAGTGCTATGATGAGTTAGTCAAGGAACTTGTAGTAAACATTCCTGTGGCTATTAATGACAACAGAAGTGTGGATTTTGGAAAGGTATATGTTAGAGGTCAGTGTGTTAATTTTTCTCCTGAGATTATTAATACGTACTTAGGAAGAAAAGGGAAAGAGTATGTAGAGGTAGAAAAGACTGACAATACTGTGTGCAAAGAAATCACAGCAGGTCAAGTGAAAGTTTGGCCCTCAAAAGGAAAGTTATCAGCCAGTTTGTTAAGTGTCAAATATGCTATTCTGCACAGAATAGGTGCTGCCAACTGGGTTCCTACTAATCACAAGACCACTATTTCTGTTGGATTGGGGAAGATAATTTATGCTATTGGGACAAAGCAAAGATTTGATTATGGCTCCTACATCTATGATCAGACTATTAAGCATGCTGCTACAAATGCTGTGAAGATGCCTATTGCCTTTCCCTCTCTTATCTGTGGGATTATCTTGTCTCAGCATCCTGGTATTCTACATCATTCAGATGTTGTTTGCAAAAGGGAGTCTGCCTTGTCAATCCATTACAAGTTGTTTGAAGGGAAACATGTTCCTGACATTGTCAAGACATCTGCTTCAACATCACAACAGTCACCCACCAAGACTGGGTTGATTTCAGAATTGGAGGAGGCTTGCAAGGAGTTAGATGAAGTCATAAGAGTTAATACTGAAAGGAAACAAAAATTTGAAAGACTTATCATGACTCTGAGATTGGCAGAAAAGGAAGGTGAAGCAGTCAATACAAGTAAGGATGTTGATGATGGTCCTGATGTAAGTGCCAATGCTGATAAGAATGATGAATCTGATAATGACAATGCTGATTGCTCAAAAGAAGATGAAGATGATGATGATGATCTCAACTCAGATGATTAAAGCTTTTATTGCTTTTGCTTCTAAGTAGTTTTAGTTTTATTTCTGTTGTGTTTTTGATTCTACACTGTTGTGCTCGGTTTGTAATTTGAATATTATGCTGTTATATGCACCCTTTATGTTTTTGTTCTATGATTTGTTATGCTAACTGTGAGGCTAACAATGAGAGCTAGGGTAGTACTAACTGTAGTTAGACTTACTTGATGAGGTTGTCAATTTGTGGCTAAAAAGGGGGAAAAGTAGCCAAGAGAGCCAAGAGTATCAAAGAGTACAGAGCAAATGCTGTCTAAAGGAGTTGATGTCTAAAGGAGTTGATTGTTGCTGCTAAGGAATCAAGTCAAGGAATATGCGGCAGAGGATGTAGCTGATTGCTGTTGTAGTTCAGAAGTGTAGAAATTAAGGGGGAGTAATTACTGATCTGCTGAACAGCTGCTATGCTGGTTGTTGCATTGAGGGGGAGTGCTCATTGCTGCTAATGTTGAAATATGTGCAGCTGTTTGAAGATTGTTGCTGTTGAAGATGGTGCTGCAGCAGAGTTTTGTGAAGCCTTTATGTATGGAAGAAGCTGCTGCTTATAGTTTCAAAATTATTGAAGTTTATTCCGCTGCTAATGTCTCTGAAGGTGCAGAGATTGTTTTAGCCAAAATTAGCCAAAGGGGGAGATTGTTAGTTTCTTGGATTGGCTGGAATTTTGGTAAAACAAAGGTTGTTCAATGTTTGATGTCATATGGGTGATGTCACAACATTGAGTCTTAACACTGGGCTGTGTTAAGTTTGTAAGTTGCTGAAGTTTGGATGTCTGATGTCACATGCGATGTTGTGACATTAAATCTGCAGAAGACTAATAACATCAGGTTTTGTGATGTTGTTAGGGTTTACATGTTAGCTGGAATTGTGGAGAGTAGGTAGTCTCATTGGATGCGGATATCTTGGGATATATATTCTCTGCTGCATAGGAGATCTGGTGCAGATTTGTAGGAGATTTAAAAGGTTAAAGATTTGAAAAGATTTTGGGAGAAAATCTGTTTTGAAGATTCAGTTTTAAATAACAAATCAAGTCAGATATTGTAGGAGGTCCAAGCCCAATTCAGGTTGCTATATAAAGTGCATAGATCAAAGGAAGAAGGTACAGAAATACAGAGAGAAGATCAAGAGCATAGGCTGAGTGTCTTAAGTATTTTGTACGAGTTTTGTATACACCATTCTAGGTTGAATAGGTGAGTTGTTTTCTGTCCTCTCTTAGAAGCTGTGAAGCGATAGAGAGTTGTGTAACTTGATCAAAGCTGTGAAGCAGGATCAAGGTTTCTCAAAGAGGTTGTTCTTTGAGAGGTTTTAGGGATTGAGTAGTGTTCTCATATCTAAGTGGTTTCTTAGGTAGAAAGTTCCTAGTAGGAATTAAGATTAGGAGATTGTCAACTGGGTTGTTGAGTCTGTAATTTAATTCTACAAGTAGTGAATTTCATCTCTGGCTTGGTAGGCCCCAGACGTAGGTAGTTAGACCGAACTGGGTGAACAATTTTGTGTGTTATTCTGCTGTTTTATTTGTCCATTGTGTAGAGTGTGTTGTTGTGACATCGCACTTAACATCACACATCTGATACCAGAATTTCAGAGAGAGACACTTTTAAAATACAGAAGAATTTTACGATCAGAATTGGTGCTTTCAAGGGATTCGGAGAACGAAGATTTTCATGAGCACTCGCGATTGAAGATCAAAGCGATCCATTTATCTTGTAATGTCTCATTTTTCTGTTGTAATTTCTTTGAATATTATGAGCGGATAAACCCCCCAATGCTAGGGGTATCCCTGAATTGTTATTGTATTAACTCTGTTTTCTTTTATTCTTTGAGATAAGTGCTTTTTATTAATCTATTTTATTGTGCAAAGTACTTAATGCTTTTTCTATCTGACCAATCGAATTTGATTTACGGTTAAGGTTTAGGTCAGACAAACTAACTT
Organism: Lathyrus tuberosus; assembly: GCA_022829125.1. Taxonomy (NCBI): domain Eukaryota; kingdom Viridiplantae; phylum Streptophyta; class Magnoliopsida; order Fabales; family Fabaceae; genus Lathyrus; species Lathyrus tuberosus. Next base: position 6,362,883 of record JALAZF010000311.1, read on the forward strand.
AACGCTTTTTGCATAATAATATTACAGTAGAAATTGCCTAGGAATAGGGATACTGTGTAGTAACCGTGATAATCTTGTTAAAAACACAAAGCTTGATATTCATCCTAAACTGCTAAGGAATTAGAGTATAGGATGAATACCAAAGGTTTTTCTGGCTAAGGAGTTGGAGAAAAACATTCTTAGGATTCGGTAAAGGTTATTTTAAAGCATTATCTCCTCGAAGAAGGATTTAGGTTAGTGCAAAGCAATTCATACACCTTACCCTGACATGCTCTCTTATATCTGTTAAAAGTCAATTTTATTTTTCTGCTCTATTTTCTCATTACCGTTATTATTTTCTTAACACACCAAACCCCCAAGGTATTTTTATTTAATTGAATCATTATCGAACTTATATTTTCTACGCAGTCCTCGAGATTGATTCTGGGGATAAAACCCCCTTTTATTACTACATCGGTGAGAATAATACACTTGTTATTTTACCGATCAAGTTTTTGGCACCGTTGCCGGGGACTGCCAAAATATAAGTTTTTGATTTTAATTCAATTAAAATTTGTCACTCTGTGACTAAAATTTTATTTTTGTTATTTTTATTTTTATTTTATAACTTTTGGATTATTACTGATAGTTGTCTAATCTGTGTATGCGAGGAAAGCCCTCAGCTGAATTTATTTTTGACATAGAACCAAAAAGATCGTTGCGCACAAGACTCTGAAAAGCTAAAATAGAAAGACTAGCAGCGCCAGGTTCAGAACTGGTGATTTCAGAAGCGGAAAAAGAGGAAGAAATTTATGTTCATTCTGAGAATTCTGACTCAGGAGCTGATACAGACACAGAGACACAACCAGAGACTGTAATCATGGCTGGAAATTAACCAGCAGAGAGACTTCTGGTGATTATGGCGGAGCTAATGCTCCAACTGGGCGGTTCACCATAGTGAATCAATCGATCAATGTACCACACTTTCAGTTACACCCGACTACGATCAGGCAGCTTGAAAAGAGACTGTTCACCAGAAAAATAAATGAAGATGCAAACAAACATTTGCAACGGTTTCTTACAATGAGCACAACCTTGAAGATCGAGGCGCACTCAGAAGAGGCGAAGAAGCTAAGGATGTTTCCATTCACCTTAGTGGAAGATGCTGAAGAGTGGTTTTACTCCCTACCTACGGGAAGTATAACTACGTGGGAAGAAATGGAAACAACATTCTTGAATGAGTATTTTCCGGCTTCTGTTTACATCCGCAAGTGTTACGACATAGTGAATTTTAAACAGAAAGAGGGAGAATCACTGGGGGATGCATACAAAAGGTTCAAAAGGTTATTGGTAGCTTGCCTAACTCACAATATGGATCCCACCGAACAGATGCAGATGTTTGTGAATGGGTTGAGAATAAAGACCAAACAATTAATTGATACAGCTGCCGGTGGTTCATCAAACTTTACAACAACCACTGGTATAAAGAAGATTATAGAAGCTATAACAGCAAATGCGCATTTGGAGCTGTATGACAGTACTATGAGTAAGCCAGAAGGGATCATTGACTTAAAGCTGGCAGACCAGGTGGTAAAAATGGAAGATCAGATTATTGCCGAGGTAGAAAGAAGATTGAAGGCAATGAATTTGAAGACTCAGACTGTTGCCCAAGTTCAACCGATCCAAGCAGTTAATTGTGAGATTTGTAATGGACCGTATTTTACTGTACATTATGTTGTGACTGCGCAACAAATTGAGGAGATTAAGTATCTAAGGAAAAATAATCCCTATTCTCAGACTTATAATCCGGGTTGGAAGAATCATCCCAACTTCTCGTGGAAGGATCAACAAGGGAATGCACAACAACCCTACCAACAACAAGCACCAAAGATGGAAGATTGGGAGCTGGCCATTGAAAAGATGGCTGCTCAGAGTTCTCAATTCCAAGAGGAAACGAGAAATAATCAAAGGAACACCACTGCTTCCATAAAAAATCTTGAAGTACAGATGAGTCAGATAGCACAACAACTTACCAATGTTCAAGCACCAGGTTCTCTTCTGAGTGCTACCGTAACAAATCCAAGAGATCATCAGAATGTTAGTACTGTGACGACCATAAGCGGTAAAGCTCTTGAAGCTCCTGAGGAAAAGTATGAAAATGAAGACCAACTGCTTGAAGTCGATTTGGAGATTAAAGAAAATAAATTTGTTGATGAGGAAGTGATTGGACTACACCGGTGGTGAAAGAGAAAAGTGTTGAGCGAAAACCGGTCGTAAAGCTCCCATTCCCAACAAGAAATAAGAAAAAGGGGCAGCAAGAGAAAAACTTTGAAATATTTCTAGAGATGTTCAAGAAGCTTGAAATCAACATCCCATTTTTGGAGGCACTTGAACAAATGCCCACCTATGCCAAGTTCATGAAGTACATCATATCAAAGAAGCGCACCATTGATACTAATCCTATTATTCTAACCGAAACTTATAGTGCTATTTTACAGGGTATGAAGATTCCGGCAAAGAAGAATGATCGAGGTTCCGTCACCATCCCTTGCACCATTGGGGATAGGTCATTCAAAAAAGCTCTTATTGATTTGGGAGCAAGTGTGAGTCTCATGCCGTTATCCATCTATAAGAAATTGGGGATATGAATGGTGCAGGATACTAGGATGACGCTTCAATTTACTGATCATTTTGTAAAGAAACCTTACGGTGTCGTTGAAGATGTTCTTGTGAAGATTGATAAGTTCGTGTTCCCGGTGGAATTTGTAATTTTAGAGATGCCGGAAGATGAGGAAATTCCTCTCATTCTTGGAAGACCCTTTTTGGAGACCGGAAGGTGTTTGATAGACATAGAGGAAGGTACTATGACGTTGAAAGTCTATGATGAGGAATTGAAAATCGATGTTCGAAACACCATGAAATACAAAAATGATGTTGGCACTAGTCACACCATAGAGGTGATAGATCAAGTGATTTCTCATGAGAATCCTCTAAATGCTCCACAGTTACCTTTGGAGAGAGTGTTGAGTTTGTTCATTTTTGAAAGTGACCATGAAGTTGACAACAAAGAATCAGAAGTGTTAGCTATGATGGAAGCACAACCTCCAGGGAAAGGATTTAGACTACACCGGTGGGAAGATCTAAGGTAACCTCAGTTATCGGAAGAGAATAAGGAGACTAAGAAAGGGACGGAGTTGAAACAACTCCCCGAAAATCTCAAATATATCTTCCTCGACACCGAAGGTAAATGCCGGACTATTATAAACTCAAGCCTCAAGAGTGTTCAAGAGGAAAAGCTCATCCAAGTTCTAAAAAAAAATACAAAAATGCTATTGGATGGGCAATTGAGGATTTAAAAGGCATCAGTCATACGGTTTGCATGCATAAGATTCTCATGGAAGATGATCATAAACCGGTTGTCCAACCCCAACGAAGACTTAACCACGCCATGAAGGATGTAGTTTGAAAAGAAGTGGTAAAGTTGTTAGATGCAAGGCTTATCTATCCTATATCTGACAGCTTATGGGTTACTCCAGTACATGTTGTTCCTAAGAAAGGGGGAACCACCATGATCATGAATGAGAAAAATGAGCTCATCTCTACAAGGATGGTTACAGGTTGGCGAGTGTGTATTGACTACAGGAGGTTAAACTTAGCAACGAGAAAAGGCCACTTTCCGTTGACATTTATTGATCAAATGTTGGAAAGGTTGGCGGGTCATGAATTCTATTGTTTCCTTAATGGTTACTCTGGTTATAATCAAATAGCAGTTGCTCCAGAAGATCAAGAGAATACGACATTCACATGCCCTTATTGTGTTTTTGCTTACAGAAGAATGCCATTTGGGTTATGCAATGTGCCCGCTACATTCCAAAGATGCATGACATCCATTTTTGCTGACATGCTTGAAAATCATATGGAAGTGCTCATGGACGATTTTTCTGTTTTTGGTTCTTCTTTTGATAATTGTTTGACTAAACTCTCTCTTGTTTTAGAAAGATGCCAGAAAACCAATTTGATTCTCAATTGGGAGAAGTTCCACTTCATGGTGCGCGAAGGAATAGTCTTGGGTCACAAATTTCCCACAAGGGAATATAAGTGGACCAAGCAAAAATTGATGTGATATCAAAGCTTCCACCCCCGATAAATGAAAAAGGTATAAGAAGTTTCTTAGGACATCCGGGTTTTTACCGCAGGTTCATAAGAGACTTTTCTAAGATTGCCAAACCTCTAACTACTCTTTTGTTTAAGGATAAGGCTTTTGTGTTTGATAAAGAGTGTGCCGATGCATTTGAGACACTAAAGAATAAATTAGCGTCGGCACCAATTGTTATTGCCCCTGATTGGTCTCTACCATTTGAGATCATGTGTGATGCGAGCGATATTGCAGTGGGGGCAGTTTTAGGACAACGAAGAGAAAAATTATTACATGTTATTTACTACGCTAGTTATGTTTTGAACCCTGCACAGATGAATTATGCAACTACTGAAAAGGAGTTGTTAACAGTAGTTTATGCCTTTGATAAATTCAGGCAATATCCGTTGGGTTCTAAAGTCATTGTTTATGCTGACCATGTTGCTTTAAAGTATTTGTTTGCTAAGCAGGATTCTAAGCCAAGACTACTGAGATGGATCTTGCTCCTGCAGGAGTTTGATGTGGAGATTCGTGACAAGAGAGGGTGTGAAAATACTATTGCAGATCACCTCTATCGAATGTCACCAATTGAAGAAATAGAGGACATGTGCCTAATAAAGGATGAGTTTGCTGATGAACACATCCTCGCTGTTATTGGTGTTCCATGGTTCCCAGACTATGTGAACTATTTGGTAGGTGGTGTTATCCCTGATGATTTTGACTCTAACAGGAAAAATAAGTTTTTGCATGATTGCAGGTTCTATTTATGGGATGACTCATTCTTATACAAACGAGGTATAGATGGGTTGGTTCGAAGGTGTGTTCCAGAAGAGGAACAGAGGGATGTTCTTAAAGCATCTCAGACTATGGAGGGAACTTTAGTGGTGATAGAACCGTAGTAAAAGTCCTCCAGTCAGGGTTATATTGGCCATCACTGTTCAAAGATGCCCAAGAGATAGTCAAGGAGTGCGACAGATGTCAGCGAACAGGTAATATTTCAAAGAGAAATCAGATGCCTCAGAATGCCATGTTGGAAGTCGAGTTATTTGATGTTTGGGGTATAGACTTCATGGGCCCATTCCCACCATCATTTGGAAAAATTTACATTCTAGTGGCAGTGGATTATGTCTCTAAATGAGTAGAAGTCGTTGCTTTGCCAACTAATGATGTGAAAGTGGTAGTTAAATTTCTGAAGGAAAATATATTTGCAAGGTTTGGAGTGCCAAGAGCTCTAATAAGTGATGAAGGAACATATTTCCTAAATCATCTCATGGAGAAGCTACTCCGGAAGTATAATGTGAAGCATAGAATTGCTACCCCTTACCACCCTCAAACCAGTGGCCAAGTGGAGGTGTCGAATCGTCAACTCAAATAGATCTTAGAAAAGACTGTGAGTTCATCTCGAAAGGATTGGGTAACCAAGTTGGATGATGCGCTGTGGGCATATAGAACTGCTTTCAAGACATCCATAGGTATGTCTCCCTATTAACTACTGTATGGAAAAGCTTGTCATTTACCTTTAGAGCTTGAACACAAAGTTTTGTGGGCATCAAAATTCCTTAATTTGGATCTTTCTAAAGCGGGAGGTTCCCAAATCCTTCAACTCCATGAGTTAGAAGAATTTCGGAATCGAGCGTACGAGAATGCCAAGGTTTACAAAGATCAAACTAAAAAATGGCATGATCGAAGGATCCAAAAGAAGGAATTTTGGGAAGGACAGTTCGTTCTGTTATATAATTCCTGGTTGAAGTTGTTCCCTGGAAAATTGAGGTCTAAATGGTCAGGACCCTTTCTTGTTCACAAGGTGTTTCCCCATGGAGAAATCGAATTAAAAAATCAAGCAAATGGGGACACTTTTAAGGTGAATGGGCAGAGGTTGAAGCCCTATTACCAAGGACAGGAGAGTGGTCAGATAGATGATGTTCATCTTGCACGATAAGATGGACGACCATCGAGCCATGCGACGTTAAACGAAGTGCTTCGTGGGAGGCAACCCACGCGTTTTATCTCTAATCGTTTCTTTGGTTTTTGTTGTGTTTTAGGTTTTATGTAAATACACACAGAGTCTTTCACAAGAGAGCGAAGGCATCTCTAATCATGCAATATTTCATCAGTTATCAATAGAATACCATATGTCGGAGGAAGAAGGAGTAAAACTGAAGAAACAGCGAAAAATGTGAAAAAATAGGGGCCTGTTAAAATTTTAAGGTTTACAGTAGGCTGACACGGCCGCCCGTGTCAGCTCTACTGAAGCATGGATGTTAAAAATTGAGATTTTGAAGTGGAGGCAGTGCCTGACACGGCCGGCCATGTCACCGGACACGGCCCGTGTCAGGCGAGCAAAATTTTTTCCAAATTTTTGTAGTCTGTGTTCCTTGTGGGACCCATCCACTTAAACACCTCTCCCCACTCATTAACCATCATTAACCATCAGATTTTCACTTTTTTTCTCTCTCATTATTCACCTTCTCCTTCATCTTCTCAACCTCCTCTCAAACCTCCATAACCCTCACGAACAAAAGCTTCAATCTTTCCCCACTTTACCACCTTAAAACAAAAACTTCCTTCACAAAAAGTGTTCCATTCTCCGTTGCCTACAACATTCCGGCAACTTTTTCTACTAACGCCGTATTTTGTTTTCGTGTAATTTTTCAGGTACCAAAATGCCCCCACGAAGAACTGTTAAAGGAAAACAATTTGCTGCGGAAGCATCCGGAACACGGAAACGGAGCAGCTGTACTCCTAATCCCCATGACATAATTTTCGCCATGCCGGCACAAGAACGACACTATTTTAGTCAAGTCTAACGGAAGCACACCCCACCAGGTACATGTGCAATACCACTCTTGCTAAATTAGGATTAACGGTAGAAGTACACAAAATGTTCCATGTTTTAGATATGCTGGAATTTATGCAATTCGTAGCACCCACTTACGAGCGCATAACTTTGGAATTTTTTAGTACTGCAGAATTTCAATTGCATAAACGCTGGACATGTACCTCTCGTGAATATTACGGTACGTTAGAGTTCCATCTTTTTAATGGTGATCATTCTTAGACTGTGGAAGAGTTGAGAGGTATTCTCTGACTCCCGACAACTGGCCTCGGAGTTGTTCTGGATGAGTTTAACACTGGCACGATCTGGACTGCCATTACAGGTAAGACCGAGTATGTCGCAAAAGCGGGAAAAGCCTCGGGCATCCAGAACCCTTGCTTTAGATATGCCCAAAATGGGCTTGCTTATACTATATTTGGCAGGGGTGACAACACTGGTGTGGCCACTAAGAGGGAACTGCTTTTCCTATATGCTATGACTAAGAGGATTTCGGTGAATGCTGTCGCATTTGCGGCCGATTATCTGGGACGAGTGGGTCGAGCGGCCAAAGGTGGGATTTCTGTTGGGGGTATGATTCCCCATATAGCTAGGCATTTTGAATATGACCCTATCTTGGATACTTAAACCCCAGTGGCGGGTAAGATGAAGCTGGACATGAGTGTCCTGATCCAACAGGGCATGATTTCTAGTGGAGCTAACTTTTATTCTGTGCTTAATCATCATAAATTTGTTATAGCTCTCCCTTACCCCAAGAGAATTTCTACTGATAACTGTGATAACTGGTTGTATGCTAATACCGTCCCTGAGGACGAGGACGAGTTTAAAGATTTTGATGCTGGTGACCAGCATGATGAGAATGCTCAGGACCATGAGCAGTTTGTGCCTCCTCCTGAAATTCCCACCCAAACCAGTGGAGGGTCATAATCTATGCCTAAAGACCAGTGGTCGTGGGTGCGAACCAAGTTGGGTGACCTCCGAGCGGAGCAGTCACGCCAAGGGGTAGAGCATGCTCGTCAGGGAGCGGTAATGGATGAGATGCACTAGTTGACACAACAGTTAATGTTGCAATTTCCTCCTCCCCAGTGAGGCTCTGTGAGTTCCCCTCCTATCTTGTCCTAAAACATTGAGGTCAATGTTTGGTTCAAGTGTGGGGGGGGGGGGGGGTTCTTGTTTTTCAGTATTTTCAATTTTGCATTGCATTCCTTTACTGTTTATTTTTACTGTTGGTGTTTAACTTTGATTAGTGTGTTTGTGTTGTGCGTGTTCCAGATTGAGGGTGTTTTTGCCGGATGAATGATGAAACGTGTAGTTAGTGGATGAAAAGACACAACCCCGACTTGCTCCCCAGGAAAGCCCCGAAAGTGAACACGACTGAAGTAGATTATTGGACATGACATGCTGACACTGACCGAAGATTGGAGTACTGTGCACCCGAGCCGGGAAGGAAGCTACACCACACTAGAGGTAGTTCAAAACCTGTAAGCTATACCAGACATGGTGAGAGGCATAAAAGGCCAAACACATCATCATCATGAGAGTTCTTTAGGTATGACTTCATCACTCTTAGTTTGTGTATTTGTCTATTGGAATTTCACTGCACACGTATACACTGAGACACTTGTTTCTTTTAACCCCGAGCCTTTCCAACCATCCCTTTAAGTTATCCTTTGTTTAACCCCACTTGAGCCTTTCACCTTTTGTTTGTTTATTTACCGCATAATTAAACCATAAGCCAAACACTCCCTTACCCAACTCATTTAGGTGTTGTTAATTATTGATCTGTGAAAAATACTGAGTTTGGGGTTAGGACACTCATGAGAACTAGGTGAGTGCAAGAAAAAAAAGAGAAAAAAAAAGAAAAAAGAAGAGAAAAGATTTGAAAAAAAAGAGAAACACAAAGATGAAAAATGAATAAAGCACTTACCTAGAGGATGATATAGTTTAAAACTTGCAAAGCAAGCTCAAAAGAAAAATGTGAGCATAAACTAAAAATCCTATCATAACAGTGTCTGATACCCTTAATTTTGAAAAGTGCAAGAACACAGAGATGAGAATGATGACACTAAAGATGAGCCATAAACCACTTGTTTTCCCTTTTTGTTTGTTTATCCCACCTTGACCCTAATCCCCATTACAACCTTCAAAGTCCTCAAAAAGTGTGTATTGTGTGTGTGTGTGTGAAATGAAGATAGATTATATTCAAACTTATGAGTTGATTTAGCATGCTCTGACTGTTGAGTGTAAATGATCTAACCCAGAGAGATTTGGTGAGAGTGTGAAAAGATGACAAGTTTAGAGATACTTTGATGTGGAAGTGTGGCTGAATGTTCGGATCGGGATGCAGGAAACGTGATTGGGAAAGTCAAAGGATGTTTACGAAAGATATCATATGTGTTGTGGTAAATTAAATGTTTGGAATTCGGGGGTGACCGTTTTACTGTCTAGAACATTACTTGAGGACAAGCAATGAGCTGAGTTTGGGGCTGTGATCGGACACCATTTCTATGAGGTTTCATTCATTTATTCGGCATAAATTCAAGAAATTGGTAACACTCTGTTGGTTTCTTTTATTGTTTCTTGAGTTAATTCCATCTTTTGAAGTTTCATTATAGCATATTATGATTTAGAGTTTTTTGTCGATTTAGTGGCATTTTACGCGTTGGTTGGGTAGTTTCTATGGTTTCAGGTCCAGATACAAATCCCAAAGGATGTGTGCGAAGAAAATGAAGGTTCTGGAGATTGGAAGAAGATTTTGGAAGGATATCAGGGGGCTGACACGGGCCGTGTCAGGTTGGTGGCAAGACAAAGAAAAATTGAAGGATCCCAGGGAGCTGACATGGCCGCCCTTGTTAGCTGACACGGCTCGTGCCAGCAAGCCTGGGAAGAATGGTTTTGAAGCAGCGAGGAAGAGGGCCAACATGGCCACCCGTGTCAGCTAACACGACCCATGTTGGCCAAGGCGCTACTGTAGCATGCGATTTTTGTCGGTGACGCGACCACCTTATCGCCATGGGTTTCTCTTCATCTCAATGGTAGGAGTGGGGTGCTACTTTCTGATTTCTTATTTATCCTATGAAGCTGGAAAGGAAAGGGAAGCTATCTAAAACTAACCTTGCAAGCAAATGTTTAACTGAACAAATGCTTAAAGAGATTCGGGGAGTTCGGGGCCAGGTTATACAATGGGGAGTTGTCAATTACCCATTATATATGTGGTTATCCACAGGTTGTTAGCAATTATCCTTATTGCTTTTTACTTACTGGTGTTTGTCTGTTGTGGGTTGGGAAAGTTTCTCCTTTGGGTGTTTGAGAGAGAGTGTGAGTTTTTGATGATTTCGGGTTTTCCGAGGTTTTTGATGAGTGAAGGTACTGGACCTAAAGTTTTTGATTGGTGTGCTCGCTAAGATTTCGCAATCTTATGCCTACGTATTCCCGTTAAAGAAAACAGGGAAATCAGAGCAATAGTAGTTCCTCCTATTCTATGGGAGGAAAAGATGTTTTGGTGTCTTGTTCAAAGCCCAAGATTGAAGCTAAATGAGTATTTGTGTCTTGTTCAAAGCCCAAGATTGAAGCTAAATGAGTATTTGTGTCTTTTTCAAAGCCCAATATTGAAGCTAAATGAGTATTTGTGTATTGTTCAAAGCCCAATATTGAAGCTAAATGAGTATTTGTGTCTTGTTCAAAGCCCAAAATTGAAGCTAAAAGTTTGATTGAGAGAGAATTTATCATCTCTAAAGGGAGACATCTCGTTTGTTTATCACAACTGTTGGGTGACTGATTATAAAGGAAAATTACTTTAACTGGGATATGTGAATCCAGCAATGCATAATTTCTTTTATGAGGGATTTGTCCTGAAGGAGAAAACTTTAACTCAGTGTTGAGCAATGCCATTTTTCCTTAGGAATCTTTCATGCTAAGAGAGGGGCAGTGGCGTGGATGTAAATAATCCAGAGGCTTGCCACATACAGCAATTAGATGAAAGAGGAGTTTTACCAGGATAAGAGATGGACTACAACTTGGATTTTTGAATCAACAAGTGTGCCACTTATAACAGTTATCTGGGATTAAGGTTTGTTTTGAATGTCTGTTTTGATGTGTGATTGTACAGAGAAATGTCTTTCTACAGAGAGTTTTTTTATTTCCTCTAAGGGGATGTTGGTTTTATTGTGTGCCTTGATAAAAGCCCAAGGTTGAAGCTAAGAGATTGATTGACTCCACTGGGGAGGTCATTATACAAAGCCTCAAAGGAGGCTGGAAAAGACTGACTCAACAAGAGAGTGTTTATCTGTCTTGTACAAAGCCCAAGATTGAGGCTAAAATAGATTTGACTCTTTTGGGGATATCATTATACAAAGCCTAAGAGGAGGCTAAAAGTTGACTTTTCCGGGGAATATTTTGTTTGTCTTGTACAAAGCCCAAGATTGAGGGTAAAAGGGGAAACTGTCTCTACTGGTGAGAGGTTTTATCTGTCTTGTACAAAGCCCAAGATTGAGGCTAAAAGATGATTGACTCTGCTGGAGAGTATGATTTGTCTTATACAAAGCCCAAGATTGAGGCTAAAAAGGGATTGAATCTGCTTAGGGAGAATTTTATGTGTCTTGTACAAAGCCCAAGATTGAGGCTGAAAAGGGTTGACTCAACAAGAGAGTGCTTTTATGGTGTCTTGTACAAAGCCCAAGATTGAGGCTGAAAAGGGTTGACTCAACAAGAGAGTGCTTTTATGGTGTCTTGTATAAATCCCAAGATTGAGGCTAGAAACATATTGACTGACTTAGCTGAAGATATTTATGGGTGTCTTGTACAAAGCCCAAGATTGAGGCTGAAAAAGGTTAACTCAACAAGAGAGTGTTTTAAGAAAGAAGATGGACTCAACAAAAGGGTGCTCTTGAGGCTAACTCTGCTGAGGAAAATCATTATACAAAGCCTAAGAGGAGGTTGTCTTTTGCTAAGGCTTATTGAGATCCAGAGGCAGGTCCAAGTCGGGGGGTCAACTCTTGCTGAGGGTTTACAGAAGAGTTGAGGTATCAGATGCCTTGAGGTTCTGATTTGGGATAGTGTTATATTGATGATAAGCTGGCTGGGGAAATTTAGGATGAAAGACTGAGTTTCAGATCCTGTGAGGGTTTTAACTCTACTGGAGATTGGTTAAATAACCAGGGTTCCTCCTGTGTTTATAGGGAACTTGAGAATGTCTTTGAGATCCAAGAGGATATTAGACTGTCCAAGTCTACTGGTATGGAAGAGTTTATCTTTGTATGATACCCAAGAGGAGGCTAGTGTTTTAAGGGATGAGTGTCAACCCTAAAATTGGTCTGAGATTTTGACTCTGCGGAAAGACTGCTCTAACAAAGGATGACTAAGTTCTGTCCTATACCTTTAAGAGGTCTTCAGGGTCCTTGTATTAAGCCCAAGAGAAGGCATGAAAACTTCTAAGAAGCCGGTGGGTCCTTGTACAAAGCCCAAGAGGAGGCTGGGATGCTTTTAGGAAGCCTGTGGGTCCAAACTTATGAAAAGTTCAAGAAAATTTTCACCGGGAATAATCTTTCCTTTAATGAACAGTTCTAGGGTTTGAAGAAATTCAAGAGAGGTTTCACCGGGAATTAATCCTCTCTAGGGGAGTGAATTTCTTTGACAATTTTCTAATAGTGACATTCTGAGAAAAGTTTCACCGGGAATAATGTCTTTCTCTTTGTTCCATATTGTATAAGCCCAAGAGGAGACAAGAGTGTATCTGGAATTCCTATAGGGAACTAATTTTGACTGTGTTAAAAGAGTGACCACTTGCTTTATCTAATCCTAGACCTAATTGTCGGGGAAAACTCTAAGCAAATATATACAAGCATATATATATATACATATGAAATATATACAAGTATGTAAAAGAGGGTAGGAGGACTTACAGGTGAGCAAGCTTCCAGCACAAACAAATATATATATATATATATATATATATATATATGCAAGTATGTAAAAGAAAGCTGTTTAAAACTTACAGGCGAGCAAGCTTCCATTGTAACAGCTGTATGGTTAGTTGTTCAAGAAATTAAAGAAAGTTTTGATAACAACTATGGATTTGAAACTAAATCAAAAGGGAAAGTTGTTTTGAAAAGAAGATTGGGGCTTATACTCAAGTAGAGGCCCATGGAAAGACAGTGATTGCACCGTCGTTTTTGAAAACAGTACTGGGACTTATACAATGACTGAGGCCCAAAAAGGTTTTCTGTACAAAGAGATGGGTCTTACACTCTATTAAGAGGCCCAAAGTGTTTGAAAAAGAAAAGAAATGGGACTTACAACACGAGGGTAGGCCCAGATGATTTTGTTTTGAAATGGCGATCGCGCCGAGATTTTTAAAATCGTATCTGGACTTATACAATGACTAAGGCCCAAAATGGTTTTCATGTACAAGGAATGGGTCTTACACTCTATTAGAGGCCCAAAGTGTATTTTAAAGAGAAAGATGGGACTTACAACACAAAGGGGAAGCCCAGATGGTTTTTGTTTAAAAGGTGACGATCGCGCCGCGGATTTTTAAGGTATTGAGACTTATACAATGACTGAGACCCAAAAAGGTTTTTATTTACAAAGAGGCTGGGTCTTACACTCTATTAGAGGCCCAAAGTGTTTTGAAAAAGATTTGTGAGGGTGAAAATAATCAAAACCCTAATTTGATTTTAAAATGTATTTTAATTGAATAAAAATTCAATTAAAATGATCAAAATTATCAAACATGTGTGAAAAACAAGTTGTGATCTTGGATTAATGTTTGAAAAATCATGTTTCATTCATAGAATGATTTGAAAATCATTTGAATTTGCAAAACCAGCTGGAATCCTTAGGAACAAGAATTGGCTCTTTCTTGCAAAAGGGGCAAAAGTTACCAAGATAGTGTAAGACCCTAAGTTTTGACCCCTAAGATACCACATATCATTCACATCTCATTTTGCATCTTTAACACAAACAAGATCATGCTTTGGTTCCTTTATCCCTCTCTTCTTTGGGTTTATGCCTTGCAGAGATCACTGAGCATCTGTGTCTTTCTTACTTGCCTTTATTTGCTTATGTTTACTAACCTTTAATCAAAATCCAAAAAATATGCTTGTTTCCCTTTTACTAACTTTTTCAGGAAGGATTTGAGTCAAGGATATCAAACAGTCCCTCAGCTCGAATGAATTTCATCAAAACAAAGTCAAAGTTGATCTGCAAACAATTCAAAATTCATCTGATCAAGAGTTTCCAATATTTAATTGATTATCATTCAAGAGATTCCAAGGTTCATGTGTTTATTTCCATGCCTTCTTTGACACGCAAGAAAAATCGAGTCAGAGCCAAGACATCACATCAAAAAGCCATTTTCCTCATTTTTCATTATGTTAATCGATTAACCTAATTGCACTGTGAAGTGGTTAATCGATTAACATTAGCAATTTTTGAAAAAATGTGCCAAATTCAAATTCTGCAGCAATTGGCACCAATTCTCAGCCCTTGATCACATGTGGAATATTCTAGACCATCTCATTTTAATTCCCTTACATCACTTTGATCGTTTCCTACCATACACCTTCATTAATCACCAATCTTTTATGAATTTCCCTCCAAATTTGAATTCCAATCCCAATTTTCATTTCCAAACCAAACTCCAATCCACCAAATTTTCCAAGCCTAAACTCTATAATTAGAGCCCTCATTTCATTCATTCTTCAAGCTTTTGAGAGCCAACAAACCTCTTGCAAATTCTCTCCTCAACCACCAAAATTCACCAAAGCTCACTTTTCTTCTTTTGAAAGTTAACAAGAATTAACATCGAATCTTGTTCAACTTTGAGCTCAACCTTCATCCAAGCTTGTTTTCTTCATCAATTCTCATAGATCAAGGCTTTGGAATGTGGATCTTAGAACAATTTGAAGGAATTTTCAGATTTGGAGTGGTAATCTCATTTTCCACCATTGTTGTTCTTGATTTCATCTTCCACAATGTAGATCCCTTGTTGATCTTGTTTGCTTGATCTTTGGATCTTGCAATTTGTGTTTGATTACTGGTTTTTACTGCTGTTTTACTCAAAATTTCGTGCACAATTGCATCCTTGATCATGAGATGTTTGAATAAATGATTGATCAAGGATTATGCAATTTTCAAATTGATTTTTTGCTATTTTTACAGTGTTAATCGATTAACCAAAACATGCACGAATTGGTTAATCGATTAACAGTTGAATTCTGCGTAAAAAATTGGAAGTTTACACTGGTTAATCGATTAACATAATTACACTGTGAGTTGGTTAATCGATTAATCAGCATCCAGAATGTGAAAAATGCTTGTTTTTGGGACTGTTTTGGTTTTTTTTTTTTTTCATTTTCTTCCCTTTCCTTTGTTCTTAGCCTTAGATCACATATTTTCGTAGTTTAATTTGGCTTTCTCTTCATCTATTTCCCTTTTCTTTTGATCGATGAAAGTTTTATGGATCATAGAATTCCATTGTTGAATTTTGATCAAGACTAGATCGCTACCTTCTTTTCTTTTCGTGCGGTATTACTTTCGGATGATGATCTACATATCGTTCATCTAGCATGCATTAGCACAAAGATCTATTGACCGGCCTCATTGTAGGGTAATTACTCCGTAAATTACTCAGCAATTGCTTAACATAGCGCAACATTATGTCCTGTATCGGAAAACAACTCAATGTTGATTATTTTTTGTATTAGGTTCAAAATCTATGAAGCTTGTTGTTGTAGAGGCTTTGATTCTATCAATATTCTAACAAGTCTTCATTAACCTTGATATAAGTACATTATTCAATCATTATTGATCACTTACTCTAACAACTAATTACTAACTTCTAACTTCTTTACAATTCCTTCTCGCTCCCTATCTCTCTTTTACTTTTATGCTCCATTTTTTATCATTTCATATCATGTTTATGCTTCCGCAATTTTTCCTTTGTCCGTTGGACATATGTTTATGCTTCCACAATTTTTCCTTTGTTCGTTGGACATATGTTTATGCTTCCGCAATTTTTCCTTTGTTCGTTGGACACATGTTTATGCTTATGCCTTTTTCTCTTTGTCCACTTGGACCAAAAACATTAATAAAGGCCAAAACCTCTAAAAAACTTGTGCTTCTAATCTTGGACTATGGTTACTATCCTTTGCAATGGACATGGAATTTTGCACCTAGACCTTGGACTTCAATGCTATTCTTGGATCCTTGGACTTAGAACTAGGGCTTTTTCCATTTGCTTTGGAATTATGGTTCGAAGACCTTGGACATCTATTGCAATTCTTGGAACCTTGGACTTAGAACTAGGACCTTTTCCCTTTGCTTTAGAATTATGGTTCGAAGACTTTGAAGACTTGTGATTTTGCTTGGTTTATGGTGAAAACAACTACATTTGTGGTTAGATCATTCTTATCCTTAGCTTTTACTTTATGCTTTAGGATAGCCACTTCTTCTCCTCCCTATTCTTCAATTTTCAAAACTCTCTCCCTTTTTCAAAACCTTCTTGATTTCAAACTATCACCTCTTTCATAATCAAACCTTGACTTTGTCAAGTGATTTTTACTCTTTTCCTTTCATTTCTTAAAAAAATGCTAAACTACATAAGCATATTGACACCTTTTTCAAAAGACTTTTAAAAACATCAAACTCACCAAACTCTCTTTTCGTGCCCTTGTGCACTTTTTCCTTTAACTTTTTCATAAGTTTAGACATGATTCATTTCTTTAAGCGGAATTATTCGCTTGGAAATGACGACTTGTCTTTACACTTAAAATCAACCATAACAAACAAATTTCATTCTTTGTATCAAGAACTACGGGGTTTTGATCCTACATTGCACACCGTGTGTACGTAGGCATGAAGCGACAAGTCTCTCCAAACACAAAAATCTAAAAAACAACTTCTCCTCTCATCTCCTCAATCACTTTTTCAAGCAAATATTTTCAAACCAAAAATGGTAGATATTTCAAAGGGTTCCCGTGGAGTACCACAAATGCTTTGGGTGCGTAAAACCTTCCCTCTGCATAACCAACCCCCCTTACCCAGTCTCTCTTCACTTGTTCTTGTTTTTGAGCTTGTGTAGGTTTTGTTCGCTCCTTTTCCTTTCCTTTTTGGATAAAATAAAAGTGCGGCGGCGACTCTTGCTTTTCGAGTTAAGTTAATCAATAACTTATACTCACGATTTTGCCGCTACAGAAAAGTGGCGACTCTGCTGGGGAATCTGGTTCTTAGTGGGTTCGGCCTACTTTGATTTATTTAATGCTTTTTGTCTGATTTGTTTGTTATTGATTATTCTGTCAGGGTGCTTGGTGATCTGTGTGGTGAGATAAGCCTAATACCCATGCTTGAGTGTACACCTAGGACTAGTATGGAAAGTAGTGGGACCTACGCGCCATCTTGGTACGTTTGGTGTTCACGAAATTCACATCCAGACGAGGTTTTCTTGGGAGATATTCTGATGTGCGCGTCTTGCGCATTTCAGGGTGTTGATCTAGAGAGCTGTTGACTCTGGTGACCATCCCCGAGGACTCAGTTGAGGCACTCCTCCCAGGAGGTAGTAACGGCAGACCAAAAATGGCAAACCCGTTATGCTTCTTAATCCGAGGACCCGAAGCTGAGGACTTTAGAACCCTTAACCCATCTTGGCCTTATTAGGACGTGGTGCGGTGGCTATTCAGGTGCAGACTTGAATCGGTTGTTACGCGATACCACACTCAGACGAGACTCTCTTGAGAATATTATTGACTACCAAGTAATTGGGAAATGGATAATATCCAAAAGATGGGTTGTAGACTCTGGGAACTTCTTTAGAACCTTGTTCGGCGGGTGTTATACCCTTAGTACATACCTTTGTGGGTTGGTTCTTAACCTTGACTCCATGCTCGTGACTCGAAACTTTGAACCTGTGTGCTTTGAGTGATCTTGTTTGTGGTTGTTGCATCCATGCACTCTTGCATCCATGAGCATACATATGCATTTATCCAAGTTGTCTCAGAAACTCATTTCAACTGTCTCCTTCTCCAGTTATCTATTCACCGTCAAGTTGTTTCCTCAACACAACTACGGAACTAGAGTTGCCGTCAGATTAAGAATGGAAAATCAAGAACAACACAATGCCAAAGTCAGAATGGAAATTGATGAGTTGAAGGCCGGTATGACCAAGCTCACAGAAATGATGCAAGTTCTAATTGCTAGAGGTGAACCACCTCAAAGGACTGTGATTGTTGAAACTTCAACTGCTGCTGTTGACCCTCCACTGACTCAACAACCAGCTTCTACTTGGCCAGAATTTGGGTTACCTCCGAATTACTCGCCACCCTTTACAACTACTCCTGTGTTTGTCCCGTCTGTACTGCCAGTATCTTCAGCTCCATTGTTCACTGAACCTCAGCCTGTTGTGTATTCTGTTGCTCAAGTTATTCCTGAGAACCCTCCTTTCGTGTACCATGTTGCTGGTCCACAATCTGAAAGTCAGGGAGAAGCTGGATACATTGAAGAAGTCAGAGAGCAATGCCAAACTCTAGACAAAAGGATAAGAGCCGTGGAAGGAAATGATGTCTTTAGTGCTGCCGCAATGGACCTGTGCTTGATTTCAGATTTGGTTATGCCTGCGAAATTCAAAACTACTGATTTTGAGAAATACAAGGGGTACACCTGTCCCAGAAGCCACTTGGTGATGTACTGTCGCAAGATGGCTGCTCATGCCAAAAACGACAAACTGCTCATTCACTGTTTCCAAGACAGCTTGAGCGGTGCTTCAATGAAATGGTATATGGGACTTGAGAAGAACCGTATCCAAAGCTGGAAGGACTTGGCTGATGCTTTCTTAAAGCAATATAAGTACAATCTGGACATGGCACCTGATCACCATCAATTGCAAACTATGTCTCAGAAAGAAAAAGAATCCTTTAAGGAATACGCTCAGCGTTGGAGAGAGCTAGCTGCTCAGGTGGAGCCACCCTTGGCAGAAAAGGAATTGACTGGGTTGTTCATGGACACTCTTCAGCCACTCTTTTGGGAAAAGATGATAGGCAGTGTATCATCTGGTTTTTCTGACCTAGTCACTATTAGAGAAAGACTAGAAGAAGGTATCAAGAAAGGAAAGATTACTAATGCTGAAGCCTTTAGTGGTGCTAAAAAGTATACTGGGAATATTCAAAAGAAAAAGGATGGTGATACCCATGCTGTTTCAGTTGAAGGGAAACCTCGTCACAGGCAACAACAATATGTAGCTGCAGTTGCTCCTGTTGGTAATGCTCAAATAGTTCAAGCTCCTCGTCAGGCTGTTAGACAAAATCAGAATCGCAATAGGGTTAACTATGATCCTATCCCGATGTCCTACACTGAGCTGTATCCATGTCTTGTTCAGAAAGGCTTGATTACAATGAGGACTCTACCTCCTCCTCCAAATCCTCTCCCAGCCGGCTATAGGGCTGATCTTCAATGTGAGTTCCATCAAGGTGGGGAAGGCCATAACTTGGAAGGCTGCTATGCATTGAAAGCTAGAGTGCAAGAATTGGTGAAAGCATATATTCTAAATTTTCTTGATTATAATCCCAATGTTGTCAACAATCCTTTGCCAGAGCATGCCGAGTGAAGTTTGAGTCAGTTCAGACAGATCATCTCCTAAAGCCAGTGTTTCAGACAGGATAGCTCATCCTTGTTGCTGATTAGTCACTAGGCCTTGTTTCTTTTTGTTTGCATTTTTCTTTGATTGTATTGACTATTTGCTTTCGAATTTTATTTGTACTTTCATGGTAATTTCAATGAATTGAGCATTGCAATGTTTTGATTCAAATTCATTTATATCCACTGTGTGCATCTTTATGCTTTCTTTTTCACAAAAAAAAATATGTCTCTTATTCACTTTCTTTATCAAACTTTTGTTTATGCAAAGATTGGAGGGAGGATGATGAAAACGAAATACTTGAAATTGCTAAACTGTATGCTTTCAATTGAAACTTGGCTGATGATGTACAGGCATTGTTTCAAATCCCAAATACTGGAGAAATAAGGAAGTTAATCCTTTGTCAACCCCTTCGAGCCTAGAAGTTGGAGTTTCTTTCTGTACGAAAAAACCCGCAATTTAACCTGGGGATGGGTAGTTCTCAGTTAATTTGACTGTGTATTTAAACACAAGAGAATCACTGCAATCACAAAGTTTTCCTTCGTACACATCAAACATGTGTCGAAGATGTCTTTCAAATCAAAAGCCAATGATGGTTCACTGTAATCATTAAGCCAGACAGTCACTAAAAAAAAAGAAAAAATCAAAATAAAAGCCCGCTAAGTTAAAACCTATGATGGAGACTTAGGCAAAAATTGGGGCATCCCGCTGACTATAAGCTCAAATGACACAGTTTAGGCAAAAGTTAGGGATAACAAAAGAAAAATCAAGAGGTTACCAAAATCCTCAAAGACAAAACGAGTTGACTGAGGTCCTCATCAAAAACAACAAAATGTTATAAGAAAGAGTGACTGCCGTCTCAAAAAAGCCCTTGGCCCTTGAACCATCATCATAACACTGTTGCAATTCCAAAATCTCTTGGAACCTGAATGCATAGTTTGAATTAGCTGAGCATAGGACTGGAGCTCATCATGAAGAATGGGTTGGGTACAAATTAATTTTGAGCCTATATCCTTTGTTTCAAAAACCGTGAACCAGACCACATTACAACCATCAAAAGACCTAATTGAAGCTAGGTTTCTTTTGAAAGCATACTACAACAAGGTTGCGTAAATTGACTCCTAAGTTTGTTGCCAATCATTTGCTTTGATGTCTTATCTTTGCTTTCTCTTTCACTTTGTATAATTAAACCGCTGTGTTTTGACAAGTGATTCATTTGCTTTACATCAATAATGTCATTCCAAAAATGATTTTTGATTTCAAAGTTGCATGAGCTTTGCATTAAAATTACCATGTTTGTTTGAATAATCTTATTTGCAGGCAAACTTTCCTCATCAAGAATTTTCAAACAGTTGAGAAACTTGGTCAGTGATCCCATCAAGGGCACATTACCTCCAGAGCCTGTTGTGAATCAGTTCAAGATTTGTTGCTCAGTGCAAGTTATTCTCATATTTGGTTATCTAGAAGATGTCTTTCCAGACCCATGCTGAGTTTAACCTTCTCAACAGTAATTTCAAGAACTGAAGCCATGATCAATTCATCCCCTGCAATATTCAAGCTGAAGCAATGATCAGTTTATCCTCAGCATTCATTTCAAGAATTGAAGCCATGATCAGTTCATTTTTCTCCCTGTAGCAGTCAAACTGAAGCCATGATCAGTTTATCCTCATCAGTCAATCAATCTGGGGAAGTCTTCTTCAAGAACCCTCAAGATGTCTTTCCTCAAAAGACCATCATCCTGATACAGTTTATAAGTGTGACAGAGATGTGTTCAACATCTTCTCTCTAAGCAGAGTGGGCAGTGTTCCCTGTGTTGAGGAATCAGAGTTCCATTATTCCCTCACAAAGGAGTTTATCTCAATTGTCTCTATCATATGCATTGCATACATAAATCATTCATCTATCATACATAGAAAGATTTTCATAGCTCGAAGTGTGCTTCGCGCTCATATGCATTTCCCGAGGTCCTGTTGCTGGCAACATCTTACCTTGTGATCAAAGTCCCACTTACTTGGCACTTACCAAAATAGTACCTGTCTTTTCACCCAGTGCTATTCCTGGATGTCTTGTTTATCTTCTTTCTTTCCAGTTCCATTCCTGGATGTTGTCGTTTCCCTGTGCATCTATTGCTATTGTTAGATATTTGATTTTCTTTCACTCTAGTGCCATTCTTGGATGTCTATCCTTTTGGTCTCCAGTGCCATTCCTGGATACCTTGTTCCTCTTGTTTCTCCCAGTGCTATTCCTGGAAGTTTTGCCTCGGTTCTATAATCCCCATCATACTTTGCTTGGATATCTTTCAGTGCTATTCCTAAAAGTTTTATCTGTTCATTCAGTGCCATTCCTGAATGAGTTTTCTCCTTTGCATTCAGTGCCATTCCTGGATGTCTTTCTTACTATCATTCAATGCCATTCTTGAATTTAGTGATCTACCTTTACCTTTCAGTGCCACTCCTGAAAGTCCCTGCTCACTTTATTCAATGTCAGTCTTGGATATTGTGATCTCTTTTTATCCAATGCCATTCTTGGATACTTCTGATGTATTTTCCAGAAATTTTCTTACTTCATCCAATGCCATTCTTGGATGTTGAGATTCCTCTTATCCAATGCCATTCGTGGATGTTGTGATTCCTTTTGTCCAATTCCATTCTTGGACACCTTTTCCTCAACATAGTCCAATGCTATTCTTGGATATCTTTGATGTTTACCCTCTTTTATCCAATGCCATTCTTGGATACTTCTAATATATTTTCCAGAATCTTTTCTCACTTCATCCAATGCCATTCTTGGATGTTGATATTTCTTTTATCCAATGCTATTCTTGGACACCTTTTCCCCAACCAAGTCCAATGTTATTCTTGGATATCTCTGATGTTTAACCTTGCCATCCAATGCCATTCTTGGATGTCCCCAGTGAAGTTTTCAAATGGAATTTTGTTTCTATCCAATGCTATTCTTGGATGTTTCTGATGTTTAATGTTGCCTCATTCAATGCCATTTTTAAATGTTGTTGCGCCTTTATCCAATTCCATTCCTGGATATCTTATCCCTAATAGAGTGTTTTTCACCTTCATCCAATGCTATTCTTGGATGACATTGTTGTTTTTACCAGAAACTTTCCTGTTATTGTCCAATGCCATTCTTGGACATCTATTGGCATACTTTTGTCTCGTTTGTAGTTTCCATATAATGCCATTCTTGGATGTCACTACCCATCTTCCAGGGTCTTGTCCCTCTGTTTCCAACTATTGATGGATACTTTTTGTCACCTTGACAGATCTCCAGAAATAGATTGTGTTCCCCAGCGTGTGCTTTCACATCATCTCAAATTACCTTATATCCCTTGTTTCGAGTTTCCTCGCAGAGTGTTTCATCCTTTGCATTCATATCATCTTATGGCATCTTAGGGCTTAAAAATGTCGCTTTTTGTATTTAAGTATCTTCATATCTCCCGATAGAAGAGACTTAAATAGGGGCATCTGTAAGACCCTAATTTTTGACCCCTAAGATTCCACATATCATTCCCATCTCATTTTGCATCTTTACCACAAACAAGATCAAGCTTTGGTTCCTTTATCCCTCTCTTATTTGGGTTTATGCCTTGCAGAGATCACTGAGCATCTGTGTCTTTCTTACTTGCCTTTATTTGCATATGTTTACTAACCTTTAATCAAAATCCAAAAAATATGCTTGTTCCCCTTTTACTAACTTTTTCAGGAAGAATTTGAGTCAAGGATATTAAACAGTCCCTCAGCTCGAATGAATTTCATCATAACAAAGTCAAAGTTGATCTGCAAATAATTCAAAATTCACCTGATCAAGAGTTTCCAAGATTTAATTGATTACTATTCAAAAGAGATTCCAAGTTTCATGTGTTTATGTCCATGTCTTCTTTGACAAGCAAGAAAAATCGAGCCAGAGCCAAGACAACACATCAAAAAGCCATTTTTCCTCATTTTTCACTTTGTTAATCGATTAACCTAATTGCACTGTGAAGTGGTTAATCGATTAACACATGCAATTTTTGAAAAAATGTGCCAAATTCAAATTCTGCAGCAATTGGCACCAATTCCCAGCCCTTGATTACATGTGGAATATTCTAGACCATCTCATTTTAATTCCCCTACATCACTTTGATCATTTCCTACCATACACCTTCACTAATCACCACTCTTTTATGAATTTCCCTCCAAATTTGAATTCCAGTCCTAATTTTCATTTCCAAACCAAACTCCAATCCACCAAATTTTCCAAGCCTAAACTCTATAAATAGAGCCCTCATTTCATTCATTCTTCAAGCTTTTGAGAGCCAACAAACCTCTTGCAAATTCTCTTAACCACCAAAATTCACCAAAGCTCACTTTTCTTCTTTTGAAAGTTAACAAGAATTCACATTGAATCTTGTTCAACTTTGAGCTAAACCTTCATCCAAGCTTGTTTTCTTCATCAATTCTCATAGATCAAGGCTTTGGAGTGTGGATCTTGGAACAATTTGAAGGAATTTTCAGATTTGGAGTGGTAATCTCATTTTCCACCATTGTTGTTCTTGATTTCATCTTCCACAATGTAGATCCCTTGTTGATCTTGTTTGCTTGATCTTTGGATCTTGTAATTTGTGTTTGATTACTGGTTTTTGCTGCTGTTTTACTCAAAATTTAGTGCACAATTGCATCCTTGATCATGAGATGTTTGAATAAATGATTGATCAAGGATTATGCAATTTTCAAACTGATTTTCTGCTGCTTTTACAGTGTTAATCGATTAACCAAAACATGCACGAATTGGTTAATCGATTAACAGTTGAATTCTGCGCAAAAAATTGGAAGTTTACACTGGTTAATCGATTAACATAATTACACTGTGAGTTGGTTAATCGATTAACCAGCATCCAGAATGTGAAAAATGCTTGTTTTTGGGACTGTTTGGGTTTTTTTTGCCATTTTATTCCCTTTCCTTTGTTCTTACCCTTAGATCACATATTTTTGTGGTTTAATTTGGCTTTCTCTTCATCTATTTCCCTTTTCTTTTGATCGATGAAAGTCTTATGGATCATAGAATTCCATTGTTGAATTTTGATCAAGACTAGATCGCTACCTTCTTTTCTTGTTGTGCGGTATTGCTTTCGGATGACGATCTACATATCGTTCATCTAGCATGCATTAGCACAAAGATCTATTGACTAACCTCATTGTAGGGTAATTACTCCGTAAATTACTCGGAAATTGCTTAACATAGTGTCATACCCCAAATTTTGACCACTAATATTTCCCATCATTGTGTAAATCATCATCACAATATGGATGAACCATTAGTTTCCCCAAAGATGGGTGAGCATCCACTACAATCAGACTTAGGGTTTCAAGCCCTCTCAGAGCTCTTAGACAAAGGATCAAGGGGACTCCCACTTCAAGGATTAAGCATAAGGCTTCTCCCTTCTAGGTGGATCAAGCCTCACGATCGACAGTGTCACCAAATTAGGGTTTTGGTCGACCAGGGCCTCCAGATGGAAATTTTCCTCTGGGCATGAGCCAATGCTTCAAAGCATAACCTATGATGCTCCAAGGGATCTCATGAACGCAATCATCAAGTCAATTTAGCCTCAGGGGAGGCATTCATAAAAAATCAGGAATTAGGGTTTCTTGACCTAATTCACCCCTAAGTTGACTTTTGGGACAAAACATGAGCCAAGATCTCAAGAGGGGATTTGAGGGTCTCAAATACATTACATTGATCCATTTGCAACAATGGATTGATCCAAGAAGCTTGATTCACAAGTTTCAGTTTCATCTGAACACCAATTAGGGTTTCGCGAAAAAAGTCAACTATATCTTTGAATTTTGACTAGGACATGCTCCCAAACCCTAAGACATGATCCAATACACCCTATGACACCTATGGAATCAATCCATCAATTTTGAGTTAGGTCAAGGACTTGATTTCATAGACGATCGCACAGTTTGAAATTCATCTGATAAAAAGTCAACTGTGCACAAAAGTCAAACTTTGACTTTTTGAGATTTTTCACAATTATGGTTTTTTAACCCAAAAATGATGTTAATGTGTGATTGGAATCATCATTCATCAAGAAAAATCAAGGAAAGTGGGATAACTTGTAAAAGGGGTAACCATAAAAAACTTAGAAAATTTTCTAAGTTATGGAATAAAGTGGCTAGGGTACCAACTTTGGAGGATCATAACTCCTAAACCACAAGACCATTTTTTCCCATCCAAAGTTGGATTTGTAGCTCTCATTACCCTCTACAAAAGCTTCAACTACCACTCATTCCAATTCCCCATGGATTTTGAGTTATGGAATGATCAAAATCACAAAAAGTGAAAATGTCACTTTTTTCCAACACTAAGTGAAATTTTCACTAAGTCAGAATCTGCCTTCACTTTTTTCCAAATGTAGGGGAATTTTTCACTTGGATCCAAAAGGTATCAAAACCAATTATGATCAAACAGTTGTTGTATCATATGAGGGCTTTCCAAAATGGCCAAGAACTCCATCAAATTCCACTTGAGCCATGAGATATGACAATGGCAACATGCCTTGCTGAAAACTGTCAAGGCAAGGCAGATTTTGGAGTTTGGATCGATTTGCCAAATTTGTGCAATTCCAAGCAACTCTATCCATCTGAACACCTCAAGGGGGGACCAAGGAGGAACCAACTCTGATCCCAAGCCTCCCAAGTCTTTGGAACCAAAAATAGCATGCCAAACCTAGAATTGCCTAAAAGAGGGACAAGACTCCAATTTTGGATTGGAGCATTCAATGCATACACCAAGGTGGCATGGACTGAGCCATTGCCAACTGAATTTAGTCAAGACTTATCCAAGACCAAGGGAACCAACAGTCTGTGCCCTAACCTCTAGCCATTGGGCTAGAGGAGACTTGGATTCTCATTGCTCAACATTGGCCAAACCTATGCAGCAGTTGCCATTCACTATTCCTTGCAAAAAAATTGCTCTACTATAAATAGAGCTCATTTGTGATCAGTTTGAGTACACTAAAGCCATCAAACAAATGCTTTCCTCAAAATCACCTTCTCACTTCCAAATTTGCCTTCCAAAGCAAGTCACTATCGGGTTTTGAGTTTGAGAGAAATTCCAACCAAACCAATCACACACACACACACACCTCATAAACATCATATAGAAGTGATCCAAACACTCACACAACATCTGGAACACTGATTTCTCAAAATCACCAGCCAGCTGTGTAGCGAGTGATTTTTGGATGTGGTTGCGAAGCACAATCGCTCTGGTACTACAGCTCGATTCATTTTTTATCTTATTGAAGCTGATGAAGGAAGGGAAATAGATGTCTCCAACTAACCCTGCTTGCATACTGAAGTTAAACAGTCAAAACTGTTGGTTTACAGATGCTACAAAGATTCGGGGTCTCTCCTAGGTTATTTTGTTAAAAAAAGTTGTTTTAGGCTATCAGTTGAAATGTTAGGACGGATGTATGAAAGTATGGGATTTTGGGTTTTTGTTTAGGGTGCTCGCTAAGATTTTTCTTTCAATCTTATGCCTACGTATTCCCGTTTACCGAAACAGGGAAATCAGAGCGATCGTAGTTCCTCCTATTCTATGGGAGGAAATGGTGTTTTGTTGTCTTGTTCAAAGCCCAAGACGTGAAGCTAAAGGTAGTTTGTATCTTGTTTAAAGCCCAAGATATGAAGCTAAAGAGTCTATTTGTATCTTGTTCAAAGCCCAAGATATGAAGCTAAAGGTGTTGTCTTTAGAGAGAATTTGTCATCTCTAAAGAGGGGTTTGTATGTCACAATTGTTTATAAAGGAGAATTACTTTAACCGGGATTTGTGAATCCGGCAATGCCATAATTTCCTTTATAGGGGATTTCCAACCTGAAGGAGAAGACTTTAACTCAGTTTAGAGCAATGCCATCTTTCCTTGGGAATTTCTCATGCTAAAGGAGGGACAATGGCATGGAAGTAAATAATCCAGAGGCTTACCGCTTACAGCAATTAGATGAAGGGGAAGGAGTTGTTGATGTTTGTGTACTGTGAACGAGGCATAACTTTGATGCTAAAAGGTTGATTGGATCAACCAGTGGTTTTCTTATACAAAGCCTAAGAGGAGGCAAATATGTGTCTCGTACAAAGCCCGAGAGAGAGGCTAAAAGGTTTTGACTCAACGGGGAGTCTTTTGGTATCTCGTATAAAGCCCGAGATGGAGGCTATTTGACTCACCAAGAGATTTTTTTGTATCTCGTACGAAGCCCGAGATGGATGCTATTTGTTAGCTCCGCTGGGGAGAATCATTGTACAAAGCCCAAGAGGAGGCTATTGTGACTGTCTCAGTTGAGTGACAGGTCCAATATGCTGATTTAAAGAGAAAATCAGTTCTTATATGAGTAATGTTATACTCAGGGATTTGTTCTAAGGATCGGGGTTATTTCCTGTTCTTTAAGGAAATGGGAAATTCAAAGGGTATTGAGACTGTCTGAGTCTACGGGGTTCCTTCCTATTCTTGAAGGGTGCTTGAGAATGTCTTTGAGACTCAAGGAAATTAGACTGTCCAAGTCTAGAGTTTCATCTTTTGTACTATGCTTTGAGAAATAGTAGTAGACTCTTGGAAAGACTGTTTTATTAAGATGACTGATTTCTGTTCCTATACCTTTAGGAGGTCGTCGAGACAATTTGTACGAAGCCCAAGAGGAAGCTGGAAACTTTTAAGAAGCCGAGTGGTCCTTGTATGAAGCCCAAGAGGAGGCTATCATTCCTAGAGGAAATAATCATTATATGAAGCCTAAGAGGAGGCTGTGAATACTTCTAAGAAGCCGACGGGTCCTTGTACAACGCCCAAGTGGAGGCGGGGATGCTTTTAGGAAGCCTGTGGGTCCCCAAACCACGAGAAGTTCAAGACAGGCTATTCACAAAGAATAGATCAAGCCAGGAAAGTTCGAGAAATTGGAAGAAGCTCAAGAGATGCAATTCACAGAGAAGAGACCATCTCTGGGGAGTAGAGTTTCTTGACAAGTGCTTTTAAGAAGCCTGTGGGTCCCCAAACCCCGAGAAGTTCAAGACAGACTATTCACAAAGAATAGATCAAGCCAGGAAAGTTTGAGAATTTGGAAGAAAATCAAGAGATGCAATTCACGAAGAAGAGATCATCTCTGGGGAATAAAGTTTCTTTGACAACTTCTACGAGTGACAGTCTATGAAAGGGTTCACCGAGAATGCTGCCTTTCATGTCTCCATATTGTTTAACCCCAAGAGGAGGGAAGACTGTGTCTGGTAATCCTATGGGGATCTAGTTTTGACTATTTAAGAGTGATCAACGAGCTTAATGCTAGATGTAGTTGCCGAGGAAACTCTAAATATCTATACTATTATTACACAGTTGATATGAGTTTATGAAAGAAGACTTACAGCGAAACAACCCCACAATACAGTTATATGTATATGAAAGCGGTAAATGAAAGCGTATAAACACTTACTCGGTTGTAGAGCTTCCATGCTGTTTGGTTAGTTGTTCAACAAAGAAAAGATTGAAAACAATAGTATATTTCAAAATCAAAGGAGAAAGTGCTTTGAGAAGAAAGATTTGGGGCTTACAGCTCAAGGAGAGGCCCAGGGTTTTATCAGTGAGCGCACTGTTGGATTTGTACAGAGGGACTTATACAAGTGACTGAGGCCCAAGAAAGGTTTTCTGTACAAGGGATTTGGGTCTTACACTCTCTCAATAGGCCTAAAAGGTTTAAAGAAAAAGAGTGGGGCTTATAACACGAGGGTAGGCCCAGATGATATTTCGTTTAAAATGGCGATCGCGCTGAGATTTTCTTTTAACGCAAAGGGGCTTATACAATATCTGAGGCCCAAATTT
Organism: Lathyrus tuberosus; assembly: GCA_022829125.1. Classification (NCBI taxonomy): domain Eukaryota; kingdom Viridiplantae; phylum Streptophyta; class Magnoliopsida; order Fabales; family Fabaceae; genus Lathyrus; species Lathyrus tuberosus. The sequence continues at coordinate 6,392,308 of JALAZF010000311.1, forward strand.
GTTTTTGGTTAAAAGGGGATTGGGTCTTACACTCTAATAGAGGCCCAAAAGTGTTTAATGGGTCTTATAGCTCGAGGAGAGGCCCAGAGTTTGTTTTTCAACAGACGATGATCGCGTTGAACTTTTTGAAATACAACGGGACTTATACAATAAGTGAGGCCCAAAAAGGTTGTATTTACAAAGGGTTGGGTCTTACACTCTAATAGAGGCCCAAAAGTTTTTTGAAAATGATTTATGAGGGTTGAATTAATCAAAAACCCTAATTTGATTTCAAAATGTGTTTTAATTGAATAAAAATTCAATTAAAATGATCAAAATTGTTTAACATGTGGAAAACAAATTGTGATCTTGGATTAATGCCTCAAAAATTAAGTATTGACCTACAAAATAATTAGAAGGTATTAAAAGTTGCAAAATCAAGGTGGAAAAATATTCAAAATGTCAAAAAACAATTAAAATATTAATTCTTTGCAAAAATATCAATTATATGAAATAAATAATATTATTGGGATTTTTTGGGAAAATAAAATATTTTGACATTTTTGTGAATTATTAAAAAAAGAATCAACTCAAAATCATTAAAACTCAGAGAGAAATTAATTTTTGAATCAATTAAATAAAATCACAAAATTCAAATATTTGAATTTGAGAGAAATGGCACCAAGAACAGCTGAAGAACACGCGCGTTTTTCAGTTTTGCCCAGATTTGCATTTTCTATCCAATCTCACTGAATACTTGATCATATCATGCAATCCACATACCAATCAACTCGTTTCAACCTCACGATCATGTCTATGGCAATTAATTTCATTTAAATTAAGCATAAAACAAGAAATCACGAAAAATCCTCAAGAACCCTAAATTCTGCATGAAGGCTGGGATTTTTGATACACGATTCAAACAAAGCAATTACTTGAGGGGAAACATTCCATGCATGATTATGAACATTTCGCAAAAGTATTGTGCGGGGAAATATGCATAGATTGAGAGATGACCAAGTTTAGGCTTACCTCTAGGTCGTGATAGCAAGAGCAAATTGATTTCTGAGTAGGAGGTGTTACAGATGAATTGTGATGATCTGAACAGCTTCCCTACACCCTATGGAGTGTGTTTGAATGCTTGGACTTGATGGAAATTGGTTGGATCACTTCATGGCATCTCAATTGCAACTTGGTTAAAACCTTGAGCAATTGACTGGTGATTCTGAGAAATCAGTGTTCCAGATGTTGTTTAAGTGTTTGATCAGCTCACATATGATGTATATGAGGTGTGTGTGTGATTGGTTTGAGTGGAATTGCTCTCTAATGAAAAATCCAATAGTGACTTGCTAAGAAAGGCATTTTTGGGAGTGAGAAGTGGATTTTGAGAAAGGCAACTGTTGTAGGCCTTTGGTGTACTTAAACTGATCACAATTGAGCTCTATTTATAGCAGAGAAAGTTTGTTTTGCAAGGAATAGTGAATGGCAACTGCTGAGTAGGGTTGGCCAATGTTGGCAAATGAAAATCCAAGTCTCCTCTAGCCATTGACTAGAGGTTAGGGCACAGGCTGCTGGTCCCCTTGGTCTTGGATAAGTCTTGACTGAATTCAGTTGCTAATGGCTTAGTCCATGCCACCTTGGTGCTTCCATTGAATGCTCCAATCCAAAATTGGAGTCTTGTCCATATTTTGGTCAATTCTAGGTTTAGCATGCTATTTCTTGTTCCAAGGACTTTGGAGGCTTGGCTCAGTGATTGTCCCCTTTAGATTCAATCCTCAGTGATTGGCAGATTTTGGCAAATTGACCAAAAGTGCAAAAATCTGCCTTGCCTTGGCAGATTTCAGCAAGGCAACTTGCCAATGTCATATCTCATGGCTCAAGTTGAATTTGGTGATGTTCTTGGCCATTTTGGAAAGCTCTTATATGATACAACAACTGTTTGATCATATTTGGTTTGGATACCTTTTGGATCCAAGTGAAAAATGTCCCTACATTTGGAAAAAAGTAAGGCAAAATTTGACTTAGTGAAATTTTCACTAAGTGTTGGAACAATGTGACTTTTCTTGATTTTGATCACTCCATAACTCAAAATCCATGAGGAATTTGGACATAGGTCAGTATGAAGCTTTTGTAGAGGGGAATGAGATCTACAAATCAAGCTTTGGATGGAAAAAAATGGCTTTGTGGTTTAGGAGTTATGATCCTCCAAAGTTGGTACCTTTGTCACTTTTTTTCATAACTTAGAAAATTTTCTAAGTTTTTATGGTTACCCCTTTTACAAGTTATCCCATTTTCTTTGATTTTTCTTGATGAATGATGATTCAAATCATACATTAACAGCATTTTAGGGTTAAAAATCCATTTTTGTGAAAAATCTCAAAAAGTCAAAGTTGACTTTTGTGCACAGTTGACTTTTTGTCAGATGAATTCCAAACTGTGCAATTCTTCAGGAAATCATGTCTTTTTCCTAAATCAAACTTGATGGACATGTTCCATGGGTGTTATAGGGTATGTTGAATCATGTCTTAGGGCTTGGGAGCATGTCTTGGTTAAAAGTCAAAGTTACAGTTGACTTTTCTTGCGAAACCCTAACTATGGTTCAGATGAAATTGAAACTTGTTGCTCAAGCTTCTTGGATCAATCCATTGTTGCAAATGGATCAATGTGGTGTATAGAGACCCTCAAATCCTCTCTTGAGGTCTTGGCTCATGATTTGTCCCAAAAGTCAACTTAGGGGTGAATTAGGTCAAGAAACCCTAATTCCTGATTTTTTATGTATGCATCCCTTGAGGTCAATTTGACTTGATGATTGGGTCCATGAGGTTCCATGGAGTATTTTAGGTTATGCTTTGAAGCATTGGCTCATGCCCAGAGGAAAATTTCCATCTGGAGGCCCTGGTCGACCAAACCCTAATTTGGTGACACTGGCGATCTTGAAGCTTGATCCACCTGGAAGGGAGCAACCTTGTGCTTAATCCTTGAAGTGGGAGTCCTCTTGATCCATTGTGGATGTTTGAGAGGTTAGACAAGTTGAAGATAATGTCATTCCTTGATTTATCCTTTGTCTAAGAACTCTGAGAGGGCTTGAAACCCTAATTTTGATTGTAGTGAGTGTTCACCCATCTTTGGGGAGACTGATGGGGTATGATGATTCCTCCATATTGTGATGATGATTTGCACAATGATGGGAAATCTTAGTGGTCAAAATTTGGGGTATGACAGATGCCCATATTTAATCTTCTTGGACCCGAAAGTGTGAATGACGAAGGTATTCGGGCATTCGGGGTGCAAGAGGATTAAATATCGGAATATCCAAAATTTTGACGGCGTCTATGAATGGTATTCCACGCATTCATCTTCTTTCGCTAAGCAATAATGCTTAGAAAAGGTAAACTTCCCCTCGATCCTGGTCTTCAGCCAACGAACTGGTCTCAGTTTTCTTTTGAAATGAACTTTCCCTCGATCCTGGTTTCCTACCAAGGAACTGGTCTTAGTTTCTGATATAAACTTCCCCTCGTTCTTGGTTTCCTAACAAGGAACTGGTCTTAGTTTCTTTTGTAAATAAACTTTATTGACAAGGGACACTATTTGTAGTGGTTTTCCTCAAACTTCTTGCAGAATTTTCCTGGGGAGATGCCATTTGATGGGAAAAAGTTTTGATGTCAGACTTGCTGGGGAACCCAGTCGTCTGAGTTGTAGAGGTGTACAAAATTCTCTGTTGGAGATGCCATTTGTTGACTCTATTTGGGGAATGCGAGTCCCTTGAGAGACTGCTTTCACGCTTGGGAATATTACATCATACTTTTATCGGGATCTTCCCGGAGAAATGCCATATGATGGAATCCAATTTTGAGGTGCCGATGACCTTTTCATCAGTGGTTTTTTCGGAGAAAAACTGCTGTACCACCGAATCTCTGATTAGGAGGCTTTCTCTCGGGATTTTCCTTAATCCGGGAAAGCAAGGATATCATCTTCAATGGCGAAGAGTGATGTTGACTGAGAGCTCTCTGGTTTTTCAGAGGTTCAAGTTATCAAAGTGGTCGAGGAGCCAACTTCTATCCAGAAATAAACTGGAGGAGAAAGATTGTTCAGACGCAGCATTTCCCGACGAGGAAAGAAATGATAACTCGATTGAGAGGACTTTTATCACTATGGGATAAGACCGACTAGATTGACAATGATGCAATGCGAATGCGAATGCAAATCAACAATGCATGATGTATATATGTTTATGCTGACACAACTGACACGACATACAAACTAATGGATGAACATGACGAGATACTCGGCCACAGTGGGAGATGTAAAGTATCACTTGTTCACGATAGCAATTCTGCCTTGCTTAGGAGAGATAATCCCTGCGGGGAATACCGTTAATCGGGCTTAGGAGATAAAGACTATGCCGAAGATGTCAGGTGGATTAGTTGCATCCGACACTGTTGATCCTTCATTCAGGCGCACTGGCATAGAAAGAGTACTTTGATTCTGCACTTTGAAGTTCGCTTACTTCTGGAGAAGCGGTTGATGCTCTTTTGATGTTCAATAGTCAAAAGAAATTGCCATTTTTATTTTAAAAGCAGAAAAAGTTTTATAAGTAAATTCATTTTTGTTTTATTTCAAGAATCATTGAGCATGTTAAAATGTCGTTCTGTAAAGCTAAAACAAATGAGAATTACAAACAAAAGCACAAGGGCTCAAATTTTATTAATAAGATGGAGATCAGCCAAACGCGTGATTCCAAAGAGTATATACAAAGCTAGAAAATGGTAATTTCCAGGGAAAAAGGGCTACGTTGAAACATAACGACCACTATCCTTCTACCAACTTTGAATTCTGGGCATCTTGAGCTTCTGTCGAAGATGACCTTGACTGGATTTTTCCTCCGATGGATGGTGTAACTGCTACTGAGGGACTTGCCTCTGTTGAACATAGTTACTTGCCATTATCTCTAACTTTTGCCTGGATTGTACTGTGATGTTTCCAATCCACCGGGATGATGATTTTTTTTTATTTTGTCTCTAACTTTTGCCTGGACCTCCCTTTCGGGTTTTCAATCCACCGAGACTTTTTTTTAGGCGAAGTATTTCTTGACTACATCAACATTCGTGGGGTAGGTAAATTCCTCTTCGTCCATGGTTGCAAGTCTCAAGGCGCTGCCTGAGAAAGCTTTTGTGACCACGTAGGGGCCGTCATAATTCAGAGTCTATTTGCCTCCCGAATTAGGGAGAAATGATTGTATCTTTTTTAGCACAAGGTCTCCTTTCCTGAAGACACGGGGTCGGACCTTTTTGTCGAACGCCTTCTTTATTCTCTGCTGATACAACTGACCGTGGCATAGTGCCGTTATCCGTTTCTCTTCGATCAAATTCAGTTCGTCGTGTCGACTTTGACACTATTCAGCCTCTGTAAGCTTAGCTTCCATCAATACCCGGATTGATGGGATCTCTACTTCGATGGGGAGCACTGCTTCCATGCCATATACTAAAGAGAAAGGGGTTGCCCCTATTGAAGTGCGGACATATGTACGATAACCGTGAAGAGAAAAGGGCAGCATCTCGTGCCAATCTTTGTAGGTTACAACCATCTTTTGAACAATCTTCTTCATGTTCTTGTTAGCCGCTTCTACTGCTCCGTTCATCTTGGGTCGGTAGGGAGATGAGTTATGGTGTTCAATCTTGAACTCTGCGCACAACTCTTTCATCATCTTATTGTTCAAGTTAGATCCATTATCAGTAATGATCTGGCTCGGAACACCATAACGGCAGATGATATTGTTTTTGATAAATCGGACCACCACTTGTCGGGTTACATTGGCGTATGACGCTGCTTCGACCCACTTGGTGAAGTAATCAATGGCTACCAGGATGAACCGATGTCCGTTTGAAGCCTTAGGCTCAATCTACCCAATCATGTTGATTCCCCATATGGAAAAAGGCCACGGGGAAGAAAGAACTTTGAGATGCGTTGGCGGTACATGAATTTTGTCAGAGTATATCTGACACTTGTGACACCTCCTCATGTACTTGTAGCAGTCGGATTCCATTGTCAACCAATAGTACCCTGCTCTTAGAATTTTTCTCGCCATTGTGTGTCCATTGGCATGAGTGCCAAAGGATCCTTCGTGAATTTCTTTTATTAGCATTTCTGCTTCTGTTCTGTCTACGCATCGGAGCAAGACCATGTCAAAATTCCTCTTATACAGTGTGTCACCGCTCAGGAAGAAACTGCCAGTCAGTCTTCTGAGAGTTTTTCTGTCCTTCCTTAGTGCCCTAGGTGGGTACTCTTGTTTTTGAAGGAAGCATTTGATATCGTGATACCAAGGTTTGTCGTCTATGACTGCATTAATCGTGAAGATGTAAGCGGGCCGTTCAAGGCGCATGATGTCGATCTTAGGTATGTCATTCCATTGACCTACACTAATCATGGAAGAGAGTGTGGCTAATGCGTCAGCCATGTGATTCTCATCACGAGGGATGTGATGAAACTCGATTTTGTTGAAGAAAGGTAACAACCTTCTTGCATAGTCTTTGTAAGGAATCAATCCTGATTGGTATGTGTTCCAATCTACTTTTATCTGATTGATAACCAGGGCTGAGTCGCCGTATACGTCCAAGTTTTTGATCCTTAAATCAATCGCTTCTTCGAGACCCATAATACAAGCTTCGTATTCGGCCTCGTTGTTTGTACATTTGAACGTAAGTCGAGCGGTGAAAGGAATGTGGGTACCCTGAGGGGTAACAATTATTGCCCCAATTCCATTTCCATAATGGTTAACTGCTCCGTCAAAGATTAGTCCCCACTAGGAACCTGGTTCTGGCCCTTCACTGGGTAGCGGTTCATCGCAGTCTTTCATTTTTAGATACATGACATTTTCGTCTGGGAAGTCGAACCCAATTGATTCTTGATCGTCAATCGGTTGATGAGCCAAATGATCGGCTAAAATACTCCCCTTAACGGATTTTTGAGCATGGTACTCTATGTCATATTCCGATAACAACATCTGCCAACGGGCGATTCTTCCCGTGAGATAAGGTTTCTCAAAGACATACTTGATTGGATCCATTTTGGAGATCAACCAAGTAGTGTGACGAATCATGTACCGACGAAGATGTTTGGCTGCCCAAGCCAAAGCACAACAAGTTTTCTCAAGCATCGTATACCGAGTCTCGCAGTCGGTGAACTTCTTGCTTAGATAGTAAATGGCAGACTCTTTCCTTTTGGTTTCATCTTGTTGGCCAAGTACACACCCCATTGAGTCTTCCAAGACTGTGAGGTAGATGATCAGTGGTCTTCCTTCCACTGGAGGTGATAGAATCGGAGGATTCAACAGATATTCCTTAATACTGTCGAAGGCAGTTTGGCAGTCTTCTGTCCAAATGCAGTCCTGGTTCTTTTTGAGTAACTTGAAAATCGGCGCACATGTGGCAGTCATGAGGAATATGAATCTGGAGATGTAGTTCAAACGTCCCAAGAATCCTCTGACTTGTTTTTTAGTTTTTGGAGAAGGCATTTCTTGAATGGCCTTGACCTTGTCAGGATCAACCTCAATTCCTTTTTGGCTGACGATGAACCCTAAGAGTTTCCCTGAACGGACACCGAAGGTGCATTTGTTGGGATTCAAGCAGAGTTTGTATTTTCTCAGACGCTCGAATAGTTTCGACAGGTGGGTCACATGCCCTCCTCTGTTTTAGATTTGGCAATCATGTCATCGACATATACCTCGATTTCTTTGTGTATCATGTCATGAAACAGAGTAGTCATGGCCCTTTGATAGGTTACCCCGGCGTTCTTTAAACCGAACGGAAATCCCATGTCTTTCGACGCCATTTTGATCTGGTTATAGCCCGAGAATCCATCCATGAAGGAGAAAACTTTGAACTTTGTTGTACCGTCAACCAGCATGTTAATGTGTGGTAAAGGAAAGTCGTCCTTTGGACTAGGCTTGTTCAGATCCCTGTAATCGACACACATTCTGACCTTTCCATCCTTTTTCGGAACGGGTACGATATTGGCTAACCATTGAGGATATTCTGATGTGGCGAGGAAACCCGCGTCAATCTGTTTCTGTACCTCCTCTTTGATTTTGATGGCCATGTTCGGGTGAGTGCGTCTCAATCTCTGCTTTACTGGCGGACATTCCGATCTTAACGGTAAGTGATATTCCACGATGCTGGTAATTTTGATGGCCATGTTCGGGTGAGTGCGTCTCAATCTCTGCTTTACTGGCGGACATTCCGATCTTAACGGTAAGTGATGTTCCACGATGCTGGTATCCAACCCTGGCATATCCTGATAGGACCAAGCGAATACATCGGGGAATTCTTTGAGAAGCTTTGTCAAACTCTCTTTGGCAGTTGGACTGAGCAGTGCCCCAATCCTGATTTCTTTTCTCTCTTTTTCTGAACCCAAGTTTACCGTTTCCAACGGCTCTTTGTGAGGTTCAATGGACCTTTCCTCTTGTCTAAGTAATCAGGAGATCTCTTCTGGAATTTCGTTGTCAACTTCTTCTTCAGCCCCAAATACCGAGAACTCAAAGTCGGGAGAAGGCATCAGATCGTATGTTTCAACGGGGTTTAAAACAAACAATCTGCATGACGTGATGATTCGTGTTTAGAAGAGATAGAGAGAATGCAAGTGTGTGCAGTGTATTTTTCTTATTACTACTTGTTTTTATTATTGAATTGTTTTTTAGGATTACCATTTTCTGAGAAAAAGCAAAAAGAGAAAACAACAATTAATGCGAAAATTACAGAACGACGTTATTTTATTAATGAACAAGTCGATTCTTGAAACTACAACCCTATAAAACAAAACTCTGTCACTTTGGGCGATGCGAAGAGGGAAAATTACAGAAAGCGAGCCCTATCAAAACATCTGTTTCACCTGGGCAGGGTGAAAGGTTAAAGATGACAATTACTTTGATTGGCGAACGACCTTCGGAGCATCGACAGCAACCCATTGGCGGCGAACTCCTCGGTGAATCACAAAGTCTGGCATCTTCCTTGATTTGTCTTCAGAAATAACGCTGATTTCTGGTGGAGCAGGATCATTGGAATCTGTCTCCCAGGCAGAGTTGTCGTAGGAGAATTCCTCAGTTGTATTTTGCATAGCATTTGTGCTCTCAGCTATATCTCCCCATCTAGTCGGCTGGATGTCTTCGAGCCTGATACGAGAGCTTTCGGGAGCGGTGTACTTGACCATATAGTCGTATTTCCCACTCGGTTGTCCCAAGGTGTCCCACACTTTTCTGGAACTGGAGGGGTCATCTCTCTCGACGACGTTGACCTTGGGAAAAACATAATTAATGAATTCTAGTCCTGCAAACGTCGCAAATTCATTGTCATGTTACGTAGTTTCCGAATGACCTGAGTGTTGATCCCATGACATGGTGGGGACACAGGTATTCTGTTCAATGATGCTCAGCTGAGTTTCATTACTCGGCTGACTTTCCTGCCCCAAGCTTCCTGGGTAAGGCTACCACATTGGCAGGCCATCCATCGGGCCATAGTAATTATGGTCAAAGTTGTCTTTCATCAGAGTGTCCTCCTCTAATGAATTTGGCGGAGCACGACATCCTTCCGGATCACAATCTCCGTATATCATTTCGACATCTGACCGTGGTATAAATCTCGGACTCTGTGCGGGATAACAAAATGGCGTAGGCACCTCTTCCTGAGACATATAACCGTCCCCGTTAAGATAGGACTTCCATTCCTCATCCATGTCAGAGGAATCCTCCTCATTGATAGCATGGATTGCCTGAGGCTCTGCGTGAAGGAACCCTCCACTGTGAAAGAAGTTCTGAATGGGATGAAGACTTTCATCGTTAGGAGCTGTCCGGGTACAGGATGCAGAAAAACCAAGACCCTTCTTTGTTGTCAGTAGGAATGACAAGTTGTCCCCATCCTGTTGTATCGATACTCTCGACTGCTTTAATAGCATCTTTGTATGAGGAAATCGAAGTTCCTCCTCCGGATTGCTCGTCCTTGTGTAGCGAAAGCGCTTGGAATTGGGTTCCAATTATCCCTTCTGGTTCCACATAAGTGGATGACGATAAATTACTGACGAGCAAGGCCTGTTCCCCACAGACTGTGATGAGTTGGCCGTTCTGGACGAACTTTAGCTTTTGGTGGAGGGTCGAAGTAACCGCTCCATCCTGATGTATCCAAGGTCTTCCTAATAAACAACTGTACGTTGCCCGGATGTCCATGACCTGGAAAGTGACTTGGAAAGTGTGAGGACCGATAGTTATGGGAAGGTCAACTTCGCCGATAACTGTTTTTCTGGATCCTTCGAATGCTTTGACGACGACCTCACTGGTTCTCACCGGAAGGCCCTTGAATGATAATTGCATCAAGGTGGACTTCGGCATAACATTCAGGGCTGACCCTGTGTCTACCAGTACATTGGCTAAAGCATCATCCTGGCTGTTGACTGTAATATTGAGCGCCATGTTATGACGGCGACCTTCTTCTGGTAATTCCTCATCACTAAATTCCAAGTTATTGCAAGAAGTGATGTTAGAGACAATACTATCGAATTGTCTGATGGTTACATCCTGTTCCACAAAGGCTTGCTCCAAAACTTTCTGTAGAGCCTCCCCGTGCGCTTCTAAACTGAGTAACAGTGATAATACTGAGATCTTTGAAGGAGTCTGTAACAGTTGATCGACAATGTTGTATTCACTCCTTTGGATGAGCTTCAGTATTTCATCATTGTTTTTCGACAGGTCAGGATTACTGGATTGACCGACTGGTGTATCAGGAGCTTCTATCTGAAGTTCCTTTTCTTTGTTAGACTCTCCAACTCCTCTGTTGAAGATTCTACCACTCCGTGTTACACGAATGATGTCTGCAATATTCATGATGGAGGGTTATGGAATTTCCTTTCCATTTTCAATTATCGTTACACCGTATTTGTAAGGGATTGCCTTAGCTGATTCATATGGTAGTGGTCTCGGCAGATAGATGACTATGGGAACCTTCTGGTTTATCTGACCATCGTACGTAATCTCGACCCGTTCCCGGTTGGGAATTCTTGATTCGTCAAGCAGAGGTATAATAGAAAAAACATTCCTGGTCCTCTGATGATCAGAGATGATGACAACGTCCTCAATTTGATTGGCAAGGTAGTTCGGCGACCAATTGATGGGTCCGGAACCTGGATATGGGCGGATCTCTCCACGATCCACCTGCCCCTGGAGAGCTGCTCGCACAAGGTAGCACCCTTGGTTACTTTCCGAATAGACTCCACAACGTTCATAATTGTGTGGTGGCACCTGGCCACGCCCACTTTGAATACAATGTAACCTCACTAGGTTAGCTTCCACGAGCCGGACATCCTGACTTTGACGCCGAGTGGGGTTTTTGTTATTGATACTAATTTGCTGAGTATCTTCATCCATGTAGATTGGCATCCACCAATGATTTAACAAGTGCTGAAGTGCCTCCTAGACAAGGGCACATCCCTTATCGTTTTTGCAACCCGCTTTACAGTTGTGATAAGTATGTGATATTAGGAATCCGAGTCGGACCTGCTCAGCATGCAACTCTACCAAGTTGGTATTCATCAAGCGAATGTCGAAGATCTGAACCATGTTGATCTGATAGGGATTCCTATCATGGTAGTCCTGGATCCATCCAAGATCCATCTGACGCTGGAGGGCTTCCTGTATGAAAGAGCATCCCTGTTTGTTTACCGAGCAAGTCAGACAAGAATTGTAATCGTGCCGCGGCAGATTATGATACTGGCTTTGCCTTGAGTGCATCGCCACTAAGTTGACATTCATTGCACGGATGTCGTGGTTTTGAATAACGTTGGAATTCGTGTAAACAACGTTAACTCCATGAACTCGGTGCCCTTGGATCCATCCGAGATCCAACTGTTCCTGTAGGGATGCTTGCACCACAGAACACCCTTGATTACTTTTAGAGCAGATATCACACTGGTGATAATTATGAGGTGGTACGTGGCCATACCCACTCTGTCTACAATGCATCTTGACAAGATTGGTCCTCAACAAGAGTACATCGTGAATTTGATAGACATTGTTAAATTCTTTTTCAATCAGGTTGACTGCAGCTTTCTCATGTTGAGGCAGTGCGTTCGTAAGAACATTGGGATTCGTATCTTTGAAAGATAAGAGCCTGCTCCTAACAAGCTTTTGTACGTCGGACTTGAAATTGAGATAGTTCTCTATGTTATGCCCTGATCCTCCTTGATGATAAGGGCATGTCTGATCCGCTTTGAACCAAAAAGGTGGATTTTCCGGTACTGTAAGAGGAAACTTAGTCTGGATGTACCCCTTAGCCAGTAGTAACGGAAATAATTCTGTGTACAACATGGGTATAGGATCAAACCCTGGTGGCCGCGTTGTACGGTTGTTATTGTATGGAGGACGAGCCTGCTGAAGAGGCTGTTGTGTCCTTTGCTGATTAGGTTGGCTTTGCGCAACCTGAGGTTGATACGTAGGAATAGGCGCAGGACTGATAGCTGGAGTCACAGCTGCTACTGGTTGATAACGTCGCCTTTGCTTTCCGAGAGAGATATTCCCAATATCTTGCTCTTTTTTCTTAGGGAGAGTACTACCGTATCGTTTTGTACTACTCGATGATCCAGCGTCTTTTATCAAACGTCCCTCTCGGACGGCTTCCTCAAGACGAACTCCCATGCCCACCATCTCGGTGAAATCACTGGGCGCATTGGCAACCATTCTATCATAGTAAAATGAGCTTAAGGTCTTTAAGAAGATCTTTGTCATCTCTTTTTCCTCAAGAGGTGGACAGATCTGAGCGGCAATTTCACACCATCTCTGAGCGTACTCCTTAAAGGTTTCCTTGTCCTTTTGTGACATTGATCTGAGTTGATCTCTGTCCGGTGCCATGTCCAAATTGTATTTGTATTGTTGGACGAAGGCAGTACCAAGATCTCTGAATGTGCTAATCGTAGTACGGTTTAAACCCATGTACCATTTGAGTGCGGCACTGGTTAAACTATCCTGAAAGTAGTGAATCAATAGGTCCTGATTCTCCGTCTGAGCTGAAATTCGCCGAGCGTACATCACCAGATGGCTCTGAGGGGAAGAGTTACCCTTGTATTTTTCAAAGTCGGGCACTTGAAATTTGTGCGGAACTTTCACATTGGGGACTAGACAAAGTTCTACGGCGTCCTTTCCAAATAAATCTTGACCGTGGATGGCGTGCAGTTCCTTCTGCATTTCCAGGAACTGTTCCTGGAACTCATCCATTCGGTTAAACATAGTTTCGTTCATACCAGAAGGGATCGGTGGAACCTATCCTTCTGGGACAGTGTGCACCACAGGGGGTGGTACCGTGACTACGGCAGTGAATCTTGGCGTTTCCCGAAGTTTGTAACCTTCAGGAGTCTTCAGTATGCCCCTGGCATCTTCGCTTTCCCGAAGTTTGTAACCTTCAGGCCCAGCGGCTTCTGTTATGATTCCCTGATCTTCAGTGATCGGCGGAACATATCCTTCCGGGATATAGTTAATAGGTATGCCCCAAGGACGATCTTTCGGCATTTGATACCTAGGCTCATACTTCTCCACTATAGGCGTTGAGGTGATCTCTGAGATCACAGTCCTTCATAGCTGAGCTTCTGCCATGGCTTGCAAGTCGTTACGAAGCTTTCTCATATCCTCTCTTAGAGCGTCGATCTTTTCTTTCAACTCTTTGTTTTCTTCCTCAAGATGATCCATCTTTTTTTGACGATTGGCCCGAGTATTGTACGAATGAGACAGTTTGACTCTAGAACTGAGACACAAACGTGAGATTCGTAGGTAAGAAGATTACGCGGTGTGAGAATGATGAATGCAATGATTATATTAATTGTTTTTTGGTTTAATCAAAATAAACTTCGACAATTAGATTGCAAATATCAAACAGTGGGGAAACCCCTTTTTATTGAATTCAAAGGATTACAGACATGGAAATACAGTAGATTACAAGGTGCAGAAACAGAAACCTAAGCTAATGGGTCCCGAGTCCTCTCCGAAGAGAAATCGGGTGCTGACTCTGGTACTTTCCTTTTCTTTGACCGGGGCTCTTGGGCCGTTGTCGGGTTGTCATTCCTTTGCCAGGTGAAAGAAGCGAGCAAATTCCTTTGGTCATCTTGATTCTCAACAGCATGTTGCTCCAAAATTTCAATCAGAGCGTCCTTATCTTTCAGTAGTTGCTGTATTTTGATGCACTCCACGTTGAGGGTGCGGTACTTGTTCTTCCAAGACCTCCTCTCCCATTGAACTTTGTTAAGAGTAACATAGAGCTTTTCAGTCTCAGTCATGAAGTACATGACAAACTCCCTCGGTGGAAGAACTCCATGACGAGGATAAGGCATCTTTAGCTTGAGAGCTCTAGTTTGTACCCAGTGGAGATAAGGCTCCACCGAGACACATTCCAGTTTTCCTAGAGACTCTCGTCCTTTCTTATGAACATGTTTCCAAGCGTGCACTATTTCCGTTTTTAGTGCTCTGTCATGTTCTCCTTCCTTGAAGAAAAGACCTTCCAGATGAGCATTACGCGGGATATGCCTCATCGGGTATCCAAATTGACGACGAACAAGAACTGGATGGTAACTGATTCCTCGCTTAGTTCCTATAAGGGGTATGTTGGGGAAGTTTCCACAATGGTCAATGATCCTGATCCCATCATAAATCCTATTACACCAATCTATGTCAGAGTTGGTGAGGGACATGATTTTCTGCGACCAACGTAAGGCACTCTTGTGATCCCAAAAAGTAGTAGACTTAGGCAAATGGGAGATAAACCATTTATAAAGCAGAGGTACACAACATGTGATCTCCCCTCCGCTGTACAAATTTCCCAAGTGTACAGAATGATACACATCTGCGAGCAAAGTTGGCACAGGGTTTCCAATGAGAAAAACCTTAATGGAGTTGATATCGACGAAGTTATTAATGTTGGGCAACAGAAATAACCCGTAGGTGAGTAAAATAAAGATGCTTCCAAAAGCAGTCACGTTCCCGATATTGGCGAAGTACAGGGCTTTCCTTGTCAAGAACTGGGCTGGCAAACCTTGTATGCCACCCTTAATGGCCATGTGAGTCCTGACCTCAGACTCGTCCAAATAAATTGCTCTTGCAATGGTCTGATTCTTTGGAATTTCTTCCAGTCTAGAAAATGGAGCTCGATCAGCGATGTGTAAATCAATCAGATGAGAATATTCCTCCAGCGTTGGTTCTAGCTGGTAATCCAGGAATGTGAAACAATGATAAACCGAATCGTAGAACTGAACGAGCGCATCCATGATTCCCTCAATCACATGGACTCTTAGCAGAGGTAGCAGACCTCCGTACTTGGCTCTGAAGGCCTCTTGGTTTGTGATCATCCTCGCCAAACCTCTTAAATCCTCTAGTTTTGGAATCCTGAAGGTGTACTTATGAGTTCTCCTTCTACCAAAATCCATTAGCGCAATCCTTTTCTCTGATATTTGCAATCACAGTCTTAGTTTATATTTTAAAAAAACTGAGAGACTAGAAGAGAAATTTTTTGAATGTTTTAATGTTTTTTAAATGAATGCATGAATGCAGCACACAAAAACATAGAAAAAACATGGGGTCAAAGGGTCGTTGTCATGGAGTCAAGGCTCTACCCATCCCCAAAGGTTTATACTAGGGTGATTTTTTGTACCTGTACTCAAAATCATCAACTCCTCCCAAGATAACAAACAGCAAGCGGATCGCCAGCGAGCTGTATGAAATCTTAGAGTAAATGCTATTCACCGAGAATAGATCATCAGCCTCAAATGAGGGTAGTATCGCGTGACAACTATTTCTGATAGTTTCCGCACTACAAAAGGGTTGGCTCCTCAGCTTCTTAGACATCACAATCGGCCCATTGCCTATGAGAGGGAATGGGTTGCATTGGGAAGCCTCCACTGAGGTTGATGGTCGACCTCGTCGCCATCACTTATCTTAAGTGTATACTCAATCTTTCCACATGCGGCATCACAAGCATTCCCATTAGCAGAAAAATAAACACAAATATCAATTAGGAAAAGCAGTATATATATTTGTCCTAATGTCCTAGACTTTTTTAAAAGCTATGAATCTTATGTTCCTGACAGAAAATGGCTCCCCGGCGGAGACGCCATTCTGTGGTTTCTTCCCCACTTAAAGGTTTTGACCTAAGATCCTTGTGAAGTCAACAAAAAGTTCCACCCCAGAAAAGAAAGAAAGAAAGAAAGAGAATTTTTTAAGGTTTCTACCTAAGAGATGTGAAGAGAACAAGATCTCGATTCTCCCCAGTAGAGTCGCCATTTTTCTGTAACGAGTGATTTTTGGATGTGGTTGTGAAGCACAATCGCTCTGGTACTACAGCTCGATTCATTTTTTATCCTATTGAAGCTGATGAAGGAACGGAAATAGATGTCTCCAACTAACCCTGCTTGCATACTGAGGTTAAACAGTCAAAACTGTTGGTTTACAGATGTTACAAAGATTCGGGGTCTCTCCTAGGTTATTTTGTTAAAAAAAGGTGTTTTAGGCTATCAGTTGAAATGTTAGGACGGATGTATGAAAGTATGGGATTTTGGGTTTTTGTTTAGGGTGCTCACTAAAATTTTTCTTTCAATCTTATGCCTACGTATTCCTGTTTACCGAAATAGGGAAATCAGAGCGATCGTAGTTCCTCCTATTCTACGGGAGGAAATGGTGTTTTGGTGTCTTGTTCAAAGCCCAAGACGTGAAGCTAAAGGTAGTTTGTATCTTGTTTAAAGCCCAAGATATGAAGCTAAAGAGTCTATTTGTATCTTGTTCAAAGCCCAAGATATGAAGCTAAAGGTGTTGTCTTTAGAGAGAATTTGTCATCTCTAAAGAGGGGTTTGTATGTCACAACTGTTTATAAAGGAGAATTACTTTAACCGGGATTTGTGAATCTGGCAATGCCATGATTTCCTTTATAGGGGATTTCCAACCTGAAGGAGAAGACTTTAACTCAGTTTAGAGCAATGCCATCTTTCCTTGGGAATTTCTCATGCTAAAGGAGGGACAGTGGCATGGATGTAAATAATCCAGAGGTTTGCCGCTTACAGCGATTAGATGAAGGGGAAGGAGTTGTTGATGTTTGTGTACTGTGAACAAGGCACAGCTTTGATGCTAAAAGGTTGATTGGATCAACCAGTGGTTTTCTTATACAAAGCCTAAGAGGAGGCTAATATGTGTCTCGTACAAAGCCCGAGAGAGAGGCTAAAAGATTTTGACTCAATGAGGGAGTCTTTTGGTATCTCGTATAAAGCCCGAGATGGAGGATATTTGACTCAACAAGAGATTTTTTTGTATCTCGTACGAAGCCCGAGATGGAGGCTATTTGTTAGCTCCGCTGGGGAGAATCATTGTACAAAGCCCAAGAGGAGGCTATTGTGACTGTCTCAGTTGAGTGACAGGTCCAATATGCTGATTTAAAGAGAAAATCAGTTCTTATATGAGTAATGTTGTACTCAGGGATTTGTTCTAAGGATCGGGGTTATTTCCTGTTCTTTAAGGAAATGGGAAATCCAAAGGGTATTGAGACTGTCCGAGTCTACGGGGTTCCTTCCTATTCTTGAAGGGTGCTTGAGAATGTCTTTGAGACTCAAGGAAATTAGACTGTCCAAGTCTAGAGTTTCATCTTTTGTACTATGCTTTGAAAAATAGTAGTAGACTCTTGGAAAGACTGTTATATTAAGATGACTGATTTCTGTTCCTATACCTTTAGGAGGTCGTCGGGACAATTTGAACGAAGCCCAAGAGGAAGCTAGAAACTTTTAAGAAGCCGAGTGGTCCTTGTATGAAGCCCAAGAGGAGGCTATCATTCCCGGAGGAAAGAATCATTATATGAAGCCTAAGAGGAGGTTGTGAATACTTCTAAGAAGCCAACAGGTCCTTGTACAACGCCCAAGAGGAGGCGGGGATGCTTTTAGGAAGCCTGTGGGTCCCCAAACCCCAAGAAGTTCAAGACAGGTTATTCACAAAGAATAGATCAAGCCAGGATAGTTCTAGAATTTAGAAGAAGATCAAGAGATGCAATTCTCGGAGAAGAGATCATCTCTGGGGAGTAGATTTTCTTGACAAGTGTTTTTAAGAAGCCTGTGGGTCTCCAAACCCTGAGAAGTTCAAGACAGGCTATTCACAAAGAATAGATCAAGCCAGGAAAGTTCGAGAATTTGGAAGAAACTCAAGAGATGCAATTCACGAAGAAGAGATCATCTTTGGGGAATAGAGTTTCTTTGACAACTTCTACGAGTGACAGTCTATGAAAGGGTTCACCGAGAGTGCTGCCTTTCATGTCTCCATATTGTTTAACCCCAAGAGGAGGGAAGACTGTGTCTGGTAATCCTATGGGGATCTAGTTTTGACTATTTAAGAGTGATCAACGGGCTTAATGCTAGACGTAGTTTACAGGGAAACTCTAAATATCTATACTATTATTACACAGTTGATATGAGTTTATGAAAGAAGACTTACAACGAAACAGCCCCATAATACAGTTATATGTATATGAAAACGGTAAATGAAAGCGTATAAACACTTACTCGGTTGTAGAGCTTCTATGCTGTTTGGTTAGTTGTTCAACAAAGAAAAGTTTGAAATAAATAATATATTTCAAAATCAAAGGAGAAAGTGCTTTGAAAAGAAAGATTTGGGGCTTACAGCTCAAGGAGAGGCCCAGGGTTTTATCAGTGAGCGCACTGTTGGATTTGTACAGAGGGACTTATACAAGTGACTGAGGCCCAAGAAAGGTTTTCTGTACAAGGGATTTGGGTCTTACACTCTCTCAAGAGGCCCAAAAGGTTTAAAGAAAAAGAGTGGGGCTTATAACACGAGGGTAGGCCCAGATGATTTTTCGTTTAAAATGGCGATCGCGCCGAGATTTTCTTTTAATGCAAAGGGGCTTATACAATATCCGAGGCCCAAATTTGTTTTTGGTTAAAAGGGGATTGGGTCTTACACTCTATTAGAGGCCCAAAAGTTTTGAATGGATCTTATAGCTCGAGGAGAGGCCCAGAGTTTATTTTTCAACGGACGATGATCGCGCTGAACTTTTTGAAATACAACGGGACTTATACAATAAGTGAGGCCCAAAAAGGTTGTATTTACAAAGGGTTGGGTCTTACACTCTAATAGAGGTCCAAAAGTTTTTTGAAAATTATTTATGAGGGTTGAATTAATCAAAAACCCTAATTTGTTTTCAAAATGTGTTTTAATTGAATAAAAATTCAATTAAAATGATCAAAATTGTTTAACATGTGGAAAACAAATTGTGATCTTGGATTAATGCTTCAAAAATTAAGTATTGACCTACAAAATAATTAGAAGGCATTAAAAGTTGCAAAATCAAGGTGGAAAAAATATTCAAAATGTCAAAAAACAATTAAAATATTAATTCTTTGCAAAAATATCAATTATATGAAATAAAAAATATTTTTGGGATTTTTTGGGAAAATAAAATATTTTAACATTTTTGTGAATTTTTAAATAAAGAATCAACTCAAAATCATTAAAACTCAGAGAGAAATTAATTTTTGAATCAATTAAATAAAATCACAAAATTCAAATATTTGAATTTGAGAGAAATGGCGCCAAGAACAGCTGAAGAACACGCGCGTTTTTCAATTTTGCCCAGATTTGCATTTTCTATCCAATCTCACTGAATACTTGATCATATCATGCAATCCACATACCAATCAACTCGTTTCAACCTCACGATCATGTCTATGGCAATTAATTTTATTTAAATTAAGCATATAACAAGAAATCACGAAAAATCCTCAAGAACCCTAAATTCTGCATGAAGGCTGGGATTTTTGATACACGATTCAAACAAAGCAATTACTTGAGGGGAAACATTCCATGCATGATTATGAACATTTGGAAAAAGTATTGTGCGGGGAAATATGCATAGATTAAGAGATGACCAAGCTTAGGCTTACCTTTAGGTCGAGACAGCAAGAGCAAATTGATTTCTGAGTAGGAGGTGTTACAGATGAATTGTGATGATCTGAACAGCTTCCCTACACCCTATGGAGTGTGTTTGAATGCTTGGACTTGATGGAAATTGGCTGTATCACTTCATGGCGTCTCAACTGCAACTTGGTTAAAACCTTGAGCAATTGACTGGTGATTCTGAGAAATCAGTGTTCCAGATGTTGTTTAAGTGTTTGATCAGCTCACATATGATGTATATGAGGTGTGTGTGTGTGATTGTTTTGAGTGGAATTGCTCTCTAATGAAAAACCCGATAGTGACTTGCTAAGAAAGGCATTTTTGAGAGTGAGAAGTGGATTTTGAGAAAGGCAAGTGTTGTAGGCCTTTGGTGTACTTAAACTGATCACAATTGAGCTCTATTTATAGTAGAGCAAGTTTGTTTTGCAAGGAATAGTGAATGGCAACTGCTGAGTAGGGTTGGCCAATGTTGGCAAATGAAAATCCAAGTCTCCTCTAGCCATTGACTAGAGGTTAGGGCACAGGCTGTTGGTCCCCTTGGTCTTGGATAAGTCTTGACTGAATTCAGTTGCTAATGGCTCAGTCCATGCCACCTTGGTGCTTCCATTGAATGCTCCAATCCAAAATTGGAGTCTTGTCCCTATTTTGGGCAATTCTAAGTTTAGCATGCTATTTCTTGTTCCAAGGAATTTGAAGGCTTGGCTAAGTGATTGTCCCCTTTAGATTCAATCCTCAGATGTGTCCAAGGTGATGATAAGGCTTGGAATTGCCTGATTTTGGCAAATCGACCAAAAGTGCAAAAATCTGCCTTGCCTTGGCAGATTTCAGCAAGGCAACTTGCCAATGTCATATCTCATGGCTCAAGTTGAATTTGGTGATGTTCTTGGCCATTTTGGAAAGCTCTTATATGATACAACAACTGTTTGATCATATTTGGTTTTGATACCTTTTGGATCCAAGTGAAAAATGTCCCTACATTTGGAAAAAAGTAAGGCAAAATCTGACTTAGTGAAATTTTCACTAAGTGTTGGAACGAAGTGACTTTTATTGATTTTGATCACTCCATAACTCAAAATCCATGAGGAATTTGGACATAGGTCAGTATGAAGCTTTTGTAGAGGGTAATGAGATCTACAAATCAAGCTTTGGATGGAAAAAAATGGCTTTGTGGTTTAGGAGTTATGATCCTCCAAAGTTGGTACCTTTGTCACTTTTTTTCATAACTTAGAAAATTTTCTAAGTTTTTATGGTTACCCCTTTTACAAGTTATCCCATTTTCTTTGATTTTTCTTGATGAATGATGATTCAAATCATACATTAACATCATTTTAGGGTTAAAAATCCATTTTTGTGAAAAATCTCAAAAAGTCAAAGTTGACTTTTGTGCACAGTTGACTTTTTGTCAGATGAATTCCAAACTGTGCAATTCTTCAGGAAATCATGTCCTTCACCTAAATCAAACTTGATGGACATGTTCCATGGGTGTTAATGGGTATTTTGAATCATGTCTTAGGGCTTGGGAGCATGTCTTGGTTAAAAGTCAAAGTTACAGTTGACTTTTCTCGCGAAACCCTGACTATGGTTCAGATGAAATTGAAACTTGTTGCTCAAGCTTCTTGGATCAATCCATTGTTGAAAATGGATCAATGTGGTGTATTAGAGACCCTCAAATCCTCTCTTGAGGTATTGGCTCATGATTTGTCCCAAAAGTCAACTTAGGGGTGAATTAGGTCAAGAAACCCTAATTCCTGATTTTTGATGTATGCATCCCTTGAGGTCAATTTGACTTGATGATTGGGTCCATGAAGTTCCATGGAGTATTTTAGGTTATGCTTTGAAGCATTGGCTCATGCCCAGAGGAAAATTTCCATCTGGAGGCCCTGGTCGACCAAACCCTAATTTGGTGACACAGGCGATCTTGAAGCTTGATCCACCTGGAAGGGAGCAACCTTGTGCTTAATCCTTGAAGTGAGAGTCCTCTTGATCCATTGTGGATGTTTGAGAGGTTAGACAAGTTGAAGATCATGTCATTCCTTGATTGATCCTTTGTCTAAGAACTCTGAGAGGGCTTGAAACCCTAATTTTGATTATAGTGAGTGTTCACCCATCTTTGGGGAGACTGATAAGGTATGATGATTCCTCCATATTGTGATGATGATTTGCACAATGATGGGAAATCTTAGTGGTCAAAGTTTGGGGTATGACAAGCTGCTCAAGGTTTTAACCAAGTTGTAGTTGGGATACCATCTTCAGTTCCAGATCATTTCAAACCATTCCAAGCACTCAGACACACTCCATGGCACCTAGGGAAGCTATCCAGATCATTGGAACCTAGCTGTAACACCTCTTACCCAAAACACGATCACCAGCTACAAGTGGTAAGCATGAGCTCTTCTAACCCTATGATCTATGCAATTTTTGCTGCACAATAATTTGGCCATATGTTCATAACCATGCATAGAGTGTTTACCCTTAATCAATTGCTTTGTATGAATCGTGTATGGAATTTCTGAACCTTCATGCAAAATTTAGGGTTCTTGAGGTTTCTCTTTGATTTCTTATTCCATGCTTAAAATAAATGAAATTAAAGACCATAAACATGATCGTGAGGTGAAAACGAGCAAATTGATATGTAGATTGCATGATATAATCAAGTATTCAGTGAGATTAGATAGAAAATGCAAATCTGGGAAAAACAGGGCACGCGGGCAAGGCCAAGATGTTCTTGGCGCCCTTTTTCAAATATTTGAATATTTGAATTTTTGTGATTTTATTTAATTGATTCAAAAATTAATTTCTCTCCGAGTTTTAATGATTTTGAGTTGGTTCTTTTTTTAATAATTCACAAAAATGTTAAAATATTTTATTTTACCAAAAAATCCCAAAAATATTATTTATTTCATATAATTGATATTTCTGCAAAGAATTAATATTTTAATTGTTTTTGACATTTAAAATATTTTTTCCTTCTTGATTTTGCAAATTTTAATGACTTCTAATCATTTTGTAGGTCAAAACTTAATTTTTGAAACATTAATCCAAGATTACAATTTGTTTTCCACATGTTAAACAATTTTGATCATTTTAATTAAATTTTTTATTTAATTAAAATACATTTTGGAAACAAATTAGGGTTTTGATTAATTCAACCCTCATCAAACCTTTTAAAAACATTTTTGGGCCTCTAATAGAGTATAAGACCCAATCCTTTGTAAATACAAACCTATTTTGGGCCTCAAATGTTGTATAAGTCCCGTTGTATTTCAAAAGTTCGGTGCTATCATCGCCCGTTTAAAACAAACCATTTGGGCCCTTCTTCGAGCTATAAGACCCATTCAAAAATCATTTTTGGGCATCTAATAGAGTGTAAGACCCAATCCCCTTTTGAAACCAAAAAATTTTGGGCCTCAGTCATTGTATAAGACCCACGGTGTATTCAAAACCTCGGCGCGATCGTCGCCCTTTTCAAAATAAACCCTGGGCTTCTCCTTGAGCTATAAGACCCATCTTTGTTCACTTTTAATCATTTTGGGCCTCTTGAGAGAGTGTAAGACCCATCCCCTTGTACAGAAAACCTTTCTTGAGCCTCAGTCACTTGTATAAGTCCCTGTACAAAAAGACAGTGCGATCACTGATAAAACCCTGGGCCTCTCCTTGAGCTGTAAGCCCCAACAATATTTTCAAAGCACTTTCTCCTTTGATTTTGAATATAATATTGTTATCAAAGCTTTCTTTGTTGAACAAACTAACCAAACAGCATGGAAGCTCTACAACCGAGTAAGTGTTTACCTGCTTTCATTTACCGCTTTCATATGTATATAACTGTATTATGGGGCTGTTTCACTTTAAGTCTTCTTTCATAAACTCATATCGACTGTGTAATACTAGTATAGATATTTGGAGTTTCCCCGGCAACTACGTCTAGAACTAGACAAAACCTCGTTTCCTTACATCCGACGTTCTTCCGGATATTTCAACATAACCTAAACCATGAAAATTTTCTTTTACAACAATTTTAGATAACTAGATCTAAGAAATCTCCCCCTTGAACAGTTCATATACAGAAGGCCAATGTTCCAAGTGAAACCCCTTCTTAATCTGCTCATCAGCCTCCTCTTAGGCTTAGTGCAAGGACCCACAGCTTTCCTAAAAGCATCCCTGCCTCCTCTTAGGCGTTGTACAAGGACCCGTCGGCTTCTTAGAAGTTTTCACAGCCTCCTCTTAGGCTCCGTACAATGATTCTTCCTCTGGGAAGATAGCATCCTCTTGGGCTTCGTACAAATTGTCCCTTCGGCTTCTTAGAAGTTTTTCTCGCCTTCTCTTGGGCTTCGTACAAATTGTCCCGACGACCTCTTAAAGGTATAGGAACAGAAATTAGTCATATTAATAGAACAGTCTTTCAAAGAGTCTAGATCTTTCTACCGCGAACGTACTGTCTCTTGATCTCTCTTAAGCATAGTACAAAAGATGAAACTCTAGACTTGGACAGTCTAATCTCCTTGAGTCTCGAAGACATTCTCAAGTTCCTTTCAAAATAGGGAAAAACACCCGTAGACTTGGGCAGTCTCAATACCCTTCGGATTCCCCGTTTCCTTAAAGAACAGGAAATAATCCCAGTCCTCAGATCAAATCCATGAGTACAACATTACCCATATAAGAACTGATTTTCTCTTTTAACCAACATACTGGACCTGTCACTCAACTGAAATAGTAACCCTAGCCTCCTCTTGGGCTTTGTACAATGATTCTCCCCATCGGATCTAACCTTTTCAGCCTCCATCTCGGGCTTCGTACGAGATACAAAATCACTCTCTTGTTGAGTATAAAAGGCTCTCTTGTTGAGTCAACCCCCTTTTAGTCTCCATCTCGGGCTTCGTACGAGATACCAAATCACTCTCTTGTTGAGTATAGAAGACTCTCTTGTTGAGTCATACATTTTTAGCCTTCATCTCGGGCTTTGTACGAGATACAAAAACACTCTCTTGTTGAGTATAAAAAGACTCTCTTGTTGAGTCGATCCTCGTTTAGCCTCCACTCGGGCTTCGTACGAGATACAAATCACTCTCTTGGTGAGTATAAAAGTCTCTCTTGTAGAGTCATACCCTTTTAGGCTCCGTCTTGGGCTTCGTACAAGACACATATAAAAACACTCTCTTATTGAGTCAACCCTTTTAGCCTCTCTCTCGGGCTTCGTACGAGACACATAAAAACACCCTCTTGTTGGGTCAATAGCCTCCTCTTAGGCTTTGTATAAGGAAACCCCGGTTGAGCCAATCGACCTTTTAGCATCGAAAGATGTGCCTCGTTCACAGTATACAAACATCAACAACTCCTTTTCCTCGTCTAATTGCTGTAAGCGGCAAGCCTCTGGATTATTTACATCCACGCCACTATCCCTCTTTTAGCATGAGAAATTCCTAAGGAAAGATGGCATTACTCTACACTGAGTTAAAAGTCTTCTCCTTCAGGTTAAAAACCCCTATAAAGGAAATTATGGCATTGCTGGATTCACATATCCCAGTTAAAGTAATTCTCCTTTATAATCAGTCACCCAACAATTGTAACAAACAGACCCCCTTTAGGGATGACAAATTCTCTCTAAAGTCAAAACCCTTTAGCTTCACATCTTGGGCTTCGAACAAGGTACAAATAGACCCTTCAGCTTCACATATTGGGCTTTAAACAAGATACAAACCACCTTTAGCTTCATTTCTCGGGCTTTGAACAAGACACCAAAACACCATTTCCTCCCATAGAATAGGAGGAACCACGATCGCTTTGATTTCCCTATCCCGGGAATACGTAGGCATAAGATTGAAAAATATTAGCGAGCACACTAATCCAAAAACCCCAAAGTCCCCTACCTCCAGCCAATCTAGCACAGTATCCCAACAAATTCCCCATGAACAGTCCCGGTAATTCGTTCTGAACAAAATAAGCAGAGAGAGGCCGACGAACTAAAACCGCATCTGTAAACCAACAGTTTTGACTGTTTAACCTCAGTATGCAAGCAGGGTTAGTTGGAGACATCTATTTCCCTTCCTTCATCAGCTTCAATAGGTTAAAAAATGAATCGACCTGTAGTACCCCAGAGCGACAGTGCTTAAGAACCATGTCCAAAATCGCTCGCTACAGAAAAATGGCGCCCACCGTGGGGCTCTTCTCATCTTTCTTTCTTACAATTTAAGGTGAAAACCTTGGACAAGTCATTTTCATGGCGGTGGCCGCCAAGAAAAATGGCGCCCACCGTGGGGCCAAACAAAGGAATATTGTCTCTCTTATCTCTCTGGTTGAAACCTTCTCTTAGGACGAGTCCGTGGGTTCACAAGGTATCACCGAATGACGGTTCCATCGAGGAATTTCATTATTGCTAGGATCGGCCCTCACTAGGATCTTAGGTCAAAAACCTTTAAGTTGGGAAGGTACCACAGAATGGCGACTCCGCCGGGGAGCCATTTTTTGTTAGGATCATATGATTCATTGCTCTTAAAAAGTCTAGGACATTAGGACAAATATATATACTGCTTTTCCTAATTGATATCGGTGTTTATTTTTCTGCTAATGGGAATGCGTGTGATTCCGCATGTGGAAAGATTGAGAATACACCTAGGAAAAACTTCTTTCAGTAGTACGGAAGCTATCGGAAATAGTTGTCACGCGATACTACCCTCTTCTGAGATTATTCGAAATACATCACCTAGCACGGTTCGCGGCCCGCTGATGTTATCTCGACAAGAATCAATGATTTTGAGAGACAGGTACAAAAATCACTAGTATAAACCTTTGGGATGGGTAGAGCCTTGACTTCATGACACCGACCCTTTGGCCCCATGTTTTTTCTATGTTTTTGTGTGCTGCATTCATACATTCATTTAAAAAAACAAAAAACAAAGAAAAATCTTCTCTTCTAGTCTCTCCTTTTCAAATTAAACTAAGACAATGATTGCAAATGTCAGTGAGAAAAAGATTGCGCTCATGGATTTTGGTAGAAGAAAAACTCACAAGTATACCTTCAAGGTTCCAAAACTAGAGAATTTGAGAGGATTAGCAAGGATGATCACTAACCCTGACGCTTTCAGAGCCAAGTACGGAGGTCTGCTACCTCTGTTAAGGGTCTATGTAATTGAAGGAATCCTGGAGGCACTCATTCAGTTTTACGATCCGGTCTATCACTGTTTCACATTCCCGGATTACCAGCTCGCACCAACGCTGGAGGAGTATTCTCATCTGATTGATCTACCCATTACTGATCAAGCTCCCTTTTCTGGACTGGAAGAAATTCCAAAGGATCAGACCATTGCAAAAGCAATTTATTTGGACGAATCAGAAGTCAGGACTCACCTGACCACCAAGGAAGGAATCCCAGGTTTACCAGCCAAGTTTCTGGTAAAGAAGGCTCTGTACTTTGCTAGTATAGGGAACGTGACTGCTTTCGAGAGCATCTTTGTTTTGCTCACCTACGAGTTATTTTTGTTTCCCAAGATTGATAACTTCGTCGATATCAATGCCATTAAGGTTTTTCTCATTGGAAACGCCGTACCAACCTTGCTCGCAGATGCGTATCATTCTGTACACTTAAGGAATTTATATAGCGGAGGAATGATCACGTGCTGTGTACCCCTGCTATATAAATGGTTTATCTCCCATTTTCCTAAGTCTGTTGCTTTTTGGGATCATAAGAATACCTTACGTTGGTCGTAGAAAATCATGTCTCTTACCAACTCTGACATCGATTGGTACAATCGAATCTATGACGGGATCAGGATCATTGACTGTTGTGGAAATTTCCCCAACGTACCCCTTATAGGAACTAAGGGAGGAATCAATTACCATCCAGTCTTAGTTCGTCGTCAATTTGGATACCCGATGAGGCATGTCCCGCGTAATGCTCATCTAGAAGGTCTTTTCTTCAAGGAGGGAGAAAATGACAGGGCACTAAAGATGGAAATAGTGCACGCTTGGAAACATGTTCATAAGAAAGGACGGGAGTCTCTAGGAAAACCGGACTGTGTCTCGGTGGAGCCATATCTCCACTGGGTACAAACTAGAGCTCTCAAGCTAAAGATGCCTTATCCTCGTCACGGAGTTCTTCCGCCAAGGGAATCTGTCATGTACTTCATGACTGAAACGGAAAAACATCAGGTTACTCTCAACAAAGTTCAACAGGAGAGGAGGTCTTGGAAGAACAAGTACCGCATTCTCAATGTGGAGTGTACCAAAATACAGCAACTGCTGAAAGATAAGGATGCTCTAATTGAGATTTTGGAGCAACATGCTGTAGAAAATCAGGATGACCAAATGAATTTGCTCGCCCTTTCACTTGGCAAAGGAATGACAACCCGACAACGACCCAAGAGCCCCGGTCCAAGAAAAGGAAAGTACCAGAACCAGCACCCGGGTTCTCCTCAGAGAGGACTCGGGACCCATTAACTTAGGTTTCTATTTCCGCACCTTGTAATTTACTGTATTTCCATTTCCGCAATCCTTTGAATTCAATAAAACGGGGGTGTCCCCACTGTTTGATATTTGCAATCTAATTGTCGAAGTTTATTTTGATTAAACCAAAAAACAATTAATATAATCATTTCATTCATCATTCTCACGTCACGTATTCTTCTTACCTACGAATCTCACGTTTGTGTCTCGGTTCTAGAGTCAAACTGTCTCATTCATACAATACTCGGGCCAATCGTCAGAAAAAGATGGATGATCTCGAGGAAGAGAACAGAGAGTTGAAAGAAGAGATCGACGCTTTGAGAGAGGATATGAGAAAGCTTTGTAACGACATGCAAGCCATGGCAGAAGCTCAACTACAAAGAACTGTGATCTCAGAGATCACCTCAATGCCCATAGTGGAGAAGTATGATCCTAGGTATCAAATGCCGAAAGATCATCCCTGGGGCATGCCTGTTAACTATATCCCGGAAGGATATATTCCGTCGATCACTAAAGATCAGGGAATCATAGCAGAAGCCGCTGGGCCTGAAGGTTACAAACTTCGGGAAAGCGAGGATGCCAGAGGCATAATGAGGACTCCTGAAGGTTACAAACTTAGGGAAACACCAAGATTCCCTGCCGTAGTAACGGTACCACCCCCTGTGGTGCACATTGTCCCGAAAGGACAGATTCCACAGATACCTTCTGGTAGTAAGGAAAGCATGTTTGATAGAATGGATGAATTCCAGGAGAATGTTCCTGGAAATGCAGAAGGAACTACAAGCTATTTGACGTCAGGATTTATTTGGAAAGGACGCCGCAGACCTTTGCTTGGTCCCCAATGTGAAAGTCCCGCACAAATTCCAAGTACCCAATTTTGAAAAATACAAGGGTAACTCTTGCCCTCAAAGCCATTTGGTGATGTACGCTAGGCGAATGTCAGCTCAGACAGAGAACCAGGATCTACTGATTCACTACTTTCAGGATAGTTTAACCGGTGCCGCATTAAAATGGTACATGGGTTTAAACCGCGCTACGATTAGCACTTTCAGAGATCTTGGCACTGCCTTCGTCCAACAATATAAATACAATTTGGACATGGCACCAGACAGAGATCAACTCAGATCAATGTTGCAAAAGGACAAGGAAACCTTTAAGGAATACGCTCAGAGATGGCATGAAATTGCCGCTCAAATTTGTCCACCTCTTGAGGAAAAAGAGATGACAAATATTTTCTTAAAGACCTTGAGCTCATTTTACTATGACAGAATGGTTGCCAGTGCGCCCAGCGACTTCACCGAAATGGTCGGTATGGTAGTGCGTCTCGAGGAAGCCGTTCGAGAAGGACGTCTAGTCAAAGACACTGGGTCGACAAGCGGTACTAAAAAATACAGTAGTGATCTCCCTAAGAAAAAAGAGCAAGATATTGGGAATATCTCTCTCGGAAAGCAAAGGTGACGGTACCAACCAGTAGCAGCTATAACTCCTGCTATCAACCTTGCGCCTGTTTCTACGTATCAACCTCAGGTTGCTCAAAGCCAACCGCATTCACAGCAATTTCAGCAAAGGACACAACAACCTCTTCAGCAGGCTCGTCCTGAATACAACAACAACCGTACAACGCAGCCACCAGGATTTGATCCTATACCCATATCGTACGCAGAACTATTTCCATTACTGTTAGCCAAGGGGCATGTCCAGACTAAGTCTCCTCTTACAGTACTGGAAAGTCCGCCTTTTTGGTTTAAGGTGGATCAGACTTGCCCTTACCATCAAGGAGGACCAGGGAATAACATAGAAAACTGTCTCAGTTTCAAGTCCGACGTGCAAAAGCTTGTTAGGAGCGGGGTCTTATCTTTCAAAGATACGAATCCGAATGTTCTCAGGAACCCGCTGCCTCAACACGAGAAGGCTACAGTCAATTTGATAGAGGGAGAGTCGAACAACACCTATCAAATTCACGATGTACTCTTATTGAGGGCCAACTTGGTCAAGATGCATTGTAGACAGAGTGGATATGGCCATGTGCCACCTCATAATTATCACCAGTGTGATATCTGCTCTAAAAGCAATCAAGGATGTTCTGTGGTGCAATCAACTCTACAGGAACAGATGGATCTCGGATGGATCCAAGAGCACCGAGTTCGTGGAGTTAACATGGTTTATACAAATTCTAACATTATACAAAACCACGATATCCGTGTGATGAATGTCAACCTAGTGGCAATGCACTCAAGGCAAAGCCAATATCATAATCTACCGTGTCACGATTATAATTCCTGCCTAACTTGCTCGGTAAACAAACAGGGATGCTCTTTTGTACAAGAGGCCCTCCAGCGTCAGATGGATCTTGGATGGATTCAAGACTACCATGATAGGAATCACTATTAAATCAACATGATTCAAATCTTCGACATTCGCTTGATGAATACCAGCCTGGTGGAGTTACATGCTAAACAGGTCTGGCTCGGGTTCCTGGTATCACATGATTATCAAAGCTGTAAAGCGGGTTGCGAAGACGATCAGGGGTGTGCCCTTGTCCAGGAAACACTTCAGCACTTGTTGAACCACTGGTGGCTTCCAATCTATATGGTTGAAGACACCCAGCAAATCAGTATCACTAACGGGAATCCTATTAGATATCAAAGTCAGGATGTTCGGTCGATGGAAACAGATCTAGTAAGGACACTGTATTCAAAGCGGACGTGGACAGGTGCCACTACACAACTATGAGCGGTTTGGAGTTTGCTCAGTGGATAATCAAGGATGCTACCTTGTGCGAGCAGCCCTTCAAAGTCAGTTGGACCGCAAAGAGATTCAACCATGGTCAAGTTCTGGATCAGTCAACTATTTCACTGATCAAATCGAGGACGTCGTTGTAATCTCTGATCATCAGAGGGCTAGGGATGTTTGTGCCATCATCCCTCTACTTGACGAATCGAGAGTTCCCAACTGGGAACGGATCGAAATTACTTACGATGGTCAGAAAAATCAGAAGGCTCCCATAGTCATCTATCTACCGGGACCACTACCGTATGAATCAACTAAGGCTATCCCTTACAAATACAGTGCAACAACAGTTGAGAATGGAAAGGAAATGCCGTTACCCTCCGTCGTGAATATTGCAGACATCAGTCGAATAACACAAAGTGGTAGAATCTTCAACAGAGGATTTGGAGAACCCAGCAAAGAAAAGGAACCTCAGACAGAAGTTCCCGATCCACCAGTCGGTTAATCTAGTAATCCCGACCTTTCAAAAAACAATGATGAGATGCTAAAGCTCATCCAAAGGAGTGAATACAACATTGTTGATCAGCTGTTACAAACTCCTTCAAAGATCTCGGTATTATCACTTTTACTCAGTTCCGAAGCCCACAGGGAGGCTCTACAGAAAGTCTTGGAGCAAGCCTTTGTAGAACAGGATGTAACAATCAGACAGTTCGATAGCATTGTCTCTAACATCACTTCCTGCAATAACTTGGGATTTAGTGATGAGGAATTACCTGAAGAAGGTCGCTGTCATAACATGGCGCTCAACATTACAGTCAACTGCCAGGATGATGCTTTAGCCAGCGTACTGGTAGACACAGGGTCAGCCCTGAATGTTATGCCGAAGTACACTTTGATGCAATTATCATTCAAAGGACCTCCGATGAGAACCAGCGAGGTCGTCGTCAAAGCATTTGACGGATCCAGAAAAACGGTTATCGGCGAAGTCGACCTTCCCATAACTATTGGTCCTCACACTTTCCAAGTCACTTTCCAGGTCATGGACATCCGGGCAACATACAGTTGTTTATTAGGAAGACCTTGGATACATCAGGCTGGGGCGGTCACTTCGACCCTCCACCAAAACCTAAAGTTCGTCTAGAACGGCAAACTCGTCACAGTCTGTGGAGAACAAGCCTTGCTAGTGAGCAACTTGTCATTATCTACTTGTGTAGAACCTGAGGAGGTTGTTAGAACTTAGTTCCAAGCACTTTCGGTGAGCAATGAGAATCAATTAGAGAAAGGAACCTTGATTTCCTCATACAGAGATGCTCTCGAAGTGATCGAAGATAACAATGCAAAAGGATGGGGACAACTTGTCATTCCCACTGATAACAAAACAAAGAAGGGTCTTGGTTTTTCTGCAACCTGCACCCAGACAGTTGCTAACAATGAAAGTCTTCATCCTATTTAGAACTTCTTCCACAGTGGAAGCTTCCTTCAACCAGTGACTCAAGACATGCATACCATCAATAAAGATGATTCCTCCGATACAGAGGAAGAATGGAAGTCCTATCTCAAAGAGGACGGTTATACATCTCAGGACGAAACACAGACTCCCTTTTGCTATCCTGCACAGAGCCCGAGATTTATACTGAGGTCAGATGTCGAAATGATATACGGAGATTGTGATCCTGAAGGATGCCGGGCTCCGCCAAATTCATTAGAGGAAGACACTCCGATGAAATACAACTTTGACCACGACTATTATGGCCCAATGGATGGCTTACCTATCTGGCAGCCGTATCCGGGAGACTTGGGGCAAGAAAGTCAGCCGAACAATGAAAATCAGCTGAGCATCATTGAAAAGAATACCTGCGTCCCCACCATGTCACGGGACCAACACCCAGGTTATCCTGAAAATACCCAGCACGACGATGAATTCGTAATGTTTGCCGGACTAGAATTCATCAACTATGCTTTTCCCGAGGTCAACGTCATCGAGAGGGATGACTCCTCCAATTCCAAACAAGTGTGGGACACCCTGGAACAGCCGAGTGGAAAATACGACTTCAAGGTCAAGTACACTGCTCCTGAAAGCTCTCGTATCAGGCTCGAAGACATCCAGCCAACTGGATGGGGAGATACAGCTGAGAGTACAAATACTACGCAAAATACATTTGAGGAATCTTACTACGACAACTCTGCCTGGGAGACAGATTCCAATGATCCTGCTCTGCCAGAAATCAGCGTCATTTCTGAAGACAAATCAAGGAAGGTACTAGACTTTGTGATTCACCGAGGAGTTCGCCGCCAATGGGTTGCTGTCGATGTTCCGAAGATTGTTCATAAGTCTAAGTAATTGCCATATTTACTTTAACCTTTCACCTTGCCCAGGTGAAACGGATGTTTTGATAGGGCTTACTTTCTGTAAATATTCCTCTTCGCTTCGCCCAAAGCGACAGAGTTTTGCTTTATAAGGCTGTAGTTTCAAGAATCGACTTGTTCATAAATAAAATAACGTCGTTCTGTAATTTCCGCAGTTATTGTTGTTTTCTCTTTTCGCTTTTTCAGAAAATGGTAATCCTAAAAAAACAACTCAATAATAAAAACAAGCAGTAAAAGAAATACACTGCACACACTTTTGCATTTTCCCTCTATCTCTTCTAAACACAAATCGTCACGTCATGCAGATTACTTGTTTTAAACCCCGTTGAAACATACGATCCGATGCCTTCTCCCGACTTTGAGTTCCCAATATTTGGGGCTGAAGAAGAAGTTGACAAAGAAATTCCAGAAGAGATCTCCCGACTACTCAGACAAGAGGAAAGGTCCATTGAGCCTCACAAAGAGTTGCTGGAAACAGTCAACTTGGGCTCAGAAGAAGAGAGAAAAGAAGTCAAGATTGGGGCACTGCTCAGTCCAACTGTCAAAGAAAGTTTGACGAAACTTCTCAAAGAGTTTCCCGATGTATTCGCTTGGTCCTATCAGGATATGCCAGGGTTGGATACCAGCATCATGGAACATCATCTACCATTGAGATCAGAATGTCCGCCGGTAAAACAAAGGTTGAGACGGACTCATCCAGACATGGCCATCAAAATCAAGGAGGATGTACAGAAACAGATTGAGCAGGTTTCCTTGCTACTTCATAATATCCTCAATGGTTAGCCAACATCGTACCAGTTTCGAAAAAGGACGGAAAAGTCAGAATGTGTGTCGACTACCGAGATCTGAACAAGGCAAGTCCAAAGGACAACTTTGCCTTACCACACATTGACATGCTGGTAGACAGTACAACAAAGTTCAAAGTTTTCTCCTTCATGGATGGATTCTTGGGCTATAACCAGATCAAAATGGCGCCGAAAGACATGGATAAAACTTCGTTCATTACCCCCTGGGGTACCTTCTGTTACAAGGTAATGTCGTTCGGTTTGAAGAACGCCGGGGCAACCTATCATAGGGCCATGACTACTCTGTTTCATGACATGATACATGAAGAAATCGAAGTGTATGTCGATGATATGATTGTAAAATATAAAACAGAGGAGGAGCATGTGACACACCTGTCAAAATTATTTGAGAGTTTGCAAAAGTACAAACTCCGCTTGAATCCCAATAAGTGCACTTTCGGTGTCCGTTCAGGGAAACTTCTAGGGTTCATCGTCAACCAGAAAGGAATTGAGGTTGACCCTGACAAGGTGAAGGCCATTCAAGAAATGCCTTCTACAAAGACTGAAAAACAAGTCAGGGGATTCCTGGGACGTTTGAACTATATTTCCAGATTCATATTCCTCATGACCACGACATGTGCGCTAATTTTCAAATTACTCAAAAAGAATCAGGACTGCGTTTGGACAGAAGACTGCCAAACTGCCTTTGACAGTATTAAGGAATATTTGTTGAACCCACCGATTCTATCACCTCCTGTGGAAGGAATACCACTAATCATATATTTAACAGTCTTGGAAGACTCAATGGGTTGTGTACTTGGCCAACAAGACGAAACAAAAAGAAAAGAGTCTGCCATCTACTATTTGAGCAAGAAATTCACCGACTGCGAGACTCGGTACACTATGCTCGAGAAAACTTACTGCGCTCTGGCTTGGGCAGCCAAACGTCTTCGCCAGTACATGATTCGTCACACCACTTGGTTAATCTCTGAAATGGATCCAATCAAGTATGTCTTTGAAAAGCCTGCTCTCACGGGAAGGATTGCCCGTTGGCAGATGTTGTTATCAGAATATGACATAGAGTACCACGCTCAGAAAGCCGTTAAAGGAAGTGTTTTAGCTGATCATTTGGCTCATCAACCGATTGACGATCAGGAATCAGTCGGATTTGACTTCCCAGACGAAGATGTCATATATCTAAAAATGAAAGACTGCGATGACCTGCTACTCAGTGAAGGGCCAGAACCAGATTCCCAATGGGGACTTATTTTTGACAGAGCTGTCAATCATTACAAAAAAAGAATTGGGGTAATCATCATAACACCTTAGGGTACCCACATTCCTTTCACTGCCAGACTTACATTCAAGTGCACAAACAACGAGGCCAAATACAAAGCTTGTATTATGGGTCTCGAAGAAGCGATTGATTTGAGGATCAAGAACTTGGATGTATATGGCGACTCAGCTTTGGTTATCAATCAAATCAAAGGAG
The DNA here is from genome assembly GCA_022829125.1 of Lathyrus tuberosus. Lineage (NCBI taxonomy): Eukaryota > Viridiplantae > Streptophyta > Magnoliopsida > Fabales > Fabaceae > Lathyrus > Lathyrus tuberosus. Next base: position 6,428,054 of record JALAZF010000311.1, read on the forward strand.
ATTAGAACACATACCAATCCAGATTGATTCCTTACAAAGACTATGCAAGAAGGTTGTTACCATTCTTCAAAAGAGTCGAGTTTCATCATATCCCTCGTGAGGAGAATCACATGCCTAATGCCTTAGCCACCCCCTCTTCCATGATTAGCGTAGGTCAATGGAATAACCTACCTAAGATCGACATAATGCACCTTGAACGGCCCGCTTACATCTTCACAGTTGAAGCAGTCATAGATGACAAACCTTGGTATCACGATATCAAATGCTTCCTTCAGAAACAAGAGTACCCACCTGGGGCACTAAGGAAGGACAGAAAAACCCTCAGAAGGCTAGCAGGCAGTTTCTTCCTGAGCGGTGATACACTATATAAGAGGAACTTTGACATGGTCTTGCTTCGATGCATCGACAGACCAGAAGCAGACATGCTGATAAAAGAAATTCACGAAGGATCCTTTGGCACTCATGCCAACGGACACACAATGGCGAGAAAAATTCTGAGAGCAGGGTACTACTGGTTGAAAATGGAATTTGACTGCTACAAGTACATGAGGAGGTGTCACAAGTGTCAGATATACTCAGACAAAATCCATGTACCGTCTACACATCTCAAAGTTCTTTCTTCCCCATGGCCTTTTTCCATTTGGGGAATCGACATGATCGGCATGATTGAGCCCAAAGCTTCAAACGGACATCAGTTCATCCTGGTAGCCACTGACTATTTCACCAAATGGGTCGAAGCAACGTCATACGCTAATGTAACCCGACAAGTGGTAGTCAGATTTATCAAAAACAATATCATCTTCCGTTATGGTGTTCCAAGCCAGATCATTACGGATAATGGATCTAACTTGAACAACAAGATGATGAAAGATTTGTGCGCAGAGTTCAAGATCGAACACCATAACTCATCTCCCTACCAATCCAAGATGAACGGAACGGTAGAAGCGGCTAAGAAGAACATCAAGAAGATTGTTCAAAAGATGGTTGTAACCTACAAAGACTGGCACGAAATGCTGCCCTTTGGTCACCACGGTTATCGCACATTTGTCCGCACTTCAACAGGGGCAACCCCTTTCTCTCTAGTATATGGAATGGAAGCAGTGCTCCCCATCGAAGTAGAAATCCCATCAATCCGGGTATTGATGGAGGCTAAGCTAACAAAAGCTGAATGGTGTCAAAGTCGGCACAAAGAACTGAACCTGATCAAAGAAAAGTGAATCACGGCACTAAACCATGGACAGTTGTATCAACAAAGGATGAAGAAGGCGTTCGACAAAAAGGTTCGACCTCGCGTCTTCAGGAAAGGAGACCTTGTGCTCAAAAAGATACAATCATTTCTCACTGATTCCCAGGGCAAATGGGCTTCGAATTATGACGGCCCCTATATGGTCAAGAAAGCTTTCTCAGGCGGTGCCCTGAGACTTGCAACCATGGACGGAGAGGAATTTGCCTACCCCACAAATGTTGACGTAGTCAAGAAATACTTCGCCTAAATAAAAAAAAACATCTCGGTGGATTGAAAACCCGAAAGGGCGGTCCAGGCAAAAACTAGAGACATGATAAAAAATCATCCCGGTGGATTGGAAACCTCAAAGTACAATCCAGGCAAAAATTAGGGATAATGTCAAGTAACTACGTTCGACAAAGGGACAAGTCCCTCGGCAGCAGTTACATCATCCGTTAGGAAAGCTCCGGTCAAAGTCATCTTCGACAGAAGCTCAGGATGGCCCGAAGTCAAATTTGGTAGAAGGATATTGGTCGTTATGTTTCGATGTAGCCCTTTTCCCTTAAATTACCATTTTCTAACTTTGTAAATACTCTATGGAATCACACGTTTGGCTGATTTCCATCGTATCAATAAAATTTGAGCCCTTGTGCTTTTGTTTGCAATTCTTATTGGTTTTAGCTTTACAGAACGACGTTTTAATATGATTAACGATTCTTGAAATTAAACAAAAATGAATTTACTTGTTAAACTTTTTTCTGCTTTTAAAATAAAGATGGCAATTTATTTTGACTGGTGAACATCGAAAGAACATCGGTCGCTTCTCCAGAAGTAATCGAACCTCAAAGTGCAGAATCAAAGTACTCCTTCTAAACCAGTGCACCTGAATGAAGGATCAGCTGTGTCAGAGACCATTGTTTCATCTGACACCCTCGGCAGAGTTCTTACCTCCTAAGCCCGACCAATGGTGTTCCCCGTAGGGACTATTTCTCCTAAGCAAGGAAGAATTGCTATCTTGAACCAGCGATACCTCTTCGTCCCCAGCAGTGGCCGAGTATCTAGTCTTGTTCATCTATTAGTTTGTATGACATGTTAGCTTTGTCAACATATACATATATACACCATGCATTATTGATTCACATGCATAATCATATTGCATCACTATCACTCTCATCGGTCTTATCCCCTAGTGATAACAATCCTCTCAATCGAGTTGTCAGTTCTTTCCTCATTAGGAATTGTCGCGTATGCACTACCTCTCTCCTCCAGTTTATTTCTGGGATGAAGTCGGCCCTTGACCACTTTGATAACTTGAACCTCTGAAAAACCAGAGAACCCTCAGCCAACATCATTCTTCGCCATTGAAGATGATGTCTTCGCTTTCCCAGATTAAGGAAAATCCCTATAGAAAGCCTCTCAACTAAAGACTTTCAGCAACACATTGGTCCTTCTCTCCAGAATGTCAATGTCAACAAAGTCATCGGCACCTCAAAATTGGATCACGTCATATGGCATTTTTCCGAGAAGATCTCCGAGAAAAGTATGATGAAATACCCCAAGCAAGAAACAGTCTCTCAAAGAGACTCATTTTCCCCAGTAGAGGCGACAAATGGCGTCTCCAAATAGAGAAGTTTGTACACCTCTACTATTCAGACAAATGGGTTCCCCAGCAAGTCTGACATCAAAAAGTTTTTCTATCAAATGGCATCTCCCCAGGAACATTCGGCGAGAAATTTGAGGAAAAATTGCTACAAACAACGTCCCTTGTCAAGAAGTTTATTGACAAAAGAAACTAAGACCAGTTCCTTGGTAGGAAACCAAGATCGAGGGGAAGTTTACAAAAGAAACTAAGACCAGTTCCTTGGTAGGAAACCAGGATCGAGGGGAAGTTTATTTTAGAAACTAAGACCAGTTCCTGGATAGGAAACCAGGATCGAGGGGAAGTTTATTTCAGAAACTGAGACTAGTTCCTTGGCTGAAGACTAGGATCGAGGGGAAGTTTTTACCTTTTCTAAGCATCATCGCTTAGAAAAAGAGGAAGGATGCATGAACTACCATTCTTAACCACCATCACAATTTCGGGTATTCTGATATTTAATCCTCTTGCACCCCGAATGCCCGAATACCTTCGCCATTCACACCTTCGGGTCCAAGAAGATTAAATAGGGGCATCTGTCATACCCCAAATTTTGACCACTAAGATTTCCCATCATTGTGCAAATCATCAGCACAATATGGATGAACCATTAGTCTCCCCAAAGATGGGTGAGCATCCAATACAATCAGACTTAAGGTTTCAAGCCCTCTCAGGGCTCTTAGACAAAGGATCAATCATGCACAAAGGATCAAGGGGACTCCCACTTCAAGGATTAAGCATAAGGCTTCTCCCTTCTAGGTGGATCAAGCCTCACGATCGACAGTGTCACCAAATTAGGGTTTTGGTCGACCAGGGCCTCCAGATGGAAATTTTCCTCTGGGAATGAGCCAATGCTTCAAAGAATAAACTATGATCCTCCAAGGGATCTCATGAACCCAATCATCAAGTTAATTTAGCCTCAGGGGAGGTATTCATAAAAAATCAGGAATTAGGGTTTCTTGACCTAATTCACCCCTTAGTTGACTTTTGGGACAAAACATGAGCCAAGACCTCAAGAGGGGATTTGAGGGTCTCAAATACATCACATTGATCCATTTGCAACAATGGATTTATCCAAGAAGCTTGATTCACAAGTTTCAGTTTCATCTGAACCACAGTTAGGGTTCCGCGGAAAAAGTCAACTGTATCTTTGACTTTTGACCAGGACATGCTCCCAAACCCTAAGAAATGAACCAATACACCCAATGACACCTATGGAATCAATCCATCAAGTTTGATTTAGGTCAAGGACTTGATTTCATAGAGGATCGCACAGTTTGGAATTCATCTGATAAAAAGTCAACTGTGCACAAAAGTCAAACTTTGACTTTTTGAGATTTTTCACAATTATGGTTTTTTAACCCTAATATGATGTTAATGTGTGATTGGAATCATCATTCATCAAGAAAAATCAAGAAAAGTGGGATAACTTGTAAAAGGGGTAACCATAAAAAACTTAGAAAATTTTCTAAGTTATGGAATAAAGTGGCTATAGTACCAACTTTGGAGGATCATAACTCCTAAACCACAAGGCCATTTTTTCCCATCCAAAGCTGGATTTGTAGCTCTCATTACCCTATACAAAAGCTTCAACTACCACTCATTCTAATTTCCCATGGATTTTGAGTTATGGAATGATCAAAATCACAAAAAGTGAAAATGTCACTTTTTTCCAACACTTAGTGAAATTTTCACTAAGTCAGAATCTTCCTTCACTTTTTTCCAAATGTAGGGGCATTTTTCACTTGGATCCAAAAGGTATCAAAACCAATTATGATCAAACAGTTGTTGTATCATAGAGGGCTTTCCAAAATGGCCAAGAACTCCATCAAATTCCACTTGAGCCATAAGATATGACAATGGCTACATGCCTTGCTGAAAACTGTCAAGGCAAGGCAGATTTTGGAGTTTTGCTCGATTTTCCAAATTTGTGCAATTCCAAGCAACTCTATCCATCTGAACACCTCAAGGGGAGGACCAAGGAGGAACCAACTCTGATCCCAAGCCTCCCAAGTCTTTGTAACCAAAAATAGCATGCCAAACCTAGAATTGCCTAAAAGAGGGACAAGACTCCAATTTTGGATTTGAGCATTCAATGCATACACCAAGGTGGCATGGACTGAGCCATTGCCAACTGAATTCAGTCAAGACTTATCCAAGACCAAGGGAACCAGCAGCCTGTACCCTAACCTCTAGTCAATGAATAGAGGAGACTTGGATGCTCATTGCTCAACATTGGCCAAACCTATGCAGCAGTTACGATTCACTATTCATTGCAAAACGAACTTGTTCTACTATAAATAGAGCTTATTTGTGATCAGTTTGAGTACACCAAAGCCATCAAACATATGCTTTCCTCAAAATCACCTTCTCACTTCCAAATTTGCCTTCCAAAGCAAGTCACTATCGGGGTTTGAGTTTTAGAGCAATTCCAACCAAACCAATCACACACACACACACACCTCATAAACATCATATAGAAGTGATCCAAACACTCACACAACATCTGGAACACTGATTTCTCAAAATCACCAGCCAGCTGCTCAAGGTTTTAACCAAGTTGCAGTTGGGATACCATCTTTAGTTCCAGATCATTTCAAACCATTCCAAGCACTCAGACACACTCCATGTCACCTAGGGAAGCTATCCAGATCATTGGAACCTAGCTGTACCACTTCTAACCCAAAGCACGATCACCAGCTACAAGTGGTAAGCATGAGCTCTTCTAACCTTATGATCCATGCAATTTTTGCTGCACAATAATTTGGCCATATGTTCATAATCATGCATAGAGTGTTTACCCTCAATCAATTGCTTTGTATGAATCGTGTATGGAATTTCTGAACCTTCATGCAGAATTTAGGGGTCTTGAGGTTTCTCTTTGTTTTCTTATTTCATGCTTAAAATAAATGAAATTAAAGACCATAGACATGATTGTGAGGTGAAAACGAGCAAATTGATATGTAGATTGCATGATATAATCAAGTATTCAGTGAGATTGGATAGAAAATGCAAATCTGGGAAAAACAGAGCACGCGGGCAAGGCCAAGATGTTCTTGGCGCCCTTTTTCAAATATTTGAATATTTGAATTTTTGTGATTTTATTTAATTGATTCAAAAATTAATTTCTCTCTCTGAGTTTTAATGATTTTGAGTTGTTTTTTTTTAATAATTCACAAAAATGTTAAAATATTTTATTTTACCAAAAAATATCAAAAATATTATTTATTTCATATAATTGATATTTTTGCAAAGAATTAATATTTTAATTGTTTTTGACATTTAAAATATTTTTTCCTTCTTGATTTTGCAAATTTTAATGACTTCTAATAATTTTGTAGGTCAAAACTTGATTTTTGAAACATTAATCCAAGATCACAATTTTTTTTCCACATGTTAAACAATTTTGATCATTTTAATTGAATTTTTTATTCAATTAAAATACATTTTGGAAACAAATATTAGGGTTTTGATTAATTTAACCCTCATCAAACCTTTTAAAAACATTTTTGGGCCTCTAATAGAGTGTAAGACCCAATCCTTTGTAAATACAAACCTATTTTGGGCCTCAAATGTTTTATAAGTCCCATTGTATTTCAAAAGTTCGGCGCGATCATCGCCCGTTTAAAACAAACCATCTGGGCCTCTCTTCGAGCTATAAGACCCATTCAAAAATCATTTTTGGGCCTCTAATAAAGTGTAAGACCCAATCCCCTTTTGAAACCAAAAACTTTTGGGCCTCAGTCATTGTATAAGACCTGCGGTGTTTTCAAAACCTCGGCGCGATCGTCACCCTTTTCAAAATAAACCTTGGGCTTCTCCTTGAGCTATAAGACCCATCCCCTTGTACAGAAAACCTTTCTTGGGCCTCAGTCACTTGTATAAGTCCTTGTATAAAACGACAGTGCGATCACTGATAAAACCCTGGGCCTCTCCTTGAGTTGTAAGCCCCAACAATCTTTTCAAAGCACTTTCTCCTTTATTTTTGAATATAATATTGTTATCAAAGCTTTCTTTGTTGAACAAACTAACCAAACAACATGGAAGCTCTACAACCGAGTAAGTGTTTACCCGCTTTCATTTACCGCTTTCATATGTATATAACTGTATTATTGGGCTGTTTCACTGTAAGTCTTCTTTCATAAACTCATATTGACTGTGTAATACTAGTATAGATATTTAGAGTTTCCCCGACAACTACGTCTAGAACTAGACAAAACCTCGTTTCCTTACATCCGACGTTCTCCCGGATATTTCAACATAACCTAAACCATGAGAATTTTCTTTTACAACAATTTTAGATAACTAGATCTAAGAAATCTCCCCCTTGAACAGTTCATATACAGAAGGTCAATGTTCCAAGTGAAACCCCTTCTGGAACTGTTCATCAGCCTCCTCTTGGGCTTAGTGCAAGGACCCACAGGCTTCCTAAAAGCATCCCCGCCTCTTCTTGGGCGTTGTACAAGGACCCGTCGGCTTCTTAGAAGTTTTCACAGCCTCCTCTTAGGCTCCGTATAATGATTCTTCCTCCGGGACGATAGCCTCCTCTTGGGCTTCGTACAATTTGTCCCTTCGGCTTCTTAAAAGTTTTTCTCGCCTCCTCTTGGGCTTCGTACAAATTGTCCCGACGACCTCTTAAAGGTATAGGAATAGAAATTAGTCATCTTAATTGAACAGTCTTTCAAAGAGTCTAGATCTTTCTACCGCGAACGTACTGTCTCTTGATCTCTCTTAAGCATAGTACAAAAGATAAAACTCTATACTTGGACAGTCTAATCTCCTTGAGTCTCGAAGACATTCTCAAGTTCCTTTCAAAAATAGGGAAAAACACCCGTAGACTTGGGCAGTCTCAATACCCTTCGGATTCCCCGTTTCCTTAAAGAACAGGAAATAATCCCGGTCCTCAGATCAAATCCATGAGTACAACATTACCCATATAAGAATTGATTTTCTCTTTTAACCAATATACTGGACCTGTCACTCAACTGAAACAGTAACCCTAGCCTCCTCTTGGGCATTGTACAATGATTCTCCCCAGCGGAGCTAACCTTTTCAGCCTCCATCTCGGGCTTCGTACGAGATACAAAATCACTCTCTTGTTGAGTATAAAAGGCTCTCTTGTTGAGTCAACCCCCTTTTAGCCTCCATCTCGGGCTTCGTACGAGATACAAAATCACTCTCTTATTGAGTATAGAAGACTTTCTTATTGAGTCATACATTTTTAGCCTTCATCTCTGGCTTTGTACGAGATACAAAAACATTCTCTTGTTGAGTATAAAAAGACTATCTTGTTGAGTCGATCCTCTTTTAGCCTCCATCTCGGGCTTCGTACGAGATACAAATCACTCTCTTGGTGAGTATAAAAGTCTCTCTTATTGAGTCAAACCCTTTTAGCCTCCGTCTTGGGCTTCGTACAAGACACATATAAAAACACTCTCTTATTGAGTCAACCCTTTTAGCCTCTCTCTCGGGCTTCGTACGAGACACATAAAAACACCCTCTTGTTGGGTCAATAGCCTCCTCTTAGGCTTTGTATAAAGAAACCCCGATTGAGCCAATCGACCTTTTAGCATCGAAAGTTGTGCCTTGTTCACAGTATACAAACATCAACAACTCCTTTTCCTCATCTAATTGCTGTAAGCGGCAAGCCTCTGGATTATTTACATCCACACCACTGTCCCTCTTTTAGCATGAGAAATTCCTAAGGAAAGATGGCATTACTCTACACTGAGTTAAAAGTCTTCTCCTTCAGGTTAAAAACCCCTATAAAGGAAATTATGACATTGCTGGATTCACATATCCCAGTTAAAGTAATTCTCCTTTATAATCAGTCACCCAACAGTTGTGACAAACAGACCCCCTTTAGAGATGACAAATTCTCTCTAAAGTAAAAACCCTTTAGCTTCACATCTTGGGCTTCGAACAAGGTACAAATAGACCCTTCAGCTTCACATCTTGGGCTTTGAACAAGATACAAACCACCTTTAGCTTCATGTCTTGGGCTTCGAACAAGACACCAAAACACCATTTCCTCCCATAGTATAGGAGGAACTACGATCGCTCTGATTTCCCTATCCCGGGAATACGTAGGCATAAGATTGAAAAATCTTAGCGAGCACACTAATAAAAAAACCCCAAAATCCCCTACCTCTAGCCAATCTAGCACAGTATCCCAACAAATTCCCCATGAACAGTCCCGGTAGTTCGTTCTGAACAAAATAAGTAGAGAGAGGCCCACGAACTAAAACCGCATCTGTAAACCAACAGTTTTGACTGTTTAACCTCAGTATGCAAGCAGGGTTAGTTGGAGACATCTATTTCCCTTCCTTCATCAGCTTCAATAGAATAAAAAATGAATCGACCTGTAGTACCCCAGAGCGACAGTTCTTAAGAACCACGTCCAAAATCCCTCGCTACACATAGCGCAACATTATGTCCTGTATCGGAAAACAACTCAATATTGATTGATCTTTTGTATTAGGTTCAAAATCTATGAAGCTTGTTGTTGTAGAGGCTTTGATTCTATCAATCTTCTAACAAGTCTTCATTAACCTTGATCTAAGTACATTATTCAATCATTATTAATCACTTACTCTAACAACTAATTACTAACTTCTAACTTCTTTACAATTCCTTCTCTCTCCCTATCTTTATTTTACTTTTATGCTCCATTTTTTATCATTTCATATCATGTTTATGATTCCGCAATTTTTCCATTGTCCGTTGGACATATGTTTATGCTTCCGCAATTTTTCCTTTGTCCGTTGGACATATGTTTATGCTTCCGCAATTTTTCCTTTGTCCGTTGGACACATGTTTATGCTTATGCCTTTTTCTCTTTGTCCACTTGGACAAAAAACATTAATAAAGGCCAAAACCTCTAAAAAACTTGTGCTTCTAATCTTGGACTATGGTTACTATCTGTTGCGGTGAGAATCGGATAATAAGATATTAATTAACTTACATCACAAAACTTTTAAATTCACCACTGACTTTGATTTATCCAAAGGAAATGTTCAAGATCGAGAAAACCTAAGAGGATCTAGGTTCGGGGGTTGGTTATACTAAGGGAAGGTATTAGCACCCTTAATATCTATAGTACTCTACAGGAACCTCTTGTTTGGTTTGTGTTATGTTATGTTTGCTTGTTAAGATAAATCTGTTAAGGTATATACATTGAATTTTCTCGCCAAAACGTCGCATCTTGTGCCTACATATCTGACTAAAGAATCAAAGCAACCGTAGTTCACCTAACTAAGGGTGAATTTGAGGAACCATTGACTATCGCCAAATTTCCGAGGGGAAATGAGTGTGAGCTCATTTTAGAGTTTGAAACAACTCTCTAAATTCTAAGTTATGTGGGGAAAAGTGGATACTTGACAAGGCAAGCACCACATGGAGTTTTAAACTCCTCCTATTGCTAAGTTGTGATTCAATGGCTCTTATGAGACCAAGAATAGAGGAAGGCTCTTATGAGGCCAAGGTGAGGTGATTTGGTTATTGACTCATGAGTCACTTGTGGGGAATTTTCCTTTGGAATAGGGAGGGTAACAGTTTTATGAAACAAGAAGCTTACAAGGGAATTGAGATTCATATGAACAATATAAGTTCAAGAATTCAAAGAGAATGTAAAACCATTAAGCATAATTAAACTCAAAGATAGGGTTCAAACATCCATGTGTGGCAAGAGGTAGTAATATGATTCACAACAATTAAGCACATGAGAACCCATACATACCACTATTAATCTTGAAATCAAAGGTAAAGTATTCAAAGCAAGAAACTTAATAATGAGGTCAAGCAAAATGAATTCAATGAAGGTTAATGATCCTTCTCAAAACACCTTTTCTCATATACCCAAAAATTTCCACAAGAACTTTCCAAGAAAGGTAACTTTAAGTGAAGTGCAAAATTCAAATGAAAGAGGTATTATATATGTTTTTGTGAAGTTTTTATTTAATGTAAAATAAAATAAAAATTAAGGAAAAGAAAATTAAATCAAGCAATAAAAGTAAATATGGATTTTTGTGGGATTTTTGATTTAAGAGAACTATTTTAAAATAAGTGAAATGGAAATTGAAAATAAAATAAAAAGTAATTGAAATGGGATGAAACAGGGGGTGCACTAGCAACTTAACGTGGACTATGTGGTAGTTGTTTCACGCATGGGCTTTTGGTACGGAGGGTGTGGATAGTAAAATGACCAAAGCCCACGTTCAAAATGAGATAAAAACTCCTCAAAATTGTGTCATGCTTGTGATATGAAGAAAAATGTAAACACCAACTCAATTGGTCACTTAGTACATAAGTGACTAAAAGCCAAAATCATGGCTCAACCTATCCTGAGCCGCCACGCCATCATCTCCATCCATGCAATGCAGCCAACATAAAAACCTACTTGTGGGAAACTAAACAAAAATCTTGAAACAGCCATGCTTGCTCCCTCTTTTCCTATCTCAATTCTCCATTAAAACTTATGAAATAAAAGCCCAAATAGCAGTGCTCAACGAGGAGGAAAACATTATACCTCTCACAACTCAAAATACAAACTTCATCATAAGTAAAAAAAGACTGTGAAAACCTGCACTTAAACTAACAACCATATTGTGGGCATTTAAAATCATGGAGCAACATGGCAACCTAACTCATCTCCAAATGCACGCCATCCTTTTATGCATCATGCGGCAACATGAACTGGGCATCGTAAATGGACAACAACAAAAGACATGGAATTCGTCCCTCCTACCAAAATTATATCCTCACCAAATCGTAACCGAATCTCGGAAGATAAGACATTACCCTATAATAATTAGTGCAGGGTATATTAACAAAACAAAAACATGAACAGAGAGAAAAATATGTAGCTTAGGCGTGTCCAACATTGAAGCAAAAAAAATCCGTAAGATGCCGGTGTATCCAACGAAATCCAAAAGAGCATTCATTGATCACTTCGACCAAAAACTGATGCTAACATATGAGTGAAATAACAGCATAGATAATAACAACAACATGATGCTCAACACAAGCAGTAATCGGTCTGAGACCAACATATGATAACCAAGATGGAGAGTTATATACGAACGGACAAAAGACCTGAATGCCAGCAACAACAACATGTAACATACAAGATAATATAAGCTATGCTACAAATGTAGCAGCGACAAGAGATAGAGCACAAAACATACAACGAGCATATTCACGTAACAACATATGCCAAAAACTCTCAATAATAGTAACTGTTTGCACGCAGTGAGTGATCGATATATAATACTAACATTCTTATGAGAACAATGACGACGAACACGGGAAGTTCAAAGTATGATATGGGTACCTTTGCTTGTTACGTGTAGTCGTGAGGATGTACGTTTGAAAGCGAACCTGCTAGGGTTGTGACTACTGATGCGAAAGATGAGGCTGCAATTCATAGTTTTAGGCACAGAGCAGTTGTTGTTGCCAAGTTGCAATAAGGGAGCTAAGTTGCTGAGAGAGTGTTGTATTCTTGTTCAAACACCAACTTTAATCAAGCCTTTCGAACCCATGTACCAACTAGTGCCATGAGGCTTAAAACTTAAAATCCGAACAGTCAGTAAAGCAACACACGATGAATGTGCCCAGAAATGAAAACAACATACTCTCATATTAATTAATCACTTAATAACTTTCCACATGCAAACTTTAACATGGATATTCTCGAGTCTTGGCAATGAGTACAGCAGGTTCTAGTCATAAACAAAGTTAACACAATACATCATACATCCCTGTTTAAGTGATAAAATCCAAACAACATCCTGGCAATCGTATGATCATGACATATAGTAGCAAAATAACAACAAATTCAAGATGCTCTTAAAGCATGGTCAGTGAGGTAAAAAAAGAAAACCACAACTGTCATAATGATAGGAATTCACTCAACAACCTTATATTATTCAACCTACCTTAGAACAAGTGTGAACAACATAAGCATTTCTAAATGTCCAGTTATAATATGGGACATGGACATTACAACATCAACACCAATAAGCACCTTATTTTCCTATCATAATTATCCAACATTATCACATGAGATTTGGCTTGAATACATGACATAGTAATGATGGCAAAGTTGTAACCGAAAAAACAGTGAGGATAACTATTAATCATGCCATCAAAACAATCATGAGGAGGACCATTTGAAACAAACTCAAACCCACAAGTGAAGATATTAACATGAGAACATTCCAAACAATAACTAGCAGTGCATTTAAAGATAAATTCAAACTGCATATCGTCATTTTTTCAAGAATATTTCAAAGGCATTTTAGGCGTACAACTTAAGCATAAATGCATCCGTGTTGTGGTCGTCTCTGGACATGATATTAGTTAACGTTTGGAGAGAAAAAAAGATATTCCACACTTGTCCTGGCAACACAAAAAAAAAACAGCTTAACTTTCTATGTACTTTAAGTTAAGACATGTTTAGGCAATGTGATGAGTGAGTTCCACCATCCAACTTAAGAATGTGGAAACAGAAAACTTGATAATGTTAACAGCACAGAAGAATACTTTTAAGGCAAATATGGCATCAAGTGCATGACAACAGCAGGAAGACAACAAATTCATGTTATTTCAAAAGCAAGGATCGGTAAAGAAAACAAAGTTTGTCACAAAATTCAACCAGTAGAACCTTCATGTTGGGCCATCCAGACTTTCCACGAATGTCTCAATAAACCTATAAACCTCAATATGATAATATACCTGTTATGTGTACTATGATCCCAAGTATGCTGATACCAAGGTTCACACACAACTCCAACACACTCCCTGATGCATCAAAGAATACCTACTAAGTTCATGCTAACAAAAACTCCAACAAGACTCTTAACTACAATAGCAACAACCAGGAGTATGGACAGGTGGTCAAGGTGGACAATAAAAGGTGAGAACAAACCAATTTATGTCAATACAAAAAACTGTCAGCGTAATAAGATATCACTTGAACTTTAGCCATATTCTTTATAACACAAGTCAAAAAATGGTAATAAGATCAAATGTACACATCCCCATGAACTTGGTTATATGATCTTAACCTGGTGTTATGTATTAAAGGACAATGAAAGCAGTATTTTTATCATACCAATCAGAAATCTTAAACAAAACTACATGTTGCTAGCCTTGAGTAAAATGGTCACTTTGAACACTTCAAACATGAGATTTGATATAGTGTACTTCCAAGTAGTAATCAATGAACAATTATATCATGTGTTAACATTCAAATGACAGCATGATAATAATAGGTACATTTAAATGGTTATGACATTGAATATGAATGAAGAAAGAGAAGGGTCACCTAATGGAAGCAATGCTTTCTTAAAGTTCTGACAAGACAAGATCTGCTTCTCCTTGCAGCAACTTCCTCCAAGATTCTTCACTTGCCAAACTGAAGTTTTAGAGATTTTTTTGAATTCCTTGGTGAATTGTTGGTGTTAAATAACTGAGAGTTCAACCCTATTTATAGCAAAATGCTGAAACTTTGAGGTATGGCCAAAACCTTGCATTTCCCCACCTTGCCCTTGTGAAAAACATATCGTGTGAGCTGGATTCATGCTGAACCAAGGAGATCCCCAAGATCTTTGATAACTGATAGGTTAGGTCTGAGAAAAAAGGAGTGATGGGATTGGACCAAGGCTCCATGAATAAACAATACATTGTTTCTTGAAAAGTTTCTCTTTCCTATCTACCAAGTTGTACCAAGTGGAGTAAATCATGATATTTTAATGTGTAACTTGAGAAAATTCGTGGCATATGTTTTAAACACACTACTCTGGTTTCTAAGCATCAGAACAAAGGGGGTTTGGAGTAGAAATGGTTTTGTATCATTACACAAGAGTTGGTTACTTGAAAATCAAGAAATGAAACCCCCAACTTTGAAGCCTCGTATCTCTCAGCCTACTCAATGGTTTGAGGGGTTCTAGTACTTTTTGGAAATCCCTCAATGTCCTCTACAACTTTCATGTTCAAAGATTTTTGAGTTGAGGCTTGGAACTTTATGAAAAATCGGGTTAAAGTTAGTTGTTTGTTAACGTAAAAAGTGCCGAATTTTCTCCAAGTCCTTGGGCAGTCTAACTTCTAAGCTCCATAACTCACAAACCATGCATTTTTTTGGAGAATGGTCATATTTAACACTTTGAATATCTTGGAAAGAGCTTCCATTTAGGCTTTGAGTCACTCAATTTGGATGTGTGGTTTGGAAGTTATGGCCATTTCAAATTTGCACAAGAGAGGGAATTTCCACCTATGAAAAGTTTTATGATCATAAACTTACTTCCTTTGCAAGAAACTCCTTGAAACTTGATCTTGACACTTTAAATCATTAATAAGACATGTTATGATGATTTGAGGCAAAGTAGATTCCATTTGGATCAAAATCCCAAAGATTAGGGTTTCAGTCAAAACCCTAATTTTGACTGTGAATGCACTGAGATAACCCTCTGTGATCTGGCTTCTTCCTTTATATCCAAAGTTCATAGAAGACCTTTAGGGATGTTTACTAACTCATGGAGTCATATCCTAGGGTTTGAGGGCACCTCTTGATGAAAATCAAGGCTAATGATCCATATGTCTTAACAAAAACCCTAATTTGGGGCAGGGTGAAACTGTGGCTCAAACTACTCATGATAAGAGCCAGATGACCTTGAATTCTTGTTGAGTGAGACCTCTTGGATGTAGGTAAGCTCAAATGGTTGATGAGCCAAGCAACTCTTGGCTTGACTGGGCAAAATTCTTCAGTGCTTTCTCAGGTTAGAACCCTAATTTCACAGTTTGGTTTGGTGATCCTTTGTTGACTTGACTTGATTCAAGGTCTTGAGATCTTGATTCCAAACAACTATTGAGGCTTTATGATGATTGTATAAACCATAGAATGCCTTATGAGGCCTTGAATCTCCCTGTGCCAACCCTAATTTCAAACATAAGAGAAACAAGTTGCAAGATATGGGTTAGTTAAATAATCCACACATTATTGATCCTAAATGCCTATGCAAGATTTTATGACATATAAGAGGTAAAATTTGGGGTACAACACTATCCTTTGCAATGGACATAGAATTTTGCACCTAGACCTTGGCCTTCAATGCTATTCTTGGATCCTTGGACTTAGAACTAGGGCTTTTTCCCTTTGCTTTGGAATTATGGTTCGAAGACCTTGGACATCCAATGCAATTCTTGGAACCTTGGACTTAGAACTAGGACCTTTTCCCTTTGCTTTGGAATTATGGTTCGAAGACTTTGAAGACTTGTGCTTTTACTTGGTTTATGGTGAAAGCAACTACATTTGTGGTTAGATCATTATTATCCTTAGCTTTTACTTTATGCTTTAGGATAGCCACTTCTTCTCCTCCCCATTCTTCAATTTTCAAAACTCTCTCCCTTTTTCAAAACCTTCTTGATTTCAAACTATCACCTCTTTAATAATCAAACCTTGACTTTGTCAAGTGATTTTTACTCTTTTCCTTTCATTTCTTAAAAAAATGCTAAACTACATAAGCATATTGACACCTTTTTCAAAAGACTTTAAAAAACATCAAACTCACCAAACTCTCTTTTCGTCCCCTTGTGCACTTTTTCCTTTAACTTTTTCATAAATTTAGACATGATTCATTTCTTTAAGCGGGATTATTTGCTTGGAAATGACGACTTGTCATTACACTTAAAATCAACCATAACAAACAAATTTCATTCTTTTTACCACGAACTACGGGGTTTGGATCCTACATTGCACATCGTGGGTACGTAGGCATGAGGCGACAAGTTTCTCCAAACAGAAAAATCTAAAAAAACAACTTCTCCTCTCATCTCCTCAATCACTTTTTCAAGCAAACATTTTCAAACCAAAAGCGGTAGATATTTCAAAGGGTTCCTGTGGAGTACCACAGATGTTTTGGGTGGGTAAAACCTTCATTCTGCATAACCAACCCCCTTACCCAGCCTCTCTTCACTTGTACTTGTTTTAGAGCTTGTGTAGGTTTTGTTCGCTCTTTTTCCTTTCCTTTTTGGATAAAATAAAAGTGTGGTGGCGACTCTTGCTTTTCGAGTTAAGTTAATCAATAGCTTATACTCACGATTTTGCCGCTACAGATAGTAACTCTCTCAAATGGTGTTCCAGATGAGGGAAACCAATTGGGACAGTTTGAGGATGATATTTGGAGTATGTTTGAGGCCTGGTTTGGTTTTGGAAGTGACTGAATCAAGACATGGCTTGAAAAATGCAGAAAAGTCAAATTTTGAGGTTTTGGAGGTTGACTTTCTGATTTTGGTGTTTCAGATCAAAGGCGAGTGTTTGAACAGCTTAGATATGATACATTGGATGTGTTTGGATCATGAGCCGTGGTGGAATTGCTCTCTAACTCAAAAACTCAGAGATGACTTGCAAAAGAAGGAATTTTGGCCTAAAGCATCAGTTGTAGTGCTTTGGTGTACTCAAACTGATCACAAATAAGCTCTATTTATAGTAGAGCAAGTTTGTTTTGCAAGCAATAGTGAATGGCAGCTGGTACAGGCATTTGGCCAATGTTGATCCAAGGGAATCTTTAGTCTCCTATAGCCATTGACTTGAGGTTAAGGCACAGGCCTATGGTCCTTTGATTCAGAGTTGAATCTTGACTCATTCAGTTAGGAATGTCTCAGTCCATGTCACCTTGATGCATCCATTGAATGCTTAGAAACAAAATTGGATTCTTAAAGCTTTTTAGCCTTTTTAGGGCACTCATGGCTACATGTAGTTCCTTGAACTTGGGAGGCTTGTGGATCAGATCTTTTCACTTGGATGTTATCCTCTGATGTGTCCAAATGGATGACAAGGCTTGGAGTTGCCCAATTTAGCAAACTCGAGCAAAATGCACAAAATCTGCCGTGTAAAAATCAGTCCATGATGCCATGTTCCAAGGGTTGTATCTCCCTACTCAAATTGAATTTGGAGATGCTCTGGTACTTGTTGGAAAGCCCTCATGGCATACTTCAACTTTGATGTTCACCAATGGACCTGGTTTAACTTGGATCAAGGTGAAAAATGTCCCTACATTTTGGAAAAAGTAAGGCAGATTTTGACTTTTTGAAAATTTCACTAAGTGTTGGAAAAAGTGTCATTTTCATGTTTTTGTGATTTAGATCAATCCATAACTCAAAATCCATGAGGGTTTGAAATCTCTTGTAGTTGACACTTTTAAAGTATGTCAGATAGACTTTCATTTGAGCTTTGAATGGGAAAAAAAGGTCTTGTGGTTTAGGAGTTATGACCTTGCAAAGTTGGTACAGAATAACTTTTGTTCCATAACTTAGAAAATATTTGGTTTCTCATGGTTGCCCCTTTTGTAAGAAACCTCACTTTTCTTGATATTTATTAATTAATGATGATCAATACCATACAGTAACATTATTTTTTACTTAGGGGAACCATATTTGTGAAAAATTCCAAAAAGTCAAACTTGATTTTGTGCACAGTTGACTTTTTATCGGATAAAATCCAAACTGTGCGATCCTTTGTGAAATCAAGTCATTGACCTAATTCAGACCTAATGAATGGATTTCATAGGTGTTATAGGGTGTCTTGAATCATGTCCCAAGGTTTGGGAGCATGTCTTGGTCAAAAGTCAAAGGTACAGTTGACTTTTCCTTCAAAACCCAAATTGTGGTCCAGGTGAAATTGAAACTTGTGAATCAAGCTTCTTGGATCAATCCATTGTTGTAAATGGATCAATGTAGTGTATTTGAGGCCCTCGAATCATTTCTTGAGGTTTTGTCTCATACTTAGAAAAGGGTAAAACTTCCCCTCGATCCTGGTCTTCAGCCACGGAACTAGTCTTAGTTTTCTTTTGAATAAACTTCCCCTCGATCCTGGTTTTTAGCCGTGGAACTGGTCTCAGTTTCTGAAATAAACTTCCCCTGGATCCTGGTCGTCAGCCAAGGAACTAGTCTCAGTTTCTGAAATAAACTTCCCCTCGATCCTGGTCTTTAGCCACGGAACTGGTCTCAGTTTCTTCTTGTCGAGTTCCTTCCTTGACAAGGGACGCTATGTGTAGCAGTTTTCATCAAACTTCTCTCCAAGTTTACTGGGGAGATGCCATTTGATTGAAAAAGTTTTGATGTTAGACTTGCTGGGGAAACCCACTCGTCTGACCTGTAGAGGTGCGCAAACTTCTCTGTTGGAGACGCCATTTGTTGACTCTATTGGGAAAAACGAGTCTCTTGAGAGACTGCTTTCCGCTTGGGGGTATTACATCATACTTTTCTTCGAGATCTTTTTGGAGAAATGCCATGTGATGTAATCCAATTTTGAGGTGCTGATGACTTCGTTAACATCGAATTTCTTAGGAGAAAAACTGATGTGTTGCCGGGAGTCTTTAGTTGCGAGGCTTTCTCTGGGGATTTTCCTTAATCCGGGAAAGCAACAATATCATCTTCAATGGTGAAGAGTGACGTTTGTCGGATGTCTTCTTGCCTTTCAGAGGTTCAAGTTATCAAAGTGATTGAGGATCGTCTCCAATCTAGAAATAAACTGGGGGAGAGAGATTGTTCAGACAAAATATTTCCTGACGAGGAAAAAACTGACAACTCGATTGATAAGAGGATTTTACCACTTGGGGATAAGACTGGCCAGAGTGATAGTTATGCAATATGAACTAGTGGGATACCCGTGCGGACGCACGGGTTCCGCTGCGGACCTTTGAAATTGGAATAATATATGTTGACACAGAAAAATGTAAATTCCAAATTTTTAAAAGAATGTGTTAATAAAAAAAAGTAATCTCAAATATTGTTACGTTAGAAAAGAATAGTGGACTGCGGGATTTTTTACCAGTTAGATTATGAAACTCAAATAATAAATACAAAATATATAAATGTAATGTAAAAAAAAACATAAAGTAGTAAAAGATGCAAATATAAGTGAATCAAAGAGAAATATTGAAATGAAAGACATATTTATAAAAAAATAACAAATTGTATCAAATTTCCAATTTTTAAAAGAAAGAGATCATTAATATATATTTCAATTATTCATATATTATCTTTAATAAAATTGTATGTTAAATTAAAAATAATTTCAAAAAAACAATATTAGATATCAATGCGTTTACACCGATTTTGCCCCGGTCGTCACCACGTTTACACGGTACTCCTGTACTACCCGTGCGGTCACAAAAAAATTTCCC
The DNA here is from genome assembly GCA_022829125.1 of Lathyrus tuberosus. Lineage (NCBI taxonomy): Eukaryota > Viridiplantae > Streptophyta > Magnoliopsida > Fabales > Fabaceae > Lathyrus > Lathyrus tuberosus. The sequence goes on from JALAZF010000311.1 coordinate 6,448,098, forward strand.
TGGAAACCCGTGCATTACGACACGGTACTGATGTGTTACCCGTGCATTTGGTCTGGATACCCGTGCGTTCACACGGTATTGGTATATTATCCATGCGTTGACACGGTACCGGTGTGTTACCCGTGCGTTCACAGTTATCTACCCGTGCGCTCATACGATACATCCCCATGCGCTCATACGATACAGGTGTGACCCAGTCCTTCGCATGATACGTGTAAATCCAGTACGGACGCTTGTGTTTTGAAAATATAATTAAATTGTTAAAAAGAAAAGCAAAAATAATTTACAAAAATTATTAATTATGTATAAAAGAAAGTCAATTTTTTAATAAAATATATATTTATAAAAGAAAGTCAAATTCTTAATAAAATATAGTTAAGAGTTGAGTTCATGGTGTTTTCTAAGATTCAAATGAATGTATCGTTAAGAGTTGAGTTCTAAAAACTTGTACTCATCATTAAGAGTTAAGTGTTAAGTGTACCATGTTATTGGCTAATACAATGTATAGAATTATTGGTCAATAAATGAAATGAAAAGCATCCACTTCCGAAATAATTTGTAACGTTACATGAGATATGAATAACAAATGTGACCTGTTTAGATAAACAATTTGACAAACATAGTATGACTGTTGAGTTAAAAACATAAGAATACTCAAATTAACAGATATGAAAGGTTAATGTAATCTAAAAGCAAAAACAAATTAACCGTGATTGAAATAAAATGTATAGCTGGATGCTTTAGTTTAGTAACATCCCTTCTCACTATTAGTTGCATCACCATCTCACGTCTCTCAGCTTTCATCACCTCTGATAGTTTATTTCTTTGCATTCACACAATCATCATTCAGAATAGTTCTGTCAAGATCAAACAACTTATGTTCTTACTAAGCATTTTAGATCTAATTTACAAAAACCAGAACATGGATCCTCTAATATTCATCTAATAGTTTCACAGAATACAAATCTGATTATGCACAGTGCCATAATTCATAGATATATGTCGTACAGTCATATACCATCTAACATATGAATATGTAAAATTTTAGATACAACGATGACAATATCTATATTAACTGAAGTAGTCAAATAACAAAAGTAATCAACATGGAGGAGAATGGTGCAAAATATGGAAAAACAGGCATAATATCTGATGTTTTACCTTAGGTGTGCAAAGAGATTGTCATTTGGATAGGCTTTTTTGAAGTGACTGTGGAGTATCTGTGCCATTTGAGTTAGCAGTGATAGTATCTGAAGATCAGTGGGTAATATCATACAACAAAACAAATTCAAGTGATAAAAATCAAGCCATGGAACTGAGATAAAAAGCAAGCCAAGTCATAACCTGAAGCATTTATGCATTTATGCGGCTAAAATTAGCAACAATAACCAAGTTCAAATTGAAGATATGTCCATATCAGCATTGTTAGTTATGTAGTTGTTATCTAGAAACATCAGAAGAACATGAGTAAGAAAAAATATTTGAGAAACAAAATATCAATACAAGTGAAATTCAATGCAAATAAAATATAAGAAAGAGTAGCACGGATGGATTACTCACGGCTAGAAGTGCTAACACCACCTTTAGTTCAACCATTGCAAAGTTCATCCCAACACACAATCAAGTGCCTATTCCAAATGGGACATACGCTTGTGGAAACCTGATTGCCTTAGAAACACCGTCACTGAACCTTCCAATAACAGACGTACTGAAAGGCCAGCAAAGTCTTTCACAGGTACTGAAACCACAATATTCTGCAAATGAAACAAAGAAACGTCGTAACTGTTATTGAAAATTACAACATGTTTTAGAAACATGAATGAAAAACACTATTTTTTAAACTACAAACCCGTGTCGACAAATAGGCTGCCACAGGGAAGAATAATGATAAGTTGGAAAACGTGTATCAAAATGATTTGGCATGAAAGCCCTATGGAAGTGACTAAGTAATAGAAAAGGTTATAAACTATAATGCACTCACATGAAAAGGTAGTTTGTCATGTGAACTCAAGATTTTGGATTCAATATCTTCTTTGGTCAAGCCCTTAGTTGTGTCTGTAAATTTGAGACAACTAAAAATTAAGGACCATTTAATGATTGTTAATTGTTTGATTATAAAAAAAATGAAACTACAGCAAGATAAGTACTTAAAAACAGAATGAAAGTCTATTCTTGCACGATGTTATTTTACCTGAGTAAACTATTGCCTGTAGCCTGTAGAACCTGCAAGTTGAAGGACCAAATTATGATTTACAGAGTCCAACGATATGTTTATGTCCAACACCATAAAGAACAACTCTGTTATACACAACATGATAAGAAACAGTACCTTAGGTTGAATGAATAAAGCAGAAGCCTCAATAGGAGCTGTAACAGCACCAACCATGTATCCCGAACCCTGAATCCTTTAGACTCTGCTTCCAGCCCCAACCTTCACTCAAACAACGACAATGAGATGGATCAACAGATTTTAGAAACACTACCGATTTTAAGGACCTGCTCAAACACTACAACTGAATTAAACCATGCCTCTTCAATAGTTCATGCTATCACAGAACCCAAGGTCCATACCAAATTCGATTGGATTTTCATGAAATAGAAACTAAGAACAAAAATTGTGTCATATGTGAAACACTTCAAAATAGTGATATACATGAACGTAAGAATTCAAATAACACAATTACCCCAGGACCTATCATAATTACAAAAACATAACCTCAATGATACTTTGAGACAAAATAATACATATGATCGATTTAAATCCCCAACGTATAAAAAATGATACTTTGAATGAATAAAGCAGAAGCCTCAGTAGCAGCCGTAACAGCACCAACCATGTTTGATGAACCCTGAATCCTGTAGAGTCTGCTTCCAGCCCCAACCTACACTCAAACACTGACAATGAGAGAAATCAACAGAGTTTGCAAACACTATAGATCAAACATTGATAAAGGCTCATATTCAGTACTGACATAAATTTCATTTCCATAAAGATCGATAAAGTAAAAACCATCGTGGTAAGGAGTCCCTTCTGCTCCAATAATTACAACCTTCAACCGATGTTGAAAAGAATCAAAACTTTAAAAAGGGAAATATAGTATTAAGTTGAATATTACAAGCAATTTTGCAAAATCAATCTGGCAGATTGTTCTAAAAGCATTGATTTTCTTTTGCGCAATTGAAATTCCTCATAAGTCCATGTTTGGTATTAATTTTCTTTGACCATTTGAAAATCTTCATAACTCCATATTTGGTATTGATTTTCTTTGAACATTTGAAATTCTCCATAACTCCAAGTTTGAGTTTTTCACCAATTAGTTAGAAAAGATCCAGTCCGGCACAAATATATTCAGATGTATCACGATAATATGAACAAATAGTAATATTTCAAAATTTTAAACTTCATATGAAGATGAAAACATTAAAAAACATATAATGAGTTTCCAACCCTAACCATTACTGGTGTGAAGAAACCCTAAAAAACATCATAACAAATCAGTCTAACCTACAAAACATAAAAAAGGAAAACATTAAAAAATCGTATGGAGGGATCTAGCAGTATAAAATACAACAACAAACTTTGATAAACCCTCTTCTATATACCTACAACAGATCTGGATCTACAATGAAGCTACACCGTACACAAACAATTCAAAAATGGATATACGTTTCAACAATGGCCATAGCTTCCAACAACGGAACGAAAAGAAGGCACAACTTTCAGAAGAGAAAAGACAAGTTTGAAGCTACGATGTCGGTAAAACTCATAAGCTATTCCGATTCCAACCACCATAACTCTCGTCGCCGAAAACGCGTTGCCTCCAACACAGGTATACCATTGCTGTTAAACCAGACACCATAGAAGACGAACATGAAGAAATAAGAGAAAGGGAGAAGTTCAAAGAAGAAAACCAGTGAGATGAGCATCGAGAGAGAGAAAGAAGAAAACAATAAAGTAGAAAAGTGATGGACGTGTATCAGACATTGAGAGTAGGGAAAAGCAGCAGAAAAATTGTAGTATTGAATTAGTTTATTTGTAACCAAAATAGCATGTGACATCATCATTTGATTCAAAGTTAACAAACAAAGGCACAATGTAATAACCATGTAGTTGGAAATTAAAGATATGACATCACAAGTTAGAAAAAGTAAATTTTAGACTAAAATTACCCTCATTTTAGTGAGGTGGCAGCATTAGAAGGAAGGGCAGTTGAGGCATTTCCAGAGCCTCAACTTTTCTTATATAGTAAGATATGAATATGAATCAATAATGCATGATGTATGTATGTTTATGCTGACAAAACTAACGCGACATACAGACTAATAGATGAACACGACTGGATACTCGGCCACGACGGGGAACAAAAAGTATCATCGATTCAAGATAGTAATCCTGTCTTGCTGAGGAAAAATAATCCCTGTGGGAGAACACGTCCATTGGTCTTAAGAGGTAAGCACCCTGCCGGGGATGCCAGATGAAACATGGTATTTGACACAGTTGATCATTCATTCAGGCGTACTAGTTTAGAAGTAGTACTTTGATTCTGCACTTTGAGGTTCAATCACCTTTGGAGAAGCTATCGATGTGCTTTTTTGAAGTTCACAGTCAAAAGGAATTGCCATCTTTATTTTAAAAGCAGAAAATTTTTGACAAGTAAATTCATTTTTGTTTTATTTCAAGAATCGTTGATCATGCTAAAATGTCATTTTGTAAAGCTAAAACAAATGAGAATTGCAAACAAAAGCACTAGGGCTCAAATTTTATTAATAGAATGGAAATCAGCCAAGCGCGTGATCCCATAGAGTATTTACAAAGTTTAGAAAATGGTAATTTAAGGGAAAAGGGCTACATTGAAATATAACGACCGTTATCCTTCTACCAAATTTGAATTTTGGACATCCTGAGCTTCTGTCGAAGATGACCTTGACTGGAGTTTTCCTGATGGATGGCGTGACTGCTGAGGAGTCGAACTGATCAGACGTAGTTACTTGCCATTAATCCCTAACTTTTGCCTAGATTGTACTTTGAGATTTCCAATCCATCGGGATGATTTTTGCTTGTGTCTCTAAATTTTGCCTGGACCGCCCTTTCGGGTTTTCAATCCACCGAGACATTTTTTTTATTTAGGCGAAGTATTTCTTGACTACATCAACATTCGTGGGGTAGGTAAATTCCTCTCCATCCATGGTTGCGAGTCTTAAGGCGCCGTTTGAGAAAGCTTTCTTGACCACGTAGGGGATGTCATAATTCGGAGTCCATTTGCCCCGGGAGTCAGTGAGAAATGATTATATCTTCTTGAGCACGAGGTCTCCTTTCCTGAAGACACGGGGTCGAACCTTTTTGTCGAACGCCTTCTTCATTCTTTGTTGGTACAATTAACCGTGGCACAGAGCCGTCATTCTCTTTTCTTCGAATAGGTTCAGTTCATCGTGCCTGCTTTGACACCATTCTGCTTCTGTTAGCTTAGCTTCCATCAATACCCTGATTGATGGGATCTCTACTTCTATAGGGAGGACTGCCTCCATGCCATATACTAGAGAGAAATGGGTCACCCCTGTTGAAGTGCGGACAGATATGCGATAACCGTGAAGAGTAAAGGGTAGCATTTCATGCCAGTCTTTGTAGGTTACAACCATCTTTTGAACAATCTTCTTGATGTTCTTGTTAGCCGCTTCTACCACTCCATTCATCTTAGGTCGATATGGAGATGAGTTATGGTGTTCGATCTTGAACTCAGCGCACAACTATTTCATCATCTTATTGTTCAATTTAGATCCATTATCAGTAATGATATAGCTGGGAACACCATAACGGCAGATGATATTATTCTTGATAAAACGGACCACTACTTGTCGAGTTACATTGGCGTATGATGCTGCTTCTACCCACTTGGGGAAGTAGTCAATGGCCACCAAGATGAACCGATGTCCGTTTGAAGCTTTGGGTTTGATCATACCAATCATGTTGATTCCCCATATGGAAAAAGGCCATGGGGAAGAAAGAATTTTGAGATCCGTTGGCGGTACATGGATTTTGTCTCAGTATATCTGACACTTGTGACATCTCCTCATGTACTTGTAGCAATCGGATTCCATTGTCAACCAATAGTACCCTACTCTCAGAATTTTTCTCGCCATTGTGTGTCTATTGGCATGAGTGCCAAAGGATCCTTTGTGAATCTCTTTCATCAGCATGTTTGTTTCTGGTCTGTCTACGCATCGGAGAAAGACCATTTCGAGGTTTCTCTTATAGAGTGTATCACCGCTTAGGAAGGAGTTGCCAGCCAGTCTTCTGAGAGTCTTCCTGTCTTTTTTGGATGCCCCAGGTGGGTATTCTTGTTTCTGAAGGAAGCATTTGATATCATGATACTAAGGTTTGTCATCTATGACTGCTTCTATTGTGAAAATGTAGGCGGGCCTTTCAAGGCGCATTATGTCGATCTTAGGTATGTCGTTCCATTGACCTACACTAATCATGGAAGAGAGAGTGGCTAATGCATCAGCCATGTGATTCTCTTCCCGAGGGATATGATGAAACTCGATTCTGTTGAAGAAGGGTAACAACCTTCTCGCGTAATCTTTGTAAGGAATCAATCCAGATTGGTATGTGTTCCAATCTCCTTTGATCTGATTGATAACCAGGGTTGAGTCTCCATACACATCCAAGTTCTTGATCCTTAAGTCGATCTCTTCTTCGAGACCCATGATACAAGCTTCGTATTCGGCCTCATTGTTTGTACACTTGAATGTCAGTCGGGCGGTGAAAGGAATGTGGGTACCCTGAGGTGTAACGGTGATTGCCCCAATTCCGTTTCCATAAGTGTTGACAGCTCCGTCAAAGATTAGTCCCCATTAGGAACCTGATTCTGGCCCTTCACTGGGTAGCGGTTCATCGCATTCTTTCATTTTCAAGTACATGACATCTTCGTCTGGGAAGTCAAATCCGATTGATTCTTGATCGTCAGTTGGTTGATGAGCCAAATGATCGGCCAAAATACTTCCTTTGACGTCTTTCTGAGCATGGTACTCGATGACGTATTCTGATAACAACATCTGCCAACGGGTAATCCTTCCCGTGAGAGCAGGTTTTTCAAAGACGTACTTGATTGGATTCATTTCAGAGATTAACCAAGTAGTGTGGCAAATCATGTACTGGTGAAGACGTTTGGCTGCCCAAGCCAGAGCACAACAAGTTTTCTCAAGCATAGTGTACCGAGTTTCATAGTCAGTAAATTTCTTGCTTAAATAGTAGATGGCTGACTCTTTTCTTTTGGTTTCGTCTTGTTGGCCAAGTACACAACCCATGGAGTCTTCCAAGACTGTTAGGTATATGATCAGTGGTCTTCCTGCTACTGGAGGTGACATGATAGGTGCATTCAACAGATATTCTTTGATACTGTCGAAAGCTTTTTGGCAATCTTCCGTCCATACGCAGCTTTGATTCTTTCTGAGTAGTTTGAAAATCGGCGCGCACATCGCGGTCATGAGGGATATAAATCTGGAAATGTAATTCAGACGTTCCAAAAATCCTCTGACTTGTTTTTCAGTCTTTGGTGAAGGCATTTCTTGAATGGCCTTAACCTTGTCAGGATCAACCTCAATTCCTTTCTGGCTGACGATGAACCCTAAAAGTTTCCCTGAGCGGACACCGAACGTGCATTTGTTAGGATTTAAGCGGAGTTTGTATTTTCTCAGACGCTCAAATAACTGTGACAGGTGGGTCACATGCTCCTCTTCTGTTTTAGATTTGGCAATCATATCATCGACATACACTTCAATTTCTTTGTGCATCATGTCGTGAAACAGAGTAGTCATGCCCTTTGATAGGTTGCCCCAGCGTTCTTCAAACCGAACGACATTACCTTTTAACAAAAGGTGCCACATGGGGTGATGAACAAAGTTTTCTCCATATCTTTCGGCACCATTTTGATTTGATTATAGCCCGAGAATCCAAGTTGTGATGCACTTACCTCTTGAAGCTTCTTGTGCTATATGTCAAGTTCCTTGTGCCGTAAGTAATTCAATGCTTTGAACACTCTTGATTGATCCCTTAGAAACTTTTAGGATGATTAAAACCAGCTAGAATCCTCAGGAACAAGAATTGGCTCTTTCTTGCAAAAGGGGCAAAACTGACCAAGATAGTAACTCTCTCAAATGGTGTTCCAGATGAGGGAAACCAATTAGGACAGTTTGAGGATGATATTTGGAGTGTGTTTGAGGCCTGGTTTGGTTTTGGAAGTGATTGAATCAAGACATGGCTTGAAAAATGCAGAAAAGTCAAATTTTGAGGTTTTGGAGGTTGACTTTCTGATTTTGGTATCTCAGATCAAAGGTGAGTGTTTGAACAGCTTAGATATGATACATTGGATGTGTTTGGATCGTGAGTTGTGGTGGAATTGCTCTCTAACTCAAAAACTCAGAGATGACTTGCAAAAGAAGGCATTTTGGCCTAAAGAGAGAGATTTTGAGGAAAATATCAGTTGTAGTGCTTTGGTGTACTCAAACTGATCACAAATAAGCTCTATTTATAGTAGAGCAAGTTTGTTTTGCAAGCAATAGTGAATGGCAGCTGCTACAGCCTTTAGCCAATGTTGATCCAAGGGAATCTTTAGTCTTCTATAGCCATTGACTTGAGGTTAGGGCACATGCCTATGGTCCTTTGATTTAGAGCTGAATCTTGACTCATTTAGTTAGGAATGTCTCAGTCCATGCCACCTTGATGCATCCATTGAATGCTTGGAAACAAAATTGGAGTCTTGAAGCATTTTAGGGCACTCATGGCTACATGTAGTTCCTTGGACTTGGGAGGCTTGTGGATCAGATCTTTTCACTTGGATGTTATCCTCTAATGTGTCCAAATGGATGACAAGGCTTGGAGTTGTCCAATTTAGCTAACTCGAGCAAAATGAACAAAATCTTCCTTGAAAATATCAGTCCATGATGCCATGTTCCAAGGGTTGTATCTCCCTACTAAAATTAAATTTGGAGATGACCTGGTACTTGTTGGAAAGCCCTTATGGCATACTTCAACTTTAATGTTCACCAATGGACCTGGTTTAACTTGGACCAAGGTGAAAAATGTCCCTACATTTTGGAAAAAGTAAGGCAGATTCTGACTTTTTTAAAATTTCACTAAGTGTTGGAAAAAGTGTAATTTTCATGTTTTTGTGATTTTGATCAATCCATAACTCAAAATCCATGAGGATTTGGAATCTCTTGTAGTTTAAGATTTTACAGAATTGTGAAGCTTGGAAATGATACAACAATGAATGTTGTGGCAAAAGGAAGCATACGCGTGCAAATGAATAACATTACTCAGATAATATCTGATGTTTACTTTGTTCCTGAGCTTAAGAAAAATTTGCTAAGATTAGGACAACTCCAAGAAAAGGGGTTGGCAATTTTTATTCAAAATGGCACTTGCAAAGTATTTCATCCGGATAAAGGATTAATTATACACACTAACATGAAGGGAAACAAGATGTTCTATTTAACAGTTTTTGCAACACCAAGCAAAAATCTCATATGCCTATAAGCTGAAACTGTGTCAGAGAAAGAAACTCAACAGTGGCATTATCACTTTGGACACCTTAACTACAAGGGGCTCAGTACACTCTCAAGCAAGAATATGGTCATTTGGTTACCTTCACTGAAGTCTCCAAAGAAGATATGCACTACACGTCTAATTAGATTACCTTCCCTGATAGAGGTGGTGAGTTTACATATAATGAGTTTGAGGAATTCTATAAGGATCAAGGAATTTGCAGGCAATTGACAGCTACATATACTCCTCAACAAAATGGAGTCGCCGAGAGAAAAAAATAGGACAATCATGAATGTAGTATGAGTTGTACTGAATGAGATACAAGTTCCTAGAATATTTTGGCTTAAAGTAGTTAGATGGTGTGTTCACGTACAAAATAGATGTTCAACTTCAGTAGTAGATCACAGAACCCCTGAAGAAGCAAGGACTGGTGTAAGACCAAGAGTTGACTATTTTTCAGATTTTTGGATGCGTAGCTCATGCTCATGTACCAGACCAAAAGAGAAACAAGCTAGACAACAAAAACAAAAGTTGTGTATTTTTTGGAGTTAGTGATGAGTCTAAAGCTTACAAATCATTTGATCCTATTGCAATAAAAGTCATTGTAAGCAGAGATGTAGTGTTGAAGAAGACAAAAGTTGGGACTGGGGAATAACCGTAGAAGAATGCAAAGTTGATGTTCTAGATTAGGAAGTAGAAGAAAACGAAGAAGGTAGTGAAGACCAAAGACCTGCACAAAATTATGAATAAACGAGATCAGGTCTCTGACAAATGAAACAAATGATGTTGAACAAGACTTTTTAGATAGGGCAGCAAGGAATAGAAGAAAACCAGTTTGGATGGTAGATTATGAAGAGGGGACAAATCTTTCCGAGGAAGAAGAAAGCTTAATGGTGATAATGATGACTAAAAATGGAAGTGATCCATACCCCTTTGAAGAAGCATTCAAGAGCATAAAGTGAAGAGAATCAATGAACATGAAGATGAAGGAAATAGAAAAGAACATGACATGGGAACTAACTGATGCACCAAAAGACGTTAAGCCTATTAAAGTTAAATGGATTTTCAAAACCAAGCTCAATGAAAGTAGGAAAGTTGAAAAGTTTAAGGCAAGATTGGTAGCAAAAAGATATGCACAACTGTATGGAGTGGATTATACTAAAGTATTTGCACCAGTGGCAAGACTTGACACCGTGCAAGTACTATTAGCTTTAGCAGCTCAACATGGATGGGAAGTGTATCAACTTGACGTGAAAAGCGCTTTTCTTCACGGTGAGCTCAAGCCGGAAGTATTTGTTCAAGAACATAAAGGATTTGTCAAGAAAAGAGAAGAAGACAAAGTCTACAAGTTGAAGAAAGCATTATATGGCCTTAAACAAGCACCAAAAGCTTTGTACAACATAATTGAGGCACACTTTGTTCACCAAGAAAAATGAAGGTAACATTTTGATAGTTAGCCTTTATGTTGATGATTTGATCTTTACTGGAAATTATAGAAGCATGTGTGATGAATTTAAAAGCTCAATGAAGTTAGATTTTGACACGACTAACTTGGGAAGGATGAGAAATTTTCTTGGAATAGAAGTGATACAATGTGAAGCTGGGATTTTTATTTGTCAAAGAAGATAAGGTCAAGAGGTTCTAGCAAGGTTCAACAGGGAAGCAGCAATGCAATAAGGAATCCAATTGTTCCAAGAAATTTTTTATTAAAAGATAAGGATGATACTGAAGTAGATGCTACAATGTTCAAACAAGAAATTGGAAGCCTCGTGCATCTAACGGTAACTCGACCGGATTTGATGTTCGGAGTAAGTTAGATGAGTGGGTTCATGGCGAATCCAAAAGAATCACATTAGGCTGCAACAAAAAGACTCTTAAGATATCTAAAAGGAACCACAAAGCACAGGATATTCTACAAGAAAGAAGGAAGAAAAACATGTCTTATAGCTTATTCTAACAACAATAACGCGAAGATTTAGATGATTGAAGAAGAAATTTTGATTTAATGTTTATAAGAGGGTCTGGAGTTGTTTCATAGGCTTTGAAAAAGCAACCTGTTGTGAGCCTATCCACCACCGAGGCAGCATATATTGCTGCAACACTTTGTGCTTGTCAATGTATTTTGGCTTAGAAGAATCTTGGAGCAACTTAGAGCTGAAGAAAAGGAAGAATTTATGATTTTATGTAACAATAATTCCACTATTCAATTGTCCAAAAATCCAGTTTTTCATGGCAGAATTAAGCATATTGCAGTAAGGTTTAATTTTCATAGAGACTGAGTTTTTGCTGCTCTGGGGATCAAGTTGCAAACATAATGAAAAATCCATTGAAGCTTGAGCAGTTTGAGAAACTTTGAAGTATGCTTGGATTAATGAAGATCACTAAAGTAAGCTAATCACAAAGGCATTAGCTTAAGGGAAGGAATGTTAGTCAAAGTTTATTTTTTAATTTAGTCCATGTTTGTTAATAAATCCTAGTCCTATGGGAAGTTATATTCATTACAAGGAAGTCCTATATTTTACGATCTATTTCTTTTATTCCTGTTTTATTGCCATGCAGTACTGGCTTTTGACTAATTCCTATTGTAAAGGCTATATAACTCTGCTTTCACTTTCTAATGAATAAACACAGTTTTCGCTCTCAAAATTATTATTATTTCTAGTTATAACAATAAATTTCCATTTGTGTTTCTTAATCCATACCTTTTTAGTACATCTTTATATTGAATATGCATCAATAAATTTGAAGAGGTTTAAACTTTTGTAAATTGTAAAAACAATCTTTGATATTTGCTGTATTTTTTGTTGCATTTTACTTTGCATACAAAATACAAAAAAATTGTAAACAAAACTCGGTTATTGCTACATTTCGGTCATGTTTGTTGGACTAAAACCAATTTTCACAAGTTTTTGTGATTCATTAAAGCTCAATTATTTATTAGAAACAAATTTTTGAAAACCGGATCTATGGTTGTCATTATCTCATGCGAGGGGATTAATTCATGGGAATACTTAATGTATCATATGAATTACTACCACACCTTTGTGAAAATACAATAATACCTTCAGATTCCGGAGATGCATCTACAGACGCACCCTAAATCAATACATTCCTAAATAAGTCCCTAAAACTATGTAAAAAGAATTACGAAAATACATCTCTAGACGCTGTTTGTTCTAAAACTTTCCAGAACACTTTCTCCTTTCTCATTTCTATAAAAAACACTCTCAAGTTTCTCAAAATCTCTCAACTCACATTCTCTCAAAATCATTCAACCAACTTCAAAACTTCTTCCATCATCATCAAGTCTATCAAATAGCTCACATTCTCTCAAAATCATTCAACCAACTTCAAAGTTTGTAAGTTTTTTTTTCTTTTTTTCTAAACTTTTTTGAGTTTATGTATAAATTTGTAGAAATTGATGATTAGGTAATGAAATAGGTAGTTTATACATGTTATGTAAACGATAAACGTGTTTGATAGGTAGTTTTATTGATCAATGCACTATTTTTGTTGTTTTAGGGACTACATTTCTGCCATTGACGCTGATGTAAGTTGCAGAAAATTCTGGAGATGCATATCCAGAATTTTCCAACAATTTGATTCCCATAAATCGGAGATGCATCTCCAGATTTTTTTCAGTGCATGTTTTGGCAATTTTTTCTTGAACTCATTGTGTTTCATATGTATAAGTGTAATGTTTGTGATTTACATACATGCATTATGACTGATAGGTAAGACCGATTGAGGCACAACAGAATTGGACATCATGCATCAGTTCAGAGGGAAAAGAGTCAACCATTGTAGACTTCTGTTACCTCTAGACCGATTGATGCGGAGGTGTCAGCTTCTAGAGATCATGTATCTTCGTCTTCTTCTTTGTGTAGGAGACGAGTGTCACCTACTCATGCATCCCTGCCTCCATCTTCCCGTAGGAGACATGTTTCACCTATTCAGGCACCCGAGGAAGTAGAGGTACCCAAGTCACTCGAGGCACCCTAGGAAAAAGAGTTTGTTAGATGAGAATATGGAGTAATGAAATGGTCTAGAGGGGGGTGAATAGACCCTTTAAAAACAATACTCCCTCTGTTCCTTTTTAAGTGTCATTTTTTAGAAAACAAAATTGTTTCTTTTTAAGTTTCATTTCAAAGTTCAAGGTAGTATTGATTGTTCTTTTGTCAAAACTACCCCTAATTATTTATTACGAAGAGAGAAAAAGTCAAATAAATTAAAAAAAAGTTAAGGGTAAAATAGGGAAAAAGATAATCATTGTTTAAAATGTAACAACAATTATTAGTTTTCTTGGTATGTGTAAAAAGTCATTGTTTACAAAGTAACAACAATCATTGTTTAAAAAGATACCTAAGTGCTCCTTAACTAAACCTAAAGGACCCACTAGTTGGGTACCTAAATTGCCTATTTCATTGTTTTTAGGAACGTCTTGTCTCCGCAAAAAGACTATGGTTACTAGATAACAGATGTTCAAGACACATGCTGGGAGATGCTTCGATGTTTATAAAGTTTAACTACAAAGAAAGCGGTCACGTCACATATGGGGACAACATGCAAAGTAAAATTTAGGAGAAGGTAATGTGGGAAATCTCTCTACAATAACCATTGAAGGTGTTTTATTAGTCAAATGGCTTAAACACAATTTACTTAGCATCAGTCAATTATATGATAAGGGGTATTCTATTGTTATGAATACCTTAAGTTGCATGATTAAACATAAGGCAATTAAAAGTTAAGTGTTTAAGGGTTCTAGGGTTGATAACATCTATCTGTTTGACTTGGATGATGTGTTGATGTATGGTACTAAATGTTTAGTAACTAAGAATGAAGATTCTTGGTTATGGCATAGACGTTTAAGACATATACATTTCAACTTGATGAATAATATAACATCTAAGGATCTAATGGTTGGTCTATCCAAAATAAAGTTTTCAAAGGATAAACTCTGTGATGCTTACCAAATGGGAAAGCAAATGAGAGTATCTTTTTAATCGAAAAAGATTGTTTCAACTTCAAAACCTCTCGAGCTTCTCCACCTAGATTTATTTGGCCCTTCGAGAACAAGAAGTATAGGAGGTAACCATTACGGTTTTGTAATTGTAGACGACTACTCTAGATTATCTTGGACATTATTATTAACCCACAAGGAAGAAATCTTTAAGACTTTTGTTAAATTCACTAAGAGTGTCTAAAACCTTTTTAATTCTAAAACTGACATACTACGTAGTTATCATGGTGGTGAATTTGTAAATCATCAATTTGAAAACTTTTGTAAGAAAAAAAGAATTACTCATAACTTCTGATGTCTGAGAAATCCACAACATAATGGTGTTGTTGAGTGCAAAAACCGTTTTTAAGAAGAGCTGGCTCAAAATTTGATAAGCGAAAATAGTTTGTTTAAGTACTTTAGGGAGGATGTGATTAATACCACATGCCATGTATTAAATAGGGTGGTCATTTGACCAATTCGAGAGAAGACATCCTATGTGTTACTCAAAGGCAGGAAACCTAACATTTCCTAATTTTTCATTTTCGGTTGCAAATGCTTTATTTTAAATAACGGAATTGACAATCTTGGTAAGTTTGATGCTAAGTCTGATGAAGGTATATTTCTAGTGTACTCATCTTCGAGAAAAGCATATATATTTTCAATCATAGAATGTCTTCTATTGAAGAATATATTGATGTTGCATTTGATGAGTCTTAACCCAAAAGACGTGGAAAGGTTTGTTATGATGTTTTAGGTGTGATAACAAAAAACTTGGTCGATGACAATTTTCACAAAGAGGATCCTCCTCCAATAATAACAGAAGAGGACAATAGTAAATACAAAGAGGAAAGAGAACAAGAGGAAGATAAAAATGAGACCTCACCTCAGCTACCTCTAGATTGGGTAGTTGCAAAAGATCATTCGTTGAATCACGTGTTAGGATCACAAGGTAATAATTTTTGTAAGTATTCTTCTTTCATATCTCAAGTTGAACCTAAGACGATACATGATTTATTACTCGACGAGGGATGGTTACTTTCTATGCAACAAGAACCTATTCAATTTAAACGTAATGATGTTTAGGATCTTGTCCCGCGTCCATACTATAAAACCGCCATTGGTACTAGATGGGTGTTTAAAAACAAACTGGATGAAAATGGATTAATTACCAGAAATAAATCTAGGCTAGTGGCAAAAAGGTATAGTAAAGCTGAAGGAATAGACTACGAGGAGACTTATGCTCCTATAACTAGTCTCGAAGTTATTAGACTTCTTTTGGCATTCTTCTTCTACCTGGATTTTAAATTGTATCAAATGGATGTTAAATCATCTTTTCTTAACAACTATGTAAATGAAGAAGTCTATGTTTCTACTTCCTGGTTTTGAGGATCACGGAAATCCGGACTATGTTTTTAAATTTAAAAGAGCCCTCTACAATTTGAAATAAGCTCCTCAAGATTGGTATGAGTGTTTTAGTGGATTTTAATCAAACTAGGATTTAATCATGGTAAAGTAGACACAACTTTGTTTATTAGATATAAAGTAAAACATATTATTTTTATTCAAATTTACGTCGATTATATTATATTTGGATCTACTAATGAATCCCTTTGCAAGGATTTTTCTAGTTTAAAGCAGTGTGAATTTGAGATGTACCTAATTGGATAACTTGCATATTTTCTTGGATTTCAAATTAAGCAAGCCGAATATGGAACTTTCACAAGCCAAACGAAGTATTGCTTGGAGTTTCTCAATAATTTTGATATGAAAAATTCAAAGAGCATTCCAACCCTCATGGAATCAAATGTGCTGATAGACAAAGATGAAAGTGGAGTAGAGATCGACATTACCAAATATCGAGGTATAATAGGATCCTTATTCTATTTAAATGTGAGCAGGCAAGATATTATGTTAAGTGTGTATATGTGTGCTAAATTTCAGTCGTTCCTAGAGAATCCCACTTTAAGATCGTAAAAATAATTTTGAGGTTTCTTAACAGAATCCGCATCACGGTATTTGGTTACCCAAAGGAAGTGAATGTAGCTTAGTAGGTTTTTTCAGACTTTGGTTTTTTCGGTTGCAAATCGGATAGGAAAAGTACTAGGGGGACTTTGTCATCTTTTTTTGGAAATGTTTAGTTTCTTGGCATAGTAAGAAGCAACATATCACTTCTCTTTCTACCACTGAGGCTAAATATGTAGCCACTGGTAAATATTGTGCACAAGTCTTATGGATAAAGTAACAGTTATTGGATTACGATTTAAAACTCGGTTGCATTCCAATCAAATGTGATAACACTAGCGCAATAAGCCTAACTATGAATCATGCACTTCATTCACGTACTAAACATATAGAGACCAGAAATCATTTCCTTAGGGGTCATGTTAAAAAGGGATATGTTATTTTTGAATATGTGGATACAAAAAATCAAATTGTTGATATCTTTACAAAACCTATATCTTCTGGACCTTTTCACAAGATACGTAGGGATTTGGGAATCCTAGATCCATCGTGTTTTAAATAGATTTAGTTTCCTATTTCATTTCATTTTCTATATGTTTATGTTGTACAATAACATTTCCTTGTAGCAATTTATTCTAACCAAAGTTATTGGTATGTATCTTTGACTCAAACGTTCTTTGGTATGTTTATATCATTTTTGTATTTTGTTCTTATGTATTCATTTGCTTACTTCTTACATTTATTATTTCATTGATTCATTCACAACTCACTGTTTTGATTATTCACATGTTGCATTTAATATCTTTTTAAATGCTTATTGTTAATTATGTGCATTTTAGCATTATTATGTTTATTCATACATTACTTAAATCTTTCATTCACATTAGTTTTAATCACATATTATGTTGCTAAATGTTGCATGTCTATTTGCTTATTTGTTGCATTTAGAATGTTAATCTTTACATTTTTTATCTAATCTTTGTTGTTGTATATTCTTCTTAGCTATGTTTAGCTCATTTGTTTCTCTAGAATATTGTTCTTATTGCTGGTTTTGTTTGTGTTTAGGCTCATTAAAATCTATCTTCTTTTGATCTTGTCAAATAGGGAGAAGTTGTAATGTGAGTCTAGATATGTTTTATGTTGTTATATATTATGCAATATTTCATGGGGATCAAAATAAATTTAAGGAAAGCATTGATCATATTTTTTCTTTTGCTTAAAGTCGACTCAATTCCAAGTGAAAACCTGCCAAGCATAAAAAAGGGGGAGATAGAAGGTTCATGTTTCTGATACATTGAGGGAGAGAACTCAATGTGTTTTTTTGTTTGTCTTTTAAGCTTTACTTTGAATCTAGTTTATATTTGAGTAACCTCTTTTAGTTGCATATCTTTTAGGATTGAGTTTTGAATCAGTTTTTTAGCATGCATAATTCAAAGTGTTTATGTTTTAGTTTTAACATTATACTTTAAGTCAATTAGTCAAGTTTTGTTGAACAATAACCATAATTGAGATTGACTAAAGTCATGTAAAAGGTGGAATCTCAAAACATAGTTGAAAATTTGGATTTTTGATATTTTGGATGTGTGAGTCGAATCACACACATTCTTGAGTCGAATAAAACAAGGCAGAGAGGAACATTTTGCTGGAGCTAATGAGTCGAATCACAATTAAATCCTGATTCGAATCATGAAGTTGTGAGTCCAATCACAATATATGCTTGAGTCGAACCACAAATCCTTTTCCAACCACGGTCCATTTTGAGTCGAATCATAATTAATCCCTGACTTAAATCATGACCTGTGTGAGTTGAATCATGCCTTAGTCTTGAGTCAAATCATAAAAAAATGGTCTCTCTTTAAGTGTTCATCATGTTCCACATTACTTTGAAACTTGACTCAAATCACCAAATGCACTTGACTAGAATCAAAGATGATTTTTTCACTTCTTTTTGTGCTTCATCTCCAACACCTATAAATCATTTTCATCTCTCAATATTTCATAATGTTATAAAACACATTCTTTCATTGATGATTTGAAAACTCACAAACCACTTGTTCTTACATTTTCAAAAGGGGTTTGAATCTTTCTTGAACACTTTCAAACAATTTCTTTCATCTTCTACCTCATTCTTTTTCGATTGTTGCATGGATCTGAATCTCATCTTGATAGATTCATGATTGATTGAGGAAATTCATTTTTGGGTTTAACGTTTCTTTGAAGATTTGTTTAGGATTTTAGAGGCTTTCAAAAAAGTGTGTTGTTGTGACTGGTTGTGACAATTCTAGTGGAAAATAAGAAGATTCTTCTCTCTGGGTTGACCTTGGTAGTGTTGTGTGGAAGCCTAGGGACATGGTATGAGTTATTTTGATCTTCGTATAGACACTAAAGAAACCAGTGAAATTATATGGAAATTACCACATACGGAGACTTATGAGAAAGGTGTTAGGGATGGAAGATTCAAAAAGCGATCTCGAGTAAATATTGCACATAGAGTTCAATTCGTGAAGTTGTGTATAAGTAAATATCAAAAATAGAGGAAATTTTATTTTCAATGTTTTGTTTGTTGACTTGTGATAGTACGAACTCTTATAATATTGTTGCAAATCATAGTGGAAGACCAACAAATTTTCAATGGGCAACCATTAGATAGTAGATTAAACGCAAATCGAGGATTAACTTTCCAAACCACTATAAATCTTAGTGTACACTTCTTTCTCTCTCTCTCTCTCTCTCTCTCTCTCTCTCTCTCTCTCTCTCTCACTCACACACACACACACACAAACACACGCGCGCGCACACATATTTAATTTCATAGTTGATTTCATGATTAGGTTGTTGTTATTGGTTTCTAGAATCACATGTTGATATGTTTATCCATTGGTAGTAATTTATTGTATAAGTTGTGAATTTTGTTAGAATTGGAAACTCAACCTTGTCTGATTGTAGATTAAGTCTAAAAACATTGATAATGGAATCTGAAATTCTGGTATAAGACGTGTGATGTTAAGGTGTGATGTCGCAACAACACACTCTGCACAATGGGCAGCAATAACAGTAAAATAACACCAAGAATTGTTGACCCAGTTCGGTTACAACCAACCTACTCTGGGGGCTACCAAGCCAGGGATGAAATTCACTACTTGTAGATATAATTTACAGACTCAACGACCCGTTGACAATCTCCTAAACTTATACTCTACTAATGACTTCCTACCTAAGAACCCACTTAGGTATGAGAACACCACTCAATCCCTTACAAACTCTCAAAGAGACCACTTTGAGTACCCTTGATCTTATTTCACAGCTTTGTTCAAGCAACCACTCTCTATTGCTTCACAGCTTCTAGAGAGGACAGAAACTTAACACCTATTCAAACCCTAGAATAGTGTAAATACAACTCGTACAAAATACTCAAGACACTCAGCCTATGCTCTTGATCTTCTCTCTGTATTTCTGTACCTTTTTCCTTTGGTCTTGTGCGCTTTATATAGCTCCTTGAATTGGTCTTGGACTTGCTACAATATCTCCCAGATTTGTTATTTAAAACTGAATATTTAAAACAGATTTTCTCCTAAAATCTTTTTAAATCTTCAACCTTTTAAATCTCCTACAAATCTGCAGCAGATCTCCTATGCAGCAGCAAATATCTATCCCAAGATATTCGCATCCAATGAGACAGCTTGCTCTCCACAATTCCAGCTAATACGCAACCCTAACAACATCACAACCTGCTGTTGTTAATTCTGCAGATCTGATGTTACAACATCACCTGTGTGACATTAGACATCCAACTTCAGCAATTAATTACTTAACACAGCCCAGTGTTAAGACTTCAATGTTACAACATCAGCACCTTGACATCAACATTGAATATACTTTGTTTTACCAAAATTCCAGCCAATCCAGGAACTAACAATCTCCCCCTTTGGCTAATTTTGGCTAAAACAATCTCTGCACCTTCAGAGACTTCAGCAGCGGAATAATCTTCAAAACATTGAACCTCAATCAGCAGCAGTTTGATAATACTCATAGTCTTCATTACTTGATCTGCTGCAGCACCATCTTCATTATTGACAACAGCCAATTGGTGCTCCCCCTCTAAAACATGAACCTGCATCACAGCTGTTCAGTAGTTCACAATGTGCAGCACTTCTCTCCCCCTTGATGTCTGCTTGGCTGCACTCTTCAAATGACATGATATCTTCACTAGTTCAGTCAAAACTCCCCCTTTATAACTGCATTACCACTTTCAACAATGTTGCTCCCCCACCAGCATAGCAACTGTCCATAACTCTTCCTTAATATCTGCATTCCACTGGCAGCATATGGCAATAATTCTCTTGACTATCTTCTCCCCCTTTTTAGCCACAATTAAGCAAACTTCAGTTAGAAGCCCTATAAACTATAGTCAGTATACCCTAGCTCTCATTGTTAGCCTTTCAGTTAGTAAACAGGCAAAACAAATCATAGAAGGAAACTAAAAACAAAACTAGTGCATATAACAGCACAAAGTTCAAATTACAAAACCAATATAAAAAACTACAAACTGAAACTGCTATCTGAAAAAAATAGCAGATGGAGATTAGTCTTCATCCGAGCTTGTACCATCAGCATCTTCATCACCCTCATCTGACCTGGAATCCTCAGTGTCACCATTCCCATTGTCTTCCCCCTGTTCCAAGTCTTTCATCATCTGCTCAATCTTTATTTTCCTGTCAGTGCTGGTCTTGATAACCAGATCAAGATCCTTGCAGGTCGCCCTTAATTCTTTAATCAACTCAGATTTTGTACTGACCTTCTTAATCCCAGAGCTTGATGTTGTAACAATGTCTGGAACATGACTCCCAACAAACAGTTTGGGATGCAAAGATAAAGCTGATTCCCTCTTACATGCTACCTCTGAGCTGGTTAAGATACCAGGATGTTGATCTAAGATCATTCCACAGATAAGGGAATGGAATGATATAGGCGTTTTGATGGCATTGGTGGCACCATGCTTTACTACTTGATCAAATATATAGCTTCCATAGTTGAGCTTGACCTTTTTCCCTACAGCATAGATAAACCTTCCTAATCCCACAGTTATAGTGGTTTTGTGATTAGTAGGTACCCATTTGGCCTCACCAATTCTGTGCAATATAGCATACTTGATGCTGAGTTTGCTGGCTGTTAATTTATTTTTCAGTGGCCACACCTTAACTTGAGTAGCAGTAATCTCTCTACACACTTCATTATCAGTCACCTCCAGCTCACACTCCTCTTGGTCATCTCTTCCCAGATATTTATTGACAGTACTGGGAGAGAAGTCAATACACTGTCCCCTAACAAACACCTTCATGTAGTTCACACTTCTATTGTCAGAAATGTCTATGGGAATGTTGACAACAAATTCCTTAACAAGTCTACTATAGCACTTGGAGAATCTGGTCACAGTCTTTAGAAGTCCAGCTCCATGAATGAGGTCCATAATTTCTTTCATCCCCAAGACATCTTTTCCAAGCTCCCTTTCCAGAGCTAATCTTCTTTGGCACACAAACTTCCACAATGATGCACTACTCGCATAATGGAAGGATATGTTGTCCTCTGGCACTTCAGGGACCTTATCAGAAATTCTCTTTTGAATGGTCTTTCTGACTGGTGTGATGTCATGGACATTTTTCTCAACTTCATCCTCAGACTCAGATTCTTCTCTAACCTTTCTCTTTTTGGAAGGTGTAACAACCTTGCTCCAAGGTTTTGTGGGACCAACAACAGTTTTCTTCTTTCCTTCAGTAGGCTTCTTGGGAGAGGATTCATTGGTCTTTCCTTTCCTTGTCTGTAATCTCTTGGCAATACTTGGAACAGCATTTCCAATGACTTCATTGTCAGATCATCCACATTGATCACATCCTCACTCTTTTCTTCTTCAGGAGTAGTTCTATCATTAATTCCCTCATGTACATCTTCTTCTTCTTCTCCTCTTTCAGAGTCCTCAATGACAGACACGGCAAGTCTATGAAGATCAGATTCTTCTTCTTGCATGTCTACCTTTTCTGCTGGCATCTGATTCAACGGTACAGAAATTCCTTTCACAGGTATTCCTTTGTCCAGTATTTTGGTTGCCAGATTACCCATACTCTTATCAACATCAAACTTTTCTACCACAGTTTGAGACGTGGATGACCTAGGTGATGATTTATCACTAAATATGATACTGGTAACTAGCTCCTTTGTTTCACTATTTTTAAAAGTAGTTGCGGCCCTTTTTGAAGCAAGTTTAGAAGGTCTAGGTTTACCTAATTCTGGTAACATCACGGAGATGGGTTGAATATTCAGAGCTTCGTCTTCGGAGTACTCATCTGTAGAAACCCTAGCGTTACTCCGCGAAGAACTTTTAGAAGGAGAAGCTGTTTGCTTTGACATGGTTCCTTTGAGGGAGTATAGAGTAAGATGATTCTTCTTGTTGAAGGGGACGAACAAAAGAGAGATATGAGTTTTGATGAACCGTGATTTTGCTATAATAGGAAATGAGGGTCTGAGGTAAGGCGCCAGATTTTGTGTACTCTTTAAAGACCAATTACTAATTTTCTCCCTCCATAAAGATTTTCCTTTTAAATAATTCACATCAGGACTCATTAACTCTGAGTGACCTTTCAGCATCCTGATGTCATAGTCTGATGGTGTAACATCAACTTGAGCATCAATAGTTGAATTTCCTTCAAGAGAAATCCACCGATAGCAGTTATCCTTGGTTCTGACACCCTTCATAACAATCTGATTATGCTCATCAAAAACCACACACTCATGCTTAGTGTAGTTTACCTTGTAACCTTCTTCACACAACTGGCTTATGCTGATCAAACTTGCATTTAAACCACTGACAAATAGAACATTGTCAAGTTCAGATCTACCATCACCTTTCACTTTCCCAACTCCTGCAACAACTCCTTTCTCTCCATTGCCAAATATAACTTCAAGAGGGGGGCAAGTTCTAAATTCAGCAAACATGGATCTACATCCAGGCATGTGTTTGGAACACCCACTATCAAAATACCATGTTCCTTCTTCAAACTCTCTATCAGCCATGTGAGCCAATAAGCACTTCACCTTCTCCTTAGGTACCCATTGTTTAACAAATTTGGGCCTGTGCTCTCTCCATCTGTTTTGAGGTTGAGGGTATCCATGCAGCTTGTAGCAAGAGTACTGCATATGTCCAAACCTTCCACAGTAATAGCATCTCACCCTTTCATCTCTGAATCTTCTGCCATGATGAGATTGCCTATGCTGCCATCCATAATATGGTCTCCTCCTACCATAACTGCCCTGCCATCTATTATGCTGGTATCTTCTCCCATAAGAAGGCTGAGAATGTTGTTTCCTGGATTGTCTCCCATGATGGTGTGGCTTTCTTCTTCCATAGATATGAGGAACAACATTGGTGTATCCATATCCATAACCATACCAGTTGTCCTGATGTCGAGACACCTGATGAGACATGTGCTGTTTGAACTGAACAGCTTGCATGCTCTCGTGGTATTGTAGGGGCATGTACTGACTAGCTCTCTGTGGTTGCTTTCTCTTCTGATAGGGACCAGTCTTCTTCTTAATCTTCTTAGGTTGTGAAACATCAGCTTTCTTAGGGGTAGAACCCTGCTTCTTTGGCTGATGTTGAGATGAAAGTTGTGACACTTCCTTCTTTGAACCTGAAGTGCTTCCTTCTGAAGTTCCCTTGTTCTCAGCCACATAACCTATCCCAGGTTTGTCTCTAGTAGCTTTTTCTGACTGAAGAATATTGTCAAGTGTGTCTGTACCACAGCTCAGCATCCTAACAGACTTGGTCATTTGATCAAGGTAAGCTCTAACTAGCACCACTTCATTTTCCAGATCTGTCTTTTCATTCTCTAGCTGAGCAATCTGTTGCTTGTGGCACTTGTTTTCTTGACAAATCTCAGCACTTTTTAAACACAGCTCTTGATAGGTAGATGCTAACTCCTCATAAGTTGCTTCTCCATCACTAGAATCATCATCAGAAACCACAGCTCCTGTTAAAGCTCTCACATGCTTTGCTGACTCGCCTTCACTTTCACTATCAGAGTCAGACCAGAAAACTGTCATGCCCTTCTTCTGCTTTTTCAAGAAGGTGGGACATTCTTTCTTGACATGTCCATACCCTTCACACTCAAAGCACTGAACTCCTTTATCTTGGGTAATTTTCTCTTCATCCTTCTTGCTGGTGTCAGAAGTCATGTTCTTGACATTAGGCCTGGAGTTATTATTCATTCTCTTGAATACTTTGGTGAACTGTCTTCCCAACATAACTATGGCCTGAGATAGATCCTCTTGCGATTCAGAACTCTTTCCTTTTTCTTCTGCATCATTTGACACCAAGGCTATACTTTTTGGCTTCTTTTCTGGTTCTTCCTCGTTCAACCCAAGCTCAAAAGTTTGAAGAGATCCAATGAGCTCATCTACTCTCATCTTGCTGATGTCTTGTGATTCTTCAATGGCAGTAACCTTCATCTTATACTTCTTAGGTAGGGACCTAAGGATCTTCCTCACAAGCTTTTCATCTGACATCTTCTCTCCAAGAGCACTAGATGCATTGGCCAGCTCAAGAACACTCATGTGGAAATCATGAATAGTCTCATCTTCCTTCATCTTCAGGCTTTCAAATATTGATGTTAAAATCTGAAGTCTTGACATCTTGACTCTAGATGTTCCTTCATGAGTAGCCTGCAAGATATCCCATGCTTGCTTAGCAACTTCACATGTATTGATTAACCTGAAGATATTCTTATCCACTCCATTGAAGATGTAATTTAGAGCTTTGGAATTTCCAAGGGCGAGCTCATCTTCCTTCTTGGTCCATTCTTCTTCAGGCTTTGGCTTAGAGGTGCCTTCTTTATCTTTGCCAGCATCATCTTTCTCACACATGACAGGTGCTTTCCATTCTTTAATAACAGCCTTCCAAGCCCTGTTGTCCAAGGATTTTAAAAAGGTGGTCATCCTTGGCTTCCAATAATCAAAATTTGATCCATCCAAAATAGGGGGTCTGTTGCCGAATCCTCCAACTTCTTTGTCCATCTTTACACCAGAAAGTAACTTCCCTAGATCTCACCCAGAGACAGACAGGATGCCTGCTCTGATACCAATTGAAATTCTGGTATCAGACGTGTGATGTTAAGGTGTGATGTCGCAACAACACACTCTGCACAATGGACATCAATAACAGTGAAATAACACCAAGAATTGTTGACCCAGTTCGGTTACAACCAACCTACTCTGGGGGCTACCAAGCCAGGGATGGAATTCACTACTTGTAGATATAATTTACAGACTCAACGACCCGTTGACAATCTCCTAAACTTATACTCTACTAATGACTTCCTACCTAAGAACCCACTTAGGTATGAGAACACCACTCAATCCCTTACAAACTCTCAAAGAGACCACTTTGAGTACCCTTGATCTTACTTCACAGCTTCGATCAAGCAACCAACCACTCTCTATTGCTTCACAGCTTCTAGAGAGGACATAAACTTAACACCTATTCAAACCCTAGAATAGTGTAAATACAACTCGTACAAAATACTCAAGACACTTAGCCTATGCTCTTGATCTTCTCTCTGTTTTTCTGTACCTTTTTCCTTTGGTCTTGTGCGCTTTATATAGCTCCTTGAATTGATCTTGGATTTGCTACAATATCTCCCAGATTTGTTATTTAAAACTGAATATTTAAAACAGATTTTCTCCTAAAATCTTTTTAAATCTTCAACCTTTTAAATCTCCTACAAATCTGCAGCAGATCTCCTATGCAACAACAAATATCTATCCCAAGATATTCGCATCCAATGAGACAACTTGCTCTCCATAATTCCAGCTAATACGCAACCCTAACAACATCACAGCCTGCTGTTGTTAATTCTGCAGATTTGATGTTACAACATCACCTGTGTGACATCAGACATCCAACTTCAGCAATTAATTACTTAACACAGCCCAGTGTTAAGACTTCAATGTTACAACATCAGCACCTTGACATCAACATTGAATATACTTTATTTTACCAAAATTCCAGCCAATCCAGGAACTAACAGAATCTTACTTGTATTGAAAGTTATTCGATATCACATCTTGTGAAATTGAGTGATTGTGTAATATAATTAATTTGTAATTTTTTGATCTAATTCAATTGTTCAACTTGATTATTGTAAACTATTTAAGGATACTGTCATAACTTCCAATCAATAAGCATAGTCACTTTTTACGCAACCTTTGTTTTCGCCACGCAAAACAAATTGTTTTTGAAACTCAGATAACAATATTTTTCAAACAAAAGTTTTATTTTGGGAGGTCATCAACCCCTCTAGACCGTACTTGATCAATTAGATTTCATTGAGAAATTGAAGAAGTTGATTAGATAAGGAGGATAGACCAAAGTTGGATGACAAGTAAGATCAAGTTAATTAGGATTAATGTAATGTTGGGCTCAACCATGAGGAATAAGCTAAGAGATGTTATGGTAACGACTATAGGCACACCCTAATTTGTATCAAGGTGTGTAGAAGATGCGGGAAGTAATCAATTTCTAAGAACATAATCAAGAATGTTTGGGTCAGGAGACTAAGTGAACCTATAAACCTATGGAGACTGAACATCATAAGCCTATGGAAGTTATGCATTCATGGGGTAATCTCATAGTAATGCAGCAGAAGCATAGAAAATCATGTGTACTCCTGGATGATCAATTCAAAGACGAAGATATTTCAGCAGTTAGAAAAGATTGAACCAAGTGAGCATTGAAGTTATTCAAATTAGACATCAAATTACTCACTATCAGATGATGAAGCAATAAGATAAGCAAGTGGAAGAGTAACCACAAAGGGAGTAAATTCTCTATAAAATTATAGGGAATTAAGTCAAACAAGAAGGCCTAAGGAACCACTGTACGAAACGTATGTTGATTAATGGACAAGCGTACAAGACTATTTATTTATTAGTAAATGGATAAGAAGATTTAATTGAAGGCAAATTTTTCTATAGGGAACAATGTGAATCCCATGATGGGAATAAGTTGGACACCAAAATTTCATAAGTGGATACAATTCAAGAATCACCATAAAGATTAAGGTAATGTACTTCATATTGATTTAATCAAAAGGTATGGAGTAGTTAGCGTCCAACAACCTTAAAACACCTTGTGTAAGGGAAATTATCTGGGAAGATAAATTAGTGGTTGAATAGAGAAAGGATGCAATTTGTAACACACAAGGTGAAAGAGGGTGGGGAGTGGTTGTAACACCCGAGGCCGAAGAGGGCATGGAGTGGTCACTCAAATTCACATTGGAATGAGAGGATCTCGAGGTTGTGTAGGTATGGAATTGAATGGTAGAAGGAAGGCTTTTTGGTAGTCTAACAAATAAGAACTCCATAGTTAAGTATGCTTGACTTGGAGTAGTATTTGGATGGGTGACCTTCTGGGAAGTTTCCCATAAAGCGTGTGAGTGAGGACAAAACATGCTAAAATGATCCGTGTTGGTTTGTGGGGCCAGTCGTTAATCCTGAAAGCATTATAGGGCATTGCGATGTGGTTCGTGGATGAACCAAGCGGAAGTTGGTGGGCATGTAACACCCGAGGCTGAAGAAGTGGGGATTGGTTGTTATACCCGAGGCCAAAGAGACTGGGGAGTGATCACCCGAATTCACATCGGAATGAGAGGATCATGAGGTTATGCATGTATGAGAATGCGTGGTTGAAGGAAGACTTATAAGGATTGATACGTACTACCTATAACAATAAGATGCGTCTTCTTTTCGGTAGCCTAACAAATAAGAAATCCATAACTAAGCGTGCTTGACTTGGAGTATTATTTGGATGGGTGACCTTCCGAGAAGTTTCCTGAAAAGCGTGTGAGTGAGGACAAAGCATGCTGAAAAGATCCGTGTTGGTTTGTGGGATCAGTCAGTAATCCTTAAAGCATTCTAGGGTGTTACACAATTTTTGGAAAATAGTACTTCATTGAAGATTTCTAATTGGCGTTAAGTTTTAAACCTGGAGACCAATGAAGAAGTAACATTATTGGGGAATGTTATATTAAGAGTAACTATAAACCTTATGAATCAAGCTAAGGGAGTTCGAAGTTAGAAAAGTACGCAAGTAAGGTTGGAGTTAAGACAAGAGGGTTTGGAAGGAGGTGTGAATGAGGTATGAATTTGGAGAATGAAACAATTTTAAGGGGGATAATTTGTAACATCTCGGCCTAAGCCATTGGTTAGAAATCCATTAATTAATTAATTAATGAAATTTTATAGTTAAAGGTAGAATAATTATTTACCATGAAGGATATTTTATTCATTTTCAAGGATGCCACACAGTGTAATGCCCTGTATAATATATACCTAGAATAATACTATACAAGCATTTTATTTGGTACTGACACCATCACATGTGCCTATTGGCATAATTCACATACTTTACCATTGCTAAACGCAAATAAAATCTATGGTACAAGACATAGAAATTAGCCAAAAATATAAAATCTAAGATCAATATACGATATCCTCAATTGTATACAACAAATACACAGCGGAATACTAAAGCCAAGTTTCTCTTGAAACATCCAAGCATAGCTCCACTTGTAAATCAAACCTACAAACAACGCCTGAAAATAACAACAACAATGGGGTGAGATATTAAATCTCTGTGAGTTCCCTATCTTATGGATTCTCTCGGCTTTACAGGGTTCTAGCCAAATCCTAACTCAAGTCAAGGGAAAGGGAAATGACCTTGAGTTCTCAATCTCACACTATATGGAAACATGTCACGAGTCTGTTAACTCAAGAATCCTCACTAATCGAATATGTCCTGAGCCTATTAACTCAAGAATCTCACTAATCGATATGTCCTGAGCCTATTAACTCAAGAATCTCAATAATCGATATCCTTACCAAGGCATCTCCTTTTCCCGTACGCTTCTACGTCTAGAAGTCGAACCGAGTCATGGTTCCTTGTAGTTACTTGGCATACAAAATGGAATTGGGATCATCGGTATGTTAACCGTGAACCGTCACTTCTCATGGCCTGTTAACCATCCCAAGTCTCTACCCATAGGTTCCATTCGTACTACTCGCGGGAATCAAACCTGCCAAGTAATTATGCATACGTTTCAGAGGAGCTCAAGACTCATGAAACTGCATCTCAATGGAAACGGTTACGATTACCTGATCATATACACAACGTGATTATATTCGACAATCACAAGGCCACATTCGCCTTTTGGCCTCTTATGCCTTTTCTCAATATGTAACTCAGTTACACATGATCCATACTAGTGTTTTATTCTTTTCATACCATTCGGTAGTGTACGCACGCCTCGGCCTCTTCTGCACGAGCATCGTCATTAAGTTATTCATCAAATTTCCTAGCTCATTACTAGGTTCCAATGTAGTTTCATGGTAAGGTTTCCCCACTCTACCTATTTGATATTTTTAACATGCATTTACTCTCAATCAGGCTTAACATCAATTTTTGGCAATGCATATTACAATTGCACATTTTAGAATTACATATAATAATTCAATCATAAGTTATACAAAGCATATTACAATCGTATAATAGAATCACATATAATGATTCAATCACATAAACTATTATTTCATTCAATTGCCACCAATTAATAAATCCCCCATCAACATTTAATACCTCCTAGGATCATCTTTCTAAAGGCTTTACACTCATCTCGATCGGATTCCCGATCCTTGACTTTTGGTGGAAACGATAATTACATACATTACATTTTTTTTATAATTATCCTATCAATGTATGGCATATAAACATGTCTCTACCTCACCATATCATAGAGCATAAAATTAGATTTCCAACGCTTCCGACCGGGCGCCAAACGGAGTTACGAAACTCAAGTTACGCCCATTTCAATTTTCATTTTTCTGCCAATAGCAGTGGTAATCGATTATTCACTTTGAGTAATCGGTTACTCGCTTGAAAACATCCAAGAACGCCATTTTTCACAGGTAATCGGTTACTCAAATAGGGTAATCGATTACTGTCATAACAGAGCCCTAAAAACACATTTTTCACATCATAAAACTCAATGGAACATCCACACAACACCATAGGGAGTACTTGCAAGCATTATAAGTTCATTAAGCTCATAACCCGACTATACGACCCGATTATTCCCACATTTTAACCGTTAGATTTTATTGATTTATCCGTTTAATCATTTTCTCTCAAATCTAACCTAAGTTCTAAACATAGCATTTCTAGAACTTAAAGTGTCTAACTAGAACCCACCTGATAATCGAATAGGAGGTTGAAAAAGATGATGAATCGATGAATAGATGATGAAGATCCAAGCTCTTCTTCTTCCATGAGCTTTTTCTCTTCTCTGTTTTCTTTTTCTTCTTTTCTTTCCTTTCTAACTTTCTTCTTTTTTCTTTTCTTTTTTAACAAATATATATAATACCAATATTATATAATATAATCCAATAGGGTAAAACATCTCCAATTGATATTTTGTCATCTAACACCAATTGATCAATTATTAGAGTTACCTTAAAATCCTCTCTTAAACTAATAATCATTGATCTGTCTCTTTAATAAAATAATTTGATCTCTTCAGAGTTCATCAGTTGCTCTATTGATCCCAATTGATAATACTTAAGGTACTTAGAGGATTCCATCAATCTAATTACCACAGATAGACCACATAGATACTCATCTGATATCCAATTGAGCATTTAGATAATATAGGGTATTACACTCTCCCCCCCTTAAATTGAAATTCGTCCCCGAATTTCTTCCATTCAACAGTAACCACAACATGTATCACTGTCTTCACTCCATACTTAACCTTTACTTCCGTTTAACAATTTTTGACGTATTCCAATTTCAACTTGACTTCACAGACCAAAATCCTTGCTTCCACAATTTATCAAACTTCGCGTCCGTAGTCATACTCTTATTCCAATATTGGGTTAACTTCTAATTAGTTTTCCGTAATTCATCTGTTGTTCCACACTAAAATACTTGGTTACACCCTACCTTCGGAAAATATATCATTCTATACACTTCTACCGAGCCACAAAACAAAACCGTAACACCTTATCTTGATCTGAGATAACAAATACTCATCAATCTTCGTGAGGTAATTCATTAATTCCTTATCTCCATGCAATTACTGGCGACTTATCCTTTCATAAATCCCTCAACAATCAAAACTACTTCATAATTCTTTAAAGACTCCTTTACTGATTCCACTTGATCTGATGCTATACACTATAACCGTTCACATCTGATATTTCATCTCTTTTGTACCACGCCAAAAGATAACACACTTAGAATGAGATTTTCTTATTTCCATTCTTATAAGTAACCATCCATCTGATTCTTATTAATCCGACTGAACTCTTTCATTTGTCACCCTCCACCACGCAACTCAAATTCTAACAGTGGAACACCACAAATTCTTAAGCATTACTAGGTAGCTATTAGTATGCGGAGAAACACACTTGTCCACCGAGGTTCCTACTAACCAACGGTACAAGAAACTTACTGACGTCTAATGGTAGAACAATTTCCTTGTTAGTGCACAATATTCTACATTGGTCCAACACTCTCCAGACGACAGAAGTACAGGAGTTATACAACTACAACCATAACATATACAACTCCAATTTCATTCTAAACTCGAACCAATATATATAAAATAGTTTAACAACTTCCGTGGTTACCACTCTCCATACCAAATTTCTTACGGGTTTCTGGCTCACTCAAGGTTTCTTGTTGACACGAGATCTCAACCAATAGTACGTAACACCGTCACGGAACTTCAATCATATGCGAGTCACCATTTAACCAAAACTTAAACCATTCAAGGCATAATTGTGAGTTTCCATACTACTCATCAATTCACATACATCACTCCACACACACACACACACACACACACACACACTTTCGAAGTCCATACCACGTTTCTCAATTGAATTCACCTCTCTCAATCGTTATGTTCCATAAACGACCCAAGTTACATGCTTAACTTCGGAATGCCAAATTCTCATTCTTACTTGGAAGGATAACCTTCATATTCCTTCCTCTGGGTAAAGCACAAATGCACACGTGTGGTACCCTCTCACGGAGCCTAAATCTAATGCCATGAACTTGTGAGAAAATAACAACCACCATAGTCTAACCGACCGCTCATACCTTACTAACACTTATGCAAAGTTCTAACTCGCCCTCGGCGAGGTCATCACTTAGCGAGTCTCCTTTGACTTCACTCTTAAGGCTCTTAATAGCCATAATGGTGACACATCAGTAATTAAATCATTTACCTCCTACCAACCCATGATCAGATAAAACTTTATCTTACTAGCCTTCTAACGTTTCGAACGGGGATCAAATGGAACTTACGGTCCGAAAGATATGGATTTCCAAACATTTGTAAAACACAGTAGTGGTAATCGATTACTTACTTTGAGTAATCGGTTACTCTATGAACACTGTTGTTACAGAGCCATTTTGATAGTTAGAGGCATATTTCGTATCCGGTTACTCACTTTGAGTAATCGGTTACTCCATTATTTCCTGCGCAATAATCCCAAAATTTTAAAGGGTAATCGGTTACTCCCTTTGAATAATCGATTACTCTGGATTCAGAGGCAAAAATACTTGTTTTTAAGAACACCTTTCCAATCCAATCTTATCCCAAACAAGTTTAAACACGATAACAAGCTTCAATATATGATTCCACATAAATAATAAACATACTATGCAATTTATATCCTGTTCAAACTCAAATCCATCAATCCAGCTCGCGCTAACTCGCATGGTCATTCTCAACTCGCGGTCTCTTAACTTACATAATATCACCAACCATTACATGGTACCACAAAACGGCGGACATAACATGTCAAGCATACAACCTCGTTCTCTCACTTGAGTTTCCTTGGAGAGAATTAAAGTAACAACGTTCTTAGTCTAACAAAAGGTAGACTTCGAATACTCCGATCGTTACATTTGCAAAAGTTCTCCTTATACTTGGGAATCGAGGCAATGCATCTTCTTAAAGAGCCTTGTCATCTCTATGTACGCGTTAACCGGGATTCCTTACTCTCCACTATCCATTGTACACCACACTTACACTTAAGTCACTTAATGAAAGACTCGCATCCGACAATTCTCATTCACTATCTACAAGACCCTTCCGGTATAAATCGTTCCATCATTTACACTTAGTCCGTGATAAGTCTTGACTTGCTTCTCGTTGTTTACCACAATCTCATTTCTTAGAATACAACACTTACTGCTCCACAAAGTACGTACCTTCATACTTGTCTCAAGAATAAGAATTCATCACGTACACTTGTGACCACGGTGCTACTACTACGCATTCCTCAATACCAAGGTGTAACTTTCTCATTCCACATCATACTACTAGAGTCCTTATGGGTGAACCATCATTGATTACACTTCCTTAATTTAGCTTCAACGACATCTTAATAACTATATTGCACAATCTTCCAAAATACACTCCGAATATAAAACCATCTTACTAGAGTTTTCTTTGAATCCCAAGCACTTACTCTATTTCTTAACACAACTTCATCCGGTCCGTATCACTACATTTTCCGTTACTAAATAAAGCTTGCTCTTTTTCCGACACAATACCTTATATTGTTCCTTGGGTAATTTAACATTTCCAAATTGATTTCTTACTGCATACGGAATTCTTGATGTATTATCCTGAGTCTGATCTCTCTTTCATAACTAAAAATATGCGATTTATCTTCTACTATCCGTCTAGTGCCTACTTGTTTCACCTGAAGCATACGATCACATCCATGTGTTTGTTCTCACACTTCAACACTACTTTAGGTTCCCATGAAGGCCGGACGTCCTTAGCTCTCAACTTCTAATCATTTGAAAGATATCGTTTCGAACACATTCCTTAAGGCACTCTTGTCCATCCTAGATACTATAATGACCTTATAAACTGAAACACTAATAACTATCTCGCTTCCGAACCTTACGTCACACGTTCCACAAAACAACCTTTCGTTTTCACAGAATGAGATTACTTGAAATTCTTATCTATATCAGTGGTAAATCCAGCACTACTAGTGATTTTACATATTCTTCAATACCTTAACCAATCGTCCGATAAAGATCCTTAACTTTCAAACTCTACTCATCCCAAGGATTTGCTTGAATAACACACCACTCTTCATTTCCATGCTACTTAAGACCTCAACTGAGCTGATCAAAACTCCATACTACTAACTCATGGCTTGAGCCTACCCTCACAGCACAAGTTCCGACAAACACTTCGGAGTCCTCGTGGTCGCTCAACCATGATTCTACCTATCACATACATAGTATTAGGTTGATCAGGCCCAACACTAGATAGTATGATATTAAGAGTCATGCTGGCAAGACAAACTTAAGAGACAGGAATAGATTTACTTATGATGTTTCAAGGCTAGGTCGAGGACACGACCTGCTTTGATACCAACTGTAATGCCCTGTATAATATATACCTAGAATAATACTATACAAGCATTTTATTTGGTATTGACACCATCACAAGTGCCTATTGGCATAATTCACATACTTTACCATTGCTAAACGCAAATACAATCTATGGTACAAGACATGGAAATTAGCCAAAAAAAATAAAATCTAAGATCAATATACAATATCCTCAATTGTATACAACAAATACACAGCGGAATACTAAAGCCAATCTTCTCTTGAAACATCCAAGCATAGGTCCACTTGTAAATCAAACCTGCAAACAACGCCTGAAAATAACAACAACAATGGGGTGAGATATTAAATCTCAATGAGTTCCCTATCTTATGGATTCTCTCGACTTTACAGGGTTCTAGCCAAATCCTAACTCAAGTCAAGGGGAAGGGAAATGACCTTGAGCCCTCAATCTCACACTATATGGAAACATGTCATGAGTATGTTAACTCAAGAATCCTCACTAATCGAATATGTCATGAGCCTGTTAACTCAAGAATCTCACAAATCGATATGTCCTGAGCTTGCTAACTCAAGAATCTCACTAATCGATATCCTTACCAAGGCATCCCCTTTTCCCGTCCGCTTCTACGTCTAGAAGTCGACCCGAGCCATGGATCCTTGTAGTTACTTGGCATACGAAAT
This sequence comes from Lathyrus tuberosus, assembly GCA_022829125.1. Classification (NCBI taxonomy): domain Eukaryota; kingdom Viridiplantae; phylum Streptophyta; class Magnoliopsida; order Fabales; family Fabaceae; genus Lathyrus; species Lathyrus tuberosus. Next base: position 6,483,780 of record JALAZF010000311.1, read on the forward strand.
GGATTCGGGATCATCGGTATGTTAACCGTGAACCGTCACTTCTCATGGCCTATTAACCATCACAAGTCTCTACCCATAGGTTCCATTCATACTACACGCGGGAATCAAACCTGCCAAGTAATTATGCATATGTTTCAGAGGAGCTCGAGACTCATGAAACTGCATCTCAAGGGAAACGGTTACCATTACGTGATCATATACACAACGTGATTGTATTCGAAAATCACAAGGCCACATTCGCCTTTAGGCCTCTTATGCCTTTTCTCAATACGTAACTCAGTTACACATGATCCATACTAGTGTGTTATTCTTTTCATACCATTCGGTACTGGACGCACGCCTCGACCTCTTCTGCACGAGCGTCGTCATTAAGTTATTCATAAAATTTCCTAGCTCTTTACTATGTTCCAATGTATTTTCATGGTAAGGTTTCCTCACTCTACCTATTCCATATTTTTAACATGCATTTACTCTCAATCAGGCTTAACATCAATTTTTGGCAAAGCATATTACAATTGCACATTTAAGAATTACATATAATAATTCAATCATAAGTTATACAAAGCATATTACAATTATATAATAGAATCACATATAATGATTCAATCGCATAAACTATTATTTCATTCAATTGCCACCAATTAATAAATCCCCCATCAACATTTAATACCTCCTGGGATCATCTTTCTAATGGCTTTACACTCATCTCGATCGGATTCCCGATCCTTGACTTTTGGTGGAAACGATAATTACATACATTACATTTTTTTATAATTATCCTATCAATCCATGGCATATAAACATGTCTCTACCATACCATCTCATTGAGCATAAAATTATCTTTCCAACGCTTCCGACCGGGCGTCAAACGGAGTTACGAAACTCAAGTTACGCCCATTTCAATTTTCATTTTTCTGCTAATAGTAGTGGTAATCGATTACTCACTTTGAGTAATCGGTTACTCGCTCGAAAACAGCCCAGAACGTCATTTCACAGGTAATCGGTTACTAAAATAGGGTAATCGATTACTATCGTAACAGAGTCCTAAAAACACATTTTTCTTATGATAAAACTCAATGGAACATCCACACAACACCATAGGGAGTACTAGCAAGCATTATAAGTTCATTAAGCTCATAACCCGACTATACTACCCGATTATTCCCACATTTTAACCGTTAGATTTTATTGATTTATCCGTTTAATAATTTTCTCTCAAATCTAACCTAAGTTCTAAACATAGCATTTCTAGAACTTAAAGTATCTAACTAAAACCCACCTGATCATCGAAGAGGAGGTTGAAGAAGATGATGAATCGATGAATAGATGGTGAAGATCCAAACTCTTCTTCTTCCATGAGCTTTTTCTCTTCTCTATTTTCTTTTTCTTCTTTTCTTTCCTTTCTAACTTTCTTCTTTTTTCTTTTCTTTTTTAACAAATATATATATATATATATATATATATATATATATATATAATATAATCCAATAGAGTAAAACATCTCTAATTGATATTTTGTCATCTAACACCAATTAATCAATTATTAGAGTTACCTTAAAATCATATCTTAAACTAATAATCATTGATCTGTCTCTTTAATAAAATAATTTGATCTCTTCAGAGTTCATCAGTTGCTCTATTGATCCCAATTGATAATACTTAAAGTACTTAGAGGATTTCATCAATTCAATTACCACAGATAGAGCACATAGATACTCATCTGATATCTAATTGAATATTTAGATAATATGGGGTATTACACATGCTGCCTTAAGTTAAGTTAAGGTGAAATTGGATTTAAAAAAAATGTTTAAGTCACTAATCCATTTATTAGAACAAAAGGGGCATGTTCGAGATTCCATTAATTAAGTGAGGGGCAAATTATTCCTTAGGAAAATGGTCTATTTAAAAGGAGGAATTGATTGATGAAATTTTCTTTCTTTCTCCATATTTTCGTTATCTTATTCTATCTTCCTCCTTTCTTCTTCTCATCCTCCTCCTTCAACATTTGGAATGGAGAGTAAAGAAAGGAATTGTCTCAAATACAAGTTACTCTTGCTTGTATGCAAGGTCAATCCATCACCAAACACTAATTTTATGAGCAATTTATGATTGTTAATGGAGCAAGTAAATCCTTAAGAGCATGGCAACGATGATCAAGAAAAATGAAAGATATCAATAAGGTTATTATTTACAAGGGGAACACGAAAATGGATGAAGACAAGGGGAATCATATGGAGTTGGAGATTGGATTGCATGTGGTAGATGATCATCATCAAGCTTCTTCAAAGTTTAGGTGGGTTATCTCTCACTTAGTCTATGATTATGGCCAAGAATACCAACTTAGGACATGAATGTGGTAGTGAATATTTTGAGTTCCCTAATTGATGAGTACATATTAGAGTTAAGGAGTTGATTACTTGAAATGTTGAGAAATTTATATATTTCCATATGTTAACTAGTGTTTAATTGTGTTCAGATCATGGGTGAAGTTGAAGAATACTTTGGTAGGTTAGAGGTGGCCTTTCTACCATTGAATTGTTGATTTTTTATGTTGCTACCTGCATGGATCGATTTAGGGATGCTATGAACCGATTCAAGACTGTTGTGAACCGATTTAGGAAGTTGGTGAATCAAATCAGGAAGTTGGTGATTAATCGATTTAGGAAGTTAATGAATGATTCAAGAATAATGAGGAATCATTTCTGTTTGCATGAATCAATTCAATCCCTGACTGAATCAATTCATGAGGCTTGTTTTACCTAAAAACCATATTCTTGATGTTTTAAACCCCATTTTAAGTTAGTTGGTAACCATGGAATTTAATGAAGTGATTATGGGCTTGAAATTCAAATCATAATAGACTAATCACATACCTAATCATCATTAGGAATGAACTTATAATTAAGGTCATGTATGATTAAGAATTAGTTTATTGTGTAAGTCATAGATGAGCATTTAGGTCAACCTTTTATTGAGATATCTAAGTGGATGGTTATGAATATATCCTAATTGTAATGTAATATTATTATAGTGTTGGCTAAGGATTGTGAATGGTGTTCTTTAGGATGGAAAAACCATTTACGGTTATTATCTTAGACAGTAACATGATCAGGAAGATTATGGTTACGTGATGCTTAGAGTATTGTAGGGAAAACCTAGGTGAGTTATGTCCAGTATAGACGAATCCTAAATACTTGGTATTCTTATGAGATATTAATATCCTTAACGAGTATTAGTTAACATAAGGCCTATAAGGTGATGATCTTTTGGAACCTTATAGGGAATGTTAGTGTCAGAATGTATAGGTAGGGGGACATACTCGAATAAGTGGATCGGATATATGATATGGGGGAGTCGTGTAAGTGATGCATGATTTGTGCAATTTACACGACATGTCTCTATAGGTCACTGTCATACCTCAAATTTTGACCAGACATTTTTTTAACTTGCATTTCTGACTTAATTTTCACTTTGCATCACTTGTATAGTGTAACTTGCATTTAATCGGGCTCTTAAGACATGGGATCAGAGGTTTTTTCTATTAACCTGGATTTCAATTATTCAGAGGTTATTTCACTTGGTTTTTGTACTTAAGTTTGAAATAAGGTGTTGGACTTTCAATCATCATGAACATCTTTTATCAGAGGTTTATCAAAACACAACGTCAGCTTCTCCGAGTTTCCTCAAGGGTATCAGTTGTTTAAGGTTTCATTAGTGGCCTAATTGAGGAGACTTCGAATTAGGGTTTTGGTTCTCATCAATTTCCTAAATCATTGTTTCGTCAGTATGCACTCAAGGCAGGAAGTTTAGGGTCTCTTACTCCTTTGTATTTGAGATGGGCATGTGGCATTTAGTTGAGATTTGCTTGAGATTAGCAGGTTGAATGTATGTGATGTATTGTTTCAGTTTCAAATTGGATGTTATTTGATCTTGGTTAAGAAAAAGGAGGTTATTTCATTCTCAAGTTGGATTTGGCATAGATCAGTGCTTTACATCTGAAGATCATCAAATTAGGGTTTCTATGTCAAGTTTAAGTCATTTGGTGAAATCAAGTTGTAGAATCATTAAAGTTCAGATTATTTTATTTTGATTCAAAGGCTCTAATTCTTTCAAAGATCGAGATTGGTTTATGCTTAATTTTATCTCTCAAGATTTGTTCAAGATTGATTTTGGTGAAAATGCAAAGATGACGAGATTTTGCTTTAGATGTTGGTTTTTGGATTTAAGTCAAGAAAGGCATCAATGTGAAATTTAGGTTTCGATTATGGTTCCATCATGGTTCATTCAAGTTCAAAAAAATAATTCCAAGATTGATTCATCAATTCAAGGTGCTATTCATTTCAAGTAAGGATTCAAGTTTTCATTTGTTTCATCATTTCTTACATGCGGAAAGTGTGAGAATTCTCAGGGTTTAATTTTCAAGCACGATTCAATAATCAATATAGAAGAGTGCAAAATCAACTTCAAGTCACCAGTACTGAATTCCAAACTTAAATAACCTCACACCAAGGCAAGTGATCAAAGACAAATTCATGACAAGTTATCAATTTCAAGATCCAACTTACAAGCCCAAGGTCCATGACAAGATTCAAGTTACATTCCAAGGTGGGAAATTTCAATTAAAAATTCAAAGCTACAGGCCCAATGTCATTCCAAATCATAATTTAATAAGTCCATACAACAATCAAAGCCCATAATTCATTTTATTACAATAAAAATTCAAAATAAATATAATACTTTATTCTACACTACAACCTGTACATGAACTGCAGCAACGTACAAAATTGCAACATTTCAAACCAAAACCTGTTACTACATTCCAAACCATATCCTGTTAGCTGTTACAATAAAACAAAACCTCTGCGCATATGCTACAACCCAACCTGCTTCACCATCCTACGACCTCCAAAACCACAAGCAACAGTGACATCCTCTACAAGGCAAATTTTGCAGCATATACCAAGACAAATTTCTGCAACACCTCCACAACACTCCAAGAATCCTGCAGTCAAAGGGACCAAGCAACAACAGAAAATTAAAAGTGGAGAAACAAGTTTTGGAATCTGCATAAAAGAGGAGAGGAAAAAAAAGACAATTTTCAAATTACAAAAAATCACCTTGAGGCACAAAAAGAGACCTTATGCTCACTCCACTTCCCTGCTCATTCACCCCTTCTAGCTTCCTCTTATAAACTTCATCCTTCCCACATTTTCTTTCCAAACCATTCAAAGCCTCATAACACAACATAAAGCTATTTCATCCTTCCAAACAAAACAACAGCATCAAGTAACAGTGTGAAAAGAAAAAGAAGAAGAGAAAACTCATTTTCATAAGTCATGAAACCATATTTCTAACCTGTAACAAAGACTCTTTCCATAAATTTTCCATACTCAACAACAATAATCACCACTACACAAACTCCTTCTTGTAAATACACCAAGAACCCTCTTCTTCTTGCTATTCCCTTCCCATTCTTCTTTTAAAACCAATCGATCATACAGTTCCAAACAACCTCTCACGTCCTCTATCCATCATTGACAACCGAAACCGCATTGCAACAACAACCGTGTTGCCGTCGTGTTCACTGTCACATACCTCACGCGAGTTTTCAAATGCACAGCACAACAACAACATCGTAACCGTTATTTACAAAGAGTGTCACAAAGGCCACGCAGCAAACCTAGGTAGTCACGCCCTCGACGGCTGCGGCGAATTCATGACATCCACCGCCGCAACTTCCGCAACCCTTGTTTCCTTTACATAACTGCACACTCCACCTCGTCTTCAATTTCAATCCACCGCCGCTGTTACAACTGAAGCACACATAAACCGAAAATTGTTATCAAGAAAGCTAAGAGTGTGTTTGGATGAGAAATTTGAGAATTTTTAGGGAATTTAAAATTCTAAGTAATTCAAATGATTCAATTGAAATTCATTCATTTTTAAATTCTTTTGTTTGGATGGAATATTAAAATGATTCAATGTAAAAAATTTGGGGTCATTTTCATAATTTTTAAAGCTTTTGGGTTAAATTTAAAATATGAAAAATAGGGACCAATTTGTAATTTTTGAAAATTTGAAGGGACCAATTTGTAAAATTTAAAAATTATTAGGGACTAATTTGCAGTTTTTTGAAAATTTTGGGGGTGAATTTAAAATTTTCATAAAATATGAGGACCATCTTGCAAAATTTGAAAAATTAATAATAAACAATTTAACATTCATATTATATAGAATTAAGAAACAATTTGAAATTCTTTACTTTTTGGTGTCATTTTAAATACCTTAAGTGTTTGGATGAAGAATTTGAGAATTTTTAGGGAATTTAAAATTCTAAGTAATTCAAATGATTCAATTGAAAATCATTTATTTTTAAATTCTTTTGTTTGGATGAAGTATTAAAATAATTAAATGTAAGAAGTTTGGGGCCATTTTCATAATTTTTAAAGCTTTTGGATCAAATTTAAAATATGAAAAATAGGGACCAATTTGTAATTTTTGAAAATTTGAAGGGATCAATTTGTAAAATTTGAAAATTATTAGGGACTAATTTGCAATTTTTTGAAAATGTTAGGGGTAAATTTGAAATTTTATGAAATATAAGGACCATCTTGCAAAATTTGAAAAATTAATGACAAACAATTTAACATTCATATTATATAGAGTTAAGAAGCAATTCGAAATTCTTTACTTTTTGGTGTCATTTTAAATTCTTTAAATTCAACATGAATAAAATACTCCATAAATTTACATCATTTTAACAATTCTCCATATTTTTTATGCAAACAATGGATTTTGATCAAGTCATTTTAAATTCCCTCAAAAAATTACTTTCCCTCATTAAAATCCTTCATCCAAACACACTTTAAAGCTATTCTTGAGGTATCGAATGTTGTTGAGGCATTACCTGAGATCCGTCGAAGTGTATGCGTGAGGGAGAATGAGAGTGGTAAAGGGAGGTGTTTATTGAAGTGAACTCGGGAGATGAATGGAATAAAAGGTCTGAGGGATTGAATCCACGAGAGCAGAGGGGAACGAGTTCTTGAGACAAGGGAGAGACGCCGAAAACGAATAGGAGAGGAGGTTTGAGATCGAGATAGTGGGATGAATGAGAGATACGATTCCAAGACGAGAAGCTTTGATTCTGAGGTTTAAATTTTGGAAGTTTTGTTTTTCCATGAAGCGCGTTTCGTTCTTTTATCTCCTGCAGAAAACGCGTTCCTTTATGCGACTGTAGTGCTAGTATTTTTTTCTTTTCCCTCATTTTTGTTTCCAAAATGGGTTTGGGTCGGGTGGAACCCAACCCGTATGAACTAACGTTGACCCGCACATGGACACTTACTGGTTTCAGTTTGTTTTTTCTTGGGCCTTATCTTGGACCCTTAATCATTTCAGCACCCTCCTTTGATTTCACATCGGGCCCATACATTAATTTATTTATATTTCTTAATATCTTTTAATTTATTTAGATTTTCTCCTTTTTAAAATATCTTCTGATTAATTTAGCTTTCTTTTAATTTATTATTATTTTTCTCTTTGTAAAAAAAATATTTTAATTTAGTAACATTTTAATTATGTTTTTTATATTGATTTTATTAATAGTAATTATTTAGATTATTTAGTTTAGTTATTAAATTAAATATTAAAACCAAAAAAAACATTTTATCTTTTCATTAACCATTTCGAATTCATGTTTAGAATGTAAATATTAGGGTTTTCAACCTTTGATCACTTAGATTTCTGTTAATAAATTTCTTCAAATTTTTTTGACTTCTAATTTTGTGAGTTTGTAACTTAGATCCCTTTACTTAGATCTCACAGTTTCAATTCTTGCATTGACTACCCCTTTCTCATTATTTTGTGCTTATCATTATTCATCTAACTCAGGCATCTTTCGTCTTCTCATAGATTTTCTCTTTTCATTATCTTATCTTCTTAAGCAAAAAACCTTGGTCTTGTATCAAGTGCATTTTCAAACTTTTTTTCAATAAACTTGGATGGTTGTGGAGTGGTTAGGCGAATGCCTTGTCCTATCCTGAGTGTTTGACACTACCTTTAGGATTCACTGTCTAAAAACACTTACCACCCAAAGTAAGATACTTTTTGAATAAAAACCAATAATGTCCTCTTTGTATTGAACTAAAGAGAGGGGATTGAGTGAAGACTTATTCTTCTCCGAGTATTAGGATGCTCACTTTAGAGTGTGTGGTCTTAATACTCGTCTTTAAATACAAAGACGTGAGTATATTCGCCACACCATTTTCAAAAATAATTATTTTGAGATAAAGAATTAGGTGCTACCTGCAGGGGTTCCTATCCGATGACTTATTTCACCCCTAAAATCAATCTTCACCAATCAAATGTGACACATTGCCTCGATGGCGAAAATCTAAACATTTTCAGAAAAAGGCATGTTATTTTCGTTTTACCGCAATACAGGTAATGCATAAGACTCCACGAGCGAGCGGTAATACACCTAACTGCTAGAACTCGAACGCTAGCATCGTCCATAAAAAACACCAACAAACCGTAGTTCCGCGAACTATGGATTCCTATCCTTGGCGAGTTTACTAGTAGCTAACCTAGCCTTTTCTCTAGCCCCAGTGTGATCAAGACCTTTTCTCACCCGTAGTCCCGCGAACAACGAGGCTCTGACTTCCTCATTGCACCATGAGGGTACGTAGGCACGAGGGCCCCAATCCTTGGCGAGCACTTTGTTTCTAAAACCCTTTTCCTTTCCCTTTGAAACATTTCCTGAAGCACAATCCCTTAGCAACAACCTTACACATAAGATAAGCGAATGGTTCCCATCGAGTACGGTGGATGTGAGGGGTGCTAATTCCTTCCCTTTGCATAACCGACTTCTGAACCCATCTCTTGGGATTTTATCTATGTTTTCCCTTCCCTTTTGGGATAAATAAAGTTCGATGGCGACTCTGTGATTTTTCGCGTAGTGACAGTCACAACGTATACTATAATGGTCTGCTTGAACATCTCGGGGCAAGAGTCTCATGAGTTATAAACGGATAATCATTGATCTGGACACCTCTCTTGAAAGTTGAGTACTAACCTATATAGTCCATGGCCAACAAGTTATATGGGATGGTTTCACCATCGATTCTATATTCAGTTATATTGGATTATGCATAATTCATATCCTATGAATGGTAGTAGTATAAACGATCTACATATTATACTTATGGGAGGGACCCTAGTGGGTTGTGATCTAGGTGATTACCCTGGGGTTATGTGGTTGTTGAATTTTATTTAGACACAGTAGAGGATGAGTGTGTCATGATGCATAATTCCAAACGTTTCACTTGGATAGCACAACCTCATAGTTAGATCCTCGTGTAAGTGTTACAGGAGTTATATGGTGCCACAAAATCTCTTCAAGTTCTTGGATATATGATTATCCTAGTAGCCTAATTTAGATAGGTGATTATCCAATTAGTAGGTTGGGATATGAGAGTTCCCCTAATGTATTATACAATTGTATCTTGATCCAGATAGATGGGTAATGAGAGTTTCAATGGTTTAGATCAAAAATCCACCGAGATTAGATCAGAAATCCATCAAGATTAGTATCTCATCTTACGTTTCTTTTATTATTTTCATATAAGTAAGTACTCGATATGGATTCTTAGCTGAAGACTTGATGTTGAAGACCCTTTGGATGATATATCCATAGTGTTGTTTTCTATTTATTATATTTTATTGTAATGGGAATTTGATGCATTTGGAAAATTTATCTAGTTATTTCAGACTCGAATGTATCTAATGTATCTAGTACCAAATGTTTAATGTCACGAGTTATTATTCTAGACATGTAACTTGGGATATTACAATTAGTATTAGAGTAGGCCGATTCATGACCTAGCTATGGGCAAATAGGTTTGTTGAGAATGCATCACTTGCAGATTTGAATTCTACCATTTATATTTTTGAAGTCCAAACGAGATCAATACGAACTATCAGTTGTCATTGATGCGTAAAATAAAAAATTATTTTATAAATACATAAAAAATAAAACCAAAAAAATCATATTTTTATTAAACATTTTTTAAATATAAATATCTTAAATAATTATGTTTTACAATTTATTACATCAGTTCTTTAATAAATCATGCATGAGATAAATGTTTTCACTAATCAATTAGTATAAAGATGTGTTTACACATCTTAATCAGTTAAACCAGAATTATTTATCATTGATGTAAAAACAAAATAAAATAATTGTCTACGATGCATACAATTATGAATTTAATGCATTTGCGGAAGAAAAAAAATTTAGTAGTTTGACTCAATATGGCATGACATTGTATGGACCACTCATAGTAGTGTATGAAACTCAATGTGAGTTTTATCCAATTTTACTATTAATCTAAGAGAAAATTATTACGAAGAAAAAGGAATACAAAAATAGATAAAAGAGAAAGAAAAAAAATGAAAAAAATGACAATATATTAATTTAAGTTAAAATAATTTATGAAAGACACAATTTTATTTAAATTAATTTACTTGTGAATTGAATTTTTAATTTAAATTTTCTAATAAAATTGTTCTTGACTGCCTACATAGGACCAAGGATAAAGCCCCAATAAGAAAGAAAAAGGAACAAGGTGCATAAGATATAATTCTTTTTCCCTCTCTAAGTAGGCAATTTCGAGCGCATGACCTCTTCTGACTGTCCATAACAATTTAAAGGCGGACTGCGATCTACACATCATTTCATGCTTTCGGTTGTCAACCGATCCTCCTATTTAAGAAGGAAAACATACCATTTTTGAGGTATTCAAAGCCATTATCATCCATACATCATTTTCACTCTCATACATACTTTAGCATTTGAGTGCTAACCTTGTAGGTCAACCCCTTCTCCATCAAATCGAAATCTTATGACCACCGTAGTAAGCTCTACCACCTTATTTATTGATCAAGTCTGATTTCACTATAGAATATTGGCACCGTCTGTGGGAATCAGATTCTGAACTCTACAAATTTCTATGATCAAATGTCTCATGATTCAATCGGATCTCCTTCTTCAGAAGTTCAAATTTTTGTTTCTCAATCCATTCTCTCAAAATTCAACTTCCTTTACCTCAAATCTCCTTCAGGTTCATCTATAATGGTGGCTTCTTAATGACTTCTCGACAAGTGTATTGATAATGTCGCAGTAATAAAAAGATCGAACCCACAAGGACTGTGTTCGAACAAGACAATGATTTGTACAATTTAAAATAAAACAGTAAAGAAAGGGGTTTGATGCCCTGTATGAATGATCTAATCATTATAACCCCACGACGAATTAACAAAACCGTTAAAGCTGATCCCTCACGAATTAACTCACTAACCATTACTCAGAGTTTTCTATCCCTAGTCCGCCAGCGTAAGCAGGATTAGGCGATGTATAGACTGCTAGTTCTCTATTCCCTTACTCGGGGTCTCCTATCCCTATTCAACCAACGTAATTAGAACAGTTGCCCTAGGCCCAACACATAGGCTAAGGGTCAGTATTCCCTATGTGTCCAAAATCATATTAACAAAGTATCTCAAATAAAAAGCATTAAGATTAAGCAACAAATAAATAGAATTATAGATCAAAGGTTCATACAAAGGTCAAATCAACATATAATCCAACAATATAAAAATAGGTTCATTATAACACAACCTAACCTAAGAGAATTTAGCTACACATTATTCATAAAATAATACAACAATTGATAGATACAAATAACATAAGAATTCCCTTGAAGAGATGGCCTCGTATGGCTTCAAATGCTTTAAAAATCTCCTTTTGTGCTCCCAAACTCATGTCTTCTTCTCCAATTTTCGCAACCCTTCTCAAACAGCGGAAATTCCCTTTAATAAGCACTTAGAACGAGTCAGCTCATGTTAGAAAAAGCCCAGAAAAGCACCCACCGTGCACATTATATATAAGCATATCGCGCGCAATGCATCTTCTTCCCCTCTATCGCGCACGTGATGGCGCGTGATGGTGCGCGTGATTATTCCAGTAGCTACGTGAAAATCACCCCTTTTTGCACCATTATTTTCACTAAGTCTCATTCTTCAATACTTGGCTATTTTCACTCATTCTTGTGTTTTCTTCATCATTTTGGCTCATCTTTCGCTCGTTTTTCCCCAATTCTTCGACTACTTAGATGCAATGACGGGCTGCCATCACAACCCCAAACTTAAATCTTTGATTGTCCTCAAGCAACTCATACGCAACTTCACATTTCAACAAACAACAAGTCATACAATAACAATTAAACATCACCATATTTTTCGTTACCTGACTATTATTCTTGCTTCTAACATCCATCCGAAAAATTTAGAAAATGTCCTCAACATTGACGAGTACTCAACCTTTCTCTCAGCTCATTTAACTCGCTCAATGGATCGGGTTATCACTAAATCAACATGCAAAATAAATTATACTTGGCATGATCATGTTCTAATACAATTTATCATATAAATCATAACACACATATAAGAGGACTTTTTGGGTTGTAACTTGGCTTATGTTTGGGTGGGATATTTTTAGGAATGTAGGTTTAAACCTTTGGAGTTAGGTGGCTAGTTCTCCTTCGTTTTTCATACCCCTTTGTTCCTTCTTAATGGTACTAGAGATTCAATCATTCTTTTTTATTCTTTCTCATTTTTTTAATATTTTTTTTGAAGAAGTGACTTTTTCCACTTCTTATTTTTTCAAAGTTTTTAAATTTTTTGACCACTTATCTCTAGTACCCCAACCCCAAACTTATAACTTTGCTTACTTTCAAGAGCAACCCTAACCTTAATCTTTTTCATTCAACTTTAAGACCCAAAATCCTACCTAACTCCAAAGAGAGGGTGGAAAAAACGAATCTTTCAAGTTAAATGACTAAGAGTCGTAGGCTATGTAACTGGAAGAAAGGCTTAGGCTCAAAGTGGCTAGAAAAGGATGTTCCTAAAGCTACAGGTTGGCTACAAAGGCTCAAAGCTATACACAAGGAACTTGCCTCGTGTGTGTTAATTAGACTTGAAAACTTAATCAGAAATAGATCAAACTGGATAAATAAAATTGCATGGATACACTCTAAGAAAGAAAAAGTGAACAATAGAAATGTTTAGGCTCAAACCTTACTAGATGAGATATCTGAAAGGTGAGCACAAGTTTGTTGATTCTTTTCTCTTCCTTTGCCTTCAATTTTGTCAGTTGCTTTCATTATGATCAAGTCAATTCTTTTTGTTCTTTGCTTGGATCATGTGTTCAATGCTAAAGTTAGAACTTGTTAATCTGGAGAAAAAAATAGCTGCAAACTTTGTTTATTAAGAATAATTTTTTATAATATGCTAGGAAAGGGAAGAGTAGTTGAACCTATAGCACTTCTTTAGGTACGTCAATGAAAAAGAAAACTAAAAGTCTTCTCAAGTTTGGAAAATAAACTACATGTATTTTCACATATTGTCGTTGCGGAAAAGATCATGCATGTCGTTCATAGTGTAGTTGAATTCAGTGTTTTTTCTGTTCCGTTCAGCGCGCATTTAGTCTCTCCTTCTTGCTTGCTCTTGATCTTGATTGATAAAGTAGTTCTCCATTTCTTCAGTTGTTGTAAAATGGACTCTTAAGTTTTGAGTCGACATGTGGGCTTCTTGTTGATTGTAGAAGTCTCAAAATGATGGAGCGAATCTAGGAGGATTCGCATGCAAAGTTGGTTCGTAACTCCTACGACATGAGCTTCTTCGGTAAGAGGGGTAACTAAGAAGAATCAATCTTTGAAAGTCTTCATGCTATCAGAGCAAGTTGTCATACCCCAAATTTTGACCACAAAGATTTCCCATCATTGTGAGGATCATTACCACAATATGGATGTACCTTCATGCCTCATCAATCTTCTCAAAGATGGTTGAGCATTCACCACAATCAAGAATCAGGGTTTTTGAGCCCTCCCAAAACATTTAGACAAAAGATAAATCAATAAATGACATGATCTTCAACTTGTCTAACCTCTTAAAACATCCAAAAAGGATCAAGAGGACCCTCACATCAAAAATCAAGCACACAGTTGTGACATTCCAAGTGTTTTGAGCCTCGAAACACCCGATGTCGCCGAATTAGGGTTTTGGACGACCGAGACCTCCAGAGTGAGATTTTCACAAGAGAATGAGCCAAGACTTCAACATGTGACTCAATATGCTCTAAATAACCCTAGGCGTCCCTTTGCAAAGATAAATGACCCTCAGAGGATACATTCCCCAAAAGTCGGGAATTAGGGTTTTACGCGCAGAACCGTTCCGGAGCCAAAAGTCAAAACATGTTTTTTTTAGCAAAAATGATCCTTATGAATCATATTTTCATAAAATATGACTTATAATGTCATTTGAATAAGAATTAATCAAGAAACCAAGATAACATGTAAAATGGGTAATCTTGAAAAATTGAAAATTTTTCTAAGTTAATAAATTTGAGTGATTTTGGTATCAACTTCCAAGGTTCATAACTTGTGATCCAAGCAACCATTTTTAGTGATCCAAAGCCTGATTTGTAGATCTTCCTACACTCTACAAAAGCTTCAACTACCTCAAACTCCAATTCTTAATGGATTTTAAGTTATGGAGTGATCAAAATGACAAAAATGAAGAAAATGACACTTTTTCAACACTTGTTGAAAATCTGCCTAAGTTACCAGCCCAGAACATCAATGTTCATAAGGATTTTTCAATGGAATCCAAATAGTTTCAGGACGAACTATGATCACAAATGTATTGTATCATATAAGGGCTTTCTAAAAAGCACAAGAGCCTCCCATAACTCAACCCGAGCAGGGAGATATGATCCCCTCAAAATCACCCTTTCCAATTGTCTTGTACAAGGCATAATTTGGTATTTTGCTCGATTTGGCAAAATCAGACAAATTCAAGCCTTGTCATCCATTTGGACACACCAGAGGATGAAATCAAAGGGGAATGATCTGATCCCCAAGCCTCCCAAGTCCAAGAATCTACATATAGCCATAACAAACCTAAAAAGGCTAAAAAGTGCCAAGACTCCAATTTTGTTTCAATGCATTCAATGGATGCATCAAGGTGGCATGAACCGAGGCAAACTTAACTGAATGAGTCAAGCCTTATCTCTAAACCAGAAGACCATAGGCCTGTGCTCTAACCTCAAGTCAATGGCTAGAGGAGACTTGAGATTCCATTTAATCACCATTGGCCACAGACCTGTTGCAGTTGCCACACACTATTGCTGCCAAAACAAACTTGACACACTATAAATAGACCTCAATTCTGATCAGTTTGATTACACCAAAGCACCCAAACTGATGCTTTCCTCAAAATCTCCCATTCACTCCAATTTTGCCTTCTAACTCAAGTCACTATCGGATTTTGAGGTTAAGAGTGACTCCAACCAAACCAATCACACACACACCTCATAAACATCATATATGAGTGATCCATAACACAAAATCATATATGGAACATCAAATTCACAAAATCACCAGCCAATTGCTCAAGTTCTTGACAGAGTTGTAGTTGAGGTACCACAACCAGTTCCAACTCATTTCAATCCACTCCAAGCATTCAAACACACTCCTTGGAACCTAAGGAAGTTGTCCAGATCATTGGAACCTAGCTGCAATAGCACACGCGGGCAAGAACTTAGTGTTCTTGGCGCCCTTTTTCAAATTTTCGAATTTTTGAATATTTTGATATTTTTGTTAATTGATTCAAAAATTAATTTCTCTCTGAATATTTGTGTTTTTGAATTGATTCTTTTTCTCAAAATTCACAAAAATGATTAAATATTTTATTTTACAAAAAAAAAACCAATTTATATTATTTATTTAATATAGTTAGAATTTTTGTAATTAATTTCATTTTATTTGTTTTTAAACATTTTTAGATGAAATTCCCACTTTGATCTTTCAAAACCAATTGAATTTCAAACTTTCATGTGATTAAACATGATTTTTCAAAGTATACAATTTGATTTTGAATATATTTGATATTTTATCATTTATTATTTAAATTTCCTTTGAAAAAAATGACATTTTAATTTAAAATTAGGGTTTCCTCTCGATTTTAAATTTTTAAAACACTTTGGGCCTCTTGATAGAGTGTAAGTCCCATCCCTTTGTAAATAAACCATTTTGGGCCTCAGTCATTGTATAAGTCCCGATACGTTTTTATAGATCTCGGCGCGATCGCCGTTTTCAAAACAATTTTCATCTGGGCCTCCCTTTGGTTGTAAGTCCAATTTTTCTTCTTTTTTCAAACACTTTTGGGCCTCTAATAGTGTGTAAGACCCAACCCCCTTTGTACATAAACCTTTTTAGGGCCTCAGTCATTGTATAAGCCCTACTGTGTTTTCTAAAACCGCGGTGCGATCGTCACCCTTTAAACAAAATTCATCTGGGCCTCTCCTTGGGTTGTAAGCCCCATTCAATTTTCTTTTAAAACACTTTGGACCTCTTTATAGAGTGTAAGACTCATCCCTTGCAAATAAAAACTTTTTTTGGGGCTCAGTCATTGTATAAGTCCCAGTACAATTTTCAAAATAACGGTGCGATCACTATTATTTCTAGGCCTCTCCTTGAGTTGTATCTCTTATACAAAAATAAACTTTTGGGCCTCTAATAGAGTGTAAGACCCAACCTATTTGTAAATACAATAATTTGGGCATCAGTCATTGTATAAGTCCTGATACTGTTTTTCATCTGGGCCTCTCTTTGAGTTGTAAGACCCAACCCTTTTTGTAAATAAACAATTCTTTGGGCCTCTCCTTGAGTATAAGCCCCAATCTTTTTCAAAACAACTTTCCCTTTTGATTTAGGTTCAAATTCATAGTTGTTATTAAAACTTTCTTTAATTTCTTGAACAACTAACCATACAGCTGTTACAATGGAAGCTTGCTCACCTGTAAGTTTTAAACAACTTTCTTTTACATACTTGCACATATATATAAATTTGTTTGTGTTGGAAGCTTGCTCACCTGTAAATCCTCCTACCCTCTTTTTACATACAGTATATATTTCATCTGTATATATATGCCTGTATATTATCTGCTTAGAGTTTTCCCCGGCAACTAGGTCTAGAACTAGATAAAGCCAATAGTCACTCTTTCAACACTGTCAAAACTAGTTCCCCCATAGGAATTCCAGATACAGTCTTGCCTTCTTTTGGGCTTATACAATATAGAACAAAGGGAAAGGCATTATTCTCGATGAAACTTTTCTCATACTGTCACTATTAGAAAATTGTCAAAAGAAATTTATTTCCCCAGAGAGGATTAATTCCCGGTGAAACCTCTCTTGAATTTCTTCAAACCCTAGAATTGTTCACTAAAGAAAAGATTATTCCCAGTGAAACTTTTCTTGAACTTTTCTTAAGTTTGGACCCACAGGCTTCCTAAAAGCATCACAGCCTCCTCTTGGGCTTTGTACAAGGACCCTCCGACTTCTTAGAAGTTCTTATGCCTTCTCTTGGGCTTAATACAAGGACTCTGAATACCTCTTAAAGGTATAGGACAAAACTTAGTCATCCTTTGCTAAAGCAGTCTTTCTAAAGAGTAAAAACCTCAGACCAATTTAGGTTTGATTCTCATCCCTTAAAACACCAGCCTCCTCTTGGGCATTATACAAAGACAAACTCTTCCATACAAGTATACTTGGACAGTCTAATCTCCTCTTGGATCTCAAAGACATTCTCAAGTTCCCTACAAGCACAGGAAAAACCTTGGTCATTTAATCAATCTCCAGTAGAGTTAAAACCCTCATTGGTTCTAAAACTCAGTCTTTCATCCTAAATTTCCCCAGCTAGGGTTAGTTTACCATAAGGATAACACTATCCCAAATCAGAACCTCAAGGCATCTCATACCTCAACTCTTCTGTAACCCTCAGCAAGAGTTGATTCCCCATCTTGGACCTGCCTCTGGATCTTAATAATCCTCAGTAGAAGATAGCCTCCTCTTAGGCTTTGTATAAATTTTTTTCCCCACTCTCTTGCTGAGTCAATCCTTTTTTAGCCTCCTCTTAGGCTTTGTATAAAGATTTTTTTAGCACTCTCTTGTTGAGTCGGTCTCTTTCAACCTCAATCTTGGGCTTTGTACAAGACAAATAAAAACACTCTCTTGTTGAGTCAACCTTTTACAGCCTCCTCTTAGGCTTTGTATAATGATTTTCCTCAGCAAATCACTCTTCAAAAGCACTCTCTTATTGAGTCAATCACTTTTCAGTACTCTCTTGTTGAGTCAATCACCTTTTAAGCATTCTCTTGTTGAGTCAATCACCTTTTCAACACTCTCTTGTTGAGTTAGCCATCTTTTCATCCTCAATCTTGGGCTTTGTATAAGACACAATATAAACACTCTCTTGTTGAGTCAGTTATCTTTTCAGCCTCAATCTTGGGCTTTGTACAAGACACCCATATAAATATCTCTCCAGTAGAGTCAGTCATAACTTTCAGCCTCAATCTCGGGCTTTGTACAAGACACCATATAAAATCTCCCAAAGAGGAGTTAATTCTCTTTTCAGCCTCCTCTCATGCTTTGTATAATGATTTTCCTCAGTAGAGTTAGCCTCAATCTTGGGCTTTGTAAAAAACAAATCATACTCTCCAGCTGAGTCAATCCCATTTTAGCCTCAATCTTGGACTTTGTACAAGACAGATAAAACCTCTCACCAATAGAGTCCAAAATCCTTTTTAGCCTTAATCTTGGACTTTGTACAAGACAGACAAAATATTTCCCCGGAAAAGTCAACTTTTAGCCTCCTCTTAGGCTTTGTATAATGATATCCCCCCAAAGAGTCAGTCACTTTTTTAACCTCAATTTTGGGCTTTGTACAATACAGATTAAACACTCTCTTGTTGAGTCAGTCTTTTCTAGCCGCCTCTTAGGCTTTATATAAGGACTTCCCCAGTGGAGTCAAACAATCTTTTAGCTTTAACCTTGGGCTTTGATCAAGGCACATACAAAAACCACCATCCCCTCAGAGTAAATAAAAAACTCTCTGCAGGAAGACATTTCTCTGTATATCACACATCAAAATAGAAAATCAAAACAAACCTTAATCCCAAATAATTGCTATAAGTGGCACACTTGTTGATTCAAAAATCCAAGTTGTAGTCCATCTCTTATCCTGGTAAATCCTCTCTTTCATATAATTGATGTAAGTGGCAAGCCTCTGGATTATTTATATCTACGCCACTGTCCCTCTCTTAGCATGAAAGATTCCTAAGGAAAAATGGCATTGCTCTACACTGAGTAAAGTTTTCTCCTTCAGGACAAATCCCCTATAAAGGAAATTATGGCATTGTTGGATTCTTATATCCCAGTTAAAGTAATCCTCCTTTATAAACAGTTACCCAACAACTGTGATAAACAGACAATATGTCTCCCTTTAGAGATGACAAATTCTCTCCCAGTCAAACCTTTTAGCTTCAATCTTGGGCTTTGAACAAAACACAAATACAACCTTCAGCTTCAATCTTGGGCTTTGAACAAGGCACAAATAACCTTTAGCTTAAATCTTGGGCTTTGAACAAGACACCAAAGCATCTTTTTCGCCCATAGAATAGGAGGAACTACGATTTCTTTGATTTCCCTGTTTTCTTTAACGGGAATACATAGCCATAAGATTGCGAAATTTTAGCGAGCACACCAATCAAAAACTCTAGGTCCAGTACCTTCACACATTCATCAAAAACATCGGCAAGCCCGACATCAACAAAAAATCTCTCTCTCAAACACTCCCAAAGAAGAAACTTTCCCAACCCACAACAGATAAATGTAACACCCCAATTCCCATCGCGAATAAATAACACTTAATAAAATTAGAGTAACTAAAAATTTATTTTTTCCGACAGGAAACAGGGATGTCACACTTAAATGAACAAAATACAATCCCTGCTCAACATTTTTGATACATAACACAAAGGGAAACTTTTCCTTACAAAAGGATGGTCAATTATGGAATAAAGCGGAAAGATCCATAACCGACTTGTTTTACAAAATAAACTGTTTTAGAACCTCTACTATATACAAAAGTACTACCAAATATATTCAACAATTATATACATATAAACATAATCGTTCCCCGACTCCCGTGCTACGTATCAGAGCAGACACCAAGACCGACAACGGAACGGAGGACTAATCTTCACAAAAGCCTCCACGCCTCTAAAGCTGACAATCTGCACTATGCCATAAAAAGCATATTCCAGCAGAAGGGTGAGAAATATTATCATAATAACGTTGCATATAATTATATAGACATCAACGTATAATACACATATACCACATTCTCACCACGACTTATCACGATGCACGTATCTATACACATAACATCAACATATTCCATAAGTCATTTACACGGCATAACAATCCGTAATTTAACACATCAAATATCATAGGCATAACCATTCATGCTCAAATACATGTATCCCTAATACATATCGATGCATTTAACATAAACACATATATTCATGTTCATTCACCGATGCATCATTACAAACATACAATTATCATCATTTCACATAAACATACATATTATGTTTATCTTCCAATGCACACCTGCACGATTCTGTTCATTCCACATCAACATATACATATATATATATATGTTCATTCATCAATGCACAACTACAATGATGACAAATGCAACTCATAGAGACCGACTCTCGACTCTATGCAGATGCAATGCGGTACCGACTCATTTCATCTCAAGTTCAATTGAAGAACTTATTGGAACCATCGCTCGTTACTTGGTGTAACTCCCCGTCGGGCATACGATGTTCACCCATTGCTACCACCTCTAAAAAGGCTTACAATGTTTATGGATTGCTTTCGGTCCTCTTTGTATAAGGCTCATAATCCGATCGCTTTCGGTCCTCTTTGTATAAGGCTCACGATCGTTTGTAATCATCGCTCCCACCTCTCAAAAGGCTTACGACGTTACAACGGGTTCATCTTAGAACCCCACAATGCAAGAATGCACATCATGATGCTTCACATACAACATGACTCATGACACTCTTGACATGCATACATATTCACAACCATGTGAACCATTTCAACATCAATAATCATGCATTGAAAATCAATTCAAACAATGCATTCATCATTAACCACAAATCACAACAACAAGCATATTATCATATGCATTCACACCAATTCACATTAATTACACCAAACGGCAACGAGCATCGCTTTACCACCCAAACGGCAACGAACTCTTTCACAATTAACATGCATTTACATTTAATTTAAACAATGCATTTCATGATGTTTGGCATACAATGACTCATGACATTAACATTGTATACTCACACACATCACATGCATCTTCACACATATATGCAACCATAATCATGCATATATATAATCAAATACCACACATTGCATATTCTTGCCCTTAGGCCACAAATCAACAACCACAACAATCATCACATATTCACATTTAACATGCATTATCACTTAATTCAAATAATGCATACATTCACTCAAGATCCACAATTCATAAAGCATTCTCAAATCAAGGGTTCGCTCTACAAACATATCCACAACACATTCATATCATTCATAATTAACATACTTAACATTTTCTACAAAATCACTATTCACAAACAGTCGGAAAAGTCGGCCAAAAGTCGGGTAAAAATATAATTTCTTATCACCATCAATTAGTACATATCAATACCTTCAATTCGATATAAAGAACTCTCAAATCCGATAAACAACGAACAAGTTATGAATATTTCAAACTAACGCAAAAACATAAACCGGACGCCCGACACTACGAAACGGTTCGTAAAAACTATACCGATTGGACCAAGTTCAGACCCCAAAACTATTTTTCCTAGAAAGAACATCTCGTTAGTTTCCCAACGCTTCGAACGGGGATCAAAACCGACTTACGGTTCAAGAGATATGAATTTCCGAAGTTTCCCCGACAAACCAGATTTTCTGTTTCAGCACAGTATGTATCGATACATAGGCTTTATGTATTGATACATAAAGACCTCATGTATCGATTCATAACTCGCATGTGTCGACACATGCTGTAGTGAAAATGCTATTTTTCCCAATTTTCACAGTATGTATCGATACATAAGGGTTATGTATCGATACATAAACCATTTCGTATCGATACATAGCTGTTATGAATCGATTCATGCTCTGTTTTTCCTCAAAAACCAGATTTTCTCAAAATACACCTTTGCTGTCCCATTTCCAAAATGCCCGGAAACTCGACTAAATCGAACATTTTCACCAAAACAAACATATACTCCCAACCACCAAATACATAAGAACAATTTAGAACACATAAACGAAATTTCTACGACGTTCGATTTTTCGATTAAATTTCAACCTTTCAAAAACCAGAATTTTTAAACTTCACCAAATCGAATAAAAAGCACGCTATACGACGACCTAACCTTCCTCGATACAACTACGTAATTTATTTCGAATTCTAACCGTGAAAACATCGTTTTCTATCAATTTCCTATAATTCGACCTAAACGGAAACAACAACGGAAACATACCGAAAACTAACCGAAACATAACCAAACTTCATGAAACTTCAAACAGCAGCTCACATACATATAACCAACCAACACATGTATTTATACAACTTTCCGACCGTAGAAACATCGGTTTCTATCGATTTCGTCCAATACGACATAAACGGAAACATATGGAAAACCAACCAAAACATTCACACAAAACACATACATAATCATACACAAAGTTATAATAACAATATTTCACACCCTTACCCGATTAAATCGTGTTTGAAAAGTCGGTTGAATCAATTTCTTTCTCTCCAAGTTTTCTCCCTTTTTCTTCTTTTCTTTCTCTTTTCCTTCTTCTTCTCTTTTTCTCTCAAAATTCTGTTTTCCCTCTTTCTCACCTCTAAATTTCTATTTTAATAAAACAAA
This sequence comes from Lathyrus tuberosus, assembly GCA_022829125.1. NCBI lineage: Eukaryota > Viridiplantae > Streptophyta > Magnoliopsida > Fabales > Fabaceae > Lathyrus > Lathyrus tuberosus. The sequence goes on from JALAZF010000311.1 coordinate 6,506,716, forward strand.
TATCTAGCCACCCAAAAAGACCAAAATACCCTTACACTCAAATATCTCGCAAACGCTCTCAAAACGCGATAAAACATAATCACGATGAAAAATAATATATTCTCAAATAAAAGTCAAGAATAAAATAATATAATAATAAAAATAATTAAATCGACTTGACTAAATAAATAAGACAAAATCGGGGCGTTATAACTCTCCCCCACTTAGACATTTTCGTCCTCGAAAATATACTAAGCACGAACAACCCCAGATACGGCTCTAGTATCCGACCAACCCACTATCATGCCAACAAAAGGCACACCACGGATAACACAAACTGACAAACCACCTTGCTAACAGCAGATACAACAACACGACACGACAACGACGACAACAACCACGACAAGATGCAAAGCCCATACAATGCACTTGACGACCAACTCACAACTCAAGGAATACACAAAACACAACTCACAGGTTCACTCTTGAACCCAAAACACAACAGGATCGTTACCATCACCGTAGGTAACACTCCCCTAATCCCCCATCATAGGAATTAGCTACACACACTCGAACCATCACCATGGAAACGAGGCAACAACACAATCAAGAATACAAGTTCCACGACACAACATCAATTAAACAACCTCCACACAACCATAATACTAACATCCTTGTCACACAATCATACCACAACAATGCTACGATTCACCAATCGAACATATAACCGAAACATCCATCTACATAGTAGCCCATGGATAACATTTAAACCTTTCACTTATCACTTCCATTTTGAAACGTCCAATGGTCTCATCAGTCCTACATATTCCCAATGTTCCACCTACGAAATCTTACAAGTCACACACACATATATGAATTGTGCCACATCACGCTTCCGATGCGCACTCTGATTACCCGAAACCATCAAAACTACCAATCTCACGACCAAGGTCTAACTCTTTCTCATAATCACCAAAAATCATTGTTCGCCTTTAATATACCCAACCTCGCACTCTACTGTGTTATCTCACACACCAGACACCAGTCTCTGAACTGCTCAAATAATTCTCATCCATCCGAACAGACATGCATAACAACTTTCGACTTAACTCATCAGGCACGACATTAACCTCACCAATGGGATAATTCCAACTAAAGTCATAACTCATCACAAATTCCAACCATCTTCTCTGTCTCATACCATATTCCTTCTGACCAAACAGGTACTCAATATTCTTGTGATTACTAAACACTTCGAACCCAAAACCATAAAGATAATACCTCCAAATTTTCCAACACAATACAACCGTAACCAATTCCAAATCCTGAATAGTATAGATCCTTCTATGAATCCTCAAAGGTCGTAAAGTATAAGCCACAAATTTACTTTCTTGCACTAACACACTGCCTAAACTTATCAAAACACATCCTCATACCTCACAAACGGTTGAACAGGATCACACAGACTCAAAACTGCAGCCGTAGACAAATTCTACTTCAGCTTTCTGAAACTTTCCTCACAATGAACATCCAAAACAAACGACTCATCCTTGGCAAGCCAACTGAAATAACAGAAGTACGAACTTAGCAATGTCTTCCATAACCTTTCGTAACAACCAACTGAGCCCAAAAGTTTCTAATCTCCTTAACCAACTTCGGAACCTCTCATTGTAAAACCAGATCTACTTCCGATGGATCCATAACAATACCATTACCTGAAATAACATATCCAAGAAGACTAACCTTTTTCCAACCCAAATTCTCACTTGAATAACTTAGCATAAAACTTCGTCTCTTTCCAACACTTGTGATTCAAATCTCAAACACTCTACCTGTTCTTCTTCCGAGTTTATAACAGATTCGAATATCCTCAATTAAAACCACTACAACTTATCCAATTAAATATGGAAGATACGATTCATATACTTCACAAACATTACGGACACATTACTAGCACCAAGCAACATCACCGTACTTTGCAATGTCCAACCAAATTCCAAAAGATATAAATTCTTAAAGCTTTTGCAAAACCTTGCACTGGGTAACTGGCTACTCACACACACAAGCTTAACCGAGTAATTACCAGTCTATTCCGATGATAACAACATAACTAGTCACATCAAATCGATCAAAGCCTTAACTCACACAATTCACCATTCTTATCAAACATTTCAAACAATTGCAATTTCACTAAAACTCAACCAAACCATTCCAATTATCTATTCCCGAAAGTGAACACTTATTCTCAATCGTCACCTTATCCGCTGTTAGTAATCCATACACAATTTCTCCTCTTAACAATCCAAACTCTATAAATCCCAACATGTAGCAACAATCAACCAAAAAGAACTCTTAAATAATACATCCACACTTAAGGTTTTCTCAAAATTTCCATTAATGCTCTAAAATTCCAAAAACTCCAACCCTCTTCGGAACTCTAAGTTTCGCTTCCCATAGTCTCAATACCATTATACTTGTTATTCCATTATATCATCCTTCCTTTTGTTACCGACAATACTGGAGCTCTCCAAGACGACACACTTGGCCTCACAATTCTCCTTTCCAGTAAATCTTCCAACTGCTCTATCAGTTCGGGTACCTCTAACGCTAACATCCAATATTCCATCTGGGAATACATCTTAAAATCACGCACAACCGGTAGCTCATCACTGTGTCCTCCCTGCCAATTTCTAGAAAACTATCATCACAAACATAACAACATCTTAGTTTCACTTCCTAAAAGTTCTCCTGCTTACTTAGCAGATCCAAACCTGAAATCCTTACCTTTGTCCAATTTGAGTTCACACTTTTCTCTCTGAGAACAACCATTAACGATGCCCAATCATTCTCTCTCAAAACTTCCCAACTGGACCAACATACCAAAACCTCTAATCCATTTTATCTTCCGATATTAGCATCTTCATCGACTCATCAAAACAATCTGTAATCATTTCCTTAAATTCCAAACACTCATTTCACACGCTATCAAAGCCGGAAAGACACGTCTATTCCATCCAACATAATTTTCGTCTGCTATCAACAAGAGATTAAGGGTGATCAGTTCCTCAATTTGTCAATAGACAGCCGACAATCATGATGGGGCATAAACCGTCTTTACCAAACTATAATAATATTTCTTACATCCTGTACACAAAACTACCTAAGGCACAAATCCTTAGTTGACATAAACCTTACCTCCGCATCCCCTTCGTAACTGAAAACAACACTGTCCGAACAACACTTACAATCTTGCAATTCACAATACACTGAGCCAACGCTCCACACCTGAAGCAACATGGAGAAGTACCAACTTCTCCCCCACTTATCTCAAACTCAATCCTGAAAACAAAGGATTAGAAAAACTAGAAAGTACTGACAGTGTTCCACACACCTATCACGTACTAAGGGATAAACAACAACGACAATATTCAACTGTCACACCAACTGACTCAACAACTTGGCCGGACGGACCGACCGGCTCTGATACCACTTTGTAACACCCCAATTCCCATCGCGAATAAATAACACTTAATAAAATCAGAGTAACTAAAAATTTATTTTTTCCGACAGGAAACAGGGATGTCACACTTAAATGAACAAAATACAATCCCTGCTCAACATTTTTGATACATAACACAAAGGGAAACTTTTCCTTACAAAAGGATGGTCAATTATGGAATAAAGCGGAAAGATCCATAACCGACTTGTTTTACAAAATAAACTGTTTTAGAACCTCTACTATATACAAAAGTACTACCAAATATATTCAACAATTATATACATATAAACATAATCGTTCCCCGACTCCCGTGCTACGTATCAGAGCAGACACCAAGACCGACAACGGAACGGAGGACTAATCTTCACAAAAGCCTCCACGCCTCTAAAGCTGACAATCTGCACTATGCCATAAAAAGCATATTCCAGCAGAAGGGTGAGAAATATTATCATAATAACGTTGCATATAATTATATAGACATCAACGTATAATACACATATACCACATTCTCACCACGACTTATCACGATGCACGTATCTATACACATAACCTCAACATATTCCATAAGTCATTTACACGGCATAACAATCCGTAATTTAACACATCAAATATCATAGGCATAACCATTCATGCTCAAATACATGTATCCCTAATACATATCGATGCATTTAACATAAACACATATATTCATGTTCATTCACCGATGCATCATTACAAACATACAATTATCATCATTTCACATAAACATACATATTATGTTTATCTTCCAATGCACACCTGCACGATTCTGTTCATTCCACATCAACATATACATATATATATATGTTCATTCATCAATGCACAACTACAATGATGACAAATGCAACTCATAGAGACCGACTCTCGACTCTATGCAGATGCAATGCGGTACCGACTCATTTCATCTCAAGTTCAATTGAAGAACTTATTGGAACCATCGCTCGTTACTTGGTGTAACTCCCCGTCGGGCATACGATGTTCACCCATTGCTACCACCTCTAAAAAGGCTTACAATGTTTATGGATTGCTTTCGGTCCTCTTTGTATAAGGCTCACAATCCGATCGCTTTCGGTCCTCTTTGTATAAGGCTCACGATCGTTTGTAATCATCGCTCCCACCTCTCAAAAGGCTTACGACGTTACAACGGGTTCATCTTAGAACCCCACAATGCAAGAATGCACATCATGATGCTTCACATACAACATGACTCATGACACTCTTGACATGCATACATATTCACAACCATGTGAACCATTTCAACATCAATAATCATGCATTGAAAATCAATTCAAACAATGCATTCATCATTAACCACAAATCACAACAACAAGCATATTATCATATGCATTCACACCAATTCACATTAATTACACCAAACGGCAACGAGCATCGCTTTACCACCCAAACGGCAACGAACTCTTTCACAATTAACATGCATTTACATTTAATTTAAACAATGCATTTCATGATGTTTGGCATACAATGACTCATGACATTAACATTGTATACTCACACACATCACATGCATCTTCACACATATATGCAACCATAATCATGCATATATATAATCAAATACCACACATTGCATATTCTTGCCCTTAGGCCACAAATCAACAACCACAACAATCATCACATATTCACATTTAACATGCATTATCACTTAATTCAAATAATGCATACATTCACTCAAGATCCACAATTCACAAAGCATTCTCAAATCAAGGGTTCGCTCTACAAACATATCCACAACACATTCATATCATTCATAATTAACATACTTAACATTTTCTACAAAATCACTATTCACAAACAGTCGGAAAAGTCGGCCAAAAGTCGGCTAAAAATATAATTTCTTATCACCATCAATTAGTACATATCAATACCTTCAATTCGATATAAAGAACTCTCAAATCCGATAAACAACGAACAAGTTATGAATATTTCAAACTAACGCAAAAACATAAACCGGACGCCCGACACTACGAAACGGTTCGTAAAAACTGTACCGATTGGACCAAGTTCAGACCCCAAAACTATTTTTCCTAGAAAGAACATCTCGTTAGTTTCCCAACGCTTCGAACGGGGATCAAAACCGACTTACGGTTCAAGAGATATGAATTTCCGAAGTTTCCCCGACAAACCAGATTTTCTGTTTCAGCACAGTATGTATCGATACATAGGCTTTATGTATCGATACATAAAGACCTCATGTATCGATTCATAACTCGCATGTGTCGACACATGCTGTAGTGAAAATGCTATTTTTCCCAATTTTCACAGTATGTATCGATACATAAGGGTTATGTATCGATACATAAACCATTTCGTATCGATACATAGCTGTTATGAATCGATTCATGCTCTGTTTTTCCTCAAAAACCAGATTTTCTCAAAATACACCTTTGCTGTCCCATTTCCAAAATGCCCGGAAACTCGACTAAATCGAACATTTTCACCAAAACAAACATATACTCCCAACCACCAAATACATAAGAACAATTTAGAACACATAAACGAAATTTCTACGACGTTCGATTTTTCGATTAAATTTCAACCTTTCAAAAACCAGAATTTTTAAACTTCACCAAATCGAATAAAAAGCACGCTATACGACGACCTAACCTTCCTCGATACAACTACGTAATTTATTTCGAATTCTAACCGTGAAAACATCGTTTTCTATCAATTTCCTATAATTCGACCTAAACGGAAACATACCGAAAACTAACCGAAACATAACCAAACTTCATGAAACTTCAAACAGCAGCTCACATACATATAACCAACCAACACATGTATTTATACAACTTTCCGACCGTAGAAACATCGGTTTCTATCGATTTCGTCCAATACGACATAAACGGAAACATATGGAAAACCAACCAAAACATTCACACAAAACACATACATAATCATACACAAAGTTATAATAACAATATTTCACACCCTTACCCGATTAAATCGTGTTTGAAAAGTCGGTTGAATCAATTTCTTTCTCTCCAAGTTTTCTCCCTTTTTCTTCTTTTCTTTCTCTTTTCCTTCTTCTTCTCTTTTTCTCTCAAAATTCTGTTTTTCCCTCTTTCTCACCTCTAACTTTCTATTTTAATAAAACAAATATCTAGCCACCCAAAAAGACCAAAATACCCTTACACTCAAATATCTCGCAAACGCTCTCAAAACGCGATAAAACATAATCACGATGAAAAATAATATATTCTCAAATAAAAGTCAAGAATAAAATAATATAATAATAAAAATAATTAAATCGACTTGACTAAATAAATAAGACAAAATCGGGGCGTTACAATAAACACCAGTAAGTAGAAAGCAGTAATGAAAATTGCTAACAACCTGTGGATAACCACATATAGGATGGGTAATTGACAACTCCCTATTATATAACCTGACCCTGAACTCCTCAATCTCTTTAAGTATTTGTTCAGTTAAAAATTTGTGTGCAAGGTTAGTTTTAGATAGCTTCCCTTTCCTTTCCAGCTTCACAGGATAAGTAAGAAATCAGAAAGTAGCACCCCACTCCTAACATTGCGGTGAGGAGTAACCCAATTGCGATAAGGTGGTCGCGTCACTGACAAAAATCGGACGCAACGGTAAAATGGCGACTCTGCTGGGGAGTCATTTTTACTGTCTAGGATTAGGAATAGAATTCCTAAGAGATCTAGGTTGTTAGAAATTTTCTACATACTATACTATATATATATCGCTTTTCCTACTTGATATCTGTGTTTATTTTTCTGTCAATGGGAATGCGATTGATGCGCATCTGGAAAGTTTGAGAGAAAACTAAGATAAAGGAAGGCATAGACAGGGGGTCTTATAGGGAGTGAATCCCGAATAAGCGAACCTGGTAGATCACCAAGTCAGGTGAGGGCCCGTAGGATTCAGCCTGCTAAACACGATCGTTGTGAAAGCAGAGTTTTCCTAATGCGGCGCCTGTGAACCTGAGGATTTAGTAGGCATTAACCTTATGATCACTTGGTAGTGCGGTGACTATCGGGAATAGTTGACACGCGATACTACACTTAAATGAGATTACCCTAGGATGCTACAGCTCGCTCGGGTGAACCAGCTCGCTGTTGTTATCTCTAGGGGGGTCAATGATTTTGGGAACCTTAGGATCCGTTCTACAGGTACAAAAATTGACCAGAATACAACCTTTTGGAATGGGTAGAGCCAAGATTCCATGCTCGTGACGTTGAACCCTTGAACCCGTGTTTTTTCAATGTTTTTGTGTGCTGCATTCATGCATTCATTTAAAAAACTCTTAAACAAAGAAAAATCTTCTCCTTTCTCTTTCTCTTTCTTTTTTTTCAAATTAAACTAAAACAATGATTGCAAATATCAGAGAGAAAGATTGCGTTATGGATTTCGGTAGAAGAAAGATGCACAAGTACACCTTCAAGGCTCCAAAACTTAAGGATTTAAGGGGGTTGGCAAGGATGATCACCAACCCTGATGCTTTCAGAGCTAAGTACGGAGGACTGCTGTCTCTGTTAAGGGTCCACGTAGTTGAGGGAATCCTGTCTAAACTGATCCAGTTCTACGATCCGGTTTATCACTGCTTCACATTCCTGGATTATCAACTGGCACCAACGTTAGAAGAGTACTCTCATCTGACTGATCTACCTATCACTAGTCAAGCTCCTTTTTCTGGACTGGAAGAAATTCCAAAGGATCAGGTCAGAAGTCAGGACTCACATGACCACCAAAGGAGGAATCCAAGGTTTACCATCCAATTTTTTAGTGGAGAAAGACCTGTACTTTGCCAGTATAGGAAACGTTACTGCTTTCGAGGATATCTTTGTCCTGCTCACATACGGGTTGTTCCTTTTTCCAAACATAGACAACTTCGTTAATACCAACGCTGTTAAGATATTTTTGATTGGAAACCCCGTACCAACCCTGCTCGCTGATGCTTATCATTCTGTGCACTTACGGAATCTGTACAGTGGAGGAATGATCATATGCTGTGTACCCTTGCTTTACAAATGGTTCATTTCCCATTTACCCAAGTATGCTACTTTTTGGGATCACAAGATTACTCTACGTTGGTTACAAAGAATCATGTCTCTTACCAACTCTGACATAGATTGGTATGATAGGATTTATGAGGGGATAGAGATCATCGACAGTTGTGGAAATTTCCCTAATGTACCCCTCATAGGAACTAAAGGAGGAATCAACTATCATCCAATTTTAGTTCGCCGTCAACTCAGATACCCGATGAGGCATATCCCGCATAATGCTCATCTGGAAGGTCTTTTCTTCAAGGAAGGGGAAAATGACAGGGCACTAAAGAAGGAAATAGTGCATGCCTGGAAACATGTTCACAAGAAAGGAAGAGAGTCTCTAGGAAGACCAAACTGTACCTCCGTGGAACCTTATCTCCACTGGGTGCAAACTAGAGCTCTCAAGCTAAGGATGCCTTACCCTCGTCAAGAAGTTTTTTTGTTAAAGGAACCTGTCCTTTATTTTATGTCTGATACGGAAAAACTCCAGGTCGCTCTCAACAAAGTTCAACGGGAGAAAAACTCTTGGATAAACAAGTACCGTATCCTCAATGTGGAGTGTACCAAAGTTCAGGAACTGCTAAAAGAAAAAGATGCTCTGATTAAGATACTAGAACAACATGTTGTAGAAAATCAAGAAGACCGAAGAAATTTGCTCGCTCCTTTCACTTGGAAAAGGACTGACAACCCGACAATGGCTAAAGAGCCCTAGTCAAAGGAAAGGAAAATAGCAGAACCAGCATCTGAGTTCTCTTCGGAGAGGACTCAGGATCCATAAGTTTAGACATTTCCTTTTACAACACTTTGTAAAATACTGTATTTTCCCTTTCTGTAATCTTTCGAGTTCAATAAAACAGGGTCTCCATCCTTTATTGTATGATATTTGCAATCTACTTGTTGAAGTTTCTTTTTAATTAAAGCAAAATATATATATATATATATATATATATATATATATATATATATATATATATATCATTGCATATCATTCATCATTCTCACATAACGCGTTCTTCTTATCATCGAATCTCACGCATGTGTCACGATTCTAGAGTCAAACTGTCTTACTCATACAATACTCGGGCCAATCGACAAAAGAAAATGGACGATCTCGAGGAAGAGAATAGAGAGCTGAGAGAAGAAGTCGACGCTCTGAAGGAAGATCTGAAAAAACTTCACAGTGATATGCAATCGCTGGCAACAGCTCAGAGGCAACAACAAAGGACTATGATCTCAGAGGTCACATCTATACCTATAGTAGAAACATATGATCCTCAGTACAACATGCCTAAAGATCGCCCCTGGGGCATACCTATCAACTTTGTCCCTGAAGGATACATTTCGCCGGTCACTAAAGACCCAGAAACTGCAGCAGGAACCGCTGGGCCTGAAGGTTACAAACTTCGAGAAAACGAAGATGCAAGAGTCATGACAGCAACTCCTGAAGGTTACAAACTTTGGGGTATGGAAGCACCAAGAGTCACCACCGTAATGACTATACCTCATCCAGTGGTACACACTGTCCCGGAAGGACAGATTCCACAAGTAATTTCTAGTGGAAACGAAGACATGTACGAAAGAATGAATGAGTTCCAGGAGCAATTCCTGAAGATGCAGATGGAACTGCATGCCATTCGCGGTCAGGATTTATTTGGAAAGGACGCCGCAGATATTTGTCTGGTCCCTAATGTGAAAATCCCGCATAAATTCAAGGTGCCTGGCTTTGAAAAATACAAGGGCAACTCTTGCCCTCAAAGTCATTTGGTGATGTACGCTCGAAAGATGTCAACTCAGACAGAGAATCAACGGCTACTGATCCATTATTTCCAAGACAGTTTAACTGGTGTCGCACTCAAATGGTACATGGGTTTAAACCGCACTAAGATAAACACTTTCAGAGATCTCGGCACAGTCTTCCTTCAGCAGTACAAGTATAACCTGGACATGGCACCAGACAGAGATCAACTCAGAGCAATGTCGCAGAAGGACAAAGAAACTTTCAAAGAGTACGCTCAGAGTCGGCATGAAATTGCCGCCCAGATCTGTCCCCCTCTCGAGGAAAAAGAGATGACCAAGATCTTTCTGAAAACCTTAAGCTCATTCTATTACGACCGAATGGTCGCCAGTGTGCCTAATGACTTTATTGAAATGGTGAACATGGGAGTGCACCTTGAGGAAGCAGTCCGAGAGGGATGTTTGATCAAAAACACAGAATCATCGAGCAGTACTAAAAGATACGGTGGAGCTTTCCTAAAGAAAAAAGAGCAAGATATTGGTAATATCTCTCTCAAAAAGCAAAGGCGAAGTTATCAACCAGTAGTAGCAGTAACTTCTGCTATCAACCCAATGCCGGCTCCGACTTATCAACCTCAGGTTGCTCAGAGCCAACCAAGTCAACAACAGTATCAGCAAAGGACACAACAGCCTCTTCAGCAGGCTCTCCCTCAGTACAACAACAACAATCGTACTACACGACCACCAGGGTTTGACCCTATATCGATGTTGTGTGCAGAACTATTTCCATTGATACTGGTCAAGGGGCACGTCCAAACCAGGTCTCCTCTTACAGTACCGGAAAATCCGCCTTTTTTGTTCAAAGCGGATCAAACTTGCCCTTATCATCAAGGAGGATCGGGGCACAACATTGAAAACTGTCTCAGCTTCAAATCTGATGTGTAGATGCTTGTCAGGAACGGGGTCCTATCTTTCAAAGATATTAATCCAAATGTTCAGACAAACCCGTTGCCTCAACATGAGAAGATTACAGTAAATTTGATAGAGGAGGAATTTAGCCGCAGTTATCAAATTCACGTTGTACTCCAATTAGGAACCAATCTGGTCAGGATGCATTGCAGACAGAGCGGGTACGGTCATGTACCGCCTCACAATTATCACCAATGTGATACATGCTCAAAGAATAATCAAGGATGTTTCGTAGTGCAATCAGCTCTACAAGAACAAATGAACCTCGGATGGATTCAAGATCATCTAATTTGTGAGGTCAATATGGCTCACGCAAATCCCAACATTGTTCAGAACCACAACATTCTGACGATGAACGTCAACTTGGTGGCAATGCACTCAAGGCAAAGTCAATACCATGATCTGCCAAGACACGGTTACAATTCATGTCCTATCTGCTCAATAAGCAATCAGGGGTGCTCTTTTGTACAAGAGGCCCTCCAGCGTCAGATGGATCTCAGATGGATTCAAGACTATCAGGATAGAAATAATCATCAAGTCAATATGATTCAGATCTTTGATATTCGCTTGATGAATACCAGTCTGGTAGAATTACACGCTAAGCAAGTCAGGCTCGGTTTTCTGGCTTCACATGTTTATCAAGACTGTGAAAAATGTCGTGAGAACGATCAAGGGTGTGCACTCGTCCAAAGAACACTTTAACACTTGTTGGACCACTGGTGGCTTCCAATAAACTTGGATGAAGCTACACAGTAGATCAGTATGACTGATTGGAATCCTACTAGATATCAAAGTCAGGATGTTCGCTCAATGGAAACAGATCTAGTAAAGATGCACTGCATACAAAGCGGACGTGGCCGGGTGCCACTACACAACTACGAGCGATGTAGAATTTGTTTAGAGAACAACTAAGGATGTTATCTTGTACGAGCGGCTATTCAAAATCAGTTGGACCACAAAGAGATCCGACCATGTTCAAGTTCTCAGTCGATTAACGTAATACCAGACTATTTCCTTGATCAAAGCAAGGACGTTGTCATAATATCTGATCATGGGAGGACCAAAGACGTTTGTGCCATAATCCCTCTACTTGATGAATCGAGAATTCCTCTGGATAGTAGAAAGGTTCTCAACGAGGAACTGATCGAGGTTGCTTATAACGGTCAAAAAAATCAAAAGGCTCTTGTGGTTATCTATCTGCCAGGACTAATACCGTACAAATCCGATAAGGCTATCCCTTACAAGTACGGTGCAACAACAATCGAAAATGGAAAGGAAACTCCATTACCCTCCGTCGTGAACATTGCCAACATCAGTCGAGTCACACGGAGTGGCCGGATCTTCAATAGAGGAATTGGAGAACCCACCAAGGTAAAGGAACCTCAAACAGAAGTTCCCAATCAACCAGTCGGGCAATCCAGTAATCTCGACCTTTCAAAGAACAACGATGAGATGCTGAAGCTCATCCAGAAGAGCAAGTACAACATTGTGGACCAACTGTTGCAAACTTCTTCGAGAATCTCTGTACCATCTCTCTTGCTCAGTTCCGAAGCTCACAGGGAAGCTTTGCAGAAAGTCTTGGAGCAAGCTTTCATAGAACAAGAAGTGACGATAAGACAATTTGACAACATCATCTCCAACATCACTTCCTGTAACAATTTAGGACTCAGTGATGAAGAACTGCCAGAAGAAGGCAAAAATCACAACATGGTGCTTAACATTACAGTCAATTGCCAGGACGATGCTCTAGCCAGTGTACTGGTAGATACAGGATTAGCTCTAAATGTTATGCCAAAATCTACTCTGATGCGACTATCATTTCAAGGATCTCTGATGAGAGGCAATGAGGTCATCGTCAAAGCCTTCGATGGATCCAAAAAAATAGTTATCGGCGAAGTTGACCTTCCCATAGCTATCGGACCTCACACTTTCCAAGTCACTTTCCCAGTCATGGATATCTGGGCAGCGTATAACTTATTACTTGGAAGACCTTGGATACACGAAGCTAGGGTAGTCACTTCGACACTTCACCAGAAGCTGAAGTTCGTCAAGAATGACAAGCAAGTCATAGTCTGTGGAGAGCAGGCCTTAATCATGAGGAACTTATCATTATTTTCCTATGTAGAACCCGAGGAGGTCATTGGAACCCAGTTTCAAGGACTCTCGGGAGCAACGAGGATCGATCAGAAAAAGGGACATCTATTTCCTCATACAAAGATGCTCTCAAAGTGATCAAGAGTAATAACGCAAAAGGATGGGGACAACTTGTCATTCCTACCGATAACAAGACAAAGAAAGGTCTTGGTTTCTCCTCAACCTATACCCAGACTACTACTAAAGATGAAAATTTTCATCCCATTCAGGACTTCTTCCACAGTGGAGGTTTCCTTAACCCAGTGTCTTAAGAAGTACACACCATCAATGAGGGTGACTCCTCCGATACGGACGAAGAATGGAAGTCTTATCTCAACAAGGACAGTTATATGTCTCAGGGAGAGACACATACGCCATTTTGCTTTCCCACACAGAATCCGAGATATATACCAAGATCAGACGTCAAGATGATGTACGGAGATTGTGATCCGGAAGGATGTCGTGCTCCGCCCAACTCATTAGGGGAGGACACTCCAATGAAAGACAACTTTGACTACGACTATTATGACCCACTGGATGACTTGCCTATATGGCAATCATACCCAGAAGACTTGGGACAAAAGATTCATCCAAGTGATGCTTATCAGCTGAGCAATATTGAAAAGAATACCTGCGTCCCCACCAAGTCATGGGATCATTACTCATGACATTCCGAAGATATCCAGCACAACGATGAATCTACAAAGATTTCAGGACAAGAGTTCATCAACTATGTTTTTCCTGAGGTCAACGTCATCGAGAAAGATGACTCCTCTTCTTCCACCGAAGTATGGGACACTTTAGGACAACCAAGTGGCAAGTACGACTTCTTGGTCAAGTACACCTCTCCTGAAAGCTCTCGCATCAGGCTCGAAGACATCCAGCCAACTGGATGGGGAGATTCGCTTGAGAATGAAAACACAATGCAAGATACAACAGAAGAGTTCGTCTACAACAACTCTGCTTGGGAGGAAGACTCCAACGATCCTGCTCCGCCAGAAATCAGCGTCATTTCGGAGGACAAACCAAGAAAGAAGGTACCAGACTTTGTGATTCACCGAGGAGTTTGTAACACCCCAATTCACATTGCGGATAAATAATACATAAATAAATAAGAGTAAATAAAAATTTTATTCTTAGACAGAAACAAGGATGCCACATTTAAAGAAAGAAAACACAATCCCTGCTCATAAATTTGATACATAACACAAAATGGAATAAACATAAAAGGGAAACTTTTTCCAACAAAAGGAAAGTTCAATTATGGAATAAAGCGGAAAGATCCATAACTGACTCGTTTTACCAAATAAATTGTTTTATAACATCAAAATGTTCATACAAAGGTAATACAAAATAGATCCAACAAATGTATACATATATAACAAAAGCGTTCCCGACTCCCGACATAATTAAATCGGCCACTAATCTCAAAACCATTTTATAAGAAAGAACATCTCATTAGCTTTCCAACGGTACTAAGAATGTCTCGATCCGAGTTACGGATCAAAAGTTATGAATTTTCAAAGAAAAGAATTTATTGAGAAACAGCCAGATTTGCCTGGCGACTTAGGATTTCGCCTGGCGGATCCCCCTTCGCCAGCACTTCGCCTGGCAAACTAGTGGCGAACCACAATTTTGGAAAAACCCAAAAGTTCCAGTAGCTAACACATTTCCGTCTCCCCGTTTTTGCCTGGCGACTTACGATTTCGCTTGGCGGATCCCCCTTCGCCAGCACTTCGCCTGGCGAACTAGTGGCGAGACCTAATTCGCCTGGCGAATCGCATCAGAACCAGAATTTTCTGCTGCGGGTTACATGGTTCCAAAACCCCAAACTCCAACTTTTCCCAACCAAAACGTTTTCAATCAATCAAAACAAGTATCAACAATGTTCATACATATAATACGATCATACTACGTGATTCTTATCGATTTCCAACCGTGAAAACATTAATTCTATCAAAATGATCCCAATTCCAATCAAGTGGAAACCATATATTTTTCAACCCAACATTCAAACAAATACATACATATACATATACAAGCAAGAGATAATCGAAACTTCTCACCCTTACCCGATTAATCGTGCTTTGAAGTGTCTGTTGAATCGATTTCTTACACTCCAAGTTTTCCTCTTTTTCTCCTTCTCACTCTCTTTTCCTTCCTCTTCCTTTATTTCCTTTCTCTTTCTTTTCTATCTTTTTCTCTCAAATCTCTATTATAAAAATATCTAATTTTTCTAAAATATCTAACCCCTCAAAATGACCCTTTTACCTCTCAGCTCAAATATCTCGAAAATGCTCTCAAAACGCGATAAAACATAATAACGATGAAATATATTTCAAGAAATAAAAGTTGAAAAGAAATTATAATTTATTGCAAATATTTTACCTATCAGGTAAATTAACCAATTAACTCAATTAGCAGGTAAAATACAATAAATTCACACATTTCACAACATTCCCAAAAATGAAATAAATAAATACAATTAAACAAATCAGGGCGTTATAACTCTACCCAACTTAAAAATTTTCGTCCTCGAAAATATACTTGGTGCAAACAACTCCAGATACGACTCTCGTATCCGACTAGACAACTACCATGCCAACACTAGGCACACCACGAACAACACAAACTGACCAATCACCTTGCTAACAGCAACAATAACAACGACACGACAACGATAATAATAATAACGACAAGATGCAATGCCCATACAATGCCCTTGACGACCAACTCACGACTCAAAGAATACCCAAGTTACGAACACACAGGTTCACTCTTGAACCGAAACACAACAAGATCGTTACCCTCACCATAGGTAACACTCCCCTAATTCCCCACAAGGAATTAGCTACTCGCACTCGAACCATCACCATGGAAATGAGGCAACAACAAAGACAAGAACCTAAAGTCCCACGACACAACAACGTCTTAACAACAATGCTACGATTCACCAATCGAACATACAACCAAAACATCCATCTACATAGTAGCCCATGAATAATATTTAAACCTTTCACCTAACACTCCCATTCTGAAACGTCCAATGGTCTCATCATTCCTACATGTTTCCAATGTTCAACCTTTGAACTCTTACCTGTCACACACGCATATACGAATTTTGCCACATCACGCTTCCGTTGCGCACTCTGATTACTCGTAACCATCAAAACTATCAATCCCACATCCAAAGTCTAACTCTTTCTCATATTCGCCAAAAATCACTGTTCACTTTTAATATATCCAACCTCACACTATCAGATGTTACTTCACACACCAAACTCAAATCTCTAAATTCTTCCAAAAGTATCTCACTCTTTAACCATCAAAGCAGACATATGTAAAAACTTTTGACTCTACTCATCAGGCACGACATTAACTTTACCAATAGGATAATTCAAGCCAAGGTCATAACTAATCAGGAATTCCAACCATCTTCATTGTCTCATACTTTATTCCTTCTGACCAAACAAGTACTCTAAACCCTTACGATTACCAAACACCTTGAACCTAAAACCCTCAAAATAATACCTCTAGATTCTCAACACAAAAGTAACCGCAGCCATCTTGAAATCATGAATCCTCAATTGTCGTAAAGCATAAGCCACCACCTTACCTTCTTGCATCAACACACTAACTACGCTCATCATGGACGCATCCCAATATTCCATAAACAGTTTATTAGGATCAGGCAGAATCAAAATTGGAGCCGTAGTCACTCTTCTCTTCAACTCACTAAAACTTTTTCACAACGAACATCCAAAACAAACAACTCACCCTTTGCAAGTCAACTGAGATAACATAAGTACTAACGTAGCAAAGTCTTCCATAACCTGCAGTAACAACCAACTAAGCCTAAAAGTTTCTAATCTCCTTAACCGACTTCGGAGTCTCTCAATGTAGAACTGCATCTATTTTGGATAGATACACAACAATACCATCATCAGAAATAACATAACCAAGAAAACTAACCTCTTTCAATCAAAATTCTCACTCGATAATTTAGCAGAAAGCTCCCTCTCTTTCAACCCTTGTAACTCAATCCTCAAATACTCTACATACTCATCCTTTGATTTAAAATAAATCTGAATATCATCCAATAAACATCACTTTAAACTTATCCAAACAAGTATGGAAGATACGATTCATATGCTCCACAACCATAACATATACAACCTTCAAAATTTATTCTGAGTTCGAAACAATTTATCCAAAATAGCTTAACAATCTCTGGTTACCACATTCCATATCAAGTCTTCTTACGGGGTTCTAACTCACTCAAGGTTTCTACTGACACGAGATCTCAACCCATAACAAAAGTAATACCATCATGGAACTTCAAATCGTTCGCGATTCGTTACAATTCAAAACTCAAGCTATCCCAAACACAACTGCAAGTTTCCATACTACTCACTGATTAACACGCAACCTCATGCTATCATCCTTTTCCTTACCAACCATGCTGGACCTCTTCAAGTCGACACACTAAAGTTTCATCCAAAAACACATCTGAAAACCATGCACAACTGACGGTCCATCACTGTGGCTTCCTGCCAATTTCCAGAACACTATCATCACAAACATGACAAACATCTGAGTTTCACTTCCTAAAAGTTCTTCTACTTACTTAGCAGATCCTAACCTCAAATCTTCACCTTCGTCAAATTTGAGTTCACACTGTACTCTCTAAGAACAACCATTAACGATACCCAATCGTTCTCCCTCAATGACTTCCCAACTTGACCAACATACCAAAACCTCTAATCCGCCTCATCTTCCTGACATTAGAATCCCCATCGACTCAACAAAACAATTTGTACTCACTGGCTTAGCTCCAAACGATTCACAAAACATACTATCAAAGCTGGAAAGACACGTCTATTCCATCCAACATAATTCCGTCTACTATCAACAAGAGATTAAGGGTGATCAATTCCTCAATTTGTCAATAGACAGCCGACAATCATGATGGGGCATAAACCGTCTTTACCAAACTATATTAGCATTTCTTGCATCTTGTGCATAAAACTACCTAAGGCACAAATCCTTAGTCGACAGAAACCTTACCTCTGCATTCCCTCCGGAATCGGGAACAACACTGTCCAAACAACACTTACAATCTTGCAATCCCCAACACACTAAGCCAACGCTATACACCTGAAGCAACTTGGAGAAGCATCAGCTTCTCCCCCACTTAACTCATTCTAAATCCTAAAGACAAAGGATTAGAAAACCAGAAAGTACTGACAGTGTTTCACACACGTATCATGTACTAAGGTATAAACAAAATCGACAGTATTCAACTGTTATACCAACTGACTCAACAACTTGGTCGGGCGGACCGACCTGCTCTGATACCACTAATGTAACACCCCAATTCCCATCGCGGATAAATAATACATAAATAAATCAGAGTAAATAAAAATTTTATTCTTAGACAGAAACAAGGATGCCACATTTAAAGAAAGAAAACACAATCCCTGCTCTAAATTTGATACATAACACAAAATGGAATAAACATAAAAGGGAAACTTTTCCAACAAAAGGAAAGTTCAATTATGGAATAAAGCGGAAAGATCCATAACTGACTCGTTTTACCAAATAAATTGTTTTATAACATCAAAATATTCATACAAATGTAATATAAAATAGATCCAACAAATGTATACATATATAACAAAAGTGTTCCCCGACTCCCGACACAATTAAATCGGCCACTAATCTCAAAACCATTTTATAAGAAAGAACATCTCATTAGCTTTCCAACCGTACTAAGTGTCGCTCCCGGGATTTTCATCCTAGTACAAACGCGAAAGTGGCACCGAACAGAGTCGCCAGCAATGTGTATTTATCCCAAGAGAGGGAAAGGAAACACTGCATAAACCTGAAGGAAAGGAAAGAGCATGGTCTCGCGACCAAGAGAAATGGGTTCGGGAGTCGGTTACGCGTAGGGAAGGTATTAGCACCCCCACGCGTCCATCGTACCCGATGGGATCCACGCTTGCTATTTCGATCAAAGGGTGTAAAGAAAGGATACTGGAAAAGGAACTGAAAGAAAGAAAGGAGAAAGAAAAGAAAAGGAACGGGAAACAAATGTAGGGAAAATAAAAGAAGTGCTCGCATGGGCCCTACCCCACTGCCTACGTATCTCATCAGGAACATGAGAATCAGAGCGACGTAGTTCCCCTCACTAGGGATGGATTGTTTGCATTTTTTAAGGAACGGCTAACGTTCTAGCTCAGGTGTTGCAGGCTCGCTGGTCCGAGTGCGTTACCATCTTGCAAGAGAACGAGTAGGAGCACGTTCATACGTTGAGAATGAATGAGATGAGAAAAGAATTCCCGAAGGAAAGACGTTATTGTTGGTTTTTGTCTTTTAAGAGTCTTTTCATTTGTTTGCATATGACAGTATATCTGGATCTTAGCCATTGGAATGTGTACATTCTCACATTCCAAGATGGAATGGGTAAGAATGCACACTAAGAGTGAAGAAGACCCCCACACTTAGTTCCAATTGTCAAGGTTCAAACACACTAGCATACTTGTGTTTATTAAGTGTTTTGTTGATTATGAAGTGAAGAAGTGTTTTTTATTATTTGCACCTTCAACAAGTATTGCATTTAAGTCCCTCATACAAGATCAAATATGTAACACATTGACCTAAGATAGGCCATATGCTACACATTTTAAGATTATAAGAGAAGACCCCTTATAATCTTTTCTTTATATGAAAGGCCTAAATGCAATAAGTGCCTACCTTTATTAGATACTTTGAATTTTCTTTGAGATGAGAAGATGAAAGACTCAAGAGAGGGTAAAGGTAAAAATCTATATGGACTAAGACTCAATCCTAATTGATTAGTTAAGGGAGTGATCCTAAAGTTTGTGAGGTTTCAACCTAAAGTCTAAAGAAAGAATGAATTAAACAATTCACTTCTAAAGTAGAAGATGAATTGTAATTCACAAAGGAAAGTGATGAGTTATTAAAAGAAAGCACATAAGTGCTTAACAAAACATAAAATGGAATTGTAAAAGAGAAAGGATAGAAGTTGAATGTGGATTCCTTATCCACACTCAATTGAAACTTACCAAAGCCCCTACATGGTTAGTAAACATGTATAAGAAGTATAAGAAGTAAAAGAACATGTAATGCATCATGAAACTCAAAAGAATTAAATGAGAAACCAAATCCTAGAGCCACAACCAGAATGGGCATCATATGGACAACAAGTGAATATCATCATACAATTGCAAGTGAATAAGCAATAATCATCACCCATTAGCATTTAAACATGTCACAAGAAGAAGGGATAGATGAAAGATGGAAAGAAATGGAGAGGACATGCATAAATGGAACATGTAAATCAACAACCAGAATTGAAACTAAATGGAAAATGGTTTATAAGCATCTCAAAAGTATTTATGAATCAACTTCAAGACATTCAAGAAGTAATATAAGAAGAATTGAAATGAAAGTTCAAAAAGAAAGTGCAAACAATACATGTTAATGATGCACAAAGTTCAAATTGAAATGAACATGTAAAGATGACCTATAATATGTATCAAAGACCTATAATATCATATGAATGGCTCATAACATATGCAAATGCTCATACAAATGTGCACAAAAGAATTCATGTAAACATGCACTAAAGTTGTAATGACATGCCATGGATTATACTTCCAATGTAATGCATCAAACAAAGACCAAATGGATTCATGAGAATTATGCCAGCATATTATTGGAATGACTAGGTCAGAAATGCATCATACATCAAGATAGCATGTAAAAATTCAGAGCAAAATGACTTCAAACAAAGCAATTAGGTCAAATTGAAACATCATGCAAAGTGGTGCAAATATAGGCATCAAGACATGTGATAAAGTGACCTAAAAAATCAAACAAAAATCATCTAACATGCTTCAATGTATTAGTGAATCAATGCAAAAAGAATCATGTCAAAACAGTTTGTAATGAGCAAGAACAAAATTAAACAAATTCATGTATCATGCTTAGAATGCATCTAAATGGAAATTCAAAGAAAATTATGGACCAGGGGTAAAAAGGTCATAAAATCAAGAAATAAAATCATGGAAAATTTCCTAAATGTTTTAATGATGCTCATGAATTTTTGTGGAATTTTACAATCTGTATTGGTATTTTTAAAAATTAAAAATCAAACATGTAGAAAGAAATAAAAATGAAAAATCAATGCAAAATGCAGGGGGTATGAACATAGCAATTGGACAGTGCAAATTCATTGGGCTTCCAAACAGAGGGGTGTAAATATCAATCTGGTTAAGTCCAATTATGCGAAAAACATGATAATTAACATGCACAATCAGTCAACAAGAGTCAAAGCAATAGACACCATAGGATCAAGTCCAAGTCAACCCCTGGTCAAAGTAACCGAATCTCACGCACGCGCATGAGTGTTCACCATAGCTACCATGTACCATGCCACACAATGTTTAAAAATGAAATCAGAAGAATCACGTGACATGCACATGAATTTTTATGTGTTGGCAGCATGGTAGCCATTAGATCACACTCATCCAACGGATCACATTCAAACTGGTCATAAAACCCTAACATGAAGCCATCGGCCGGAGAGGGACCTCCGGTCACCTTCTCCGGTCACTTACCACCGTCTGCAACTCACATGTCCCAGAAATGCCCAACTATTATACCAAAATGAAGCTGAGCTCACGTAGATTAAGAATTCACAATTGTTTTTCACATACCAAGCACACACATAGAGAACAGAGGAGATTAAATCATGCCCTAAGTTTTGGATCTAAGCTTCTAAGAAGCTCTATCAACTAGCCGGAGTAAGCAGAGCTTCTATCAAGCTTAAATTAACAAAAACAAGCTAAAATTAATGAAAATCAACTGAAGCAAAGTTGAATGATGAAACCTGAAAATGTGGAGCAATTGGAGAGGTTGAGAAAAACCAGAGGAAAGCTTGATATGCTGAGCTTCTAGATCTTCAAACTTAGCAAAATAAATGCTATGGATTCGTAAATAGATGAAGGATGTTGAAGCTTGCAATGATGCTAAACTTGCAGAAATGGAGTTGTTCTTGTTGCTCTTGATTCAACCACACCAAGCAATGATTAATGGAAGCACAATGGAGTTGAAATCGTGGAGAAGAAGATGAGCAAAATCAGAGAGAGTGAGAGGAGAATTCTGAAGTGAATGTGAGAAAGTCAGTGTTCAGAAATGTGAGTGAAATTTGGTTTTATAGTGTGAGTTAGAAATGAACCAGAGGTGGTTAAGTGAGTGAGTTAGAGTGAGTTGAGTGGGTTAGGCTGAGTCCATCCTAACTAACTGAGTCAAGTTAGTTAGGGGACGATTTATCAATGGCTGTGCTATGGTGAGGTTAAGCTTATGACAGTTGTGGTGAGGATGAGAGTGAAGCTGGGATGATGAGGTTATGTTATGCAGCATGTCATGGCATTGCTTATGGTACAAGTTTCTTCTTTGAAAACCTTCCTTCACAATGTATAATGGCTGATATGCATAAGTATGGTCATAAGGATGTTTGTTCAAATGAGGAAATAAAGTACATGAAGTGTTTGTGGGATGACTGAACCAAATCGTGTACACAGCCTACTAACATCATTTACTGCATCAGTGATAATTATGGTACTTGGTCAATGAAATTCTCCCTACTTAATGGATAATTTGATGAGTTCTTGGGGTCATTGGAGAGAGGACACATAGTAGAACATGTTTGGTATGAAAAATGAATTGAAATGAGGGTTGAAATAAGTTGCAAAATGACTTATAACATCCACATTTGGAACTGATAGAAGGGCGTGGCAACTGGTTGGTTGACAAGGCATCTTGGCACCTGGATTTTCAGCATGATTACCATGACTTGAGGCCACTATTTCTCCATCATAACTTGATCAGATGAAATTTTGCCCAACATGAACATTGAAGAGGGCATTGCAAGGAACAATATTTATGTTGAAAAGTTTTTCATTTGAGGCCTTTAACCATGAGAAAAATAGGCGAATATATGGCACACCAACTGTTTGTTAAAATGACTGCGCGCGTGCCCTGAAAATCTTGGTCATGACCTAGTTTTGAACCTACTTTGCTCAAACTTTGATCAATCATATCTCACCCAATTTTTATCCAATGGAGATGTTCCACACATGGATTTGAAGCTTAAAACAAGATCTTTTGTTGTGGCCGAGTGGAATTTTCATTTGGTGCTTCAATTTTAAATGGCCTTGGTTCAAACTCTGATGCAAAATGGCCAAAACTTACTATTTTTAGTAACCCTACTTCACCCAAAAATGGCAACTTTCCACATCTTGATTTTTCATGATTCCTTTGGAGTTTCTTGACCAAATTTTGTACATTGGACATATGTAACATGAATTTCATGAGTTTGGGCTCAAAAAGTCAAGAGTTGACTTTTTCCTCTGATTATCTGACTTTGCCCCAATTTCTCTGATTCTTGATCTTTCTTCCAATTGAACCACTTCTAAAACCAATTGAGATGCAATTTTCCACATACATACACTTAAGGACATATGGAATACCATGACATCAAGTTTTGTTCAAAAAATCAAAGATTCCCTGATTTAATGGGAAACCCTAGTTTTGGTGCCCACCTCCTAGGAGAAAAATGTGCAGTCTTCAATTTCAAATTCCTCAGAGTATGTTGTGTACCTTCTTAAAGGATGATTAGATATACCATTTGAGGATGATTTTGGATCAATGAGCTATCTCTTTTGAGGGTTTTCCTTCAGTTTTTGAACCTCTTGCATAGTGAAAGATGTAATGCTTCAATCTCCCATTGTATCTCTTATCCTTGAGGTTGTGGATGATCAATTGAGATGGTATAAGACATGAAAGACCTCTTGGCTTGCCTTGAGGGCACTTGACTGACCTTTTGTGCTTTGAATGATCTCTTGATTGTCCACCTCCCACCTGATCACATGCCCTGATGGTAAGGAGGATGCCATGCTTCATTTTCTATGTTAAATGCAATGCAATGCTAATGAGATGGATATGATATGATAAATGATAATGCCATGCTATGATGACAAAAGGGGAGAGCAAATTTTGGGGTATTACAGCTGCCCCTATTCAAGCGCTGTAGACCTGAATGCCTGAAAGCAATTGCTTTCGGACTTTCAAGGTATATAGTGATTGAATACCAAATATAACCAAAAATTTGCTCTGGATGATGAAGAAGAAAAGGGATATAAACCCAACGAGACTGCTGGATTGAATCTTCGATGAAACGTCGGAGAGATCTGTCTTTTGAACGACGCCAGACGACTACTGGCTTGCCACGCTGCTGGTGGACTTTAATAATGTCTTTTATGCAATTCCAGACGACTACTGGCCTGCCACACTACTGGTGGACTTTGGAAATGTCTTTTTGAACGACGCCAGACGACTACTGGCTTGCCACGTTACTGGTGGACTTTAATAATGTCTTTTATGTAATTCCAGACGACTACTGGCCTGCCACACTACTGGTGGACTTTGGAAATGTCTTTTTGAACGACGCCAGACGACTACTGGCTTGCCACGTTACTGGTGGACTTTAATAATGTCTTTTATGCAATTCCAGATGACTACTGGCCTGCCACACTACTGGTGGACTTTGGAAATGTCTTTTTGAACGACGCCAGACGACTACTGGCTTGCCACGTTACTGGTGGACTTTAATAATGTCTTTTATGCAATTCCAGACGACTACTGGCCTGCCACGCTACTGGTGGACTTTGCAGCTTCGTGCCACCCAAAGATGGACTTTTGCCAATCCACTGTTGGACTTCTGCCACCCGAAGACGGACTTTTGCCAATCCACTGTTGGACTTTTAGCTGCTTTGCCACCCGAAGATGGACTTTTGCCAATCCACTGTTGGACTTTTAGAATATGCCACCCTTAGATGGACCTTTCGCCAATCCACTGTTGGACTTTTGCCACCCGAAGACGGACTTTTGCCAATCCACTGTTGGACTTTTGCCACCCGAAGACGGACTTTTGCCAATCCAC
Source organism: Lathyrus tuberosus (assembly GCA_022829125.1). NCBI lineage: Eukaryota > Viridiplantae > Streptophyta > Magnoliopsida > Fabales > Fabaceae > Lathyrus > Lathyrus tuberosus. The sequence goes on from JALAZF010000311.1 coordinate 6,532,106, forward strand.
TGTTGGACTTTTAGCTGCTTTGCCACCCGAAGATGGACTTTTGCCAATCCACTGTTGGACTTTTAGAATATGCCACCCTTAGATGGACCTTTCGCCAATCCACTGTTGGACTTTAAGATATGAGGGAATGATGACTCTGCCAGGAATTATTCCATCTGTTTGGGGCTGGATTCTGGTCACAGCAACTCCGCTGGGGATGAGAATTTTTAAATGACGTCCTGCTGGGGAAATGAGCCATTAAAACTCTGCTTGGGGATTTATTCAACCCAAGATCCTTTATAGGGATTATCAACCTTATAACTCGGCTGGGGAGTATTGCTGACAAGATTCGATGCTGACCTCTGTGGGGGATCATTACCAGAGACACAATCTTGTTGGGGATCATGGCTACTCTGCCAGGGATATGCAAATCCTGGTTAGAACATTCCACTGCAACTTGCTAGAAAGAGTCCTTAGAGATCTGTTGGGGAAACCCAAAGCAAATCCACAGTAGTCTGCTGAAGAATATGACTGTCGAGCTTAGGATAAGTACTACAATGCCCCATGTTAGGCGAGCTTTCCTTTAGACAATTCCGTTGGGGATGACGAGTTTATAACAAACTCTGCTGGAGAAAACTGCTTTAAAGCGTCTCGTGTTGGGGAATGCCTTTTGAGAGGATTTTACAGAAGACCAACTGTCCTCAAACTCTACTGGGGATGATCAACACTTCATGCTGGGGAACCAAACAATTTGTCCCCGAAGAGGATGTCATAAGAGGATTTTACAGAAGATTTAGCCTCTTCAAACTCCTAGTGATTTCAACGGGGATAATGACCATCCGTTTCGGTGTCGACGAGACCACTCTTTTGGGGAACCTGTGACCGTTATCGACACAGAAAAGCTTGTAGTTGTTGGAAGTACTGAATGAGAGAATCGACTTAATAAGATACAACGGTACCCAGTTGAACTTAATTCACTGAGATCGACCCGATGAACGCCGATCTCCTTACCCATAATTGCCCCAGTCTTTTGCGTGGGGTGATTTATTGCTGGTCTTGTGCTTAAAATCATCTGCACCTCCTACCTGCAACAAAAGAATATGCCCACATGCCCCGAATATTGCGTGGCTAGAATCCACCATCCGGGAGTATTCAACATTCGAAGTAATTTCAAATGTTTTTTCTGCGCATGTTATTGCAAGGCTGCCATGTTTTCAAATGCAATGTTTTATCAAAAATTAGGACGTTTTTGCAAACAAAGCAATAAAACAAAAATAGAAAGCTTTTTATTGAAATTCAATTTATTGACTGAGAGCCCAGAATAGGCAATTACATCTGGAAGCAATCCCTGGAAAGGGGTGATCGCTGAAAATTGAGAAAAGAAACTATCCTAATGGCAATGTGAAAACGGAATTCCACTGAGTTTCCATTCTGTTATGACCAGTATGTCTTCAAAAACCCCCGACCTTGCCTTCTGAGGAATGATCAGACCAATCCCTATCCTTCAGAACGTCAGTTGTTCAAACGGTAATGGGGGATAGATAACTCAGACCATAGTCATTCGCTTAAATCCCTCTTTTGTGTGGACCGCCCTTTCAGGTTTTCGATCCACTAGGATACCCTTTTTTGCCTAAGTTGCCCTTTCGGGTTTTCAACTTACCGGGTGTACAAATTTTTTTCAATTATATCCCTAATTTTTGCCCGAACCTTATTCTGTTTTTGGTTCGCCGGGATGCCCTTTTTTGCCTGGATTTTTTTTATTCTTATTATCCAGCGGGTCTATTCATGCGAAGTATTTTTTGACTACGTCCGAGTTGACAGGGGATGCAAAGTCTTCGCCATCCATGGTTGTAAGCAATAAAGCTCCGCCCGAAAATACCTTTTTAACCACGAATGGACCTTCATAATTAGGAGTCCATTTGCCCCTGTGATCTGTATTGGGAGGAAGGATCCTTTTGAGTACCACATCTCCGACTTTATAAACCCGAGGACGCACCTTCTGGTCAAATGCCTGTTTCATTCTGCGCTGATATAGTTGCCCATGGCATACAGCCGCCAATCGCTTTTCCTCAATAAGGCTCAACTGATCAAATCTGGCTCGTACCCATTCAGCCTCATCTAGCTTAACATCCATCATGACTCTGAGGGACGGAATCTCCACTTCAACTGGTAGTACTGCCTCCATACCATATACAAGTGAGAATGGGGTTGCCCCAGTGGACGTGCGTACCGACGTTCGATACCCATGCAAAGCAAATGGTAACATCTCATGCCAATATTTGTACGTGACAACCATCTTCTGCACAATCTTCTTGATATTTTTGTTGGCCGCTTCGACCGCGCCATTCATCTTTGGGCGGTACGGAGAAGAATTGTGATGTTCGATTTTGAAGTCCCGGCATAACTCAGCCATCATCTTATTGTTCAAATTAGAACCATTATCAGTAATGATTCTTTCGGGCACTCCATATCTGCAAATGATATCCCGTTTTAAGAAACGAGCGACCACTTGTTTTGTAACATTGGCATAGGATGCGGCTTCAACCCATTTGGTGAAGTAATCAATTGCCACCAAGATGAAACGATGGCCATTGGAAGCTGTAGGCTCAATCTTTCCGATCATATCAATGCCCCACATGGCAAACGGCCAAGGCGACGACATGATACTCAACGGATTTGGAGGCACATGCACCTTGTCTGCATAGATCTGGCATTTATGGCATTTGCGGGCATATTTGCAACAATCTGACTCCATAGTCAACCAATAATATCCCGACCTTAACAACTTTTTAGCCATTGCCTGCCCTCCGGCATGGGTACCGAAAGAGCCTTCGTGCACTTCAATCATCAACAAGTCTGCTTCACGTCTATCCACACATCTAAGCAGGACCGTGTCAAAATTTCTTTTATACAGCACGCCATCTTTATTCAAGAAGAAACTACCAGCTAACCTTCTCAACGTCTTCCTGTCTTTGGACGATGCCCCGGGCGGGTACTCTTGACTTTTCAAGAAACACTTAATGTCATGAAACCATGGCTTATCATCAGACGTTGCATCGACCGCAAACACAAATGCTGGTCTGTCAAGGCGGGATACCTCAATCTTAGGTACATGGTTCCATCCTTGCACTTTGATCATGGAAGACAAAGTGGCCAAGGCATCCGCGAACCTATTCTCATCTCGAGGAATATGGTACAGTTTCACTGTTGTGAAAAATGTCAGCAATCTCCTCGTATAATCTCTATACGGCACTAGATTTGCTTGGTGCGTGTACCAACTCCCTTTCACTTGATTGATTACCAAAGCTGAATCACCAAATATATCAAGGGTCTTAATCCGTAGATTAATCGCCTCCTCGATCCCCATTATACAAGCTTCGTACTCTGCTTCATTGTTGGTGCATCCGAAAGTTATTTGGGCAGTGAACGGCATATGAACACCTTCCGGTGTGATAAGAACTGCTCCAACTCCGCACCCATTCATATTGACAGCCCCATCAAACATCAGACTCCATTTGGATTCAGGGTCTGGCCCCTCCTCCGGGAGTGGTTCCTCACAGTCTTTAGCTTTGAGAAACATGATGTCTTCATCAGGGAAGTCAAATTTCATGGGTTGGTAATCATCAATCGGCTGCTGCGCAAGATAGTCGGACAAGATACTTCCTTTGATGGCCTTTTGTGAAGTGTACTGAATGTCATACTCTGTCAAGACCATTTGCCACCGTGCAACTCTGCCTGTCAATGCTGGTTTCTCGAAAATGTACTTGATAGGATCCATTTTTGAAATCAACAAGGTTGTGTGCCTAACCATATATTGCCTCAATCGCTTAGCGGCCCATGCAAGCGCACAGCATGTCTTTTCAAGCATTGAGTATCGGGACTCACAATCATTGAACTTTTTGCTCAGGTAGTAAATAGCATGCTCCTTCCTACCTGTCTCGTCATGTTGACCGAGAACACAACCCATGGAACCTTCAAGCACTGTCAGATACATTATCAGCGGTCTCCCTTCAACTGGAGGCATTAGAATCGGAGGTTCCTGCAAGTATTTTTTTATCTTATCGAATGCCAATTGGCAATCGTCATTCCACCTGACCGTTTGATCTTTCCTTAACAATTTAAATATTGGTTCACACGTGGCTATTAGGTGAGATATGAACCTTGCAATGTAGTTCAATCTACCCAAGAAACCACGAACCTCTTTTTCTGTTCTCGGTTCAGGCATTTCTTGTATTGCTTTCACCTTGGCAGGATCAACCTCGATTCCTCTTTCGCTCACAATGAAACCTAGCAACTTTCCAGAACGCACCCCAAACGTGCACTTGTTTGGATTTATTCTCAGACGAAACTTTCTCAACCTTTCAAATAGCTTTTTCAGGTTAACCAGATGCTCCTCTTCTGTTCTCGACTTGGCAATCATATCATCTACATAACATTCGATCTCCTTATGAATCAAGTCATGAAACAATGTCACCATCGCCCGCTGGTACGTTGCCCCTGCGTTTTTCAACCCAAAAGGCATTACTTTATAACAATATGTACCCCACGGAGTAATGAACGTGGTCTTCTCCATGTCTTCAGGTGCCATCTTGATCTGGTTGTACCCGGAGAAACCGTCCATAAATGAGAACACTGAAAACTGAGCTGTATTATCGACCAGCACATCAATATGAGGTAGTGGAAAATCATCTTTCGGGCTAGCTTTATTAAGATCTCGATAATCCACACACATTCTCACTTTTCCATCTTTCTTCGGTACTGGCACGATATTGGCTACCCACGGAGGATATTTTGTCACGGCAAGAAAACCAGCATCCCACTGCTTCTGGACTTCCTCCTTAATCTTTAAAGCCATGTCGGGGTGAGTCCGACGAAGTTTCTGCTTGACTGGCGGACATTCTTCTCTTAATGGCAGCCTGTGCACGACAATATCCGTATCCAACCCCGGCATGTCTTGATACGACCAGGCGAAGATGTCAACATACTCGCGCAACATTTCCGTCAAAGTTTGCTTCACATCTGCTTGCAAGCTGGCACCAATCCTAATCTCTTTCTTGGCGTCCTTGGTACCAATATTGATGATTTCTACAGTCTCCTGATGAGGCTGGATGACCCTTTCCTCTTGTTTCAACAATCTGGCCAGTTCTTCAGAAAGTTCACAATCTTTCTCATCCCCTTCTTCGGCTTGATAAATCGGATTGTCAAAGTCATACATGGCCATATCAAAATCGTTATCAGTGGTATCCGGAGGATCAAGTCTGCATGAACGGGTTCATGCCTTATTTTAGAATTTATTTTTAAGCAAAACAAAAGAAAATGAAACATTGCCATTTTATATTTTTTGTGCAAAAATAAAAACTGAAAGACAGAGAACAAAATTTGATTGCAAAACGTCCTTTATTAATGATTAAACATTGCAAATGCAACCATGGTGGCCCTACAAATGAATCTATACGCCTTGGGCAGAGCGCAAGATTTTGACATGCATTATGGTTAGAAAAAACAAAGAAAAATTACTCTGTCTGAAGAGTAACCCGGATGACTTCTTCAACGAACCAGTTTTGCACTTGTTGTCCCAAAGCATGAGGGCGTACCCAGTTTTCCAGGTCACAATTACTGTCAACACTATCCTCTGTGGCTGCAAAAGACTGGTCCATGTAGATAATTCCCCCACTATTGAAAGTAATGGGTCCCCTGCTCCCCGCATCTGAAGTTGTAGAGGGATGATAACCAATACCAAATTTGTCTTCCTTCATTGGGGTCTCTATCAACCTGCCCCAACCTTGGGCGTTGCCTGCCCTGACGACTTCGACAGCTTGTTTGTAAGATGAAATGGAGGTACCAGCCCCAACTGGTACAGAAGAAGACTCAGGTGCATCGTCAATATTGACTGCTTCAAATGATTGGCACAGCATCTCATGAATTTCCCCATCCATTTCAATGTACTTGAACGTGGACAAGTGACTCACAAAGATGTCTTCTTCCCCACACACTGTCACAACCTGCCCTTCAAACTCATACTTCAGCTTTTGATGTAGAGTAGAAGTAACAGCCCCGGCTCCGTGAATCCAAGGGCGTCCCAATAGGCAGCTATATGCAGGTTGTATGTCCATTACATGGAACGTGGATTTGAATACCTGTGGTCCAATCTGTACGGGAAATTCCACCTCACCAAACACAGATCGTCTAGTTCCATCGAATGCTCTGACCACCAATTCACTAGGCCTTAAGATCAAACCATCAACTTCCAGCTTCATTAATGCCTTCTTGGGCAAGACATTGAGTGATGAACCAGTGTCTACCAGTACATGAGATAACACTGCGCCCTTACACTCCATCGTGATATGCAAAGCCTTATTGTGGTTTCTTCCTTCAACCGTCAAATCTCTACTTGTAAAGCCCAAGCCATGGCTAACATTAACATTGGAGATTACGCCCTCGAGCTGATTAACAGTAATTTCTTGTGGCACGTACGCACTCTTCAACACTTTCAACAACGCCTGCCGGTGCGCATCAGAGCACATCAATAGTGACAAGATTGAAATCTTTGAAGGGGTCTGATTCAGTTGGTCCACAATCTTATAATCGCTTTTCTTGATTATCTTCATAAATTCTTCCATTTCCTTATCAAAAGTAATCTTTGTCTCTGCTTCAGGTGTAGGCGCACTTTCAACCACCTGTTTACCCTTAGCCTTTGCTGCAGCTTCTGCCTCTTTATCACTTCTCAAGGTTTGGGGAGCGAACAACCTTCCACTCCTTGTAAAGCCCCCTACACCCCCTACGTTATCAATATTTGGGCTAACTGACGACTTAACCTCCTGCTTTTTACCTTCGTAATATACATCTGCCCCATAGTGCCATGGGATAGCCTTCGTAGACGTGAACGGAATCGGTCCTGGCACCGTGATAGTGACAGGACTGGGCCCTTCTGGCGCAACACTCGCCACGGGAACTGCATTGACCGGCATTTGAATCTCAGCGGGAGTGTAATAGATGGTCACGGTTGATATCTCATCAGTGTCTTTCACGACTCTGTCGAACCGTAGACATCCTTCATCGATCAGATTCTGTAAACCCATCTTCAACTTATCACAGCCGTTCTCCTGATTCATACACTCAGAGCAATCTTGATTACAGCCCGGGAACACCTGTCCCTTCAATAAACGATCTTTTACAACCAACAAAGAAGTTTTCACTTGATGAACGTCTAACACCAAATTCAATCTCCTCCCATCTTCAATAGCGTACACATTTGCTGCACTATGATCAGGCATGGGATGCTGAGTAATATTAGGAGCGGGAGAAAAATTGATGGCTTTAGCATCAATCAAATCTTGTACTTTATGATGGAAAGCCCAACATTTTTCAATGGAGTGCCCCTGAGCACCTGAGTGGAACTCACAACGAGCATTAGCATTGAAGTTAGGTGGCAGGTTTCCAGCAACCGGAGCTTTCATAGTACGGAGTTCTACCAACTTTAACTCGAGTAGCCGGGGCAACAGCGCGGCATAAGTCATAGGGAGAGGATCCATCTTACGATCCCTCTGTCTAGACCTTTGCTGGAAAAAAGGTTGTTGTTGTTGAACTTGTTGTTGGGGTTGTTGTTTCTGAACAGACGGTGTGGGGATTGTTACAGCATCTACCTGATAATAAGCTCGAGAACGCCCTCTGCCTCGTCCTCTAAACACAACATTCGTATCACCTTCTCTTCTTTTCTGGTTACTAGCAAACGGTTTCTTCGTCCCCGAAGAGCCAGCCCCACTCACATCCTGGATCTTTCCAAGCTTTAACAGACTTTCTATTCTTTCTCCCGCGATCACAATATCAGCAAATCCAGTTGACGGACAAGCAGCTAATCTATCAAGATAGGCCCCTTGCAAGGTGCCCATGAACATATCTGCCATTTCTCTGTCTGACAAGGGAGGTTGAACCTGGGCAGCCATTTCCCTCCATCTCTGTGCATATTCTTTGAAACTCTCCTTGGCATTTTGTGACAACCCCTGCAATTGAGTGCGGTTGGGCGCCATGTCAATATTATACTGGTATTGCTTCAGGAACGCTTCTGCCAGATCTTTCCAACTCTTCACAGCAGCTCTATTCAACTTCATATACCAGGTCAAGGACGCCCCAGCCAGACTGTCCTGAAAATAGTGCATCCATAGCTTCTCGTCATCCGTATGGGCTGAAATCTTCCCAAAGTAAGCTTGAAGATGCGTTTGGGGACACGCATTGCCGTGATACTTATCAAAAGTAGGAGGTTTGAATTTAGGGGGAATTCTGACTCCTGAGACCAGCCCCAAGCTGGTAACATCAATACCCATAGAGTTCTTGCATTCTATGGCCCTGATCTTCTCTGCTAACTCATCATACCTTCGATCCCCTTGATTACCCACATCAGCATCCAGCAGAGTAAATTGGTCTTCCAGAGTATCTTCAAGAGTAACACCAGCATGCCTACCATTTCCATTACCCCGATTGTTACCACCAGGAGGAGGGTTGCCACCGGGAGGAGGAATGCCATGTCCCTGTGAATTGTCATGATGATCACCTTCGGGCCCATTGTCGGGACGCTCTACCAGAAGCCTCAGTCTCTCCTGATTTTGCGCCATGCCAGTCATGAGGGTCATGAACTGGTCCATACGCGCCCTCATTTCTGCCAAATCACTTTGCACTTGATCCATGATTCTTACTTGATTCCTTCGCGTCGAATATCGGTGAATATGACTCTCCGCTATACTGCCTGAAACCAAATAAAGGTTAGAGTCCCTGCAACGAGTACCTGAAAAGCAAGTAACAAAAAATGCAAAATGATATGCAATGCCATGTTTGTCATTTCCGAGGTGCTTTATACCCTGATTCCAATCCAACCACAGAAATCTGAAGACCAGAAATTGTGATATAAAGAGACGTGTCATGGCCATGTGCTTGTGTGCAGCTATCTGATAAGGAATAATTCTGAATAAAACTGCTCATACTCATTCAACGAAGTATTCAAGTACATTTAAGAAAGATTCAACCGCAAATGCAATACAAGGAAAAATGGATCCATCAACAAGCCTGATGGTAACCATTAACAACAAAATATAAGGAAAAGAACATCAGTCTGACAATTCCACACCCTTCAGCTTATCACTTGAGTATTTGACCTCCTCAAAAAGTATACGGGTACGCTGGTGATTCGGCTTTTCAATCATTTCTTTGATCAAGACATCCCTTTTCTCAAGAGCTTCAGTTAAAGAACCCATATGCAGCATCAGAGCCTCGTCATCACACACTCCTTTGTGTCTCTTTATGCCAGCTTGCGTCTTGAGTATCTCCCTTTCTATCATGACTTCTTCAAGCTCTTTCTTGGTATTCCTCAGCTCACCTCTAGCTTCTCCTAGCTGTTCTTGACTCTTACCGAGGCTTTCCCGATACTTTCTCCTCTGCTCATGCGCCTTTTCAAGCTCTTCGTCCTTAATCTGCAATTGTTCCTGTAATTCAGCATTCTCTATCCTAACTTCGTCCCAAGCGTGCTGAAACTTTGTTAACTTTTCTTTGGTCTGTGCTAACGCCTGTTTGGTTTGCTTGTGAGCTTGAGTAGCGTCATCAGCACCTTTACTAATCTTCCGGAAATGTTGGGCTCTTCCAGCAAAGTCTTTCTCTTTTGCAGTTAGGATTTGTTCAGCATCTTGGGCTTTCCGCTCCAGCTCTTTGTTGGCATGTAGAGCATTCTGAAGACGGCTACTCAACTCAAAATTCTCTCCTTGGAGCTTTTTCACCAAGGCTTGCAACTTGTCAACTTCTTCCACAGTAGCAGTGCTTCTTGCTTTCTCATTCTCCGGATACAAAAGGGGTGCCTTACCAAAAGGCAAGAGAAAATCTTCAACTCTTTTCTTCACCCACTCTTCATATGCTGGATAAACCCGGTTGTTAGGCTTTCCTAGAGTAACTTTCCCCTTTTTCAGTATGCTACCCCAGCTTTCAGAAGCTTTCTGTGCTGCTTCCCACCCATCTGATGTATGAAAATAGAGGGACTCCTCCACATCTCTCTTAATAGGCGGACCTGTCAGGGCATACCCAAATTGTCGAATGGCCAAAGAAGGATTGTAGTTAATCCCACCCAATCTTCCTATCAGTGGAACGTTAGGGAACTTACCACAGCTGTGGATAATATTCTTGCCAATCAGCCCATGATCTACCCATACGATGTCCTTGGCCACCAATCCCATTAAACGCTGTTTCCACTCTAGAGAATCTTTGGAATCCACAAAAGCCCCTGATTGTGGTAAACGGCCTGCAAACCACTTATAGAACAAAGGTGCACAACAACGAATTATCCCTCCTCTTTTCTTTTCGTTTCGGTTGTACAACGAGTAGTGAAGATCTCCCAGTAGCGTTGGCACCGGGTTCTTCATCAGGAATATTCGTATAGCGTCCGTATCAATGAAATCCGGCTCATTGGGAAACAACACTATGCCGTATATACAAAGGGCTAGCAAAGCATTAAAAACAAGCCAATTCTCGCCTTTAGTTGCTTCCTGGGCCTTCTTAATCAGATATTCCAGCTTGTAACCACGAATCTTTCCTTTGTTGGAGACATTGTCGCCTAACTCTGATTTGCTCAAATAAAGAGCACCAGCCACCTTCCCAAAGTCAAGATCCCCCACTGATCCAAAGAAAGGGGGCTCCTCCTTGATAGCAATCCCCAACATGTTGGAATACTCCTCCAAGGTAGGAACCAACACATAGTCTGGAAATACAAAACACCTCAGAGGCGGATCATAGAACTGCATCAACGTATGGAGACCTCTGGCTTCATAATCACTGACATTACGGACCATAGATAAAATCCACCCATATTTCTCTTCAAAAGCTTCTCGTACTGCAGGACTCGCCATTCCCTTCAGCATAACAATAGGGCCTAAAGTAGGCGTAAGGAACTTATAGCTGATGATATTCTTCCTCTCTTTAGTGTTCATCTTTGCAGGGACCTGATGACTGGAATCAAGGGTAATATATGCACCTGGAAATGAATAAACATGTATGTTAGGATATGATAATGCAATGCAAAGGGCAATGTGATCAGGTAATCAGGTGTCTGTGCTGAACTGTGAACGGTGTCAGTGTAGCTCTGAGACTAATATAGAACCATAGATAAGAACCATCTGAATACAATAGGATGAAACTTCCTTTTTGTGCACTGATGATAGAAAAAACGGGTATGTAGGAGGTCATGGTTACCTGCAAACCTGTAAACAACCCGCCCTTCTCACATGTGGGTACTAGGATGTTCAGTATCCCGGGCTCTCAGGTCGAGAAATGATGATACGTTCACCATTTCTGGTTTGGCATCATCATCAATCGAGGAGGCCTCAACTGATTCTCCAAAACAAAAAAGTCCTCAGCTTCTGGCACTGAGGTCGAGAAGCAATAGTACATTCATCCCTCAGGGTACAGTACTATCGCCAATCGAGGAGTGCCTCCACTGATTCTCTTTCAAAAAGGGATGTCCTATAGCAAATTCCCAGCATTGGGTCCTCGGATCGAGAATGTGCAATGGGTTTGCCACGGAATGTGGTCTGCCACTGTCACATCTCAGGAGGAGTGCCGCAACTGAGTCCTCGGGAATGGTCACCAGAGTCGACAGTTCCTCAAGAGAATAACCACTGGCCTGCATAACATGCAGTAGCAGAAAGCTCCTGATAGAACCTCGTCTGGTTGTGGGTCTCATGAACAACAATACGTGGTCACCACCACGCAAGCGTCACGACTATCCACTCTAGTACCTATGTATGTACTCAAGCCTTGGTAGTGAGCTTATCTCTCAGAACACCCATCCCGCCAAAAAGACAAAACAGTGCAACACAATATAATATATGATATGCAATGCTAAAATGCGGTAAATACAGTAAAATAAATAAACAGCAACATATAGCACAACAGTAAACACCCAATGAAAGAAAAGCAGACCAGCGCTAGGATTGACTCGCTAAGGAAACCAGAGATTCTGGGTACACTCATTATCCCCAGCAGAGTCGCCAGCTGTCGCTCCCGGGATTTTCATCCTAGTACAAACGCGAAAGTGGCACCGAACAGAGTCGCCAGCAATGTGTATTTATCCCAAGAGAGGGAAAGGAAACACTGCATAAACCTGAAGGAAAGGAAAGAGCATGGTCTCGCGACCAAGAGAAATGGGTTCGGGAGTCGGTTACGCGTAGGGAAGGTATTAGCACCCCCACGCGTCCATCGTACCCGATGGGATCCACGCTTGCTATTTCGATCAAAGGGTGTAAAGAAAGGATACTGGAAAAGGAACTGAAAGAAAGAAAGGAGAAAGAAAAGAAAAGGAACGGGAAACAAATGTAGGGAAAATAAAAGAAGTGCTCGCATGGGCCCTACCCCACTGCCTACGTATCTCATCAGGAACATGAGAATCAGAGCGACGTAGTTCCCCTCACTAGGGATGGATTGTTTGCATTTTTTAAGGAACGGCTAACGTTCTAGCTCAGGTGTTGCAGGCTCGCTGGTCCGAGTGCGTTACCATCTTGCAAGAGAACGAGTAGGAGCACGTTCATACGTTGAGAATGAATGAGATGAGAAAAGAATTCCCGAAGGAAAGACGTTATTGTTGGTTTTTGTCTTTTAAGAGTCTTTTCATTTGTTTGCATATGACAGTATATCTGGATCTTAGCCATTGGAATGTGTACATTCTCACATTCCAAGATGGAATGGGTAAGAATGCACACTAAGAGTGAAGAAGACCCCCACACTTAGTTCCAATTGTCAAGGTTCAAACACACTAGCATACTTGTGTTTATTAAGTGTTTTGTTGATTATGAAGTGAAGAAGTGTTTTTTATTATTTGCACCTTCAACAAGTATTGCATTTAAGTCCCTCATACAAGATCAAATATGTAACACATTGACCTAAGATGGGCCATATGCTACACATTTTAAGATTATAAGAGAAGACCCCTTATAATCTTTTCTTTATATGAAAGGCCTAAATGCAATAAGTGCCTACCTTTATTAGATACTTTGAATTTTCTTTGAGATGAGAAGATGAAAGACTCAAGAGAGGGTAAAGGTAAAAATCTATATGGACTAAGACTCAATCCTAATTGATTAGTTAAGGGAGTGATCCTAAAGTTTGTGAGGTTTCAACCTAAAGTCTAAAGAAAGAATGAATTAAACAATTCACTTCTAAAGTAGAAGATGAATTGTAATTCACAAAGGAAAGTGATGAGTTATTAAAAGAAAGCACATAAGTGCTTAACAAAACATAAAATGGAATTGTAAAAGAGAAAGGATAGAAGTTGAATGTGGATTCCTTATCCACACTCAATTGAAACTTACCAAAGCCCCTACATGGTTAGTAAACATGTATAAGAAGTATAAGAAGTAAAAGAACATGTAATGCATCATGAAACTCAAAAGAATTAAATGAGAAACCAAATCCTAGAGCCACAACCAGAATGGGCATCATATGGACAACAAGTGAATATCATCATACAATTGCAAGTGAATAAGCAATAATCATCACCCATTAGCATTTAAACATGTCACAAGAAGAAGGGATAGATGAAAGATGGAAAGAAATGGAGAGGACATGCATAAATGGAACATGTAAATCAACAACCAGAATTGAAACTAAATGGAAAATGGTTTATAAGCATCTCAAAAGTATTTATGAATCAACTTCAAGACATTCAAGAAGTAATATAAGAAGAATTGAAATGAAAGTTCAAAAAGAAAGTGCAAACAATACATGTTAATGATGCACAAAGTTCAAATTGAAATGAACATGTAAAGATGACCTATAATATGTATCAAAGACCTATAATATCATATGAATGGCTCATAACATATGCAAATGCTCATACAAATGTGCACAAAAGAATTCATGTAAACATGCACTAAAGTTGTAATGACATGCCATGGATTATACTTCCAATGTAATGCATCAAACAAAGACCAAATGGATTCATGAGAATTATGCCAGCATATTATTGGAATGACTAGGTCAGAAATGCATCATACATCAAGATAGCATGTAAAAATTCAGAGCAAAATGACTCCAAACAAAGCAATTAGGTCAAATTGAAACATCATGCAAAGTGGTGCAAATATAGGCATCAAGACATGTGATAAAGTGACCTAAAAAATCAAACAAAAATCATCTAACATGCTTCAATGTATTAGTGAATCAATGCAAAAATAATCATGTCAAAACAGTTTGTAATGAGCAAGAACAAAATTAAACAAATTCATGTATCATGCTTAGAATGCATCTAAATGGAAATTCAAAGAAAATTATGGACCAGGGGTAAAAAGGTCATAAAATCAAGAAATAAAATCATGGAAAATTTCCTAAATGTTTTAATGATGCTCATGAATTTTTGTGGAATTTTATAATCTGTATTGGTATTTTTAAAAATTAAAAAGCAAACATGTAGAAAGAAATAAAAATGAAAAATCAATGCAAAATGCAGGGGGTATGAACATAGCAATTGGACAGTGCAAATTCATTGGGCTTCCAAACAGAGGGGTGTAAATATCAATCTGGTTAAGTCCAATTATGCGCAAAACATGATAATTAACATGCACAATCAGTCAACAAGAGTCAAAGCAATAGACACCATAGGATCAAGTCCAAGTCAACCCCTGGTCAAAGTAACCGAATCTCACGCACGCGCATGAGTGTTCACCATAGCTACCATGTACCATGCCACACAATGTTTAAAAATGAAATCAGAAGAATCACGTGACATGCATATGAATTTTTATGTGTTGGCAGCATGGTAGCCATTAGATCACACTCATCCAACGGATCACATTCAAACTGGTCATAAAACCCTAACATGAAGCCATCGGCCGGAGAGGGACCTCCGGTCACCTTCTCCGGTCACTTACCACCGTCTGCAACTCACATGTCCCAGAAATGCCCAACTATTATACCAAAATGAAGCTGAGCTCACGTAGATTAAGAATTCACAATTGTTTTTCACATACCAAGCACACACATAGAGAACAGAGGAGATTAAATCATGCCCTAAGTTTTGGATCTAAGCTTCTAAGAAGCTCTATCAACTAGCCGGAGTAAGCAGAGCTTCTATCAAGCTTAAATTAACAAAAACAAGCTAAAATTAATGAAAATCAACTGAAGCAAAGTTGAATGATGAAACCTGAAAATGTGGAGCAATTGGAGAGGTTGAGAAAAACCAGAGGAAAGCTTGATATGCTGAGCTTCTAGATCTTCAAACTTAGCAAAATAAATGCTATGGATTCGTAAATAGATGAAGGATGTTGAAGCTTGCAATGATGCTGAACTTGCAGAAATGGAGTTGTTCTTGTTGCTCTTGATTCAACCACACCAAGCAATGATTAATGGAAGCACAATGGAGTTGAAATCGTGGAGAAGAAGATGAGCAAAATCAGAGAGAGTGAGAGGAGAATTCTGAAGTGAATGTGAGAAAGTCAGTGTTCAGAAATGTGAGTGAAATTTGGTTTTATAGTGTGAGTTAGAAATGAACCAGAGGTGGTTAAGTGAGTGAGTTAGAGTGAGTTGAGTGGGTTAGGCTGAGTCCATCCTAACTAACTGAGTCAAGTTAGTTAGGGGACGATTTATCAATGGCTGTGCTATGGTGAGGTTAAGCTTATGACAGTTGTGGTGAGGATGAGAGTGAAGCTGGGATGATGAGGTTATGTTATGCAGCATGTCATGGCATTGCTTATGGTACAAGTTTCTTCTTTGAAAACCTTCCTTCACAATGTATAATGGCTGATATGCATAAGTATGGTCATAAGGATGTTTGTTCAAATGAGGAAATAAAGTACATGAAGTGTTTGTGGGATGACTGAACCAAATCGTGTACACAGCCTACTAACATCATTTACTGCATCAGTGATAATTATGGTACTTGGTCAATGAAATTCTCCCTACTTAATGGATAATTTGATGAGTTCTTGGGGTCATTGGAGAGAGGACACATAGTAGAACATGTTTGGTATGAAAAATGAATTGAAATGAGGGTTGAAATAAGTTGCAAAATGGCTTATAACATCCACATTTGGAACTGATAGAAGGGCGTGGCAACTGGTTGGTTTGCAAGGCATCTTGGCACCTGGATTTTCAGCATGATTACCATGACTTGAGGCCACTATTTCTCCATCATAACTTGATCAGATGAAATTTTGCCCAACATGAACATTGAAGAGGGCATTGCAAGGAACAATATTTATGTTGAAAAGTTTTTCATTTGAGGCCTTTAACCATGAGAAAAATAGGCGAATATATGGCACACCAACTGTTTGTTAAAATGACTGCGCGCGTGCCCTGAAAATCTTGGTCATGACCTAGTTTTGAACCTACTTTGCTCAAACTTTGATCAATCATATCTCACCCAATTTTTATCCAATGGAGATGTTCCACACATGGATTTGAAGCTTAAAACAAGATCTTTTGTTGTGGCCAAGTGGAATTTTCATTTGGTGCTTCAATTTTAAATGGCCTTGGTTCAAACTCTGATGCAAAATGGCCAAAACTTACTATTTTTAGTAACCCTACTTCACCCAAAAATGGCAACTTTCCACATCTTGATTTTTCATGATTCCTTTGGAGTTTCTTGACCAAATTTTGTACATTGGACATATGTAACATGAATTTCATGAGTTTGGGCTCAAAAAGTCAAGAGTTGACTTTTTCCTCTGATTATCTGACTTTGCCCCAATTTCTCTGATTCTTGATCTTTCTTCCAATTGAACCACTTCTAAAACCAATTGAGATGCAATTTTCCACATACATACACTTAAGGACATATGGAATACCATGACATCAAGTTTTGTTCAAAAAATCAAAGATTCCCTGATTTAATGGGAAACCCTAGTTTTGGTGCCCACCTCCTAGGAGAAAAATGTGCAGTCTTCAATTTCAAATTCCTCAGAGTATGTTGTGTACCTTCTTAAAGGATGATGAGATATACCATTTGAGGATGATTTTGGATCAATGAGCTATATCTTTTGAGGGTTTTCCTTCAGTTTTTGAACCTCTTGCATAGTGAAAGATGTAATGCTTCAATCTCCCATTGTATCTCTTATCCTTGAGGTTGTGGATGATCAATTGAGATGGTATAAGACATGAAAGACCTCTTGGCTTGCCTTGAGGGCACTTGACTGACCTTTTGTGCTTTGAATGATCTCTTGATTGTCCACCTCCCACCTGATCACATGCCCTGATGGTAAGGAGGATGCCATGCTTCATTTTCTATGTTAAATGCAATGCAATGCTAATGAGATGGATATGATATGATAAATGATAATGCCATGCTATGATGACAAAAGGGGAGAGCAAATTTTGGGGTATTACACTAAGAACGTCTCGATCCAAGTTACGGATCAAAAGTTATGAATTTTCACAGAAAAGAATTTATTGAGAAACAACCAGATTCGCCTGGCGACTTAGGATTTCGCCTGGCGGATCCCCCTTCGCCAGCACTTCGCCTGGCGAACTAGTGGCGAACCATAATTTTGGAAACACCCAAAATTTCCAGTAGCTAACACATTTTTGTCACCCCGTTTTCGCCTTGCGACTTACGATTTCGCCTGGTGAATCCCCCTTCGCCAACACTTCGCCTGGCGAACTAGTGGCGAGACCTAATTCGCCTGGCGAATCGCATCAGAACCAGAATTTTCTGCTGTGGGTTACATGGTTCCAAAACCCCAAACTCCAACTTTTCCCAACCAAAACGTTTTTAATCAATCAAAACAAGTATCAACAATGTTCATACATATAATACGATCATACTACGTGATTCTTATCGATTTCCAACCGTGAAAACATTAATTCTATCGAAATGATCCCAATTCCAATCAAGTGGAAAACATATATTTTTCAACCAAACATTCAAACAAATACATACATATACATATACAAGCAAGATATAATCGAAACTTCTCACCCTTACCCGATTAATCGTGCTTTGAAGTATCGGTTGAATCGATTACTTACACTCCAAGTTTTCCTCTTTTTCTTCTTCTCACTCTCTTTTCCTTCCTCTTCCTTTCTTTCCTTTCTCTTTCTTTTCTCTTTTTTTTCTCTCAAATCTCTATTTATAAAAATATCTAATTTTTCTAAAAATCTAACCGCTCAAAATGACCCTTTTACCCCTCAGCTCAAATATCTCGCAAACGCTCTCAAAACGCGATAAAACATAATAACGATGAAATATATTTCGGGAAATAAAAGTTGAAAAGAAATTATAATTTATTGCAAATATTTTACCTATCAGGGAAATTAACCAATTAACTCAATTAGCAGGTAAAATACAATAAATTCACACATTTCACAAAATTCACATAAATGAAATAAATAAATACAATTAAACAAATCGGGGCGTTACAGAGTTCGCCGCCAATGGGTTGCTGTCGATGTCCCGAAAGTCGTCCATAAGTCTAAGTAATTGCCATCTTTGTTTTAACCTTTCACCTTGCCCAGGTGAAACAGATGTCTTTATAGGGCTCACTTTCCTGTAAATATCCCTCTTCGCTTCGCCCAAGGCGGCATAGTTTTGTTTTATAGGGCTGTAGTTTCAAGGATCGACAAAATTATAAATAAATAAACGTCATTCTGTAATTTCCGCATTTATTGATGTTTTCACTTTTCGCTTTTTCAGAAAATGGTAATCCTAAAAACAAAAAAAAAACAAAAAAACAAGCATTTTTCAGAAAATACACTACACACTCTTGCATTCTCTCTATCTCTTCTAAAAAATTAATCATCACGTCATGTAGATTGCTTGTTTTAAACCCCGTTGAAACATACGATCCAATGCCTTCTCCCAACTTTGAATTCCCGATATTTGAAGCTGAAGAAGAAGAGGACACAGGAATTCCAGAAGAGATCTCACAACTACTCAGGCAAGAGGCAAGGTCCATTGAACCTCACAAAGAGCCGTTGGAAACGGTCAATTTGGGATCAGAGCAAGAACAGGAAGAAGTCAAGATTGGAGCACTGCTCAGTCCGATTGTCAAAGAAAACTTGATAGAATTTTTCAAAGAGTTTCCCGATTATTTGCTTGGTCCTATCAGGACATGCCAGGGTTGGACATTACCATCATGGAATATCATCTACTGTTAAGATCAGAATGTCTGCCAGTAAAACAAAGACTGAGACGGACTCACCCGGATATGGCCATCAACATCAAAGAGGAAGTGCAGAAATAGATTGACGCATGATTCTTCGCCACCTCAGAATATCCTCAATGGCTAGCTAACATAGTGCCAGTTCCGAAAAAGGACAGAAAAGTCAGAATGTGCATAGACTACAGGGATCTGAACAAAGCCAGTCCAAAGGATGACTTTCCCCTACTGCACATAGACATGTTGGTAGACAGTAGAACAAAGTTAAAATTTTTCTCCTTTATGGATGGATTCTCGGGCTATAACCAAATCAAAATGGCGCCGGAAGACATAGAGAAAACTTCATTCATCACCCCATGGGGCACCTTTTATTACAAGGTAATGCCTTTCAGTTTAAAGAACGTCGGGGCAACCTATCAAAGGGCCATGACTACTCTGTTTCACGACATGATGCACAAAGAAATCGAAGTGCATGTCGATGATATGATTGCCAAATCTAAACTGGAAGAGGAGCAAGTGACCCACCTGTCAAAGTTTTTCGAGCGTCTGAGAAAGTACAAACTCTGCTTGAATCCCAACAAATGCACGTTCGGTGTCCGCTCAGGGAAACTTTTAGGGTTCATCGTCAGTCAGAAAGGAATTGAGGTTGATCCTGACAAGGTCAAGGCCATTCAATAAATGCCTTCGCCAAAGACTGAAAAACAGGTCAGAGGATTTTTGGGACGTCTGAATTACATCTCCAGATTCATATCCCTTATGACCCCGACATGCGCGCCGATCTTCAAACTGCTCAGAAAGAATCAAAGCTGTGTATGGACAGAAGACTGCGAAAAAGCCTTCGACGGTATCAAGGAGTATCTGTTGAATCCACTGATTCTGTCACCTCCGGTAAAGGGAAGACCACTGATCATATACCTAACAGTCTTGGAAGACTCAATGAGTTGTGTACTTGGCCAACAGGACGAAACCAAAAGAAAAGAGTCTGTCATCTATTATATAAGCAAGAAATTCACGGACTATGAGACTCGGTACACTATGCTCGAGAAAACTTGTTGCGTTTTGGCTTGGGCAGCCAAATGTCTTCGCCAGTATATGATTTGTCTTACTACTTGGTTAATCTCCGAAATGGATCCGATCAAGTACGTCTTTGAAAAACCTGCTCTCACGGGAAGGATCGGCCGTTGACAGATGTTGTTATCAGAATACGACATCGAGTACCATGCTCAGAAAACCGTCAAAGGGAGTATTTTAGCCGATCATTTGGCTCATCAACCGATTGAAGATCAGGAATCAGTCAAATTTGACTTCCCAGACGAAGGTGTCATGTACTTGAAAATGAAAGATTGCGATGAACCGCTACCCAGCGAAGGGCCAGAACCAGGTTCCCAATGGGGACTAACCTTTGACGGAGCTGTCAATAATTATGGAAACGGAATTGGGGCAATCATCGAAACACCTCAGGGTACCCATATTCCTTTCACTGCCCGACTGACATTCAAGTGCACAAACAACGAGGCCGAATATGAAGCTTGTATCATGGGTCTCGAAGAAGCAATTGATTTGAGGATTAAGAACTTGAATGTGTATGGGGACTCAACCCTGTTTATCAATCAGATTAAAGGAGATTGGAACACATACAAATCAGGACTGATTCCTTACAAAGACTACGCGAGAAGGTTGTTACCCTTCTTCAACAGGATCGAGTTTCATCATATCCCTCGTGAAGAGAATCACATGGCTGATGCACTAGCCACTCTCTCTTCCATGATTAGTGTAGGTCAATAGAACGACGTACCTAAGAATGACATAATGCGCCTTGAAAGGCCCGCTTACATCTTCACAATTGAAGCAGTCATAGACGACAAACCTTGGTATCACGATATCAAATGCTTCCTTCATAAACAAGAGTACCCACCTGGGGCATCAAGAAAAAACAGGAAGACTATAAGAAGATTGGCAGGCAACTTCTTCCTGAGCGGTGATACGCTCTATAAGAGAAACTTCGACATGGTCTTGCTCCGATGCGTAGACAGACCAGAAGCGAAGCAAACATGCTGATAAAAGAAATTCATGAAGGATCCTTTGGCACTCATGCCAACGGACACCCAATGGCGAGAAAAATTATGAGAGCCAGATACTATTGGTTGACCATGGAATCCGATTGCTACAAGTACATGAGAAGATGTCACAAGTGTCAGATATACTCAGACAAAATCCATGTACCTCCAACGCATCTCAAAGTTCTCTCTTCCCCATGGTCTTTTTCTAAATGGGGAATCGACATGATTGGCATGATCGAACCCAAGGCTTCAAACGGACATCGGTTCATCCTGGTAGCCATTGACTACTTCACCAAGTGGGTCGAAGTAGCGTCATACACCAATGTAAGCCGACAAGTGGTGGTCTGATTTATCAAAAATAATCTCATCTGCCGTTACGGTGTTCCAAGCCAGATCATTACTGATAATGGATCTAACTTGAACAATAAGATGATGAAAGAGTTGGGTGCTGAGTTCAAGATCGAACACCATAACTCATCTCCCTATCGATCTAAGATGAACGGAGCGGTAGAAGCAGCTAACAAAAACATCAAGAAGATTGTTCAAAAGATGGTTGTAACTTACAAAGACTGGCATGAAATGCTTCCTTTTGCTCTTCACGGTTATCGCACATCTGTCCGCACTTCAACAGGGGCAACCCCTTTCTCTCTAGTATACGGCATGGAAGCATTGCTTCCCATAAAAGTAGAGATCACATCAATCCGGGTATTGATGGAAGCTAAGCTAACAGAAGCTGAATGGTGTCAAAGTCGACACGATGAACTAAATATGATCGAAGAAAAGCGAATAATGGCTCTATGCCATGGTCAGTTATATCAGCAAAGAATGAAGAAAGCGTTTGACAAAAAGGTCCGACCCCGTGTCTTCAGGAAAGGAGACCTTGTGCTAAAAAAGATACAATCATTTCTCACTGATTCACGGGGCAAATGGACTCCGAATTATGACGGCCCTTATGTGGTCAAGAAAGCCTTCTCAGGCGGCGCCTTGAGACTCGCAACCATGGATGGAGAGGAATTTTTCTACCCCGCGAATGTTGATGTAGTCAAGAAATACTTCGCCTAAATAAATAAATAAATAAAATGGCTCGATGGATTGAAAACCCGAAAGGGAGGTCCAGGCAAAAATTAGAGACATAAGCAAAAAAAATCATCCCGGTGGATTGGAAATCTCAAAGTACAATCCAGGCAAAAGTTAAGGATTAATGGCAAGTAACTACGTCTGATCAGTTCAACTCCTCAATAGTCACGCCATCCATCAGGAAAACTTTAGTCAAGGTCATCTTCGACAGAAGCTCAGGATGTCCAGAATTCAAAGTTGGTAGAAGGATAACGGTCGTTATGTTTCAATGTAGCCCCTTTTCCCTTAAATTACCATTTTTCTAAACTTTGTAAATACTCTTGGGATCACGCGCTTGGCTGATTTCCATCCATTTTTCTCATTTGTTTTAGCTTTACAGAACGACATTTTTAACATGATCAACGATTCTTGAAATAAAATAAAAATGAATTTAATTGTCAAATTTTTTTCTGCTTTTAAAATAAAGACGGCAATTCCTTTTGACTCTGAACTTCAAAAAGAACATTGATTGCTTCTCCAGAGGTGATTAAACCTCAAAATGCAGAATCAAAGTACTCCTTCTAAACCAGTACACCTGAGCCAAGGATCAACTGTGTCAGATACCATGTTTCATCTTATATCCCCGACAGAGTTCTTACCTCTTAAGACCGATTGATCAGTACTGTCACCCCCACAAGGTCTACTTCTCCTAAACAAGACATAATTGATATCTTGAACCAATGATACTTTTCATTCCCCGCTGTGGCCGAGTATCCCTTTGTGTTCATCTATTAGTCTGTATGTCACGTCAGTTTTGTCAGCATAAACATACATACATCCTGCATTATTGATTCACATTCATAATCATATTGCATTAATATCACTCTGGTCAGTCTCGTCCCCAAGTGATAAACTCCTCTTAATCAATCGAGTTGTCAGTTCTTGCCTTGTCAGGAAATGTTTTGTCTGAAAAATATCTCTCCCCTAGTTTATTTCTGGATTGGAGATGGTCCTCGACCACTTTGATAACTTGAACCTCTGAAAGGCAAGAAGACATTTGACAAACATCACTCTTCACCATTGAAGATGATATTTTCGCTTTCCCGGATTAAAGAAAATCCCCAGAGAAAGCTTCTCAACTAAAGACTCTCAACAACACATTAGTTTTTTTCCAAGAAAGTCACTGTTAGTGAAGTCATCAGCACCTCAAAATTAGATTGCATCACATGGAATTTCTCCGAGAAGATCTCGAAGAAAAGTATGATGTAGTATCCCCAAGTAAAAAGTAGTCTTTCAAGAGACTCGTTTTTCCCCAGTAGAGTCAACAAATGGCATCTCCAACAGAGAAGTTTGCACACATCTACAACTCAGACAAATGGGTGTCCCCAGTAAGTATGACCTCAAACTTTCTCCGTCAAATGGCATCTCCCCAGTAGAAAAATCGGCGAGAAGTTTGACGAAAACCGATGTACATAGCATCCCTTGTCAAGGAAGGAACTTGACAAGAAGAAATTGAGACCGGTTCCTTGGCTGAAGACCATGATCGAGGGGAAGTTTATATAAGAAACTGAGACCACTTCCTTGGCTGAAGACCAAGATCGAGGGGAAGTTTATATAAGAAACTCATACCAGTTCCTTGGCTGAAAATCAGGATCGAGGGGAAGTTTATATCAGAAACTGAGACCAGTTCCTTGGCTGAAAATCAGGATCGAGGGGAAGTTTATATCATAAACTGAGAGCAGTTCCGTGGCAAAAAACCAGGATCGAGGGGAGGTTTATCACAAAAGAAACTGAGACCAGTTCCTTGGCTAAAAACCAGGATCGAGGGGAAGTTTATATCAGAAACTAAGACCAGTCACGTGGCAAAAACCAGGATCGAGGGGAGGTTTATCACAAAAGAAACTGAGACCAGTTCCATGGTTGAAGACCAGGATCGAGGGGAAGTTTCACCCTTTTCTAAGTATCATTTCCTAGAAAAAGAAGATGGACGAGCAAACTATTATTCATAACCACCGTCAAAATTTCGGATATTCCGATATTTAATCCTCTTCGCCATTCACACCTTCGGGTCCAAGAAAATTAAATAGGGGCATCTATCATACCCCAAATTTTGACCACCAAGATTTTCCATCATTGTGAGGATCATTATCACAATATGGATGTACCTTCATGCCTCATCAATCTTCTCAAAGATGGTTGAGCATTCACCACAATCAAGAATCAGGGTTTTTGAGCCCTCCCAAAACATTTAGACAAAAGATAAATCAAGAAATGACATGATCTTCAACTTGTATAATCTCTTAAAACATCCAAAAAGGATCAATATGAACCTCACATCAAAAATCAAACACACAGTTGTGACATTCCAAGTGTTTTGAGCCTCGAAACACCCGATGTCGCCGAATTAGGGTTTTGGACGACCGAGACCTCCAGAGTGAGATTTTCACAAGAGAATGAGCCAAGACTTCAACATGTGACTCAATATGCTCTAAATAACCCTAGGAATTCCTTTGCAAAGATAAATGGCCCTCGGAGGATACATTCCCCAAAAGTCGGGAGTTAGGGTTTTACGCGTCGAACCGCTCTAGGGCCAAAAGTTAAAACATGGTTTTTTTTTGGAAAAAATTATCCTTATGAATCATATTTTCATAAAATATGACTTATAATGTCATTTGAACAAGAATTAATCAAGAAACCAAGATAACTTGTAAAAGGGGTAATCTTGAAAAATTGAAATTTTTTCTAAGTTACTAAATTTTAGTGATTTTGGTACCAACTTCCAAGGATCATAATTTGTAATCCAAGCAACCATTTTGAGTGATCCAAAGCCTGATTTGTAGATCTTCCTACACTCTACAAAAGCTTCAACTACCTCAAACTTCAATTCTTCATGGGTTTTAAGTTATGGAGTGATCAATGTTCATGAGGATTTTTCAATGGAATACAAATAATTTCAGGACAAACTATGATCACACATGTATTGTATCATATGAGGGCTTTCTAAAAAGCATAAGAGCCTCCCATAACTCAACCTGAGCAGGGAGATATGATCCCCTCAAAATCACCATTTCCAACTGTCTTGTACAAGGCAGAATTTGGTATTTTGCTCGATTTGGAAAAATCAGACAAATTCAAGCCTTGTCATCTATTTGGATACATCAGAGGATGAAATCAAAGGGGAATGATCTGATCCCCAAGCCTCCCAAGTCCAAGAATCTAGATATAGCCATAACAAACCTAAAAAGGCTAAAAAGTGCCAAGACTCCAATTTTGTTTCAATGCATTCAATGGATGCATAAAGGTGGCATGATTTAAGGCAAACTTAACTGAATGAGTCAAGCCTTATCTCTGAACCAGAAGACCATAGGCCTGTCCTCTAACCTCAAGTCAATGGCTAGAGGAGACTTGAGATTCCATTTGATCACCATTGGCCACAGACCTGCTGTAGTTGCCACACACTATTGCTGCCAAAACAAACTTGACACACTATAAATAGACCTCAATTCTGATCAGTTTGAGTACACTAAAGCACACAAACTGATGCTTTCCTCAAAATCTCCCTTTCACTCCAATTTTGCCTTCTAACTCAAGTCACTATCGGGTTTTGAAATTGAGAGTGATTCCAACCAAACCAATCACACACATACCTCATAAACATCATATATGAGTGATCCATAACACAAAATCACATCTGGAACATCAAATTCACAAAATCACCAGCCAATTGCTCAAGTTCTTGACAGAGTTGCAGTTGAGGTACCACAACCAGTTCCAGCTCATTTCAATCCACTTCAAGCATTCAAACACACTCCTTGGCACCTAAGGAAGCTGTCCAGATCATTGGAACCTAGCTACAACACCTCCATCATCAAACTCGATCACCAGCTGCAAGAGGTAGGCCTGAACCCTTCAAACTTTATGATCCATGCATCATGAATGAATTTTTGAGTTTCCATCTTGTTTATGCATGTATGTAGAGTAATAACCTTCAATTAATTGCCATGAATCCATCGTGTATGGAATTTCATTGTGTTCATGCTGAAATTAGGGTTCTTGAGGTTTTCTGTTGATTTCTTCGTCCATACTTAATATAAATGCAATTAAACTATATGGTTGTGATCCTTGTTCAAAAACGAACAAGATTGGTACTTGAATCGTGCAAAACCATTGAGGAATCATGGAGAAAAGTGAGAAAATGCAAATCTGCAGAAATAGGGCACGCGGGCAAGGACTTAGTGTTCTTGGCACCCTTTTTCAATTTTTTGAATTTATGAATATTTTGATATTTTTATTAATTGATTCAAAAATTAATTTCTCTCTGAATATTTGTGTTTTTGAATTGATTCTTTTCCTAAAAATTCACAAAAATGTTAAAATATTTTATTTTACAAAAAAAATCAATTTATATTATTTATTTAATATAGTTAGAATTTTTGTAATTAATTTCATTTTATTTGTTTTTAAACATTTTTAAATGAAATTCCCACTTTGATCTTTCAAAACCAATTGAATTTCAAACTTTCATGTGATTAAACATTATTTTTCAAAATATTTTTCAAAGTATACAATATGTTTTTGAATATATCTGATATTTTACCATTTATTATTTAAATTTCCTTTGAAAAAAATGACATTTTAATTTAAAATTAGGGTTTCCTCTCGATTTTAAATGTTTAAATTACTTTGGGCCTCTTGATAGAGTGTAAGTCCCATCCCTTTGTAAATAAACCATTTTAGGCCTCAGTCATTGTATAAGTCCCGATACGTTTTTTTAAATCTCGGCGCGGTCGCCGTTTTCATAACAATTTTCATCTGGGCCCCCCTTTGGTTGTAAGTCCCATTTTTCTTCTTTTTCAAACACTTTTGGGCCTCTAATAGAGTGTAAGACCCAACCCCCTTTGTACATAAACCTTTTTTGGGCCTCAGTCATTGTATAAGTCCCATTGTGTTTTCTAAAACCGCGGTGCGATCGTCACCCTTTAAACAAAAATCATATGGGCCTCTCCCTGAGTTGTAAGCCTCATTCTCTTTTCTTTTAAAACACTTTGGGCCTCTTGATAGAGTGTAAGACCCATCCCTTGCAAATAAAAACTTTTTTTTGGGCCTCAGTCATTGTATAAGTCCCAGTACAATTTTCAAAACAACAGTGTAATCACTTTTATTTCTTGGCCTCTCCTTGAGTCGTAAGCTCCATCTCTTGTACAAAAATAAACTTTTGGGCCTCTAATAGAGTGTAAGACCCAACCTCTTTGTAAATAAAATAATTTGGGCCTCATTCGTTGTATAAGTCCCGATACCATTTTCAGATCAACGGTACGATTACTGTTTTTCATCTGGGCCTCTCTTTGAGTTGTAAGACCCAACCCTTTTTGTAATTACACAATTATTTGGGCCTCTCCTTGAGTATAAGCCCTAATCTTTTTCAAAACAACTTTCCCTTTTGATTTAGGTTCAAATTCATAGTTGTTATCAAAACTTTCTTTAATTTCTTGAACAACTAACCATACAGCTCTTACAATGGAAGCTTGCTCACCTGTAAGTTTTAAACAACTTTCTTTTACATACTTGCACACACACACACACACACACACACACACACACACACACATATATATATATATATATATTTGTTTGTGCTGGAAGCTTGCTCATCTGTAAGTCCTCCTACCCTCTTTTTACATACAGTATATATTTCATCTGTATATATATGCCTGTATATTATCTGCTTAGAGTTTTCCCTGGCAACTAGGTCTAGAACTAGATAAAGCCAGTAGTCACTCTTTGAACACAGTCAAAACTAGTTTCCCCATAGGAATTCCAGATACAGTCTTGCCTTCTCTTGGGCTTATACAATATGGAACAAAGAGAAAGGCATTATTCTCGGTGAAACTTTTCTCAGACTGTCACTATTAGAAAATTGTAAAAAAAAATTCATTTCCCCAGAGAGGATTAATTCCCGGTGAAACCTCTCTTGAATTTCTTCAAACCCTAGAATTGTTCACTAAAGAAAAGATTATTCCCGGTGAAACTTTTCTTGAACTTTTCTTAAGTTTGGACCCACAGGCTTCCTAAAAGCATCCCAGCCTCCTCTTGGGCTTTGTACAAGGACCCTCCGGCTTCTTAGAAGTTCTTATGCCTTCTCTTGGGCTTAATACAAGGACCCTGAAAACCTCTTAAGGTATAGGACAAAACTTAGTCATCCTTTGCTAGAGCAGTCTTTCTAAAGAGTCAAAACCTCAGACCAATTTAGGTTTGATTCTCATCCCTTAAAACACCAGCCTCCTTTTGGGCATCATACAAAGACAAACTCTTCCATACCAGTAGACTTGGACAGTCTAATCTCCCCTTGGATCTCAAAGACATTCTCAAGTTCCCTACAAACACAAGAAAACCCTGGTCATTTAGTCAATCTCCAGTAGAGTTAAAACCCTCACAGGTTCTAAAACTCAGTCTTTCATCCTAAATTTCCCCGGCTAGGGTCAGTTTACCATAAGGATAACACTATCCCAAATCAGAACCTCAAGGCATCTGATACCTCAACTCTACTGTAACCCTCAGCAAGAGTTGATTCCCCATCTTGGACCTGCCTCTAGATTTCAATAATCCTCAGCAGAAGATAGCCTCCTCTTAGGCTTTGTATAAAGATTTTTCCCCACTCTCTTCTTGAGTCAATCCCTTTTTAGCCTCTTCTTAGGCTTTGTATAAAGATTTTTTCAGCACTCTCTTGTTGAGTCAATCTCCTAAAAGCACTCTCTTGTTGAGTCGGTCTCTTTCAGCCTCAATCTTGGGCTTTGAACAAGATAGATAAAAACACTCTCTTGTTGAGTCAACCTTTTACAGCCTCCTCTTAGGCTTTGTATAATGATTTTCCTCAGCAGATCATTCTTCAAAAGCACTCTCTTGTTGAGTCAATCATTTTTCAGCACTCTCTTGTTGAGTCAATCACCTTTTAACCACTCTCTTGTTGAGTCAATCACCTTTTCAACACTCTCTTGTTGAGTTAGCCATCTTTTTAGCCTCAATCTTGGGCTTTATACAAGACACCATATAAACACTCTCTTGTTGAGTCAGTTATCTTTTCAGCTTCAATCTTGGGGTTCGTACAAGACACCCATATAAATATCTCTCCAATAGAGTCAGTCATAAGTTTCAGCCTCAATCTTGGGCTTTGTACAAGACACTGTCATACCCCAAATTTTGACCACTAAGATTTCTCATTATTGTGCAAATCATCAGCACAATATGGATGTACCTTTGTGCCTCATCAATCTCCTCAAGGGCTGTGGAGCACTCACTACAATCAAACTTACGGTTTCAAGCCCTCTCAGAGCCTTAGACAAAGGATCAATCAAGGAATGACATGATCTTCAACTTTTCTAAGCCTCTCAAACATCCACAATGGATCAAGAGGACTCCCACAACAAGAATCAAGCACAAGGTTGCAGCATTCTGAGTGGATCAATCCTCAAAATCGACAGTGTCACCAAATTAGGGTTTTGGTCGACCAGGGCCTCCAGATGGAAATTTTCCTCTGGGCATGAGGCAATGCTTCAAAGCACAACCTAAGATTCTACAAGGGACAACATGAACCCAATCATCAAGTCAATTTTGCCTTAGGGGATGCATTCATAAAAAATTTGGAATTAGGGTCTCTTGACCTAATTCACCCCTAAGTTGACTTTTGGGACAAAACATGAGCCAAGACCTCAAGACATGATTTGAGGGTCTCTAATAAACCACATTGATCCATTTGCAACAATAAATTGACCCAAGAAACTTGATCAACAAGTTTCAACCTCATCAGAACCACAATTAGGGTTTCGCGGGAAAAGTCAACTGTGCCTTTGACTTTTGACTAGGACATGCTCCCAAACCTTGGGACATGATTCAATACACCCTATAACACCCATGGAACATATCCATCGAGTTTGATTTAGGTCAAAGACTTGATTTCACAAAGGATCGCACAGTTTGCAGTTCATCTGACAAAAAGTCAACTGTGCACAAAAGTCAACACTGACTTTTTGAGATTTTTCACAATTATGGTTCTTTGACCCTAAAATGATGTTAATGTGTGATTAGAATCATCATTCATCAAGAAAAATCAATAAAAGTGGGATAACTTGTAAAAGGGGTAACCATAAAAAACTAAGAAATTTTCTAAGTTATGAAACAAAGTGGCTAGGGTACCAACTTTGGAGGATCATAACTCCTAAACCACAAGGCCATTTTCCCCCATTCAAAGATTGATTTGTAGCTCTCATGGCTCTCTACAAAAGCTTCAACTACACCTCATTCCAATTCATCATGGATTTTGAGTTATGGAATGATCAAAATGGCTGAAAATATGAAACGTCACTTTTTCCAACACTTAGTGAAAATTTCACTAAGTCAGAATCTGTCTTGCTTTTTTTCCAAAAGTAGGGGGATTTTTCACTTGTATCCAAAAAGTGTAAAAACAAACTATGATCACACATGTGTTGCATCATATAAAAGCTTTCCAAAATGGCCAAGAACTCCTTGAAACTCCACTTAAGCCATGAGATATGACCATGTCAATATGCCTTGCTTCAAACTGTCATGGCAAGGAAGATTTGGGGAATTTGCTCGATTTGCTCAAATTTTGCAAAGGGCAAGCAAATCTATCCACCTGAACACCTCAAGGGGGGACCAAGGAGGGACAAACACTGATCCATCAGCCTCCCAAGTCTTTGGAACCAAAAGTAGCATGCCAAACCTAGAAATGCCTAAAAAAGGGACAAGACTCCAATTTTGGTTTGGAGCATTTAATGGATGCACCAAGGTGGCATGGACTGAGCCATTTCCAACTGAATTCAGTCAAGACATATCCAAGACCAAGGGAGCCAGCAACCTGTGCCCTAACCTCTAGTCAATGGCTAGAGGAGACTTGGATTCCTATTGATCAACATTGGCCAAACCTCTGATGCAGTTGCCATTCACTATTACAGGAAAAAAAAACTTGCTCTACTATAAATAGAGCTCATTTGTGTTCAGTTTAAGTACACCAAAGCACTATCACACTTGCTTTCCTCAAAATCTCTTTCTCTAGGCAAAAATACCTTCTCTAGCAAGGTAACTATGAGTTTTTGAGTTAGAGAGCATTTCCATCACAGCTCATGATCCAAACATATCCAATATGTCATATCTAAGCTGTCCAAACTCTCACAAGTGACCTGTAACACCAAAATCACAAAGTCCCCTCTCAAAACCTCAAAATAGGACTTTTTTGCATTTTTCAAGCCATGTCTTGATTCAGTCACTTTCCAAACCAGATAAAACCTCAAACACACTCCAAATATCATCATTGATCTGTCCCAAATGGTTTCCCACATCTGAAACACCATTTGAGAGAGTTGCTATTTTGGCCATTTTGCCCCTTTTGCAAGAAAGAGCTCAAACTTGCTCCAGATGTTTCCAGCTGATTCCAACCATCCTAAAAGCTTCTAAGAGATCATTTGAGGGTGTCTAAAGCATCAAATCATTTCTGGAACAAAGCATTTGGAAGATTGCACAAAAGCTCCCAAAAGAGGTAAGCATCACAACTTGAATTCTTTGAATCATGCTTTCCTTTGATGTCCACTGATCATGCACATCTTATACATGTTATATATGTTGTGTTTGAACCAATTCATCATATAATTCATGCCTATAACAAGAGATAGCACAGAAAATTCAAATCATGGCCTATTTCAAAACCACTATCGGGTTTTGAGGAGGATTTATTTTATGGAAAAACCACCGCCACCAATGGATTCCTTGTGAAATTCTAGGCAGGATAAAACTAAATTTTGTCCCAGTCCATGGAGAAATGAGAAAGTTACAAGCTTCACGTTTCTGGCCAAAACCTTGCCCTGCCTTGGTCAGGCCTAAAATCAAGGCATGCCTTGTATATTTTTAGGTTGAGCTTAGTACACGGATGTATCACCACCCCAGTGGTAAGGCGCGCATGCTGTACACAAGAGGTCTGGGGTTCGAATCCCCCTCGCCCAGACCCTCTTTTTGCTATTTTTTCCACTTTTTACTATTTTTCATATTATTCTCGGACTTTCCTGGCTTGATCTATTCTCGGTGAATAGCATGTCTTGAACTTCTCGGGGTTTGGGGACCCACGGGCTTCCTAAAAGCATCCCCGCCTTCTCTTGGGCTTTGTACAAGGACCCTGTGGCTTTTTAGAAGTTCTCATACCTTCTCTTGGGCTTAATACAAGGACCCTGACGACCTCTTAAAGGTATAAGGCAGAACCTAGTCATCCTTTGCTAGAGCAGTCTTTCCAGTGTCAAAACTCCAGCCGTTTTAGGGTTGATAGTCATCCCTTAATGCCCGTGCCTCCTCTTGGGCATTGAACAAAAGATAAAACTCTAGACTTGGACAGTCTAAGACCCTTGAGTCTCAAAGACATTCTCAAGTTCCTTTCAAACATAGAAAGAAACACCGAAACCCGGTCTCTCTCATGAGAGTTCCCAATACTTGGACCCGCCTCCGGATCTCTAGAATCCACCGCGGTAAGACAGCCTCCTCTTGGGATTTATACAAATGGTCCTCCCCAGCAGAGCTAACCTTTTTAGACTCTCTTGTTGAGTCTAATACCTTTTAGCCTCAATCTTAGGCTTCATACGAGACACATAAAATCACTCTCTTGTTGAGTATAAAAGACTCTCTTGTCGAGTCAACCTTTTAGCCTCAATCTCGGGCTTTGTACGAGATAGAAAAACAATATCTTGTTGAGAATAAAAGACTCTCTTGTTGAGTTAAACACTTTTCAGCCTCCGTTTTGGGCTTCATACAAGGCATATAGAAAACACTCTCTTGTTGAGTATAAAGGACTCTCTTGTTGAGTCAATCCCCTTTAGCCTCCGTCTTGGGCGTTGTATAAGACATATAGAAAATCACTCTCTTGTTTATAAAAGACTCTCTTGTTGAGTCAATCAACCCTCAGGCTCTCTTGTTGAGTCAACCACTTTTAGCTTTCGTCTTGGGCTTTGTACCAGACATATAAAAACACTCTCTTGTTGAGTATAAAAAAGACTCTCTTGTTGAGTCAATCTCCTTTTAGCCTCAATCTCGGGCTTCGTATGAGACAGCAAAACACTCACTTGTTGAGTATAAAAGGCTTTCTTGTTGAGTCAATCACCCATTCAAGGCTCTCTTATTAAGTCAACCTTTTTTAGCCTCCGTCTTGGGCTTTATACAGGACAGATAAAAGTACTCTCTTGTTGAGTCAAACCCTTTTAGCCTCCATCTTGGGCTTTATACAAGATACATTCTCCCCAACGGAGTCAAAATCCCTTTCAGCCTCAATCTTAGGCGTTTTACAAGACATAAATAACATTTTCCCCGAAAAAGTCAAACTTCCAGCCTCCTCTTAGGCTTTGTATAAAGAAAAACCCGGTTGAGTCAATCAACCTTTTAGCATCAAAGTTGTGCCTTGCTCACAACATACAAACATCAACAACTCCTCTTTAGAGATGAAAAATTCTCTCTCAGCCAAAACCCTTTAGCTTCACATCTTGGGCTTTGAACAAGATACAAAACCCTTTAGCTTCACGTCTTGGGCTTTGAACAAGACACAAAAACAACCTTTTTCCTCCCATAGAATAGGAGGAACTACGATCGCCCTGATTTCCCTGTTTCGTTAAACGGGAATACGTAGGCATAAGATTGCAAAATCTTAGCGAGCATACCAATCAAACCCCAAAATCCAGTACCCCCCCCCCCCCATATATCAACCCAAAAGCACCAAGTCCTAACATCTTACAAAAAACGTCGCAAACGATCCAGACATTTTGATTTTTAACAAAATAAACTGAAGAGGGACCCATATCTTAATCGCATATGTAACCTAACAGACAGCTGTTCAAACTCAGTATGCAAGCAGGGTTAATTGGAGACATCTATCTCCCTTCCTTAATCAGCTCAATAGGATAAACAATGAATCGAACTGTAGTACCCAAGCGATCGTGACTCAGGACCACAAAAATCGCGCTACAGAAAAAATGGCGCCCACCGTGGGGCCCAGTTCTCTTTCTTACAATCTTCGATGGAAGCCTTAAGTTCTCGAAGTATCACAGAAATGGCGACTCTGCTGGGGAGTCATTGTCTGTATAGGATCATAAGACTAGAGGTCTAGGATGATTAAGATAAATATATATACTGCATTTCCTAATTGATATCTGTGTTTATTTTTCTGCTAATGGGAATGCGTATGATGCCGCATGTGGAAAGATTGAGTATACACCTAAGATAGGTGATGGCAATACGGGTAATCTTGCGGGGAGTGAATCCCAGTTAAGAGTCCCCGGTCGACCATCAAACTCAGTGGAGACTCCCTTTGCAGATACATTACCTATATAACTTCGGTTGTTGAAAGTAGTGTGGTCGACTGGGTTATCTAAGAAGCTGAGGTTTTTAGTATGCTGAAACCATTTTGTAGTGCGGAAGCTATCGGAAATAATTGTCACGTGATACTACCCTCGTCTGAGATCACTCTAAGATACATCAGCTCGCTGGCGATCCACTTCCTGTTGTTATCCCATGAGGGGTCAATGATTTTGCGGACAGGTACAAAAAATCACCAGTATAAACCTTTGGGGGGGGAGGGGGGGGGGGGGGGGGGGTAGAGCCTTGACTTCATGACACCGACCCTTTGACCCCATGTTTTTTCTATGTTTTTGTGTGCTGCATTCATACATTCATTTAAAAAACATTAAAACAAAAAAAAATCTCTTCTCTTCTAGACTCTCTTTTCCAAATTAAACTAAGACTATGATTGCAAATGTCAGACAAAGGAGTTGCGCTAATGGATTTCGATAGCAGGAAAACTCATAAGTACACCTTCAAGGTTTCAAAACTAGAGGATTTCAAAGGTCTGGCGAGAATGATCACCAACCCCGAGGCTTTCAGAGCCAAGTACGGAAGACTTCTGTCCTTATTAAGGGTCCATGTAATTGAAGGAATCCTGTCCATACTAATCCAGTTCTACGATCCGGTCTATCACTGTTTCACATTCCCGGATTATCAACTAGCACCAACACTGGAGGAGTACTCTCACCTGACGGATTTACATATCACTGATCAAGCTCCCTTTTTTGGACTGGAAGAGATTCCAAAGGATCAAACCATTGCAAGAGCAATTTATTTGGACGAGTCAGAAGTTAGGACTCACATGACCACTAAGGGTGGAATCCAGGGTTTTCTAGCCCAGTTCTTGATAAAGAAAGCTCTATACTTTGCTAGTATAGGGAACGTGGCCACTTTCGAAATCATCTTTGTTTTGCTCGCCTACGGGTTATTTTTGTTTCCCAACATCGATAACTTTGTAGATATCAACGCCATTAAGATTTTTCTAATTGGAAACCCTGTATCGACTTTGCTCGCAGATGCTTATCATTCGGTACACTTAAGGAATTTGTATAGCGGAGGAATGATCACATGTTGTGTACCCCTGCTGTACAAATGGTTCACATCCCACTTACCCAAGTCTGCTGCATTTCTAGTTCGTCGTCAATTTGGATACCCGATGAGGCATGTCCCACGTAATGCTCATCTGGAAGGTCTTTTCTTCAAGGAAGGAGAATATGACAGGGCACTAAAGACGGAAATAGTGCATGCCTGGAAACACGTTCACAGGAAAGGATTAGAGTCTCTAGGAAAACCAGACTGTGTCTCGGTGGAACCTTATCTCCACTGGGTACAAACTAGAGCTCTCAAGCTGAGGATGCCTTACCCTCATCAGGAAGTACTTCCATTAAGGGACTCTGCCCTTTATTTTATGTCTGAGACAGAAAAACTTCAGATGACTCTCAACAAAGTTCAGTAGGAGAAGAGGTCTTGGAGGAACAAGTATCGTATTCTCAATGTGGAGTGCAAGAAAATACATCAACTGTTAAGAGAAAAGGATGCTCTGATTGAGATTTTAGAGCAACATGCTGTGGAGAATCAGGATGACCAAAGGAATTTGGTCGCTCCTTTCACTTGGCAAAGGAATGACAACCCGACAACGGTCGAAGAGCCCCGGTCAAAGAAAAGGAAAGTACCAGAACCAGCACCTGAGCTCTCCTCAGAGAGGACTCAGGATCCATTAGCTTAGATTTCCTTTCGTAGCACTTTGTAAATTATTGTATTTCCATTTCCGCAATCCTTTGAATTCAATAAAACGGGGTTTCCCCACTGTTTGATATTTGCAATCCAATTGTCGAAGTTTAGTTTGATTAAACAAAAAAATGTACAATTAATATAATCATTGCATATCATTCATCATTCTCACGTAACGCATTCTTCTTACCTACGAATCTCACGTTTGCGTCTTGATTCTAGAGTCAAACTGTCTCATTCGTACAATACTCGGGCCAATCGTCAGAAAAAGATGGATGATCTCGAGGAAGAGAATAGAGAGTTGAGGGAAGAGATTGACACTCTGAAAGAGGATCTGAGAAAGCTTCATAACGACATGCAAGCTCTAGCAGAAGCTCAGATGCAACAACAAAGGACTGTGATCTCAGAGATCGCATCAACGCCCATAGTGGAGAAGTATGATCCTAGGTACAAAATGCCGAAAGATCGTCCCTAGGGCATGCCTATCAACTATATCCTGGAGGGATATATTCTGCCGATCACTGAAGATCCGGAAACTTCACCAGGAGCCACTGGGCTTGAAGGTTTCAAACTTCGGGAAAGCGAAGATATCAAGGGCATGATAGCAACTCCTGAAGGTTACAAACTTCGGGAGGCACCGAGAGTCTCAGCCATAATGACTATACCACTACCCGTGGTACACACTGTCCCGGAAGGACAGATTCCACAGATACCCGCTGGTGGAAACAAAAGTATGTTCGACAGAATGAATGAGTTCCAGGAACAATTCCTGGAAATACAGAAAGAACTGCAAGCCCTTTACGTTCAGGATCTATTTGGAAAAGACGCCGCAGACCTTTGTTTGGTCCCTAATGTGAAAGTTTCGCACAAGTTCCAGGTACCCGATTTTGTAGAGTACAAGGGTAACTCTTGCCCTCAGAGCCATCTGGTGATGTACACTCGGCGAATGTCAGCTCAGACAAAGAACCAGGAGCTACTGATTCACTACTTTCAGGATAGTTTAACCGGTGCCGCATTAAAATGGTACATGGGTTTAAACCGCACTAAGATCGCCACTTTCAGGGATCTTGGCGCTGCTTTCGTTTAACAATATAAATACAATTTGGACATGGCACCAAACAGAGAACAGCTCAGATCAATGTCACAGAAGGGCAAGGAAACCTTTAAGGAGTACGCTCAGAGATGGCGTGAAATTGCCGCTCAGATTTGTCCGCCTCTTGAAGAAAAAGAGATGACAAAGATCTTCTTAAAGACCTTGAGCTCATTTTACTACGACAGAATGGTCGCCAGTGCGCCCAGTGACTTCACAGAGATGGTGGGCATGGGAGTTCGTCTTGAGGAAGCAGTCCGAGAAGGAAGTTTAGTTAAAGACGCTGGATCATCAAGTAGTACAAAATGATACGGTAGTGCTCTCCCTAAGAAAAAAGAGCAGGATATTGGGAATATCTCTCTCGAAATGCAAAGTCGACGATACAAACCAGTAGCAGTTGTAACTTCTGCTATCAACTCTGTGCCTGTTCCTACGTATCAACCTCAGGTTGCTTAGAGCCAACCGAATCAACAGCAATATCAGCAAAGGACACAACAGCCTCTTCAGCAGGCCCGTCCTCAATACAACAACAACCGCACAACGCGACCACCAGGGTTCGACCCTATACCAATGTTGTACGCAGAATTCTTTCCACTCTTACTGGTCAAGGGACACGTCCAAACCAGGTCTCCTCTTACAGTACCATAAAATTCGCCTTTTTGGTTCAAAGTGGATCAGACTTGCCCTTATCATCAAGGAGGACCAGGGCATAACATAGAAAACTGTCTCAGTTTCAAATCTGATGTGCAAAAGCTTGTTAGGAGCGGGGTTTTATCTTTCAAGGATACGAATTCGAATGTTCTCACAAACCCGCTGCCTCAACACGAGAAAGCTATGGTAAGTTTGATAGAAGGAGAGTCCAATAACAGCTATCAAATTCACGATGTACTCTTATTAAGGGCCAACTTGGTCAAGATGCATTGTAGACAGAGTGGATACGGCCATGTGCCAGCTCACAATTATCACCAGTGTGATATCTGCTCTAAAAATAATCAGGGATGTTATGTGGTGCAAGCAGCACTACAGAAACAGTTGGATCCCGGATGGATCCAAGAGCACAGAGTTCGAGAAGTTAACATGACTTATACAAGTTCCAACATCATTCAAAACCACGACATTCGTGCGATGAATGTCAACTTGTTGGCGATACACTCAAGGCAAAGCCAGTAACATAATCTGCTGCGGCACGATTATAATTCCTGTTTAATTTGCTCGGTAAACAAACAGGGATGCTCTTTCGTATAAGAGGCCCTCCAGCGTCAGATGGATCTTGGGTGGATCCAGGACTACCATGATAGAAATCCCTATCAGATCAACATGGTTCAAATCTTCGATATTCGTTTGATGAATACCAGCTTGATGGAGTTACACGCCAAGCAAGTCCAACTCGGTTTTCTCACTTCACATAATTATCTGAACTGTACAGTATGCAGTGAGAGTAACCAAGGGTGTGCTCTTGTTCAAAGAACTTTGCAACACTTGTTGAACCACTGGTGGCTTCCGATCTATATGGATGAAGACACGCAACAAATCAGTGTGACAAACGGGAACCCTACTAGGCATCAAAGTCAGGATGTCCGATCTATGGAAATAAACCTGGTGAGATTACACTGCATTCAAAGCGGACGTGGCCAGGTGCCACCACATAACTACGAGCACTGTAAAGTCTGCTCAGAAAATAATCAAGGATGCTACCTCGTGCGAGCAGCTCTCCAGAGTCAATTGGACCGCAAAGAGATTCAACAATACTCAGTTTCAGGGTCTATCAACTGGACGCCAGACTATTTCCCTGATCAGATTAAGGATGTTGTCGTGATCTCTGATCACGAAGGGACCAAAGATGTCTGTACCATCATCCCTCTACTTGACGAATCGAAGGTTCTTAACCAGAAATCGATTAAAGTTACTTACGACAGTCAAAAAAATCAGAAGGCTCCTATAGTTGTCTATCTACCGGGACAGTTACCGTATGAATCAGCTAAGGCGATCCCTTACAAATACGGTGCAACAACAAGTGAGAATGGAAAGGAAATTCCATTACCCTCCGTCGTGAATATTGCAGACATCAATCGAGTAACACGGAGCGGTCGAATATTTAACCGAGGAGTTGGAGAACCTAACAAAGAAAAGGAACCTCAAACAGAAGTTCCTAATCCACCAGTCGATCAATCCAGTAATCCCGACCTTTCAAAGAACGACGATGAGATGCTGAAGCTCATCCAAAGGAGTGAATACAACATTGTTGATCAGCTGTTACAAACTCCTTCAAAGATCTCGGTGCTATCACTTTTACTCAGTTCTGAAGCCCACAAAGAGGCTCTAAGAAAGTCTTAGAGCAGGCCTTTGTGGAACAGGATGTGTCAATACTACAGTTTGATAATATCGTCTCTAACATCACTTCCTGCAACAACTTGGGGTTTAGTGATGAGGAATTGCCAGAGGAAGGCAAAAGCCACAACATGGCGCTCAATCTCATAGTCAACTGCTAGGACGATGCCTTAGCTAGCATACTGGTAGATATTGGATCAGCTCTCAACGTTATGCCGAAATCCACTCTAATGCAACTAACATTCAAAGGACCTTCGATGAGAGGCAGTGAGGTCGTCGTCAAAGCATTTGACGGATCCAGGAAAACAGTTATCGACGAAGTCGACCTTCCCATAACTATCGGCCTCACACTTTCCAAGTCACTTTCCAGGTCATGGACATCCAAGCAACATACAGCTGTTTGTTGGGAAGACCTTGGATACACCAAGCTGGGGCAGTCACTTCGACACTTCACCAGAAGCTGAAGTTTGTCAAGAACGACCAACTCGTCACGGTCTGTGGAGAACAAGCCTTTAACGTGAGTAACCTTTCATTATCCACTTGTATAGAACCCGAGGAGGTTATTGGAACTCAGTTCCAGGCACTTTCGGCAAGCAATGAGGATCAATTAGAAAAAGGAACATCAATATCCTCGTACAAAGTTGCTCTCGAGGTGATCAAAAGTAACAACGCAAAGGGATGGGGACAACTTGTCATTCCTACTGATAATAAAACAAAGAAGGGTCTTGGTTTTTCTGCAATCTGTACCCAGACAGCTACTAACGATGAGAGTCTTCATCCCATTCAGAACTTCTTCCACAGTGGAGGTTTCCTTCACCCAGTGCCTCAAGAAGTACATACCATCAACGAGGGAGATTCCTCTGACACTGATGAGGAATGGAAGTCCTACCTTAACAAGGATGGTTATATGTCTCAGGAAGAGGTGTCTACGCCATTTTGCTATCCCGCACAGAGTCCGAGATTTATACCCAGGTTAGATGTCAGAACGATATACGGAGATTGTGATCTGGAAGGATGTCGTGCTCCACCAAATTCATTAGAGGAGGACACTCTAATGAAGGACAACTTTGACCACGACTACTATGGCCCGATGGATGGCCTGCCTATCTGGCAGCCGTACCCCAGAGACTCGGGGCAAGAAAATTAGCCGAACAATGAAAATCAGCTAAGCATCATTGAAAAGAATACCGGCATCCCCACCGTGTATTAAGATCAACACTCAGGTCATTCATAAAATATTCAGCACGACGATGATTTTGCAAAATTTGCAGGACTAGAGTTCATCAACTATGCCTTTCCCGAGGTTAACATCATCGAAAAGGATGACTCCTCTAGTTCCAAAGAAGTGTGGGACACCTTGGAACAACTGAGTGGTAAATACGACTTCATGGTCAAATACACTGCTCCTGAAAGCTCTCGCATCAGGCTCGAAGACATCCAGCCAACTGGATGGGGAGATTTGCTTGAGAGCACAAATACTATGCAAAATACAACTGAGGAATCCTCCTACGACAACTCTGCCTGGGAGACAGATTCTAATGATCCTGCTCCACCAGAAATCAGCATTATTTCTGAAGACAAATCAAGGAAGGTACCAGACTTTGTGATTCACCGAGGAGTTTGCCGCCAATGGGTGGCAGTCGATGTTCCGAAGATTGTTCATAAGTCAAAGTAATTGTCGTCTTTATCTTAACCTTTCACCCTGCCCAGGTGAAACGAATGTTTTGATAGGGCTCACTTTCTGTAAATATCCCTCTTCGCTTCGCCCAAAGCGACATAGTTTTGTTTTATAGGGCTGTAGTTTCAAGAATCGACAAAATCTTAACTAAATAAACGTCGTTCTGTAATTTCCGCATTAATTGATGTTTTCTCTTTTTGTTTTTTAGAAAATGGTAATCCTAAAAAACAACTCAATAATAAAAATAAGCAGTAAAAAAATACACTGCACACACTCTTGCATTTTCTCCATCTCTTCTAAACACAAATCATCATGTCATGCAGATTGCTTGTTTTAAACTCCGTTGAAACATACGATCTGATGCCCTCTCCCAACTTTGAATTCCCGGTATTTGGGGCTGAAGAAGAAGATGATGACGAAATTCCAGAAGAGATCTCCTGATTACTCAGACAAGAGGAAAGGTCTTTTAAACCTCACAAAGAGCCGTTGGAAACGGTCAACTTGGGCTCAGAGGAAGAGAGAAAAGAGGTTAAGATTGGGGCACTGCTCAGTCCAACTGTCAAAGAAAGTTTGATAAGGCTTCTCAAAGAGTTTCCTGATGTATTCGCTTGGTCCTATCAGGATATGCCAAGGTTGGATACCAGCATCGTGGAACATCGTCTACCGTTGAGACTAGAATGTCCGCCAGTAAAATAAAGGTTGAGACAAACTCATCCAGACATGGCCATCAAAATCAAAGAGGAGGTACATAAACAAATAGACGCGGGCTTCCTCGCTACAACAGAATATCCTTAATGGTTAGCCAACATCGTACCTGTTCCTAAAAAGGACGGAAATGTCAGAATGTGTGTCGATTACAAAGATCTAAACAAGGCAAGTCTAAAGGACGACTTTCCTTTACCACACATTGACATGCTGGTTGACAGTACAGCAAAGTTCAAAGTCTTCTCCTTTATGGATGGATTCTCGGGCTATAATCAAATCAAAATGGCGCCGAAGAACATGGAGAAAACTTCGTTCATTACCCCATGGGGTACCTTTTGTTACAAGGTAATGCCGTTCGGTTTGAAGAACGCTGGGGCAACCTATCAAAGGGCCATGACTACTCGATTTCATGGTATGATACACAGAAATCGAGGTATATGTAGATGACATGATTGCCAATTCAAAAACAGAGGAGGAGAATGTGACCCACCTGTCAAAACTATTCGAGCGTCTGAGAAAGTACAAACTCCGCTTGAATCCTAACAAGTGTACATTTGGTGTTCGCTCAGGGAAACTCTTAGGGTTCATCGTCAGCCGGAAAGGAATTGAGATTGATCCTGACAAGGTCAAGGCCATTCAAGAAATGCCTTCTCCGCAAACTGAAAAACTAGTCAGTGGATTCCTGGGACGTTTGAACTACATCTCCAGATTCATATTCCTCATGACCGTAACATGTGTGTCGATTTTCAAATTACTTAAAAAGAATCAGGACTGTGTTTGGACAGAAGACTGCCAAACCGCCTTCGACAGTATCAAGGAATATCTGTTGAACCCACCGATTCTATCACCTCCAGTGGAAGGAAGACCACTCATAATTTACTTAACAGTCTTGGAAGACTCAATGGGTTGTGTACTTGGCCAACAAGACAAAACCAAAAGGAAAGAGTCTGCCATTTACTATTTGAGCAAGAAATTCACCGACTGCGAGACTCGGTACACTATGCTCGAGAAAACTTGTTGTGCTCTGGTTTGGGCAGCCAAACGTCTTCGCCAGTATATGGTTCGTCACACTACTTGGTTAATCTCAGAAATGGATCCAATCAAGTACGTCTTTGAAGAACCTGCTCTCACGGGAAGGATTGCCCGTTGGCAGATGTTGTTATCGGAATATGACATAGAGTACCATGCTCAGAAATCCGTTAAGGGAAGTGTTTTAGCAGATCATTTGGCTCATCAACCGATTGACGATCAGGAATCAGTCGGATTTGACTTCCCATACAAAGATGTCATGTATCTAAAAATGAAAGATTGCGATGAACCGCTACCCACTGAAGGGCCAGAACCATGTTCCCAATTGGGACTTATCTTTGACGGATCTGTCAATCATTATGGAAATGGAATTGGGGCAATTATCATAACACCTTAGGGTACCCACATTCCTTTCACCGCTAGACGTACGTTCAAGTGCATAAACAACGAAGCCGAATACGAAGCTTGTATCATGGGTCTCGAAGAAGCGATCGACTTAAGGATCAAGAACTTGGACGTATACGGCGACTCAGCCTTGGTTGTCAATCATATCAAAGGAGATTGGAACACATACCAATCAGGACTGATTCCTTACAAAGACTATGCGAGAATATTGTTACCATTCTTCAACGGAATCGAGTTTCATCATATCCCTCGTGAAGAGAATCACATGGCTGATGCATTAGCCACCCTCTCTTCCATGATTAGCATAGGCCAATGGAACGACGTACCTAAGATTGACATAATGCGCCTTGAAAGGCCTGCTTACATCTTCGCGATTGAAGCAGTCATAGACGACAAACCTTGGTATCACGATATCAAGTAATTCCTTCAGAAACAAGGGTACCCACCTGGGGCATCCAGAAAGGGAAGAAAGACCCTCAGAAGATTGGCAGGAAACTTCTTTCTGAGCGTCGATACCCTATATAAGATGAACTTTGACATGGTCTTGCTCTGATGTGTAGACAGACCAGAAGCAAACATGTTGATAAAAGAAATTCATGAAGGATCCT
This sequence comes from Lathyrus tuberosus, assembly GCA_022829125.1. Lineage (NCBI taxonomy): Eukaryota > Viridiplantae > Streptophyta > Magnoliopsida > Fabales > Fabaceae > Lathyrus > Lathyrus tuberosus. The sequence continues at coordinate 6,576,274 of JALAZF010000311.1, forward strand.
TTGGCACTCATGCCAACGGACACACAATGGCGAGAAAAAATCTAAGAGTATGGTACTATTGGTTGACAATGGAATCTGATTGCTACAAGTACATGAGGAAGTGTCACAAGTGTCAGATATACTCAGACAAAATCCATGTACCGCCAACGCATCTTAAAGTTCTTGCTTCCCCGTGGCTTTTTTCCATATGGGGAATCGACATGATTGGCATGATTGAGCCCAAGGCTTCGAATGGACATCGGTTTATTCTATTAGCCATTGATTACTTCACCAAGTGGGTAGAAGCAGCGTCGTACGCCAATGTAACCCGACAGGTGGTGGTTCGATTCATCAAAAACAATATCATTTGTCGTTACGGTATTCCTGGACAGATCATTACTGATAATGGATCCAACTTGAACAATAAGATGATGAAGGAGTTGTGCGCTGAGTTCAAGATCGAACACCATAACTCATCTCCCTACCGACCCAAGATGAATGGAGCGGTAGAAGCGGCTAACAAGAACATCAAGAAGATTGTTCAGAAGATGGTTGTAACTTACAAAGACTGGCATGAAATGATACCCTTTGCTATTCATGGTTATCGCACATCTATCCGCACTTCAACAGGGGCAACTCCTTTCTCTCTAGTATATGGCATGGAGGCAGTACTCCCCATAAAGGTAGAGATCCCATCAATCCGGGTATTGATGGAAGCTAAGTTAACAGAGGCTGAATGGTGTCAAAGTTGACACGGCGAATTAAACCTGATCAAAGAAAAGCGAATAACGACACTATGTCACGGTCAGTTGTATCAGTAAAGAATGAAGAAGGCATTTGACAAAAAGGTCCGACCTCGTGTCTTCACGAAAAGAGACCTTGTGCTCAAGAAGATACAATCATTTCTCACTGATTCTCTGGGAAAATGGACTCCGAATTATGACGGCCCCTATGTGGTCAAGAAAGCTTTCTCAGGCGGCGCCTTGAGACTCACAACCATGGACAGAGAGGAATTTGCCTACCCCACAAATGTTGATGTAGTCAAGAAATACTTCGCATAAACTAAAAAAAAAACGTCTCGGTGGATTGAAAACCCGAAAGGGCGGTCCACGCAAAAATTAGAGACGGGATCAAAAATCATCCCGGTGGATAGGAAATCTCAAAGTACAATCCAGGAAAAAGTTAGGGATAAGGGCAAGTAACTACGTTCAACAGGGGAAAATCCCTCAGCAGCAGTTACGCCACCCATCAGGAAAACTCCAGTCAAGGTCATCTTCGACGGAAGCTTAGGATGTCCCGAATTCAAAGTTGGCAGCAGGATAATGGTCGTTATGTTTCGATGTACCCCTTCTCCCTTAAATTACCATTTTCTAAACTTTGTATATACTCTATGGAATCACGCGCTTGGCTGATTTCCATCCAATCAATAAAATTTGAGCTTAGTGCTTTTGTTTGTAATTCCTATTTGTTTTAGCTTTACAGAATGGCATTTTAACATGATTAACGATTCTTGAAATAAAACAAAAATGAATTTACTTGTCAAAACTTTTTCTGCTTTTAAAATAAAGATGGCAATTTCATTTGACTGTTGAAAATCAAAAGAACATCGATCGCTTCTCCAGAAGTAATCGAGCTTCAAAGTGCAGAATCAAAGTACTCATTCTAAGCCAGTACACCTGAATAAAGGATCAGCTGTGTCAGAGACCATGTTTCCTCTGACACCCTCGGCAGAGTTCTCATCTCCTAAGCCCGACCAACGTAGCTCCCAACAAGGACTATCCCTCCTAAGCAAGGCAGAATTGCTACTTGTGGACCAGTGATACCTCTTCGTCCCCCGCTGTGGCCGAGTATCCAGTCGTGTTCATCCATTAGGGTGTATGTCGCGTCAGTTCTGTCAGCATATACATACATGCATTATGCATTATTGCTTTACATTCATATCCATATTGCATCACTATCACTCTAGTCGGTCTTGTCCCCTGGTGATAAACGTCTCCTCAATCAAGTTGTCAGTTCTTTCCTTGTCAGGAAACATCGTGCCTGAACAACCTCTCCTCTAGTTTATTTCTGGATTGAAGGTGGTTCTTTGACCATTTTGATAACTTGAACCTCTGAAAGGCCAGAGAACCTTCAGCCAATATCACTCTTCACCATTTAAGATGATATCTTCGCTTTCCCGGATTAAGGAAAATCCCCAGAGAAAGCCTCTTAATCAAATATTCGGCAATGCAACCGTTTTTCTCCGAAAAAACCCGCTGACAAAAAGGTCATCAGCACCTCAAAATTGGATCAACTTATATGGCATTTCTCCGAGAAGATCCCGAGAAAAGTATGACGTAATACCCCAAGCAGAATGCAGTCTCTCAAGAGACTCGTTTTCCCCGGTAGGGTCAACAAATGACGTCTCCGACAGAGAAGTTTGTGTACCACTACAACTTAGACGACCGGGTTCCCCCAGTAAGTCTGACATCAAAACTTTTTCCATCAAATGGCATCTCCCCAGGAAAATTCGACGAGAAGTTTGAGGAAAGCCGCTAAGAATAGCATCCCTTGTCAATAAAGTTTATTGACAAAAGAAACTGAGACCAGCTCCTTGGTAGGAAACCAGGATCGAGGATAAGTTTATTTCAGAAACTGAGACCAGTTCCTTGGTGGGAAACCAGGATCGAGGGGAAGTTTATTTCTGAAACTAAGACCAGTTCCTTGGTAGGAAACCAGGATCAGGGGGAAGTTTACCTTTTCTAAGCATCATTGCTTAGCAAAAGAAAAAGGATACGTGAACTACCATTCCTAACCACCATCAAAATTTCGGGTATTCCGATATTTAATCCTCTTGAACCCCGAATGCCCGAATACATTCGCCATTCACACTTTCGGGTCCAAGAAGATTAAATAGGGGCATATGTCATACCCCAAATCTTGACCACTAAGATTCCCCATCATTGTACAAATCATCAGCACAATATGGATGTACCTTTGTGCCTCATCAATCTCCTCAAGGGTTATGGAGCACTCACTACAATCAAACTTAGGGTTTCAAGCCCTCTCAGAGCCTTAGACAAAGGATAAATCAAGGAATGACATGATCTTCAACTTGTCTATGCCTCTCAAACATCCACAATGGATCAAGAGGACTCCCACAACAAGAATCAAGCACAAGGTTGCAGCATTTTGAGTGGATCAAGCCTCAAAATCGACAGTGTCACCAAATTAGGGTTTTGGTCGACCAGGGCCTCCAGATGGAAATTTTCCTCTGGGAATGAGCCAATGCTTCAAAGCACAGCCTAATATGCTCCAAGGGACATCATGAACCTAATTATCAAGTGAATTTTTCCCCAGGGGATACATTCATAAAAAATCAGGAATTAGGGTTTCTTGACCTAATTCACCCCTAAGTTGACTTTTGGGACAAAACATGAGCCAAGACCTCAAGACATGATTTGATGGTCTCTAATAAACCACATTGATCCATTTGCAACAATGGATTGACCCAAGAAACTTGATCAACAAGTTTCAAGCTCATCAGAACCACAATTAGGGTTTCGCGGGAAAAGTCAGTTGTGCCTTTGACTTTTGACCAGGACATGCTCCCAAACCTTGGGACATGATTCAATAGACCCTATAACACCCATGGAACATATCCATAAAGTTTGATTTAGGTCAAAGGCTTGATTTCACAAAGGATCGCACAGTTTGGAGTTCATCTGACAAAAAGTCAACTGTGCACAAAAGTCAACTTTGACTTTTTGAGATTTTTCACAATTACGGTTCTTTGACCCTAAAATGATTTTAATGTGTGATTGGAATCATCATTCATCAAGAAAAATCAATAAAAGTGGGATAACTTGTAAAAGGGGTAACCATAAAAAACTTAGAAATTTTCTAAGTTATGAAACAAAGTGGCTAAGGTACCAACTTTGGAGGATTATAACTCCTAAACCACAAGGCTATTTTTCCCCATTCAAAGCTGGATTTGTAGCTCTCATGGCCCTCTACAAAAGCTTCAACTACACCTCATTCCAATTCATCATGGATTTTGAGTTATGGAATGATCAAAATGGCTGAAAACATGAAATATCACTTTTTCCAACACTTAGTGAAATTTTCACTAAGTCATAATCTTTGTTGCTTTTTTTTCCAAAAGTAGGGGGATTTTTCACTTGGATCCAAAAAGTGTCAAAATAAACTATGCACACACATGTGTTGTATCATAAAAGAGCTTTCCAAAGTGGCTACGAACTCCTTGAAACTCCACTTAAGCCATGAGATATGATCATGCCAATATGCCTTGCTGCAAATTGTCATGGCAAGGCAGATTTGGGGACTTTGCTCGATTTACTCAAATTTTGCAAAGGGAAAGCAAATCTATCCATCTAAACACCTCAAGGGGGGACCAAGGAGGGACAAACACTGATCCATCAGCCTCCCAAGGCTTTGGAACCAAAAGTAGCATGCCAAACCTAGAAATGCCTAAAAGAGGGACAAGACTCCAATTTTGGTTTGGAGCATTTATTGGATGCACCAAGGTGGCATGGACTGAGCCATTTCCAACTGAATTCAGTCAAGACATATCCAAGACCAAGGGAACCAGCAGCATGTGCCCTAACCTCTAGTCAATGGCTAGAGGAGACTTGGATTCCTATTGATCAACATTGGTCCACTATTGCAGCCAAAATAAACTTGTTGCAGTTGCCATTCACTATTGCAGCCAAAATAAACTTGCTCTACTATAAATAGAGCTCATTTGTGCTCAGTTTGAGTACACCAAAGCACTACAACACTTGCTTTCCTCAAAATCTCTTTCTCTAGGCAAAAATACTTTCTCTAGCAAGGTAACTCTGAGTTTTTGAGTTAGAGAGCATTTCCATCACAGCTCATGATCCAAACACATCCAATATGTCATATCTAAGCTGTCCAAACTCTCACAAGTGACCTGTAACACCAAAATCACAAAGTCCCCTCTCAAAACCTCAAAATAGGACATTTTTTTTTTGCATTTTTCAAGCCATGTCTTGATTCAGCCACTTTCCAAACCAGATAAAACCTCAAAAACACTCCAAATATCATCCTTGAATTGTCCCAAATGGTTCCCCATATCTGGAACACCATTTGAGAGAGTTTCTATTTTGGCCACTTTTTCCCCTTTTGCAAGAAAGAGCTCAAACTTGCTCCAGAGGTTTCCAGCTGATTCCAACCATCCTAAAAGCTTCTAAGAGATCATTTGAGGGTGTCTAAAGCATCAAATCATTTCTGCAATAAAGCATTTGGAAGATTGCATAAAAGCTCCCAAAAGAGGTGTGAGATTTGGGTCGAACTCATGTTGTGTCGAAAGAGAAGCTTTCATGTATTTCGACTGGAGGCAAGCATGCAGTCGAAGCTTGTTCACATGCAGATACCATATTGTTACATACTTTAGTTAAAGTATGTTCTAGTATATATGTATTGTCGAAATGTTATTCTGTCGAATTGGGCCTTGTGTTAAGGATCCAATTGTTTAGGTTTCTTGGGCTGCAAGTTACCTAGTTAGTCTATAAATAGACTAGCACACTCATTTGTGGAGTGTGGCAATTGTGATATTCACTTGTAATCATTTGTAAACTTTAATGAGAAAGTGAATAGTAAACAGAATTATATTTGCCCAATCCTTGTTGTTCTCTTCTTCTTCTTCTTCTTGGTTTCTTTTCCCGTTAAACCCTAACCCTTGTTTTTGGTTCTTGATCACCAAGAAACCATTTATACTTTGCTTAAAGTCATCATTTTCCACAACAAATTGGTGCGGAGAGCGTGGAGAAGATGTCTTCAACAAAGTATGAGATTGAAAAGTTCACCGGAGTGAACGAGTTTGGTCTGTGGCGCTTGAAGATGAAAGCCCTACTGGTGCAACAGAGATGTTTTGAAGCGTTGAAGCAAATGGCAGCCATGGATGCTGAGTTGACGGAAAGAGAAAAGACGACAATGATCGAGAAAGCACATAGCGTAATATTGTTGAGCCTTGGTGATAAGGTTCTCCGGCAGGTATCAAAGGAGATGACGGCGTCGGGATTATGGGTTAAGCTTGAAAGCTTGTACATGACCAAATCGTTGGTAAATCGTTTGTACCTGAAATAAGCCTTGTATTCATTCAAGATGAGTGAAGACAAAGCTTTGACTGAGCAGTTGGATTCGTTCAATAAGATGATTCTTGATCTTGAAAATATTGATGTGAAGATCGATGATAAAGATCAAGCGTTGTTGCTGTTGTGTGCTTTGCTAAGATCGCATGCTCACTTCAAAGAAACTCTCTTGTATGGAAGAGAGTCCCTGACCTTTGAAGAAGTTCAAGCAGCCTTGTATTCAAAGGATTTGAACGAAAGAAAGGAGCAGAAACCTTCATCAGTTGGCGAAGGGTTGTCCGTGAAAGGAAGATCGTCGAAGAAAGATGGTAGGTTTGACAAGAAGAAAGGAAACGTCCAGCAGAAGTCTTATGGTGGTGATATGTCAAGTATCAAATGTTTTCATTGTAAGAAGGAGGGTCACACAAGAAAGGTGTGCCCTGAGCGCCTGAATAATCATGGAGGTAAGGACAATGGGAATGCAACTATAATGCAAGATGGTTATGAATCATCTGATGTCCTTGTGGTGTCGAGCAGCAACTCTTGCGAAGAGTGGATTATGGATTCTGGATGTACTTGGCATATGACTCCAAACAAGAATGTGTTTGAAGAATTGTGTGATCAAGATGGAGGATCAGTGCTGCTGGGGAACAATAAAGCTTGCAATATTGCAGGTATTGGATCTGTTAGATTCAAGCTCCATGATGAGTCAATGAAACTATTGACTAGGGTTAGGTATGTACCTGATCTTAAGAGGAATTTAATTTCTCTTGGTGAATTCGATAGAAAGGGATATGTTTTCAAAGGAGAGCAAGGTATCCTGAAAGTCATGACAGGGTCGAAGGACGTCTTGAGAGGTGTGAAAAACCAAGGCTTGTATACCCTTGAGGCTGAGGTTGTAAGTGGTTCGACAAATGTTGTTTCCACAAACCTATGTCGAAGACAGATTTATGGCACATGAGATTGGGCCATGTCAGTGAAACAGGCCTGGTCGAATCGGGGAAGCAAAACCTGCTAGGAGGTGACAAAGTCGAAAAGCTGGAGTTTTGTGAATCTTGTGTATTTGGTAAATCCTGTAGGGCGAAGTTTAAAAAAGGCAAGCAAAGAACACATGGATCCCTTGATTACATTCATGCTGATCTTTGGGGGCCTGCAAGGAATCCTTCACACTCAGGTGCAAGGTATTTTCTATCCATTGTTGATGACTATTCCAGAAAGTTATGGGTATTCATTCAGAAGACGAAGGATGGAACTTTTGAGAATTTCAAAAGTTGGAAGGTTTTGGTCGAAACTCAAACTGGAAGAAAGGTTAAGAGGTTGAGAACCAACAATGGCCTTGAATTCTACAATGAAGCGTTCGACAGTTACTGTGTTGAGTCTGGGATTGCAAGGCATAAGACTGTAGCAGCTACTCCTCAACAAAATGGCTTAGCTGAGAGATTCAATCGAACAATCCTTGAAAGGGTTAGATGCATGTTGGTTAGTGCTGGATTGAAGAAGGTGTTCTGGGCAGAGGTTGTTTCGACAGCAGCCTATCTGGTAAATAGACGTCCCTCGACTACGCTGGGAATGAAGATACCTGAAGAAGTTTGGTCGAATCATCCACCAGATCTCGAAAAACTGAGAGTATTTGGTTGTTTAGCCTATGCTCACATTAGGCAAGACAAGGTCGAACCTAGAGCTCTGAGATGCATGTTCCTTGGATATCCTGAGGGAGTCAAGGGTTATAGGCTGTGGTGCCTAGAACCAGGTCACAGAAGATGTATCGCAAGTCGTGATGTAGTTTTCAATGAGGTCAAATGGCTTTCAAGAAAATTGGTGATGCTGGTCGAAGTGCTGAAATCTCTGAAGAAGAACTGGAACAGGTAGAGATGCCTGTTGAGGTGGAGCATAGTGATGCTGAAGTGCATAGCCCTGATGAAGTCGAAGAGCAAGATGCTGAAGAGGCTGAGGAAACTGTCAATGACTACCTACTAGCAAGAGATAGGTTGAAAAGAGTCATCAAGCCACCTCAGAGACTTGGTTATGTAGATCTTATAGTGTTTGCTTTAATCTCTGCAAGTGAGGTACTTGATGAAGAACCTAGAGATTACAAGGAAGCTATAAGGAGTCGAAACAAGACTGAATGGCGAAAAGCCATGGATGACGAGATGAAATCTCTTCATGATAATAACACTTGGGAGCTGATTGAGAAACCTGTAGGAGCCAGGTTAGTCAGTTGTAAGTGGATTTTCAAGGTCAAGGAAGGAATCGAAGGAGTGATGTCGAAGCGCTTTAAGGCGAGGTTGGTTGCTAGGGGGTTCACTCAAAAAGAAGGAGTCGACTTCAATGATGTGTTCTCACCTGTTGTAAAGCATAGATCCGTTCGAATGTTGTTGGCCATGGTGGCAAAGTTTGACTTGGAACTTGAGCAAATGGATGTGAAGACATCATTTCTGTATGGTGATCTAGATGAAACGATCCTGATGCCTCAACCTGAAGGGTATGCAGAAAAGGGTAAAGAAGATTATGTGTGCAAGCTAAATAGGTCTTTGTATGGCCTGAAACAATCTCCTCGACAGTGGAACAAGAGATTCGACAAGTTCATGGCACACATTGGTTTCACTAGAAGTCAGTTCGATCACTGTGTTTACTTCAGATTTCGACCTGGAAACTCACTTGTTATGTTGCTGCTATATGTGGATGGTATCCTCATAGCTAGCAACAGTGTTGAGATGTAACGAAGGTGAAGGCTGAACTCAGTAAGGAGTTTGAAATGAAGGATCTGGGAGCTGCAGCCAGGATTCTTGGGATTGACATCCGGAGAGATAGAAAGCAGTCGAAGTTGTGCTTATCTCAGGAGACATACCTACAGAAGCTTCTCGACAAGTTTGGTATGTCGAATTCAAAGCCTGTTGTGACACCTACAAATCCCCTGTTTAAGCTCAGTACTACTCAAAGTCCGGGTACTGAAGCTGAAAGAATCTATATGAGTAGCATTCCATATGCTAGTGTAGTGGGTTCTTTGATGTATGTTATGGTCTGCACGAGGCCAGACATAGCATATGGAGTGACCCTTGTGAGCAGGTATATGGCCAATCCTGGAAAGGCGCACTGGCAAGTTGTAAAGTGGATTCTCAGGTACATAAATAGGTCTCTGAAAAGAGTCTTGATTTATGGTGGAGCCTGTGGTGGTGATAGCATAGTCGAAATCGAAGGATTTGTCGACTCTGATTCTGGATATGTTTTCATAATGTTTGGCACATCAATCAGTTGGAAAGCGACGCTTCAGAAGGTTGTTACCTTATCAACCACTGAAGTTGAATATATTGCCCTCACTGAAGCTGTGAAAGAAGCATTGTGGCTTGAAGGTTTTGCAAAGGAGCTGAAACTTCAAGGTCGAAGTATCACTGTTAAATGTTATAGTCAAAGTGCAATACACCTGTCGAAGAATTCAGCCTATCATGAGTGAACTAAGCACATCGATGTGAGGCTGCACTTCGTCAGAGAGATAATCGAGTGTGGTGAAGTCCAGGTGCTGAAGGTTTCGACTGAAGATAATGCTGCTGATATGATCACCAAAACGTTGCCAAGTTGCAAGTTCTTCCACTGTATGCAGTTGATAAAACTGCATGATGAAAGCTAGTTGATTCTCTTGTTGCTGAGTTAGATCTAAGGTGGAGATTTGTGAGATTTAGGTCGAACTCATGCTGTGTCGAAGGAGAAGCTTTCATGTATTTCGACTGGAGGCAAGCATGCAGTCGAAGCTTGTTCACATGCTGATACCATATTGTTACATACTGTAGTCGAAGTCTGTTCCAGTATATATGTATTGTTGAAATGTTATTCTGTCGAATTGGTCCTTGTGTTAAGTATCCAATTGTTTAGGTTTCTTGGGCTGCAAGTTACCTAGTTAGTCTATAAATAGACTAGCACACTCATTTGTGGAGTGTGGCAATTGTGATATTCACTTGTAATTATTTGTAAACTTTAATGAGAAAGTGAATAGTAAATAGAATTATATATGCCCAATCCTTGTTGTTCTTTTCTTCTTCTTCTTCTTGGTTTCTTTTCCCGTTAAACCCTAACCCTTGTTTTTGGTTCTTGATCATCAAGAAACCATTTATACTTTGCTTAAAGACATCGTTTTCCATAACAAGAGGTAAGCATCACAACTTGAATTCTTTGAATCATGCTTTCCTTTGATGTCCACTGATCATACATGTCTTATACATGTTATATGTGTTGTGTTTGAACCAATTCATCATATAATTCATGCCTATAACAAGATATAGCACAGAAAATGCAAATCATGGCCTATTTCAAAACCACTATCGGGTTTTGAGGAGTATTTATCTTCTGGAAAAACCACCACCACCATTGGATTCCTTGTGAAATTCTAGGCAGGATATACCTAAATTTTGTCCCAATCCATGAAGAAATGAGAAAGTTACAAGCTTCACGTTTCTGGCCAAAACCTTGCCTTGTCTTGCCTTGGTCAGTCCTAAAATCAAGGCATGCCTTGTATATTTTTAAGTGGAGCTTAGTACATGGATGTATCGCCACCCCAGTGGTAAGGCGCGCATGCTGTACACAAGAGGTCTGGGGTTCGAATCCCCCTCGCCCCAGACCCTCTTTTTGCTATTTTTTCCACTTTTTACTATTTTTCATATTATTTTTAATGATTTGAAAAATTAATAACTCCCTCAATTTTAATTATTTTTGATTGGTTCTTTTTGCAAAAAATCACAAAAATGTTGAATATAGTTAGTATTTTTGTGAATAAATTCATTTTTAATTGTTTTTAAACATTTAAAAGTGAATATTTATTTTGAAAATCAAAACCAAATGAGTTCTAAATCATCTTGTGATTAAAACCTCATTTTTCAAACCTTAAACAAAAATCACAAGTGGTTTAATCAAACTTATTTGGTATTTTTATCATTTTATTGATTTTCTTTAAATATTTACTTTTAAAGAAAAACAAAATTAGGGTTTCTTTGATTCCACCCTCATCAATCATTTTCAAACACTCATGGGCCTCTAATATAGTGTAAGACCCAATTCTTCTTTGAAACCAAAATTGGTTGGGCCTCAGTCATTGTATAAGACCCACAGTGTTTTCAAAAATCTCGGTGCGATTGCCAGTTTAAAATAAAATCATATGGGCCTCTCCTTGAGTTGTAACCCCCATTCTTTTTCTTAAAATCTTTGGGCCTCTATTAGAGTGTAAGATCCATCCCCTTTGTAAATAAACCACTTTTGGAGCCTCAGTCATTATATAAGTCCCACTGTATTTTCACAAACAACCGCGCGATCGTCGCCTTTTTTAACCAACTGGGCCTACCCTCGTGTTATAAGCCCCATTTCTTTTCTTTAAATTTATATGGGCCTCTAATAGAGTGTAAGACCCTAACCCCTTTTGAAACCAAAATGACTTGGGCCTCAGATGTTGTATAAGACCCGCTGTGCTTTCAAAAACCTCGGCGCGATCGCCGTGTTTAAACAAATAACCCTGGGCCTCTCCTTGAACTGTAAGCCCCAACAACTTTTCAAAGGACTTTCTCATTTGATTTTGAATATAATATTGTTATCAAAGTTTTCTTTGTTGAACAACTAACCAAACAACATGGAAGCTCTACAACGGGTAAGTGTTTATCCGCTTTCATTTATCGCTTTCATATGTATATAAACTGTATTGTGGGGCTGTTTCACTGTAAGTCTTCTTTCACAAACTTTTATATACTTGTCACATATCAACTGTGTAATACTAGTATAGTTATTTAGAGTTTCCCCGACAACTACGTCTAGCACTAGGTAAAGCCCTGTTGGTCACTCTTAAATACAAACAAAACTAGATCCCCATAGGATTTCCAGATACAGTCTTCCCTCCTCTCAGGGTTAAACAATATGGAGACGTGAAAGGCATCATTCTCGGTGAACCCTTTCTCAGACTGTCACTCTTAGAAATTGTCAAAGAAACTCTAACTCCCCAGAGATGATCTTTTCTCCGTGAATGGCATCTCTTGAGTTTCTTCCAAATTCTCGGACTTTCCTGGCTTGATCTATTCTCGGTGAATAGCATGTCTTGAACTTCTCGGGGTTTGGGGACCCACAGGCTTCTTAAAAGCATCCCCGCCTTCTCTTGGGCTTTGTACAAGGACCCTGCGGCTTCTTAGAAGTTCTCATACCTTCCCTTGGGTTTAATACAAGGACCCTGACGACCTCTTAAAGGTATAAGACAGAACCTAGTCATCCTTTGCTAGAGCAGTCTTTCCAGTGTCAAAACTCCAGCCGTTTTAGGGTTGATACTCATCCCTTAATTCCCGTGCCTCCTCTTGGGCATTGTACAAAAGATAAAACTCTAGACTAGGACAGTCTAAGGCCCTTGAGTCTCAAAGACATTCTCAAGTTCCTTTCAAAAATAGGAAGAAACACCAAAACCCAGTCTCTCTCATGAGAGTTCCCCATACTTGGACCCGCCTCCGGATCTCTAGAATCTACAGCGATAAGACAGCCTCCTCTTTGGCTTTGTACAAATGGTCCTCCCCAGCGGAGCTAACCTTTTCAGACTCTCTTGTTGAGTCGAATACCTTTTAGCCTCAATCTCAGGCTTCATACGAGACACATAAAATCACTCTCTTGTTGAGTATAAAAGACTCTTTTGTAGAGTCAACCTTTTAGCCTCAATCTAGGGCTTTGTACGAGATAGAAAAATACTCTCTTGTTGAGAATAAAAGACTCTCTTGTTGAGTCAAACACTTTTCAGCCTCCGTTTTGGGCTTCATACAAGGCACATAGAAAACACTCTCTTGTTGAGTATAAAGGACTCTCTTGTTGAGTCAATCCCCTTTTGCCTCCGTTTTGGGCATTGTACAAGACATATAGAAAATCAATTTCTTGTTTATAAAAGACTCTCTTGTTGAGTCAATCAACCCCCAGGATCCCTTGTTGAGTCAACCACTTTTAACCTCCGTCTTGGGCTTTGTACAAGACATATAAAAACACTCTCGTGTTGAGTATAAAAAAGACTCTTTTGTTGAGTAAATCTCCTTTTAGCCTCAATCTCGGGCTTCGTACGAGACAACAAAACACTCTCTTGTTGAGTATAAAAGACTCTCTTGTTGAGTCAATCACCCATTCAAGGCTCTCTTGTTGAGTCAACCTTTTTTAGCCGCCGTCTTGGGCTTTATACAGGACAAATAAAAGTACTCTCTTGTTGAGTAAAACCCTTTCAGCCTCCATCTTGGGCTTTATACAAGATACATTCTCCCCAACGGAGTCAAAATCCTTTTCAGCCTCAATCTTAGGCGTTGTACAAGACAGAAATAACATTTTCCCCGGAAAAGTCAAACTTCCAGCCTCCTCTTAGGCTTTGTATAAAGAAAACCTCGGTTGAGTCAATTAACCTTTTAGCATCAAAGTTGTGCCTTGGTCACAACATACAAACATCAACAACTCCTCTTTAGAGATGACAAATTCTCTCGCAGCCAAAACCCTTTAGCTTCACATCTTGGGCTTTGAACAAGATACAAAACCCTTTAGCTTCACGTCTTGGGCTTTGAACAAGACACCAAAACAACCTTTTTCCTCCCATAGAATAGGAGGAACTACGATCGCTCTGATTTCCCTGTTTCGTTAAACGGAAATTCGTAGGCATAAGATTGCAAAATCTTAGCGAGCATACCAATCAAAACCCAAAATCCAGTACCCCCCATATATAAACCCAAAAGCACCAAGTCCTAACATCTTACCAAAAACCTCGCAAATGATCCAGACATTCTGATTTTTAACAAAATAAACCGAAGAGGGACCCACATCTTAATCGCATCTGTAACCTAACAGACAACTGTTCAAACTCAGTATGCAAGCAGGGTTAATTGGAGACATCTATTTCCCTTCCTTAATAAGCTCAATAGGATAAAAAATGAATCGAACTGTAGTACCCAAGCGATCGTGACTCAGGACCACAAAAATCGCGCTACAGACACCATATAAAATCTCCCTAAGAAGAGTTAATTCTCTTTTCAGCCTCCTCTTAGGCTTTGTATAATGATTTTCCTCAGTAGAGTTAGCCTCAATCTTGGGCTTTGTACAAAACAAATCATACTCTCCAGCTGAGTCAATACCATTTTACCCTCAATCTTGGGCTTTGTACAAGATAGAAAAAATATTTCCCCGAAAAAGTCAACTTTTAGCCTCCTCTTAGGCTTTGTATAATGATATCCCCCAAAGAGTCAGTCTCTTTTTTAGCCTCAATCTTGGGCTTTGTACAAGACAGATTAAACACTCTCTTGTTGAGTTAGTCTTTTCTAGCCTCCTCTTAGGCTTTGTATAAGGACTTCCCCAGTGGAGTCAATCAATCTTTTAGCTTCAACCTTGGGCTTTGATCAAGATACATACAAAAACCAACATCCCCTCAGAGGAAATCAAAAACTCTCTGCAGGAAGACATTTCTCTGTATATCACACATCAAAATAGAAAATCAAAACAAACCTTAATCCCAGATAACTGCTATAAGTGGCACACTTGTTGATTCAAAAATCCAAGTTGTAGTCCATCTCTTATCCTGGTAAATCCTCTCTTTCATCTAATTGCTGTAAGTGGCAAGCCTCTGGATTATTTACATCTACGCCACTGTCCCTCTCTTAGCATGAAAGATTCCTAAGGAAAAATGGTATTGCTCTACACTGAGTTAAAGTTTTCTCCTTCGGGACAAATCCCCTATAAGGGAAATTATGGCATTGCTGGATTCTTATATCCCAGTTAAAGTAATCCTCCTTTATAAACAGTTACCCAACAACTGTGATAGACAGAGAAGATGTCTCCCTTTAGAGATGACAAATTCTCTCCCAGTCAAACCTTTTAGCTTCAATCTTGGGCTTTGAACAAGACACAAATACAACCTTCAACTTCAATATTGGGCTTTGAACAAGACACAAATAACCTTTAGCTTTAATCTTGGGCTTTGAACCAGACACCAAAACATCTTTTTCCTCCAATAGAATAGGAGGAACTACGATTGCTCTGATTTCCCTGTTTTCTTTAACGGGAATACTTAGGCATAAAATTGCGAAATCTTAGCGAGCACACCAATCAAAAACTCTAGGTCTAGTACCTTCACACATTCATCAAAAACATCGGCAAGCCCGACATCAACAAAAACTCTCTCTCTCTCTCAAACAATCCTAAAGAAGAAACTTTCCCAACCCACAACAGATAAACACTAGTAAGTAGAAATCAGTAAGGAAAATTGCTAACAACCTGTGGATAACCACATATAGGATGGGTAATTGACAACTCCCCATTGTATAACCTGACCCTGAACTCCCCAATCTCTTTAAGCATTTGTTCAGTTAAACATTTGCATGCAAGGTTAGTTTTAGATAGCTTCCCTTTCCTTTCCAGCTTCACAGGATAAATAAGAAATTAGAAAGTAGCACCCCACTCCTACCATTGCGGTGAGGAGAAACCCAATTGCGATAAGGTGGTCGCGTCACCGACAAAAATCACATGCTACACAAGTCTAATAGTGTCTGAAATTATGTCTCAAAGAAAGTAAGACTGAACTGTTTGCGTAATTTAGGTTGTTTTAAGTTTTAAAGAGATGAAAGAACAACATCACAGTCAACTTACCCCTCTTATACTTACACTAGTTCTGGTAAACTTTGAAAAATACCCAGCTCACCAATTGTAACCTTGAAGGGGAAATCAGGAGGTAGTTCATAATGCTGACTCCCAACTTATTAAAAGGAAGGCAAAACCCTATGAGAGAGAAAAACACTCATGAAAGGTTATACCATACCCATTATACTGGCAGAAAATCCTCTTATCTACATTTGGGAGAAACACTCCCCAGTCAGATGAAAGATCAAGTTCAATCGAAGAATGATCTATAACACATTTATGAATGAAAACAGAAACGTTTCCTATATGTCGTTGTTGTAACCCTAAATTTAACCTCCCCTTTTTTCGTTTTGCATAAGCATGTGCATTCGCATTGCTGGCATACGCACTAGGATTTTCTCTCTGTGGTTTTTGTTGCAGGAATATTCAGGTTTTCAAAGCCCGATTAATCACAGCCTCACAAAGTCATCACATCATCAGTACAAGCAAAATGTAAGGGTTTCCATGCCCATTCATCAAAGCAAAAGGTTGAAAATCGGAATCATGGCCATAGTACCTTTTTCAAGAAAATTGGGCAAGTTTTGCCTGTGTTAATCAATTAACCATTTGCTATGAAAAATGTGTTAATCGATTAACAAATCCATTTTTGCAGATTTTGCTGCATTTTCATGACATCAACTTTTCCTCTACTGCTTTGGGTCTACTTGGTTTTAGTATCATGTGGAATATTCTAGACCCTTCAAGAATCCACTTGCATTTGCTACATTACATCATTTTCAATCAAGACCACCATGTAACTTCATTTCGAAGTATGCAAACTATTGGATTTTGGACTTGCATTGGGATTGCTCCACCGAGTTAGCAAATAACTAACTGAGTCAACTTCTGACTCAGTGAGTTAGATGTAACTAACTCCAAAGCTAACTCCAAAGCAAGCTCAAAAGCAAACTCCAAACCTAGCCCACTCCAAACGTCCACTCTATATAAAGAAACCTTCACATTTGTGAAAGGAGATTCAACCATTCTCACTATTTTAACTTGATCACTCTCTCATTTCTCTCAATTCTCTCTGGTTTTTTTGCAACTTCTTTACATTCATCTTCATATTCTTCCCAAACCACACACAAAAGCTCAATTTCCACCATTAGAGTGTAACAATCTTCACATGGAAATTGTTATTATCTTGAGTTAAGCCTCCACACTACTCCATTTCTACTTGGATTTCTGGATTTAGAGTAGCTTCTATTTCAATTCAAGTGATTGTTTGATAGTTTCGGTGCAAAATCGTATTCAGAGCATTTTTCGCATTTTTATCGGTTTCGTTATGATTTGATCTCAAGCTTGGAATTCTCTAGTTTTCTTTGCATATTCTCATTATATTTTTCTTACAACAATCACCAAGGCAATTCTTCGCCTTGTAGGTTGGTAATTCTTGCTCGATTTACTGCTTTCGATCACTTTCGCATGTTCGTAATGTAGTTCCGATAGCTTTTCGGTGTTAATTAATCATGTGATTGTTTGATTGTTGATCTTGATGTTTGATGCTTTCAATTGATAATTAATTGCTTCTACTTGATGTAATTTTCATGTAGAAATGCATGCCATAACATGTGGATGATTGGATAAGTGATTAGTTGTTGGAAGTGCTTTTGAAAAGCTATTTTTCTGCTTTTGGTGCAGTGTTAATCGATTAACTTGTTTATAGGCAAAACTGGTTAATCGATTAACACCTCTGTTTTATGTGTTTTTTGCTGTTTTGGAGGTGTTAATCGATTAACCAACTTAAAGGCAAGAGTGGTTAATCGATTAACACTGCTCCAGAATGACATTTTTGTGCTTTTTCAAGCTTGTTTGATATTCTTTCCTTATTTAACTTCCGTGTCGTGATATGCTTGATATTTGTGGATGTTTTATGAGTTGTTTAACTTCTATTTGAAGCATGTATGCAAACTTTCGATGCATAATTTATCGATTATGAAATTGTTTGCATTCTTGACATTGTATGATCATGTTGATTCTTGCACCCTTTTGCTTACATGATAACATGATTTGTGATGCATGCTAATTGATGTTTGGTACTGCCTTGCAAATTCATTCTTGATTGCATTAAGTTTATTCTTCATTGAGCACATTTAATTTTTGTATAATCAGTACTTTGCACGTTTGCTTTGACGATCTTTCAATTCGTTTTGAAGATTGTTGGCTTGTTTATTTCCCTTGATCAATTGATGGAAACCTTGTTTCGATTAGTTGGTCTCCCCTATCTTCTCTCTTTAGGATCTTTAGAGCCTTGTTCTCTTAATCCCCTGCTGAGTCGGAGGTTTGCACAACGCACAGGAGCACTGTACAAGTTGGCGCTGTTACTTTGTCGGTTTCAATTTCTACACTATCCTCTGAGTGCTAGAGAAGGGATAAGAGTGGAGAATTCCTACACTCATTCTGATTATTTTGGGTAGGGGACGAATGACCCTGTGCTTAAAATGATCGTCTCTATATCCAGTTATAGTATCTTTTATCCCCAGCCGACTCGATCCTTGATCACTCTTGCCCCTTTCAACCCCTCATTTGATCAATCATCATTTCCTTGGTTAAAGATCTTTGTCACCTCAGGCTAACAATCTCCTTTTGGATCAATACCCTTTCTTTTGGTCAATCACTGTTCTTTGATTCCCCATCAGAGTTGTAATCATTTTCTTTTAGTCAAGTTGTTAATAACCAAATTCTTTCACTTCCCCCAACGAAGTCGCATTTCTTTTCTTCGGTTAATCACAATCTTCCTGTTAAATACCGAATCCCTAGCGGAGCTTGCAACCTTTCCTTGGTCCTTTCCCTCTTCTTTGGTTAAACACTGCCTGCCAGCTAAACACCAATTTGCACCCTTTCTCAATTAACCACAGTCCGTCTGTTAACATACTGAGTTCCTATTAAGTTAATCACCTTCTCTTGGTTAATCACTCATTCTTTCTTGGTTGATCACATTCCTTCTATTAAAACCAATACTCCTATGAGTTAGCAACCTTCTTTTGGTTCAAATACTCGCACCTTTATGTTAACAACCTTCGCTTGGTTCCACACCAGTCTTTTGGGTCACAACCTTTGCTCGGTTCCACACCCATCCTTTGGATCACGACATTCCCTTGGTTCCACACTCGTTCTTTCGGTTAACCACTATTTATCAGTTAATATACCGAAATCCCCCCAGAGTCAAACACCTTCTTTTGGTTCAGTACTCTCTCTTCTGGTTCATCACAGCATGTCTGTTGACACCAACTCTTTCTCCCCACAGAATTGTACTATCTTTTCCTTTGGTTAACCACTGCCTGCCAGTTAATATACTGAATCTTCAGTGAATCCTACATTGTCTCGATCCAATATCCCTTACTCTCTTTGTTTCGACACCATCCCCTTTGTTTATTCCTCAGTAAAGTCACCAATATTCTTTTGCTCCTTTATCCTCTTGGTTTCGACACCATTTCTTTGTCCTATCCTCAGTAGAGTGGCCGCTTGATTGGTCACCATTTCTACTATGTTTTAGTCACTTATTCGACATAAATCCATAAAATTGGTAACACTTTATTTTGTCTTTTCATTGTTTTTTTTAGTTGCTTTTACTTTTCGTATTTTATTCTCGCATTTTATGATTTGTTGTTTTATTTCAATTATGTTGCGTTTTATGCTTTGGTTTGGTAGTTTTCGATGGTTTCAGGTCTGAGTAGAAAAGCCCAAAGGACTCTTGCGAAGAAAATGGAAGTTCCGGGAATTTAGAAGAGTTTTTGGAAGGAAGCAGAGGGCCTGACACGGCCACCCGTGTCAGCAGGTGACGCTGATTTCCTGATTTTTTCATATTTTCGCCATATGTTAAGCTGTGGGGACGCTTTGGGTATTTCCAACCGATCTGAGTGATTTTCTACTATTTAGATGAGTTTTGGCAAGAGAAAAAGGGGACTTTTAGAATACGGAAGAATTTTACGATCAGAATTGGTGCTTTCAAGGGATTCGGAGTACGGAGATTTTCATGAGCACTCGCGATTGAAGATCAAATCCATCCATTTATCTTGTAATTTCTAATTTTTCTGTTGTAATCTCTTTGAATATTATGAGCGGCTAAACCCCCCAATGCTAGAGGGTGTCCCTGAATTGCTATTGTATTGACTCTAATTTCCTTTATTTTATGAGATAAGTACTTTTTATTAATCGACTTTATTATGTGAAGTGCTTAATGCTTTTTCTATCGGACCAATGGAATTTGATTTATGGTATTTATGGTTAAGGTTTAGGTCGGACAAACCAACTTAACGCTTTTTGCATAATAATACGACAGTAGATATTGCCTAGGAATAGGGATACCTTGTAGTAACCGTAACAATCTTGTTAAAATACAATGCTTGATATTCTTCCTAAAACTGGTAAGGAATTAAGGTATAGGATGAATATCAAAGGTTTTTCTGACTAAGGAATTAGGGAAAAACATTCTTAAGATTCGGTAAGAGTTTCTTTTAAGCAATGTCTCCTCGAATAAGGATTTAGGTTAATGCAAAGCAATTCATACATCTTGCCCTAGCATGCTTTCTTGTATTGTTTAAAAGTCAATTTTATTCTTCTGCTCTCTTCTATCTCTGTAGCTAATTATTTTCAAAACAAAACCAAACCCCAAAAGAATTTTTGTTTAATTGAATCATTATCAAACTTATATTTCCTGCGCAATCCTCGAGATCGATACTGGGGATAAACCCCTATTATTATTACATCGATGAAAATAATACACTTGCTATTTTAACGATCAAGTTTTTGGCGCCGTTGTCGGGGAATGCCAAAAGTATAAGTTTAATTTTAGTTCAATTGAAATTTTGTTGCTCGTCGACTAAAATTTTATTTTTAGTTTTGTTATTATTTCATTTTATTCTGTTACTACTAATCTGCGTCTAACATTTTTATGTGAGGATAATCCTCAGCTGCTTTATCTTTTGACGCAGAAATCGAAAGAACTCTACACGCAAGGTGTAGACAAGCAAGACTGACAGCTTCTGAAGTAGAACCTTCAGTTCCAGCACCAGAAGAAGTGTCTGTTCAATCGGAGCATTCAGACTCAGGTTCAAAAATAGGTTCAGAGTTAGATAAAGACACTGTGATTATGGCTGAAATCCACCAGCAGAGAGACTCCTTAGTGATTACGGAGTAGAAAATACACCGGCGGGTCGGTTGACAATCGCAAACCAATCGGTGAATGTGACAAATTTTCAGCTATATCCGAGCACCATCACTCAACTTGAGAGGAGACCTTTCACCAGAAAGGTCAATGAAGATGCCAACAAACATTTACAAAGGTTTCTGACTATGAGTACAACTCTTAAGATATATGGGCACACCGAGGAAGCAAAAAAGTTAAGAATGTTTGCTTTCACTCTTTCGGAAGATTCTGAAGAGTGGTTCAACTCGTTACCTGCCGGGAGTATTACCACTTGGGAAGAGATGGAGAAGGCATTTCTGAATGAGTATTTTCCGGCCTCTGTTTATATCCGAAAAAGATATGATATTGTGAACTTTAAATAGAAGGACAGAGAATCACTCGGCGACGCCTACAAGAGGTTCAAGAAAATTTTGGTAGCCTGCCCGACTCACAACATGGATTAAACTGAGCAGATGCAGATGTTCGTAAATGGCATCTGGATGAAAACTAAGCAACTTATTGATACAGCTGCTGGCGGATCATCCAACTTCACCACCGCAACTGGTATCAAGAAGATTATTGAAGCTATTACGGCCAATGAACATTTGGAGTTATATGATCGAAGTGTGAGTAAACCTGAGGATGTGATTGACTTGAAGGTGGAAGATCAGATTGCTGCGGAAGTTGAAAGAAGGTTAAAGGCTATGAAAGTGGGTACTCAAAATGTGGCACAAGTTCAAACTGGTCAACCCATGAGTTGTGAGATTTGTAGTGGACCCCGTTATACTGCACATTGTGTTGCGACTCCGCAACAAATTGAAGAGATAAAATTCCTGAAGCAGAATAATCCCTACACTCAAACTTATAATCCAAGGTGGAAGAATCATCCTAACTTCTCTTGGAAATATCAAAATCAACACTAATACCCACAGCAGCAACAGGTTCCCCCAAAAGCACAATGGGAGATTGCCATTGAGAAGATGGGAGCTCATAACATGCAATTCTAGGAAGAGACCCGGAATAACCATAGGAATACCACAACCTCCATAAAAAATATGGAGGTTCAATTGGGTCATATAGCTCAACAATTTGAAAATTCTCAAGCACCAGGCGCCCTCCCAAGCGCCACAATACCAAATCCTAAGAATCATGAGAATGTCAATGTTGTTACCACAAGAAGCCGGAAAGTTGCAGCAGAAGAAGAAGGGGTAACTAATGAGTATCAGTGTATAGATGTGGATCTGGAAGTGTAAGAAAGTCAGAGAGAGCCAGAAGAAGCCAGGCCACCAATAAAGCCAACCGAAGAGAAAAGAAAAAAGGTGGTTAAGCCAAAGATAAAGTTATATACCCCTCAAGAGTGACAAAGAAGGAGACATAAGAAAAAGACTGAGAAATTCAGCTCATTATTCAAAAAGTTAGAGATTAATATGCCCTTCTTTGAAGCACTCGAACAAATGCCTCTATATAAGGAATTCATGAAGGAGGTCATTCGGAAAAAGAGACCTAGTGGAGGGGAGCTAAAAAGTATAATTGAGGAGAGCAGTGAGGGATCACAAGGTAGGGGAATTCCCATCAAACGGAAAGATCCTGGTTCTATAACAATCCCCTGTACTATAAAGGACAAAACTTTAAGAAAGTTCTGATTGATTCGAGTGCTAGCGTGAGTCTCATGCCTCTCTCGATGTTCAAAAAGCTGGGTATATGAAAAATAAGTGAAACGGGAACAAATCTGAAGTTTGTCGACCACACGACCAAGCGGTCATATGGTTTAGCAGAAGATGTGCTTGTGACTATTGATAACTTCAGTTATTCAATGGACTATGAGATCATTGATCTTCCTGAGAATGGGGAGACGACTATCATACTGGGTTGACCATTCTTGAGGACTAGTCGGTGCAGTGTGGATATTGAAGCTGGTACTCTAACTTTGAAATATTTTGAGGAGGAAATAACCTTAAAAGTGTTGGAGTTCGAGAAGCAAGGTCAAGAGGAAAGTCACCACTCCTCAGTAAGAATGGCCCGAACAATGGAAAAGAGAAAAATCTCAAAACCATCTCATGAAAAAGTCTCTAGAATAATCCACAAGGTTGCAGCATCTGAGTCATCTGTTGCACACAACACGACTCCAAAATCCAGAAGTCAAGAAGAGGAAGAAACATCTAAGGAAGGATGTGGAAGTTGGATGGGAGTTGAATCACAATGTAGCTCTTGTCTCCGAGACTGACCGTTCCTCTGTTACGGAAAGGTTAAGCATCAAAACTTGTAAGTTGAAGTATCCCCCATAACATTGGGGAGTGACCCGTCGAGCCATGCGACGTTAAACAAAGCGCTACGTGGGAGGTAACCCACGTTTTTAATGATTGAGCATTTTCTTTTTATTGTTTATTTTGTTTAGTTTGTAGGTAAAATACGAGACCTTACAGCTCCAAGCTATGATGTAGCAATTGGTGTTGCATTACCTTCCGCCTCCTCGGTAAGGATCTCTGTGAGTATCCCTCTCTCTACCTTGTCCGTAAACATTGAGGTCAATGTTTGGTTCAAGTGTGGGGGGTTTTTTCATTGTTTTTTTTATTTATTTCTTTCTGTATTTGTTTCGGTTATTTATTTTCTTTACCTTTTTGCTATGATGTTTATGTTTTGTTTATTTTTTGTATTACATAATTGTGGTGTATTTGCCGGATGAGTGATGAGACTTGTACCAGTGGATGAAAAGATGCAACCCCTACTTGCTCTCTAGGAAGCTCCCAAAAGTTGATACTGCTGAAGAAGATGATCGGAAACAACTTTCTGACACTGAACTGATACTGGAGTACTGTGCACCTGAGACGGAGATGAAGCTACATCACACTAGAGGTACTTTGGAACTTGTTAAGCTATACCCAACATGGTTAGATACAAAAAGCCAAACACATAGTCATCATGAGAGTTTATTCAGGTATGTCTCTATCACTCCGAGTTTACGTATTTTCTGTTGGAATTTCACTGCACACTTATACACACTGAGGCACTTGTTTTCTTTTAACCTCGAGCCTTTCTAGCCATCCCATTTATGTTATCCCTTGTTAACCCCACTCGAGCCATTTACCCTTTGTTTGTCTTATTACCACATCATTAAACCATAAGCCTAAACACTTTCCTACCCTGCTCAGATAAGTGTTGTCAGTTATTGATCTGTGAAAAATTTTAAGTTTGGGGTTGTGACATCTATAATAACTAGGTAAGTGCAATTGAAACAAAAGAGAAAAAAAAAAGAAAAAGAGGTTTGTGATTGAAAAAGAAAAAAAAAAGGAGTTTCGATTGAATTATCAAAAGAAAAAAAAAGAAGAGAATATATAAGAAAAATGCACTTACCTAGTGGAGATTTAGTTTGAAAATTAAAAAGATAAGATCAATAGAAATACTTGTGTAGGAACTAAAAATCCAACTGGAAAGATGTCTGATACCCCTGATCATGAATAGTACAAAATAACACAGTGACAAGAATGACAACACTGATTCTGAGCCCAAAACCATTTGTTTTCCCATTTTCTTGTTTATCCCGCCTTGACCCTAAGCCCCATTACAACCCGAAAAGACCTCAAAAAGTGTGTGTGGTGTGTGAGAGAGATGAAAATAGATTGTATTCAAGCTTACGAGTCGATATTGCATGCTTTGACATTTGAGAATGAACAGTTTAACCCTGAGAGATTTTGGTGAGAGTTTGAAAAAGCTGACAGGTAAAGAGGTACTTTGATGTGGAAGTGTAGCGGAACGTCAAATCGGGGAGGAAGGAAACGTTAAAAGGAAAGTGAAAAGAGATTTGCGAAAATCTCAGCGGTATTGTGGTAAGATGATTGTGAATACTTTGGGGGTGACCTATCTGCTGTCTCGAGCATTGCTTGAGCATTACCGGAAGATCATATATTGGATCTTCGACTCCTTTATACTCTTTTATTTAATCCCCTTCCACCTTGAATCATCGAAAAGCTGGCGCCATTCGAACATTCAGGTCCAAGAGGATTAAATAGGGGCAGCTGTCGTAACCCAAAATTTGACCTCCCCTTTTTGCCTTTTGCATAAGCATGTGCATTCGCATTGCTGGTATACGCACTAACATTTTTTCTCTATGGTTTTTGATGCATGAATATTCAGGTTTTCAAAGCCCAATTAATCACATCCTCACAAAGTCATCACATCATCAATACAAGCAAAATATAAGGTTTTCCATGCCCATTTATCAAAGTAAAAGGTTGAAAATCGGAATCATGGCCATAGTACATTTTCCAAGTAAATTGGGCAAGTTTTGCCTGTGCTAATCGATTAACCATTTGCTAGGAAAAATGTGTTAATCGATTAACACATGCATTTTAGCAGATTTTGCTGCATTTTCATGACAACAACTTTTCCTCTACTCCTTTGGGGTCTACTTGATTCTAGTATCATGTGGAATATTCTAGACAGTTCAAGAATCCACTTGCATTTGCTACATTACATCATTTTCAATCAAGACCACCATGTAACTTCATTTCGAAGTATGTGAACCATTGGATTTTGGACTTGCATTGGGATTGCTCCACCAAGTTAGCAAATAACTAACTAAGTCAACTTCCGACTCAGTGAGTTAGATGTAACTAACTCCAAATCTAGCTCCAAAGCAAGCTCCAAAGCAAACTCCAAACCAAGCCTACTCCAAACCTCCACTCTATATAAAGAAACCTTCACATTTGTGAAAGGGGATTCAACCATTCTCACTATTTTCACTTGATCACTCTCTCATTTCTCTCAATTCTCTCTGATTTTTCTGCAACTTGTTTACATTCATCTTCAACTTCTTCCCAAACCACACACAAAAGCCTAATTTCCACCGTTAGAGTGTAACAATCTTCACATCGAAATTGTAATTCTCTTGAGCTAAACCTCCACACTAATCCATTTCTACTTGGATTTCTGGATTTACAGTAGCTTCTACTTCAATTCAAGTGATTGTTTAGATCGTTTCGGTGCAAAATCGTATTCGGAGAATTTTTCCCGGTTTTATCAGTTTCGCTCCGATTTGATCTCAAGCTTGGAATTCTCTAGTTTTCTTTGCATATTCTCACTACATTTTGCTTATAACAATCACCAAGGCAATTCTCCGCCTTGTAGGTTAGTAATTCTTGCTCGATTTACTGTTTTCAATCACTTTCGCATGTTCGCAATGTAGTTCCGATAGTTTTTCGATGTTAATTAATCATGTGATTGTTTGATTATTGATCTTGATGTTTGATGCTTTCAATTGATGATTAATTGCTTCTACTTAATGTAATTTTTGTGTATAAATGCATGCCGTAACATGTGGATGATTGGATAAGTGATTAGTTGCTAAAAGTGCTTTTGAAAAGCGGTTTTTCTACTTCCGGTGGAGTGTTAATCGATTAAACTGTTTATAGGAAATACTGGTTAATCGATTAACACCTCTGTTTTATGGGTTTTTTGCTGTTTTGGAGGTGTTAATTGATTAACCAACTTAAAGGTAAGAGTGGTTAATCGATTAACACTGCTCCAGAATGCCATTTTTGTGCTTTTTCAAGCATGTTTGATATTCTTTCCTCATTTAACTTCCATGGCTTGATATGCTTAATATTTGTGGATGTTTTATAAGTTGTTTAACTTCTGTTTGAAGCATGTATGCAAACTTTAGATGCACGATTTATCGATTATGAAATTGTTTGCATTCTTGACATTGTATGATCATGTTGATTCTTGCACACTTTTGCTTACATGATAACATGATTTGTGATGCATGCTAATTGATGTTTGGTACTGCCTTGCAAATTCATTCTTGATTGCATTAAGTTTGTTCTTTATTGAGCACATCTAATTTTTGTATAATCAATACTTCGCACGTTTGCTTTGACGATCTTTTGATTCGTTTGGAAGATTGTTGGCTTGTTCATTTCCCTTGATCGATTGATCGAAACCTTGTTTTGATTAGTTGATCTCCCCTCTCTTCTCTCTTTAGGCTTTTTAGAGTCTTTTTCTCTTAATCCCCTACTGAGTCAGAGGTCTTCACAACGCACTAGAGCACTGTACAAGTTGGCGTTGTTACTCTGTCGGTTTCAATTTACGCACTATCCTCTGAGTGCTAGAGAAGGGATGAGAATGGAGAATTCCTACACTCATTTTGATTATTTTGGGTAGGGGACGAATGACCATGTGCTTAAAATAATCGTCTATATCTCCAGACTATAGTGTCTATTATCCCCAGCTGAGTCGATCCTTGATCACTCTTGCCCCTTTCAACCCTTCCTTTGATCAATCACCATTCCCCTGGTTAAAGATCTTTGTCACCTCAGGTAAACAAACTCATTTTGGCTCAATACCCTTTCTTTTGGTCAATCATTGTTCTTTGATTCCCCATCAGAGTTGTAATCATTTTCTTCGGTTGATTACAGTCAAGCTGTTAATAACCAAATTCTTTCACTTCCCCCAATTAAGTCACATTTCTTTTCTTCGGTTAATCACAGTCTTCTTGTTAAATACCGAATCCCTAGCGGAGTTTGCAGCCTTGCCTTGGTTCTCGCCCTCTTCTTTAGTTAAACACTGTCTGCCAGTTAAACACCAATTTACACCCTTTCTCAGTTAACCACAGTCCGTTTGTTAACATACTGAGTTTCTATTGAGTTAATCACATTCTTTTGGTTAATCACTCATTCTTTCTTGGTTGATCACAGTCCTTCTGTTAAAACCAATACTCCTGTGAGTTAGCAACCTTCTTTTGGTTCAAATACTCATACCTTTGGGTTAGCAACCTTCGCTTGGTTCCACACCCGTCCTTTGGGTCACAACCTTTGCTCGGTTCCACACCTGTCCTTTGGATCACGACCTTCGCTTGGTTCCACACCCATTCTTTCGGTTAACCATTGTTTATCAGTTAATATACCGAAATCCCCCCAGAGTCAAACACCTTCTCTTAGTTCAGTACTCTCTCTTCTGGTTCGTCACAGCCTGTTTGTTGACACCAACTCTTTCTCCCCACAGAATCGTACTCTCTTTTCCTTCGATTAACCACTGCCTGTCCGTTAATATACCGAATCTTCAGTGAATCCTACTTTGTCTAAATCCAATATCCCTTACTCTATTGGTTTCGACACCATCCCCTTTGTTTATTCCTCAGTAAAGTCACCAATATTCTTTTGCTCCTTTATCCTCTTGGTTTCGACACCATTTCTTTGTCCTATCCTCAGTAGAGTGGCCTCTATTCTCGTGTTTGTCTTTCTTGGTTTTGACACCATTCTTTTGCATTCCCCAGTGGAATCCTACGTAGGCTCTGAACTCCTCATTGCACTATGAGGATACGTAGGCACGAGATTACGAAATCTTGGCGATCTACCTTCTTTTTCGTGTCCCCTGGTTCCATGAACTACGGAGCTTTGATTTTCTCATTGCACTATGAGGGTACGTAGGCACGAGGGCCCTAATCCTCTGCGAGCCCTTTCTTTGTTTCTTCTCTTCCCTCTTTTTAGTTAGAAGTCTTTAGATAGATAACTCATTAGAGCCTAGAAGCAAGCGAAATGGTTTCTGTCGAGTACGACGGATGCTTAAGGTGATAGTCCTTCCTTTCGCATAACCAACCCCCTTACCCATTTCTCTTCCCCTTGGGTTTTATCGATATTTTCCTTGTCCTTTGGGACTAAATAAAGTTCGGTGGCGACTATGTTGTATCTTTGAGTGTGCGATTAACTCAGGTATAATCCTGCTAGCTTTAGGCTTGTGTTGGACAAGTGACTTCAAGAAAAAGAGGGAGGTGAATTGTGATATTCAAAATTTGTGACTAATTTTATCCTTTCTTAATCAAGATCCTATTAGTGATTTTTAGGTGAGTAATCACAACAGAAATAAAATGTTGAAAAGTAAGTTGCAGAAAATAAAAGGATAAGGTTAGAAAGATTGCACCAGATATTTATATAGGTTTGGTCGAACATTGTCCTAGTCCTGTCCCCAAGAGGTCTTCTTGAGAGTTTCACCATAGACTTTGAGCTTTTGAAGGTTATTCCTACGTACGTGAATACAATATGATCATGAGATTTTAACAGACTTATCCTCAACCAAATGAAAACTTTTAATTTAGGCTAAAATCCAAATAAAGTTTCTCATAATGCTTTCAAAAAAAGTGACAAAAATTACACAATTGAGAAACTAAGGGAGTCAAAATTGCAAGTAAGCCTCATTTAGTTACTTTACAAAGTGTAATAATGGTTTTTTCTTGTTTATATAGTAGGAAAAAAGGTAATGGATTGAAGTCGAGATTAAATCAGAGATCACAAAAAAATAACATTCATAGTATCTATATTATATTTTAAATATAATGATTAAACATATATTTTAATCAATTATATATAATGAATGGTATTTTATGATTTATGATTAAATAAAAATATATTAATAACAATGATTTCGAAACAAAAATGATTTATCAAAATATTCAAAGGCATGTACAACATGGATTTTACAAAATAATTTAATAAAGAAACAAAGAACATATGAGAAAGTCAATTTCACCATAACTCCCGGCTGACCTCAGTTTTATTTTTTGTTTATGTTGTAACAGAATTAACAAATAAGTTTTTCGCTAGTGGTGAATACTTAGTCAAAGGGGAAACATATGAGAAACGAATCGTGTGGTTGCATCAAACTTTGAAAGTATATTATATAAGAGAAATATAGCACAGAAGTATATATGTTATTACACGATAACACAAACAATTTGCATCATGTTGCGCCTCTCCATCTTTACTTTCTTGTTATTATCCCTTTATTTTCCAAATTCCACCAATGGTAAAAATGATCAAAACAACTTAGATATAAGATCAAGAGCACTTATAAGCCACCATGTTAAGTTTTTAGATAACAGAAAAAAGCTATTGGAAGATGAAAATCTCCCACTTCATGGCAGAAAGCTTGGGTTTGAAATAAAGAAGAAGAAGAAGAAGAAAAAGAAAGATAAAGATGGGAAATCATTGGCAAATCGGAGTGGAATGTCCATATTCCATGCTAGCTTCATATTTTGTATTTCGCTTTTGGTTTCTTTCATCCTTATCTAATTAAGCATACGCCTTGTTACTCATTTCTTTTTATAAATAATATAATAAACTCTCTTTTTTTTATCTTTGTTTGGTATTTTGCATTTTTGTGGTTATGTACAAATTTTGTTATCAATTTTTACTGGAATTTATATTTAGAATTTATTATATGGAGAGTACTAGAAACATTCATTTTTTATACGATGAAATATATGTGGGTCCTTTATTTTAGAAATGGGTCCCATATAAAGTGGTGGGATTCACATGTGTTTTAATCAATAAAAGAGTGAGTGTTAGAGAGGATGTTAAAAAAAGAATGTTCTTAGCATTCCTCTTCATAATATATTATGTTATATGATGTTACAAAACATCACAATTTCTTACTTAAAAAAAGCATATAAGTGTACGAACTTAACACAATTATAAAATATATATGTACGGTATCATAATACAATGATTACATAAGTTAAAGTAAACAATGAAATTTTAAACATAAGATATTAAACATTCGTGTTTTGTTACTATGCATACTATTAAAAAACTATAACTACATAGTTAAATATCACAATATTATAATTAGAACCCAAATTATATATAATTATGAATTAGTTGTTCAGAAGTAATAACACAAACATAAACCAATCATTATTGTGCAAATATAACCAAAATACATTAAATTACATAATCACATAAACTAGACAACATATAAGATAAACAACACAAACTTAATAAAAAAATAGATAAAAACATATATAGCTCATGGAAATTTATTGTAATTTTGCGGAAAGCTAATAAGAGTATTAAAATGCAAATATTAGTTATAGTAATGAAATGTATGCATATTTAAAATAACACTAATGTATTTAATAATAAAAATGTGATTAAAGTTAAAAACATGAAATGCTTTGGTCTTCCGTGTCATGTTTGGGGTGAACGATTCATTAAGTTTGTATCTGGACGAGTTGGCGAATACATTCGTTGTGATGCTGAAACTAAAGGAAGGATAACCTAGACGTTGCTCAATTTTTTATCAAAACGAAATTCTCCATTAATCTGAATGAAATATTCAATGTGGAGATTAACGGAAAAGTATGTAGAATTAAACTCGTCAAAGATTTTCATGGGCCCAAACGAATTGTTGTAAGGAAGAAAAAAGGAGTGGTGAGTGAGTCAGAACTATCAAACACGGAAGATGAAGACGACACGTGGGAAAGTTCAGAGGAAGTGTCTAGGAAACATGATTCAAGGGGAAACGGTCATATTGAAAATTCCAATAAAATAGGGGAGGTAGATGCGGCGGAAAAGGAGACAAGGTCAGTGAAAGCTGATGGAGGAGCAAGGGAGGTGATTAGGAATCGTGTAGAAGGAGACGTGTTAGGTGAAAAGGTAGGTTTTGGAAGTAGTGAGATAGAAAAAGGTGGAGTCATAAGGGACAGGTGTTCAAAAATATCTCTAAATATTCAAAACGTGGAGTTTGAAAGGAATGTGGATAAGGCTTTGACCTAGGCGAATACTGAAGGTGGAATTCTGATGGTGGGCCCAAATCAGTGTGGTGAGCAAGGCCCAAACAGTGTGTCTTCAGATCCAATTTCTCCTATTGTGTTTGTGCCTTTGAGGCAGGGGCTAGGCCCATCTTCTAAGAAAAATAAGTTATTGAAGGATATTTATGAGAACATGAAAATCCCTTTCACCCCATCGTATTTCTCAACTTTGATTCATCAACAAAAATTTCGTAAACCAAAGCTGATGTATATGGAAAAGGATCAGGATAGTAACCATACTATATCGGTAGAGGCATATGCATCTTCTCGCTACTATGGAGGCTTCATCCTGTTCTGCGATTCCATCATTGACAATGATTTCAATCAGGGTAATTAGAGAATAAAGAAATCGATTGAAGACGTTCTCGTGAAAGTCTGGCAATCAATTAAAGAGCTAGGCATTAAAGGAGATGAAGCCGATGAATTTTTTGAAAGAATCATAAGGATTTTGGAAGAACGTGACAGAAGAACATATGAAGATAAGTTGGAGGCGGAAATCAGAGTCTCGTGAATCTGGTTTCTTTTAACGTGCGTGGGTGTGGATCCTCTCTTAACCGTATAAGGATTTATTGAATGCGGTATAGTGGCAAGTGTCATACCCCAAATTTTGACCACTAAGATTCCCATCATTGTGCAAATCATCATCACATATATGGATGGACCATTATACTTCATTAGTCTCCCCAAAGATGGGTGAGCATTCACTACAATCAAACTTAGGGTTTCAAGCCCTCTCAGAGCTCTTAGACAAAGGATCAATCAAGGAATTACATGATCTTCAACTTGTATAAACCTCTCAAATATCCAAAATGGATCAAGAGGTCTCCCACCTCAAGGATTAAGCACAAGGCTGCAACAGTCCAAGTGGATCAAGCCTTAAGATCGCCAGGGTAACCAAATTAGGGTTTTGGTCGACCAAGACCTCCAGATGGAATTTTTCATCTGGGCATGAGCCAATGCTTCAAAGCATAACTCAAGATACTCCAAGGGACCTCATAAACCCAATCATCAAGTCAATTTAGCCTAAGGGGGTGCATTCACCAAAAATCAGGAATTAGGGTTTCTTGACCTAATTTACCCCTAAGATGACTTTTGGGACAAAACATGAGCCAATACCTCAAGACATGATTTGAGGATCTCAAATAAACCACATTGATCCATTTGCAACAATGGATTGATCCAAGAAACTTGATTCACAAGCTTCAATTTCATCAGGACCACAATTAGGGTTTCGAGGGAAAAGTCAACTGTACCTTTGACTTTTAACTAAGACATGCTCCCAAACCTTGGGACATGATTCAATACACCCTATAACATCTATGAAATCAATCCATCAAGTTTGATTTAGGTCAAGGACTTGATTTCATAGAGGATCGCACAGTTTGGAGTTCATCTGACAAAAAGTCAACTGTAAACAAAAGCCAACTTTGACTTTTTGAGGTTTTTCACAATTATGGTTCTTTAACCCTAAAATGATGTTAATGTGTGATTTGAATCATCATTCATCAAGAAAAATCAAGAAAAGTGGGATAACTTGTTAAAGGGGTAACCATAAAAACTTAGAAATTTTCTAAGTTATGGAACAAAGTGGTTAGGGTAGCAACTTTGGAGGATCATATATCCTAAACCACAAGGCCATTTTTCCTCATTCAAAGCTGGATTTGTAGCTCTCATGGCCCTCTACAAAAGCTTCAACTACACCTCCTTCCAATTCATCATGGATTTTGAGTTAGGGTTGGGTCAAAATGGCTGAAAACATGAAATGTCACTTTTTCCAACACTTAGTGAAATTTTCACTAAGTCAGAATCTGTTTCACTTTTTCCAAAACGTAAGGGCATTTTTCACTTGGATCCAAAAAGTGTCAAAACAAACTATGATCACACATATGTTGTATCATATGAGGGCTTTCCAAAATGACCAAGAACTTCACTAAACTCAATCTGAGCAAGAGGTTATGACAGTGGCAATATGCCTTGCTGCAACTGTCATAACAAGGCAGATTTGGCGATTTTGCTCGATTTGCTCAAATTTTGTAAAGGGCAAGCAAGTTTATCCATCTGAACACCTCAAGGGGGGACCAAGGAGGAACCAACTCTGATCCATAAGCCTCCCAAGTCTTTGGAACCAAAAGTAGCATGCCAAACCTAGAAATGCCTAAAAGAGGGACATGACTCCAATTTTGTTTTGGAGCATTCAATGGATGCACCAAAGTGGCATGGACTGAGTCTCTTCCAACTGAATTCAGTCAAGACTTATCCAACAACTAGGGAACCACAACTATGTGCTCTAACCTCTAGTCAATGGCTAGAGGAGACTTGGATTCTCATTGATCAACATTTGCCAAACTTCTGCAGCAGTTGCCATTCACTATTGCAGCCAAAACAAACTTGACACACTATAAATAGAGCTCATTTTTGGTCAGTTTGAGTACACCAAAGCCATCAAACATATGCTTTCCTCAAAATCACTTTCTCTAGGCAAAAATACCTTCTTTAGCAAGGTAACTCTGAGTTTTTTAGTTAGAGAGCATTTCCATCACAACTCATGATCCAAACACATCCAATATGTCATATCTAAGCTGTTCAAACTCTCACAAGTGACCTGTAACACCAAGATCTCAAAGTCCCCTCTCAAAACCTCAAAATAGGACTTTGGGGCATTTTTCAAGCCACGTCTTGAATCAGTCACTTTCCAAACCAGATAAAACCTCAAACACACTCCAAATATCATCCTTGAATTGTCCCAAATGGTTCCCCACATCTGGAACACCATTTGAGAGAGTTGCTATTTTGGTCACTTTTGCCCCTTTTGCAAGAAAGGGCCAGTTTCCATTCCTGAGGTTTCTAGCTGGTTCCAACCACTTTAAAAGCTTTTAAGGGATCATTTAAGGGTGTCCAAAGAATCAAAACATTTCTGGAACAAAGCACTTGGTAAATAGCCCAAAAGCTCCAAAGAGAGGGAAGCATCACAACTTGAACTCTCTGAAATATGCCTTGCTTTGAAGCCCACTTATCATGCATCTCTTATACATGTAATATGTGTTGTGTTTGCACCAATTTATCATGTTATTCACACCTGTACCAAGAGGTAGAACAGAAAATGCAAAACATGGCCTATTTCAAAACCACTATCGGGTTTTGAGGAGGATTTATTTTCTTGAAAAACCACTACCACCATTGGATTCCTTAGGAAATTCTAGGCCAGATACATATAAATTTTGTCTCCATCCATGGAGAAATGAGAAAGTTATGGCATTCACGTTTCTAGCCAAAATCTTGCCTTGCCTTGCCTTGGGCCAGGCCAAAAACAAGGCAAGCCTTGCATATTTGTGGTTGTGTTTCAATACACGGATGTATCACCACCCCAATGGTAAGGCGCACATGCTTCACACAAGAGGTCTGGGGTTCGAATCCCCCTCGCCCCAGACCCCCTTTTTAATGCTTTTTCCACTTTTTTTTATTATTTTTCATATTATTTTTAATGATTTGAAAAATTAATAACTCCCTCAATTTTAATTATTTTTTATTGGTTCTTTTTGAAAAAAATCACAAAAATGTTGAAATATTTTATTCCATAAAAAAATCAAGTTTATATTATTTATTTAATATAGTTGGTATTTTTGTGAATAAATTCACTTTTAATTGATTTTTAAACATTTTAAAATTGAATTCTCATGTTGAAAATCAAAACCAAATGAATTTTAATTCATCTTGTGATTAAAACATCATTTTTCAAACCTCAACCAAAAATCACAAGTTGTTTATTCAAACTTATTTGGTATTTTATCATTTTTTATTGATTTTCCTTGAGAATTTACTTTTAAAATGATGAAATTAGGGTTTCCTTGATTTTCATCCAAACAAAACTTTTAAATAATCTTTGGGCCTCTAGTAGAGTGTAAGACCCAACCCTTTTTGAAAAACAAAAAATTTTGGGCCTCAGTGTATTGTATAAGTCCCGATACCATCAAAAAGTTCGGCGCGATCATCGCCTTTTTAACAAAAACCCATGGGCCTCTCCTTGAGTTGTAAACCTCATCTCTTGTACAAAAATAACCTCTTTGGGCCTCTAATAAAGTGTAAGACCCAACCCCCTTTTAACCAAAACTTTTTGGGCCTCAGACATTGTATAAGTCCATCAGCGTTAAAAGAAAAATCTCGGCGCAATCGCCAGTTCAAAAATCAAATCATCTAGGCCTACCCTCGTGTTATAAGCCCCATTCCTTTTCTTTAAATACCTTTGGGCCTCTTGAGAGAGTGTAAGACCCACCCCTTTGTACATAAAACCTTTTTGGGCCTCAGTCACTTGTATAAGTCCCTGTACAAATCCAAAACAACAGTGCAATCACTGATAAAACCTTGGGCCTCTCCTTGAGCTATAAGCCCCAACAATCTTTTCAAAACACTTTCTCCT
The DNA here is from genome assembly GCA_022829125.1 of Lathyrus tuberosus. Taxonomy (NCBI): domain Eukaryota; kingdom Viridiplantae; phylum Streptophyta; class Magnoliopsida; order Fabales; family Fabaceae; genus Lathyrus; species Lathyrus tuberosus. The sequence goes on from JALAZF010000311.1 coordinate 6,612,114, forward strand.
TTGATTTTGAATCCAAATATATGTTGTTATCCAACTTTCTTTGTTGAACGACTAACAAAACAGCATGGAAGTTCTACATCGGGTAAGTGTTTATCCGCTTTCATTTACCGCTTTCATATGTACATAACTCTATTGTGGGGTTGTTTCACTGTAAGTATTCTTTCACATCCTTTTATTTACTTGTCACATATCCACTGTGTAATACTAGTATAGTTATTTAGAGCTTCCCCGGCAACTACGTCTAGCACTAGGTAAAGCCCTGCTGGTCACTCTTAGATACAAACAAAACTAGATCCCCATAGGATTACCAGATACAGTCTTCCCTCCTCTTGGGGTTAAACAATATGGAAACGTGAAAGGCAGCATTCTCGGTGAACCCTTTCTCAGACTGACACCCTTAGAAATTGTAAAAGAAACTCTAACTCCCCAGAGATGATCTTTTTTCTGTGAATGGCATCTCTTGAGTTTCTTCCAAATCCTTGAACTTTCCTGGCTTGATCTATTCTCGATGAATAGCATGTCTTGAACTTCTCTTGGTTTGGGGACCCACAGGCTTCCTAAAAGCATCCCCGCCTCCTCTTGGGCGTTGTACAAGGACCCTTCGGCTTCTTAAAATTTCTCATGCCTTCTCTTGGGCTTAATACAAGGACCCTGACGACCTCTTAAAGGTATAAGACAGAACTTAGTCATCCTTTGCTAGAGCAGTATTTCCAGCGTCAAAACTCCAGCCATTTGTAGGGTTGATACTCATCCCTTAATGCTCGTGCCTCCTCTTAGGCATAGTACAAAAGATAAAACTCTAGGCTTGGACAGTCTACACCTCTTGAGTCTCAAAGACATTCTCAAGAAACCCAATCTCTCTCATGAGAGTTCCCCGCACTTAGACCTGCCTGGGAATCTCAGTGACCTTCGGCAGTAGGAAAGCCTCCTCTTGGGTTTTGTACAAAAGATCCTCCCCAGCGAAGCTAACTGTTAGTTCTTGGATTGGCTGGAATTTTGGTAAAACAAAGTATGTTCAATGTTGATGTCAAGGTGGTGATGTTGCAACATTGAGTCTTAACACTGGGCTGTGTTAAGTGTTTAAATTGCTGAAGTTTAGATGTCTGATGTCACATGCGATGTTATGACATTAGATCTGCAGAATTAATAACATCAGGTTGTGATGTTGTTAGGGTTTGCGTGTTAGCTAGAATTGTGGAGAGCAAGCTGTCTCATTGGATGCGAATATCTTGGGTTAGATATTCTTCGCTGCATAGGAGATCTGGTACAGATTTGTAGGAGATTTAAAAGGTTGAAGATTTGAAAATATTTTAGGAGAAAATCTGTTTTGAATATTCAGTTTTAAATAACAAATCAAGTCAGATATTGTAGCAGTCCAAGCCCAATTCAGGTGGCTATATAAAGCGCACAAGACCAAAGGAAAAGGTACAGAAATACAGAGAGAAGATCAAGAGCAATAGGCTGAGAGTCTTGAGTATATTGTACGAGTTTTGTATACACCATTCTAGGTTGAATTGGTGGGTCGTTTTCTGTCCTCTCTTAGAAGCTGTGAAGTAATAGAGAGTTATTACTTGATCAAAGCTGTGAAGTAAGATCAAGGTTGCTCAAAGAGGGTGTTCCTTGAGTATTGTTTTTAGGGATTGAGTAGCGTTCTCATATCTAAGTGGTTTCTTAGGTAGAAAGTCACTAGTAGGAATTAAGTTTAGGAGACTGTCAACTGGGTTGTTGAGTTTGTAAATTAATTCTACAAGTAGTGAATTTCATCCCTGGCTTGGTAGCCCCCAGACGTAGGTAATTAGACCGAACTGGGTGAACAATTTGGTGTGTTATTCTGCTGTTTATTTTGTCCATTGTGCAGAGTGTGTTGTTGTGACATTGCACCTTAACGTCACACATCTGATACCAGAATTTCAATTGGTATCAGAGCAGGCATCCTGTCTGTCTCTGGGTGAGATCTAGGGAAGTTACTTTCTGGTGTAAAGATGGACAAAGAAGTTGGAGGATTCGTCAACAGACCCCCTATTTTGGATGGATCCAATTATGACTATTGGAAGCCAAGGATGGCTACTTTCTTAAAATCCTTGGACAGCAGGGCATGGAAGGCTATTATTAAAGAGTGGAAAGCACCTGTTGTGTATGAGAGAGATGACGCTGGCAAAGATAAAGAAGGCACCTCAAAGCCAAAGCCTGAAGAAGAATGGACCAAGGAAGAAGATGAGCTTGCCCTTGGTAATTCCAAAGCTCTAAATGCAATCTTCAATGGAGTGAATAAGAATATTTTCAGGTTAATCAATACCTGTGAAGTTGCTAAGGAAGCATGGGATATTTTGAAGGCCACTCATGAAGGTACATCTAGAATTAAAATGTCAAGACTTCAGATTCTAACATCAAAATTTGAAAGCCTGAAGATGAAGGAAGATAAGACTATTCATGACTTCCACATGAATATTCTGGAGCTAGCTAATGCATCCAGTGCTCTTGGTGAAAAAATGTCAGATGAAAAGCTTGTAAGGAAGATCCTTAGGTCCCTTCCTAAGAAGTATAAGATGAAGGTAACTGCCATTGAAGAATCACAAGACATTAGCAAGATGAGAGTTGATGAGCTCATTGGATCTCTTCAAACTTTTGAGCTTGGGTTAGATGAGGAAGAACCAGAAAAGAAGCCAAAGAGTATAGCCTTGGTGTCAAATGATCAAGAAGAAAAAGGAAATAGTTCTGAATCCCAGGAGGATATATCTCAGGCCATAGTTATGTTGGGAAGACAGTTCAACAAAGTGTTTAAGAGGATGAACAATAACTCCAGGCCTAATGTCAAGAACATATCTTCTGACATCAGCAAGTCAAAAGAGAAGGATGAAGAGAAAACTGCCCAAGATAAAGGAGTTCAGTGCTTTGAGTGTGAAGGGTATGGACATGTCAAGAAAGAGTGTCCCACCTTCTTGAAAAAGCAGAAGAAGGGCATGACAGTTTCCTAGTCTGACTCTGATAGTGAAAGTGAAGGTGAGTCAGCAAAGCATGTTAGAGCTTTGACAGGAACTGTTGTCTCTGATGATGATTCTAGTGATGGAGAAATAACCTTTGAGGAACTAGCTTCTACTTATCAAGAGCTTTGCCTAAAGAGTGCTGAAATCTGTCAAGAAAACAAGAGTCAAAAGGAACAGATCGCTCAGCTTGAGACTGCTAAAGCTGATTTGGAAAACTAAGTCTCACTGGTCAAAGCTCATCTTGAGCATATGACCAAATCTGTTAGGATGCTGAGCTGTGGTACAGACACACTTGATAAGATCCTTCAGACAGAAAAAGTGGCTGGTGATAAGTCAGGTATAGGATTTGTGGCTGAGAAAAAGGTTTATGCTGAAGCAAGCACTTCAGGAACAAAGGAGGAGGTGTCCCAACCAATGTCTCAAACAAAAAGACAGGATCCTACCCCTAAGAAGATTGTCCAGCCTCAGAATGTTGAGAAAAAGAATGGTCCCCATCAGAGGAAGATGCAGCTTCGAGGAGCTAGTCAGTATATGCCTTCCCAATATCACAAGAGCATGCAAGCTGCAAGGTTCAAACAGAACTTGTCTCATCAGATGTCTCAACATCAAGAAAACTAGTATGGATATGGATACAACAATGTTGTGCCTCATCACTATGGAATAAGGAAGTCTCATCACCATAGGAGACAGCCTAGGAGACAGCATCCTCAGTACAGAAGAAGACAATCTAACTATGGAAGAAAGAGACAACATTATGGGTGGCAGCCACATCATTATCATCAAAGTGGCAAAAGATTTAACCACTTTAGAGATGACAGAGTAAGATGCTTCTATTGTGGTAAGGTTGGACATATGCAGTCCTCGTGCTTCAAGCTCCATGGTTATCCAAATTCAGTTCCTCAAACCAGACAGAAGGAGGTCAGATCCAAAGTTGCTAAACAATGGGTTCCTAAAGCTCAGGTCACGTGTTTATTGGCTCATACCTCAGATGGACATGCTGCCATGGATGTATGGTACTTTGACAGTGGATGTTCAATGCACATGACTGGATCAAAGGAGCAGTTGGTGGAGTTTAATCCTTGCCATGCAAATAAGGTTGTGTTCGGCAATGGATAAAAAGGAGTAGTAGAAGGAAGTGAAAGAGTGAAGAATCTTGATGGTCTTACTCTTGATAGTGTGATCCTTGTCCAAGGTTTGAAGGCTAATCTGATTAGCATAAGTCAGTTATGTGATGAAGGTTACAAAGTTAACTACACCAAAGATGTGTGTGTGGTATCTGGTGAGCATAATCAAGTTGTTATGAAGGGTGCCAGAACCAAAGATAACTACTATCAGTGGATTTCCCTTGAAGGTAATTCAACTAATGATGTTCAAGTTGATGTTATAACATCAGACTATGACATCAGGATGCTGAAAGGTCACTCAGAGTTAATGAGTTATGATGTGAATTCTTTTAAATTTTTAAAAGGAAAGTCTTTATGGAGGGAGAAAATTAGTGATTGGTCTTTAAGAGGTACTCAAAATCAGGCGCCTTACCATATTGATTTTATATCAAGATTCATCAAACCATTCTCGTCTCAACGGTTCATCTCCATTAATCTCAACAGAATAGAAAAATCTTCTCCAAACCTAGTCTGTTACAAAGGAACGATGTCTTCCCCGTCCAAGAACTCTGATTTTCAAAGACCTGCACATGTACGAACTAGGGTTTCTTCGGAAAAAGAACTTGTTGACAAAGAACACATTCCTATGGCACTTCCAGATTCGGGTAACTCTAAACCTTCAACCAAGTTGAATAAAACTGAAATTAGGTCATCATCCTCTCAAGCTGTTGAGGAGAAGTATGATGTGGACATGCATTTGGAGCAGATTGCCACCAAAATTCTTGAAAAGGGAATACGGGTGAAAGGGATTTCTGTCCCTTTAAGGCAAATGCCTGCTGAACAGGTGGACTCTCAAAGTGAGGACACAAATCTTCAAAGATTGGCCTTGTCTGTGATTCAAGACGCTGAAGGTGGTAGTAAAGAAGAAGATCATGAAGATACTGATGTCATCTCTGATGTCAGAACATCGTCCCCTAGGAATGAAAGTCACAGGAGTAAAGGGAAGGATCAGGTTGAGGTTATAGATGTTGAGGACTCATCTGATAGTGATATCATTGGTAATGCAAGAAGAAGGGAGGATAAGAGAGGGAAAGGAGTATAGTCACTTCCTAATGAAAATATGGTCAAGAAAAGGACTTCAGTTGCAGACTCTCCCAAGTCGTGGAGCAAAGTTGTCAGGTCTGGCAAGAAGAGGAGAATCAGGGAAGAATCAGATTCAGAGTGTGATGTTCAAGACATCAACCCTGTGATGAACATAGCTGTTGATCAAGTGCCTGATAACATCTCTTTTCACTGTGCCAGAAGTGCATCCATTTGGAATTGTGTGAGCCAAAGAAGGATAGCTCTGGAAAGAGAGCTAGTAGCAGATGACTTAGAGTCTACTGGAATTGTAGATCTAATTAAGTTTGCTGGTCTCATAAGGACTGTGTCAGGATTGACTAGTTGCTATGATAGACTGGTCAGAGAATTTATAGTGAATATCCCTGAGTCTATTGATGACAGCAAAAGCCTAACCTTCAGAAGAGTTACCGTCAGGGGTAAGTGTATCTGGTTCTCTCCTAAGGTGATCAATGCCTACTTAGGAAGAAGTGAGGAAGATTATGGGGAATTAGGAGTTTCTAATAATGTTATTTGCAAAGAAATCACAGCTGGTCAGGTAGAAGTTTGGCCTTCAAAAGGAAAGTTATCATCAAGTTTATTAAGTGTGAAATATGCTCTTCTTCATAAAATAGGTGCGGTTAACTGGGTTCCTACTAACCACAAGACCTCTGTTTCTGCTGGGTTGGGCAAATTAGTTTATGCCTTTGGAACAAAGAGACTAATTGATTATGGCTCTTACATCTATAACCAGACTATCAAGCACGCTGCAACAAGAGCTGTGAAATTGCCTATTGCATTTCCATCCCTCATTTGTGGGATAATACTGTTTCAGCATCCTGGGATTCTTCACCAGGATGATAGTGTGTGTAGAAGGAAGCCTGAATTGTCTTTTCATCAGAAGCTGTTTAAAGGAAAACATGTTGCTGATAATGTTAAGGCATCTGCCTCAAAATCTACTAATCATACTCATGTCAAGACTGATATGATTTCTGAACTGGAGGAAGCCTGTAAAGAACTAGATGAAGTCATCAGAGTAAACATTGAAAGGAAGGAAAAGTTTAAAAAATTACTTATGACTCTGAAGATGAAAGAAAAAGAAAGTGAAAAAGTAGTTGCTGATAAGAAAGATGAGTCTGATAACGACAGTCCAAAAGGAGATGAAGAATATGATGATCTCAGCTCAGATGATTAAAGCTTTTAAATGATTCTCTTAATTAGTAGTTTTAGTTTATTTTCTATCTTTGTTTCAGCACTTAATGTGATTGGTTATGTAATTTGAATTTTGTGTTGTTATATGCACCTTTTATGTTTCTCTATTCTATGATTTGTTTTGCTTGGTTACTAACTGTGAGGCTAACAATGAGAGCTAGGGTGTACTAATTGTAGTTAATAGGGCTCCTGATTGAAGATTGTCTAATTGTGGCTAAAAAGGGGGAGAAGTAGCCAAAGAAAGACAGCTGCTAAGTACAAATGTATGATGTCAAAGGAGTTGCTGTGCTGTCAAGAGAATATGCAGATATTAAGGGGGAGAAATTGCTGCTAATGTTGACAATTGCCTTGCTGGCTTTTGCATTGTTGGTTTGCATTGTTGGAGAGTAATTGCGGGGGAGTAATTGTCGGTTATTGCATTGAGGGGGAGTGCTCATTGATGCTAATAATGAAATATGTGCAGCTGTTTGAATGTTTGAAGAGTGTAGCTGTTGAACCTGGTGATGCAGTAGAGTTTTGTGAAGTGATTTGAAGATGCTGCTGCTTGGAGTTTCAAAATCATTGTTTGAAGTTTTTTCGCTGCTGAAGTCTCTGAAGGTGCAGAGATTGTTTTAGCCAAAATTAGCCAAAGGGGGAGATTGTTAGTTCTTGGATTGGCTGGAATTTTGGTAAAACAAAGTATGTTCAATGTTGATGTCAAGGTGGTGATGTTGCAACATTGAGTCTTAACACTGGGCTGTGTTAAGTGTTTAAATTGCTGAAGTTTGGATGTCTGATGTCACATGCGATGTTGTGACATTAGATCTGCAGAATTAATAACATCAGGTTATGATGTTGTTAGGGTTTGCGTGTTAGCTAGAATTGTGGAGAGCAAGCTGTCTCATTGGATGCGAATATCTTGGGTTAGATAGTCTTCGCTGCATAGGAGATCTGGTGCAGATTTGTAGGAGATTTAAAAGGTTGAAGATTTGAAAATATTTTAGGAGAAAATCTGTTTTGAATATTCAGTTTTAAATAACAAATCAAGTTAGATATTGTAGCAGTCCAAGCCCAATTCAGGTGGCTATATAAAGCGCACAAGACCAAAGGAAAAGGTACAGAAATACAGAGAGAAGATCAAGAGCAATAGGCTGAGAGTCTTGAGTATATTGTACGAGTTTTGTATACACCATTCTAGGTTGAATTGGTGAGTCGTTTTCTGTCCTCTCTTAGAAGCTGTGAAGTAATAAAGAGTTATTACTTGATCAAAGCTGTGAAGTAAGATAAAGGTTGCTCAAAGAGGGTGTTCCTTGAGTATTGTTTTTAGGGATTGAGTAGCGTTCTCATATCTAAGTGGTTTCTTAGGTAGAAAGTCACTAGTAGGAATTAAGTTTAGGAGATTGTCAACTGGGTTGTTGAGTCTGTAAATTAATTCTACAAGTAGTGAATTTCATCCCTAGCTTGGTAGCCCCCAGACGTAGGTAATTAGACCGAACTAGGTGAATAATTTGGTGTGTTATTCTGCTATTTATTTTGTCCATTGTGCAGAGTGTGTTGTTGTGACATCGCACCTTAACATCACACGTCTGATACCAGAATTTCACTAACCTTTTCAGACTCTCTTGGTGAGTCCAACCCCTTTATCCTCCGTCTTGGGCTTCGTACAAGAGACACATAAAAACTCTCTTGTTGAGTATAAAAGACTCTCTTGTTGAGTCAACCCTTTTCTCCTTTAGCCTCCATCTTGGGCTTCATACAAGACACACATAAAAAACTCTCTTGTTGAGTATAAAAGACTCTCTCGTTAAGTAAAACCCTTTTTTTCTTTAGCCTCTGTCTTGGCCTTCATAAAACACACATAAACGCTCTCTTGTTGAGTATAAAAGGCTCTCTTGTTGAGTCAATCCCCTCTTAGGCTTTGTATAAAGAAAACCCCGGTTGAGTCAATCAACCTTTTAGCATCAAAGTTGTGCCTTGCTCACAAGATACAAACATCAACAACTCCTCTTTAGAGATGACAAACTCTCTCTCAGCCAAAACCCTTTAGCTTCACATCTTGGGCTTTGAACAAGATACAGATCACCTTTAGCTTCACGTCTTGGGCTTCGAACAAGACACCAAAACACCTGTTTCCTCCCATAGAATAGGAGGAACTACGATCACTCTGATTTCCCTGTTTAGCTAAACGGAAATACGTAGGCATAAGATTGCAAATATCTTAGCGAGCATCATAAATAAACACTCCTAGTCCCTTCATATATCAACCAAGGAAATCCAGCCTAGTATCCTAACCAAAAAGCCTCCTATACCGTAAAGACACTTTTTTTCTTAACCTAGGAAATCCAGCCTAGCATCTATAACCTAACAGACCACTGTTTAAACTCAGTATGCAAGCAAGGTTAATTGGAAACATCTATTTCCCTTCCTTAATCAGCTCAATAGGATAAAAAATGAATCGAACTGTAGTATCAAAGCGATAGTGATTCAAAACCACAAAAATCGCGCTACAGAAATATGGCGACCACAGTGGAAGACATTCTTTCTTGCCTCTCTTGGGATGAGATGTTAATTTCACAAACTGTCACAGAAAAGGCAACTCTGCTGGGGAGCCAGTGTCTGTTAGGATCATAGGATTCAGAGGTCTAGGATGTTAGGACAAATATATATACTGCATTTCCTAATTGATATCCGTGTTTATTTTTCTGCTATTGGGAATACGTGTGATGCCGCATGTGGAAAGATTGAGTATACACCTAAGATAGGTGATGGCATTATACGAGTAATCTTGCAGGGAGTGAATCCCAGTTAAGAGTCCCCGGTCGACCATCAAACTCAGTGGAGACTCCCTTTGTAGATACATTGCCTATACGACTTTGGTTGTTGAAAGTAGTGTGGTCGACTGGGTTATCTGAGAAGCTGTGGTTTTTAGTAGACTGAAACCATTTTGTAGTGTGGAAGCTATCGGAAATAGTTGTCATGTGATACTACCCTCATTTGAGACTACTCTAAAGGATACACGAGCTCACTTGGTGATCCGCATGCTGTTGGTATCCTAAAGAGGGTTCAATGATTTTGAGGACGGGTACAAAAATCACTAGTATAAAACCTTTGGGGATGGTTAGAGCCTTGACTTCATGACACCGACCCTTTGACCCCATGTTTTTTCTATGTTTTTGTGTGCTGCATTCATGCATTCATTTCATTAAAAAACATTAAAAAACCAAAGAAAAATCTTCTCTTTTAGTCTCTCTTTTTCAAATTAAACTAAGACAATGATTGCAAATGTGAGATAAAGAGGTTGCACTAATGGATTTCTGTAGAAGGAAAACTCATAAGTATACCTTCAAGGTTCCAAAACTAGAGGATTTGAGAGGGTTGGCAAGGATGATCACCAACCCTGAGGCTTTCAGAGCTAAGTATGGAGGTCTGCCATCTCTGTTAAGGGTCCATGTAATTGAAGGAATCCTGGCTACGTTGATCCAGTTTTATGACCCGGTCTATCACTGTTTCACGTTCCCAGATTATCAGCTAGCACCAACGCTGGAGGAATACTCTCACCTGACTGATTTACACATTACTGATCAAGCTCCCTTTTCTGGACTGGAAGAAATTCCAAAGGATCAAACCATTGCAAGAGCAATCTATTTGGATGAGTCAGAAATCAGGACTCACATGACCACCAAGGGGGAATCCCGGGTCTATCAGCAAAGTTCTGGATAAAGAAAGCTCTATACATTGCTAGTATAGGGAACGAGACTGCTTTCGAAAGAATCTTTGCCTTGCTCACTTACGGGTTATTTTTGTTTCCCAACATTGATAACTTCGTGGATATCAACGCCATTAAGGTTTTTCTGATTGGGAACCCGGTACCAACTTTGTTCGCGGATGCGTATCATTTTGTACACTTGAGGAATTTGTACAGCGGAGGAATGACCACATGCTGTGTACCCCTGTTATACAAATGGTTCACTTCCCATTTACCTAAGTCTGCTACATTTTGGGATCCTAAGAGTTCTTTACGTTGGTCGCAGACAATCATGACTCTTACCAACTCTGACATCGATTGGTACAATCGGATCTATGACGGGATAAAAATCATTGACCATTGTGGAAACTTCCCTAATGTACCCCTTATAGGAACTAAGGGAGGAATCAACTATCATCCAGTGTTAGTTCATTGTCAATTTGGATACCCGATGAGGCATGTCCCGCGAAATGCTCATCTGGAAGGTCTTTTCTTCAAGGAAGAAGAAAATGACAGGGAACTAAAGACGGAAATAGTGCATGCCTGGAAACACGTTCACAGGAAAGGACGAGAGTCTCTAGGAAAACCAGACTGTGTCTCGGTGGAACCTTATCTCCACTGGGTACAAACTAGAGCTCTCAAGCTAAGGATGCCTTACCCTCTTCAGGAAGTTCTTCCATTAAGGGACCCTATCCTTTATTTTATGTCTGATACGGAAAAACTTCAAGTGACTCTCAACAAAGTTCAACAGGAGAAGAGGTCTTGAAGGAACAAGTATTGTATTCTCAATATGGAGTGCAAAAAAATACAGCAACTACTGAAGGATAATCAGGGAAATCAGAGCGATCGTAGTTCCTCCTATTCTATGGGAGGAAATGTTGTTTTGGTGTCTTGTTCAAAGCCCAACACATGAAGCTAAAGGTGGTTTGTATCTTGTTTAAAGCCCAAGATGTGAAGCTGAAAGGGTGTTGACTTTAGAGAGAATTTGTCATCTCTAAAGAGGGGGTTGTATGTCACAACTGTTTATAAAGGAGAATTACTTTAACCGGGATGTGTGAATCTGGCAATGCCATAATTTCCTTTATAGGAGATTTTTAACCTGAAGGAGAAGACTTTAACTCAGTGTAGAGATATACTATCTTTCCTTAGGAATTTCTCATGCAAAAAGAGGGACAGTGGCATGGATGTAGATGATCCAGAGGCTTGCCGCTTACAGCAATTAGATGAAGGGGAAGGAGTTATTGATGTTTGTGTACTGTGAACGAGGCACAACTTTGATGCTAAAAGGTTGATTGGATCAACCAGTGGTTTTCTTATACAAAGCCAAAGAGGAGGCTAATATGTGTCTCGTACAAAGCCCGAGAGAGAGGCTAAAAGGGTTTGACTCGACGATGGAGTCTTTTTGGTATCTCGTATGAAGCCCGGGATGGAGGCTAAAATTGTTAGCTCCGCTGGGGAGAATCATTGTACAAAGCCCAAGAGGAGGCTATTGTAACTGTTTCAGTTGAGTGACAGATCCAGTATACTGATTTTAAAGAGAAAATTAGTTCTTATATGAGTAACACTGTACTCAGGGATTTGATTCATGGATATTTCCTTTTCTTTGAGGAAACGGGAAATCCAAAGGGTATTGAGACTGTCCGAGTCTACGGGTTTCCTTCCTATTTAACGAAGGGGTCACTTGAGAATGTCTTTGAGACTCAAGGATATTAGACTGTCCGTGTCTAGAGTTTCATCTTTTGTACTATGCTTTGAGAAACAGTAGTAGACTCTTTGAAAGGACTGTTCTATGAAGATGACTAGGTTCTGTTCCTATACCTCTAGGAGGTCGTCAGGATAATTTGTACGAAGCCCAAGAGGAGGCTGGAAGCTTTTAAGAAGCCGACGGGTCCTTGTACTAAGCCCAAGAGGAGGCTATCATTCCCGGAGAAAGAGATCATTATACGAAGCCTAAGAGGAGGCTGTGAATACTTCTAAGAAGCCGATGGGTCCTTGTACTAAGCCCAAGAGGAGGCGGGGATGCTTTTAGGAAGCCTGTGGGTCCTTGTACGATGCTCAAGAGGAGGTCGATGCTTTTAAGAAGCCCGTGGGTCCCCAAACCCCGAGAAATTCAAGACAGGCTATTAACAAAGAATAGATCAAGCCAGGAAAGTTTGAGAATTTGGAAGAAACTCAAGAGATGCAATTCATGGAGAAGAGATCATCTCTGGGGAGTAGAGTTTCTTAACAACTTCCACGAGTGACAGTCTATGAAAGGGTTCACCGAGAATGCTGCCTATCATGTCTCCATATTGTTTAACCCCAAGAGGAGGGAAGACTGTGTCTGGTAATCCTATGGGGATCTAGTTTTGACTATTTCTACAAATAAATGAAACGGCGTTACCTAGTTCTAGACGTAGTTGCCGGGGAAACTCTAAATATCTATATTATTATTACACAGTTGATATGAGTTTATGAAAGAAGACTTACAGCGAAACAGCCCCACAATACAGTTATATGTATATGAAAGCGGTAAATGAAAGCGTATAAACACTTACTCGGTTGTAGAGCTTCCATGCTGTTTGGTTAGTTGTTCAACAAAGACAGATTGAAAACAACAGTATATTCAAAATCAATGGAGAAATTGCTTTGAAAAAGAAAGATTTGGGGCTTACAGCTCAAGGAAAGGCCCAGGGTTTTACCAGTGATTGCACTGTTGAATTTGTACAGAGGGATTTATACAAGTGACTGTGGCCCAAAAAGGTTTTCTGTACAAAGGGATGGGTCTTACACTCTCTCAAGAGGCCCAAAAAGGTTTTTTAAAGAAAAAGAGTGGGGCTTATAACACGAGGGTAGGCCCAAATGATTTTTCCGTTTAAAATGGCGATCGCGCCGAGGTTTTCTTTTAACGCAGAGGGACTTATACAATAAGTGAGGCCCAAAGTTGATTTTGGTTAAAAGGGGATTGGGTCTTACACTCTATTAGAGGCCCAAAAGTTTTGAATGGGTCTTATAGCTCAAGGAGAGGCCCATATGGTTTATTTTTAAACTGGCGACGATCGTGCCGAATTTAAAAATGTACAGAGGGACTTATACAATAAGTGAGGCCCAAATATTTCTGTACAAGTGGGTAGGGTTTTACACTCTAATAGAGGCCCAAAAGTTTTTGAAAATGATTTTGAGGGTTGAATTAATCAAAAACCCTAATTTATTTCCAAAATGTATTTTAATTGAATAAAAATTCAATTAAGATGATCAAAAATTGTTTAACATGTGGGAAACAAATTATGATCTTGGATTAATGCTTCAAAAATCAAGTATTGACCTACAAAATAATTAGAAGTCATTAATCTTTATAAAATCAAGAGAGAAAAAATATTTTAAATGTCAAAAACAATTAAAATATTAATTCTTTGCAAAAATATGAATTATATGAAATAAATAATATTTTTGGGATTTTTTGGAAAAATAAAATATTTCAACATTTTTGTGAATTATTAAAAAAAGAATCAACTCAAAATCATTAAAACTCAGAGAGAAATTAATTTTTGAATCAATTAAATAAAAATCACAAAATTCAAATATTCAAATGTTGGAAAATGGCGCCAAGAACAAGGGCAAGAACATGCGCGTGTTCTGAGTTTCCCAGATTTGCATTTTCTATCCAATCTCACTGAATACTTAATCATATCATGCAATCCACATACCAATCAACTCGTTTCAACCTCACGATCATGTCTATGACAATTAATTTCATTTAAATTAAACATAAAATAAGAAATCATGAACAATCCTCAAGAACCCTAAATTCTGCATGAAGGCTGGGATTTTTTATACACGATTCAAACAATGCAATTAATTGAGGGGAAACATTCCATGCATGATTATGAACATATGGCCAAATTATTGTGCATCAAAAATTGCATGGATTGAGAGATGACCAAGTTTAGGCTTACCTCTAGGTCGAGACATCAAGAGCAAACTGATTTCTGAGTTGGAGGTGTTACAGATGAGTTATGATTATCTGAACAGCTTCCCTACACCCTATGGAGTGTGTTTGAATGCTTGGACTTGATTGAAACTAGCTGGATCACTTCATGGCATCTCAACTGCAACTTGGTTAAAACCTTGAGCAATTGACTGGTGATTATGAGAAATCAGTGTTCCAGTTGTTGTTTAAGTGTTTGATCGGCTAATATGTGATGTATATGAGGTGTGTGTGTGATTGGTTTGATTGGAAAAGCTCTCAAACTCAAAACCCGATAGTGACTTGCCTTAGAAGGAACAATTGGAGTGAAAGAAGAGATTTTGAGGAAAGCATCTGTTTGATGGCTTTGGTGTACTCAAACTGATCACAATTGAGCTCTATTTATAGTAGAGCAAGTTTGTTTTGCAAGGAATAGTGAATGACCACTGCTGAGTAGGTTTGGCCAATGTTGGCAAATGAAAATCCAAGTCTCCTCTAGCCATTGACTAGAGGGTAGGGCACAGGCTGCTGGTTCCCTTGGTCTTGGATAAGTCTTGACTGAATTCAGTTGCTAAGAGCTCAGTCCATGCCACCTTGATGCTTCCATTGAATGCTCCAATCCAAAATTGGAGTCTTGTCCCTATTTTGGCAATTCTAGATTCAACATGCTATTTCTTGTTCCAAAGACTTTGGAGGCTTGGCTCAGTGATTGTCCCCTTTAGATTCAATCCTCAGAGGTGTCCAAGTGGATAGGAGTGTTTGGATTTGGCTGATTTTGGAAAATCGACCAAAAGTGCAAAAATCTGCCTTGCCTTGGCAGATTTCAGCAAGGCATCTTGCCAATGTCATATCTCATAGCTCAAATTGAATTTGGTAATGTTCTTGGCCATTTTGGAAAGCCCTTACATGATACAACAACTGTTTGAACATGTTTGGTTTTGATCTCTTTTGAATCCAAGTGCAAAATCCCCCTACATTTGGAAAAAAGTAAAGGAAGATTCTGACTTAGTGAAATTTTTACTAAGTGTTGGAACAAAGTGACTTTTCTTGATTTTGATCACTCCATAACTCAAAATCAATGAGGAATTTGGACATAGGTCAGTATGAAGCTTTTGTAGAGGTCAATGTGATCTACAAATCAAGCTTTGAATGGGGAACAATGGCCTTGTGGTTTAGGAGTTATGGTCCTCCAAAGTTGGCACATTAGTGTCACTTTTTCCATAACTTAGAAATTTTTCTAAGTTTTTATGGTTACCCCTTTTACAAGTTATCCCACTTTCTTTGATTTTTCTTGATGAATGATGATTCAAATCATACATTAACATCATTTTAGGGTTACAAATCCATTTTGGTGAAAAATCTCAAAAAGTCAAAGTTGACTTTTGTGCATAGTTGACTTTTTATCAGATGAATTCCAAACTGTGCAATTCTTCAGGAAATCATGCCCTTGACCTAAATCAAACTTGATGGACATGTTCCATGGGTGTTATAGGGTATATTGAATCATGTCTTAGGGTTTGGGAGCATGTCCTGGTCAAAAGTCAAGGTTACAGTTGACTTTCCTCGCGAAACCCTAATTGTGGTGCAGATGAAATTGAGACTTGTTGCTCAAGCTTCTTGGATTAATCCATTGTTGCAAATGGATCAATATAGTATATTAGAGACCCTCAAATCATGTCTTGAGGTCTTGGCTCATGATTTGTCCCAAAAGTCAATTTAGGGGTGAATTAGGTCAAGAAACCCTAATTCCTGATTTTTGATGAATGCATCCCCTGAGGTCAAATTGACTTGATGATTGGGTCCATAAGGTTCCATGGAGTATATTAGGTTATGTTTTGGATCATTGGCTTGTGCCCAGATGAAAAATTTCCATCTGGAGGCCCTGGTCGACCAAAACCCTAATTGGTGACATTGTCGATCTTGAGACTTGATCCACCTAGAAGGGAGCAGCCTTGTGCTTAATCTTTGAAGTGGAAGTCCTTTTGATCCATTTTGGATATTTTAGAGGCTAGACAAGTTGAAGATCAAGCCATTCCTTAACTGATCCTTTGTCTAAGGCTCTGAGAGCGCTTAAAATCCTAATTTTGATTGTAGTGAATGCTCAACAACCCTTGAGCCATTTGATGAGGCATGATGGTTCATCCATATTGTGATGATGATTGACACAATGATGGGAATCTTAGTGGTCAAAATTTGGGGTATGACAGATGCCCCTATTTAATCTTCTTGGACCCGAAGGTGTGAATGACGAAGGTATTCGAGCATTCGGGGTGCAAGAGGATTAAATATCGGAATGCCCGAAATTTTGATGGCTATGAATGGAAGCTTGCGCATTCATCTTCTTTTGCTAAGCAATGATGCTTAGAAAAGGTAGACTTCCCCTCGATCCTGGTATCCTACCAAGGAACTGGTCTTAGTTTTCTTTTGAAATAAACCTCCCCTCGATCCTGGTTTCCTACCAAGGAACTGGTCTCAGTTTTCTTTTGAAATAAACCTCCCCTCGATCCTGGTTTCCTACCAAGGAACTGGTCTCAGTTTCTGATTTAAACTTCCCCTCGATCTTGGTTTCCTACCAAGGAACTGGTCTTAGTTTCTGATTTAAACTTCCCCTCGATCCTGGTTTTCTACCAAGGAACTGGTCTTAGTTTCTGAAATAAACTTCCCCTTGATCTTGGTTTCCTACCAAGGAACTGGTCTTAGTTTCTTTTGTCAATAAACTTTCTTGACAAGGGACGCTATTCGTAGCGGTTTTCCTCAAACTTCCCGCCGAATTTTCCTGGGGAGATTCCATTTGAGTGGAAAAAGTTTTGATGTCAGACTTGCTGGGGAACCCATTCGTCTGAGTTGTAGAGGTACACAAACTTCTCTGTCGGAGACGCTATTTGTCGACTCTATCTGGGGAAAATGAGTCTCTTGAGAGACTGCTTCCACTTGGGGTCTTACATCATACTTTTCTCGGGATCTTCCCAGAGAAATGCCATATGATGGGCTCCAATTTTGAGGTGCCGATGACCTTTTCATCTGCGGTCTTTCGGAGAAAGGCAGCTGTACTGCCAAATCTCTGCTTAGGAGGCTTTCTCTGGGGATTTTTCTTTAATTCGGGAAAGCAAGGATATCATCTTCGATGGCGAAGAGTGACATTTGTAGAAAGATTCTCTGGCTTTTTAGAGGTTCAAGTTATTAAAGTGGTCGAGTGCCGATTCTAATCCAGAGATACACTGGAGGCGAGATTGTTCAAACGCAGCATTTCTTGATGAGGCAAGAACTGACAACTCGATTGAGAAGACCGTTATCACTAGGGGACAAGACCGACTAGAGTGACAATGATGCAATATGAAATGTGAATGCAAATCAATAATGCATGATGTACGTATGTATATGCTGACAAAACTGACGCGACATACAGACTGACGAGTGAACACGACTGGATACTCGGCCATCGCGGTGCGAAAAAGTACCGTTGGTCAAAAAAGTAGCAATTCTACCTTGCTTAGGAGAAATAGTCCTTGCGGGGAATACCTTTGATCGGGCTTAGGAGATAAGAACTCGGCCGAGGGTATCAGATGGGAAAGCCGCATCTCATACAGTTGATCCTTCATTCAGGCGTACTGGCCTAAAAGGAGTACTTTGATTCTGCACTTTGAAATTCAAACGCCTTTGGAGACGCAATCGATGTTCTTTCGATGTTCAACAGTCAAAAGCAATTGCCATCTTTAATTTAAAAGCAGAAAAAGTTTTAACAAGTAAATTCATTTTTGTTTCATTTCAAGAATCGCTAATCATGTTAAAACGTCATTCTGTAAAGCTAAAACAAATAAGAATTACAAACAAAAGCACAAGGGCTCAAATTTTATTGATAAGATGGAGATCAGCCAAACACGTGATTCCAAAGAGTATATACAAAGTTTGAAAATGGTAATTTACAGGGAAAAGGGCTACGTTAAAACATAACGACCACTATCCTTCTACCAACTTTGAATTCGGGACATCCTGAGCTTCTGTCGGAGATGACCTTGACTAGAGTTTTCCTCCGATGGATGATGTAACTGCTTCTAAGGGACTTGCCTCTGTTGAACATAGTTACTTGCCATTATCCCTAACTTTTGCCTGGATTGTACTATGAGATTTCCAATCCATCGGGATGATTTTTTTTTTCAAACTTTTGCCTAGACCGCCCTTTCGGGTTTTCAATCCACCGAGACCTTTTTTAGGCGAAGTATTTCTTGACTACATCAACATTCGTGGGGTAGGCAAATTCCTCTCCGTCCATGGTTGCAAGTCTCAAGGCACCGCCTGAGAAATCTTTCGTGACCACATAGGGGCCATCGTAATTCGGAGTCCATTTGCCTCGCGAATTAGTGAGAAATGATTGTATCTTATTGAGCACAAGGTCTCCTTTTCTGAAGATGCGAGGTCAGACCTTTTGTCAAACGCCTTCTTCATTCTCTGCTGATACAACTGACCGTGGCATAGTACCGTGATTCGCTTCTCTTCGATCAGGTTTAATTCGTTGTGTCGACTTTGACACCATTCAGCTTCTGAAAGCTTAGCTTCCATCAATACCCAGATTGATGGGATCTCTACTTCTATGGGGAGAATTGCCTCCATACCATATACTAGAGAGAAAGGGGTTGCCCCTGTTAAAGTACGGACAGATGTTCGATAACCGTGAAGCGCAAAGGGTAGCATCTCGTGCCAATCTTTGTAGGTTACAACCATCTTCTGAACAATCCTCTTAATGTTCTTGTTAGTTGCTTCTACCGCTCCGTTCATCTTGGGTCGATAGGGAGATGAGTTATGGTGTTCAATCTTGAACTCTGCGCACAACTCTTTCATCATCTTGTTGTTCAAGTTAGATCCATTATCTATAATGATATGGCTCGGAACATCATAACGGCAGATGATACTATTTTTGATAAATCGGACCACCACTTGTCGGGTTACATTAGCGTACAACGCTGCTTCGACCCACTTGGTGAAATAGTCAATGGCTACCAGGATGAACCGATGTTCGTTTGAAGCCTTAGGTTCGATCAAGCCAATCATGTCGATTCCCCATATGGAAAAAGGCCACGGGGAAGAAAGAACATTGAGATGTGATGGCGGTACATGAATTTTGTCGGAGTATATCTGAAACTTGTGACACCTCCTCATGTACTTGTAGCAGTCGGATTCCATGGTCAACCAGTAGTACCCTGCTCTTAGAATTTTTCTCGCCATTGTGTGTCCGTTGGCATGAGTGCCAAAGGATCCTTCATGAATTTCTTTCATAAGCATGTCTGCTTCTGGTTTGTCTACGCATCGAAGCAAGACCAAGTCAAAATTTCTCTTATAAAGAGTATCACCGCTCAGGAAGAAGTTTCCAGCCAGTCTTCTGAGGGTTTTTCTGTCCTTTCTAGACGCCCCAGATGGGTACTCTTGTTTCTGAAGGAAGCATTTGATATCGTGATACCAAGGTTTGTCGTCTATGACTGCTTCAATCTTGAAGACGTAGGCGGGCCGTTCAAGGCGCATTATGTCGATCTTAGGCAGGTCATTCCATTGACCTACACTAATCATAGAAGAGAGAGTGGTTAAGGCATTAACCATGTGATTCTCTCTACGAGGGACGTGATGAAACTCGACTCTGTTAAAGAAGGGTAACAACCTTCTTGCATAGTCTTTGTAAGGAATCAGTCCTGATTGGTATGTGTTCCAATCTCCTTTTATCTGATTGATAATCAAGGCTGAGTCGCCATATACATCCAAGTTTTTTATCCTTAAATCAATCGCTTCTTCGAGACCCATAATACAAGCTTCGTATTCGGCCTCGTTGTTTGTACATTTGAACGTAAGTCGAGCGGTGAAAGGAATGTGGGTACCCTGAGGGGTAACAATTATTGCCCCAATTCCATTTCCATAATGATTAACTGCTCCGTCAAAGATTAGTCCCCATTGGGAACCTGGTTCTGGCCCTTCACTGGGTAACGGTTCATCGCAATCTTTCATTTTTAGATACATGACATCTTCGTCGGTGAATTTCTTGCTCAGATAGTAGATGGCAGACTCTTTCCGTTTGGTTTCGTCTTGTTGGCCAAGTACACATCCCATTGAGTCCTCTAGGACTGTGAGGTAAATGATCAGTGGTCTTCCTTCCACTAGAGGTGATAGAATCGGCGGATTCAACAGGTATTCCTTAATACTGTCGAAGGCGATTTGGCAATCTTCTGACCAAACGCAATCCTGGTTCTTTTTGAGTAATTTGAAAATCGGCGCACACGTGGTGGTCATAAGGAATATGAACCTGGAGATGTAGTTTAAACGTCCCAAGAATCCTCTGACTTGTTTTTCAGTTTTCGGAGAAGGCATTTCTCGAATGGCCTTGACCTTGTCAGGATCAACCTCAATTCCTTTCTGGCTGACGATGAACCCTAAGAGTTTCCCCGAACAGACACCGAAGGTGCACTTGTTGGGATTCAAGCGGAGTTTATACTTCCTCAAACGCTCGAATAGTTTCGACAGGTGGGTCACATGTTCCTCTTCTGTCTTAGATTTTGCAATCATGTCATCGACATATACCTCTATTTCCTTGTGTATCATGTCATGAAAAAGAGTAGTCATGGCCCTTTGATAGGTTGCCCCGGCGTTCTTCAAACCGAACGACATCACCTTGTAACAAAAGGTACCCCATGGGGTAATGAACGAAGTTTTCTCCATGTCTTTCGGCACCATTTTTATCTGATTATAGCCCGAGAATCCATCCATGAAGGAGAAAACTTTGAACTTTGGTGTACTGTCTACCAGCATGTCAATGTGTGGTAAAGGAAAGTCGTCCTTTGGACTTGCCTTGTTCAGATCCCTGTAATCAACACACATTCTGACCTTTCCATCCTTTTTGGGAACGGGTACGATGTTGGCTAACCATTGAAGATATTCAGATGTAGCGAGGAAACCTGGGTCGATCTGTTTCTGTACTTCCTCTTTGATTTTGATGGCCATGTCCGGGTGAGTCCGTCTCAACCTTTGCTTTACTGGCGGACATTTCGATCTTAACGGTAAGTGATGTTCCACGATGTTGGTATCCAACCCTGGCATATCCTGATAGGACCAAGCGAATACATCGGGAAATTCTTTGAGAAGCTTTATCAAACCCTCTCTGGCAGCTGGACTGAGTAGTGCCCCAATCCTGATTTCTTTTTTCTCTTTTTCTGAACCCACATTGATCATTTCCAACGGCTCTTTGTGAGGTTCAATGGACCTTTCCTTCCTGTCTGAGTAGTCGAGAGATCTCTTCTGGAATTTCGTTGTCAACTTCTTCTTCAGCCCCAAATATTGGGAACTCAAAGTCGGGAGAAGGCATCAGATCGTATGTTTCAACTGGGTTTAAAACAAGCAATCTGCATGACGTGATAATTTGTGTTTAGAAGAGATAGAGAGAATGCAAAAGTGTGTGCAGTGTATATTTTTTTTTACTGCTTGTTTATTTTGATTTGTTTTTTAGGATTACCATTTTCTGAGAAAAGCGAAAAGAAAACAGCAATTAATGTGGAAATTACAGAACGACATTATTTTATTAATGAACAAGTCGATCCTTGAAACTACAGCCCTATAAAACAAAACTCTGTCGCTTTGGGTGGAGCGAAGAGGGAAAATTTACAGGAAGCGAGCCCTATCAAAATATCCGTTTCACCTGGGCAGGGTGAAAGGTTAAAAATGACAATTACTTTGACTGATGAACGATCTTCGGAGCCTCGACGGCAACCCATTGGCGGCGAACTCCTCGGTGAATCACAAAGTCTGGCACCTTCCTTGATTTGTCTTCAGAAATAACGCTGATTTCTGGTGGAGCAGGATCATTGGAATCTGTCTCCCAGGCAGAATTGTCGTAGGAGGATTCCTCAGTTGTATTTTGCATAGCATTGGTGTTCTCAGCTGTATCCCCCCATCCAGTTGGCTGGATATCTTCGAGCCTGATACGAGAGCTTTCGGGAGCGGTGTACTTGACCATATAGTCAAATTTTCCTCTTGGTTGTCCCAGGGTGTCCCATACTTCTTTGGAACTGGAGGAGTCATCCCTCTCGATGACGTTGACCTCGGGAAAAGCATAGTTGATGAATTCTAGTCCGGTAAACGTTGCAAATTCATCATCATGTTGAGTAGTTTCTGAAGGACCTGAGTGTTGATCCCATGACATGGTGGGGACACAG
The DNA here is from genome assembly GCA_022829125.1 of Lathyrus tuberosus. Taxonomy (NCBI): domain Eukaryota; kingdom Viridiplantae; phylum Streptophyta; class Magnoliopsida; order Fabales; family Fabaceae; genus Lathyrus; species Lathyrus tuberosus. Next base: position 6,634,367 of record JALAZF010000311.1, read on the forward strand.
GTATTCTGTTCAATGACGGTCAGCTGATTTTCATTGTTCGGCTGACTCTCTTGCCCCAAATCTCCTGGATAAGGTTGCCACATTGGCAGACCATCGATTGGGCCATAGTAGGTGTAGTCAAAATTGTCTTTCATCGGAGTGTCTTCCTCTAATGAATTCGGCGGAGCACGGCATCCTTCCGGATCACAATCCCCGTATATCATTTCGATGTCTGACCTGGGTATAAATCTCGGACTCTTTGTAGGAAAGCAAAAAGGAGTTTGCGTTTCGTCCTGAGACATATAACCGTCCTTGTTAAGATAGGACTCCCACTCTTCCTCTGTGTCAGAGGGATCTTCCTCATTGATAGCATGGACTGCTTGAGGGACTGGGTGAAGAAAACCTCCACTATGGAAGAAGTTCTGAATGGGATGAAGACTTCCATCGCTGGCAGCTGTCTGGGTACAGGTTGTAGAAAAACCAAGACCCTTCTTTGTTTTATTGTCAATAGGAATGACAAGCTGTCCCCATCTAGTTGTATCGGTACTCTCGGCCGCTTTGATAGCATCTTTGTATGAGGAAATCGAGGTTCCTCCTTGAGATGAATTGTCCTTGCCCACTGACAGCGCTTGGAACTGCGTCCCAATAACCTCCTCGAGTTCTACACAAGTAGATAATGATAAGTTACTCACGAGCCAGGCCTGTTCTCCACAGACTGTGACAAGTTGATCGTTCTGAATGAACTTCAGCTTTTGGTGGAGGGTCAAAGTGACCGCTCCAGCCTGATGTATCCAAGGTCTTCCTAATAAACAACTGTATGTTGCCCGGATGTCCATGACCTGGAAAGTGACTTGGAAAGTGTGAGGACCGATAGTTATGGGAAGATCAACTTCGCCGATAACTGTTTTTCTGGATCCGTCGAACGCTTTGACGATGACCTCGCTGATTCTCATCGGAGGGCCTTTGAATGATAATTGCATCAAAGTGGACTTCAGCATAACATTCAGGGCTGACCCTGTGTCTACCAGTATGCTGGCTAAAGCATCGTCTTGGCAGTTAACTGTAATGTTGAGCGCCATGTTATGACGGCGACCCTCTTCGGGTAATTCCTCATCACTAAATCCCAAATTATTGCAGAAAGTGATGTTAGAGACAATGCTATCGAACTGTCTGATTGTTACATCCTGTTCCACAAAGGATTGCTCCAAGACTTTCTGTAGAGCCTCCCTGTGGGCTTCTGAACTGAGTAACAATGATAATACCGAGATCTTTGAAGGAGTTTGTAACAGCTGATCAACAATGTTATATTCACTCATTTGGATGAGCTTCAGCATCTCATCATTATTTTTCGAAAGGTCGGGATTACTGGATTGACCGACTGATGGATCGGGAGCTTCTGTCTGAAGTTCCTTTTCCTTGTTATGTTCTCCAACTCCTCTGTTGAAGATTCGACCGCTCCGTGTTACACGACTGATGTATGCAATATTCACGACGGAGGGTAATGGAATTTCCTTTCCATTTTCAATTGTCGTTGCACCGTATTTGTAAGGGATAGCCTTAGCTGATTCATACGGTAGTGGTCCCGGGAAACAGATGACTATGGGAACCTTCTGATCTTTATGACCATCGTACGTAATCTCGATCCGTTCCCGGTTGGGAGCTCTAGATTCGTCAAGTAGAGGGATGATGGCAAAAACATCCCTGGTCTGGTGACGACCAGAGATTGTGACAACATCCTCGACTTGATTGGCAAGGTAGCTCGGCGTCCAATTGATGGGTCCAGAACCCGGATATGGGCGAATCTCTCCATGATCCACCTGACCCTGAAGAGCTGCTCTCACAAGGTAACACCCTTGGTTACTTTCTGAACAGACACTACAATGATCATAATTGTGTGGTGGCACCTGGCCACGCCCACTTTGAATACAATGTAACCTCACTAGGTTAGCTTCCACATATCGGACATCCTGACTTTGACGTCGAGTAGGATTCCTGTTACTGATACTAATCTGTTGAGTATCTTCATCCATATAGATTGGCATCCACCAGTGATTTAACAAGTGCTGAAGTGCCTCCTGGACAAGGGTACAACCTCGATCATTTTCGCAACCTGCTTTACAGCTTTGATAGTCGTGTGATATTAAGAATCTGAGTCGGACCTGCTCAGCATGTAACTCTACCAGGTTGCTGTTCATCACGCGAATATCGAAGATCTGAACCATGTTGATCTGATAAGGGTTCATATCATGGTAGTCTTGGATCCATCCAAGATCCATCTAACGCTGGAGGGCCTCTTGTATGAAAGAGCATCCCTATTTTTTTACCGAGCAAGTCAGACAGGAACTGTAATCGTGTCGTGGCAGATTATGATACTGGCTTTGCCTTGAGTGCATTGCCACCAAGTTGGCATTCATCGCACGGATGTCGTGGTTCTGAATGACGTTGGAATTCGTGTAAACCATGTTAACTCCACGAACTCGGTGCTCTTGGATCCATCCGAGATCCATCTGTTCCTGTAGAGCTGATCGCACTACCGAACATCCTTAATTACTTTTAGAGCAGACATCACATTGATGATAATTATGAGGTGGCACATGGCCATATCCACTCTGTCTACAATGCACCTTGACTAGATTGGTCCTCAATAAGAGTACATCATGAATTTGATAGACATTGTTAGACTCTTTCTCAATCAGGTTGACTGCAACTTTCTCGTGTTGAGGCAGCGGGTTTGTGAGAACATTGGAATTCGTATCTTTGAAAGATAAGAGCCCATTCCTAACAAGCTTTTGCACGTCAGATTTGAAATTGAGACAATTCTCTATGTTATGCCCTGATCCTCCTTGATGATAAGGGCATGTCTGGTCCACCTTAAACCAAAAAGGCAGATTTTCCGGTACTGTAAAAGGAGACTTAGTCTGGATGTGCCCCTTAGCCAGTAGTAACGGAAATAGTTATGCGTACAACATGGGTATAGGATCAAACCCTGATGGTCGTGTTGTACGGTTGTTATTGTACTGAGGACGAGTCTGCTGAAGAGGATGTTGTGTCCTTTACTGATTAGGTTGGCTTTGCGCAACCTAAGGTTGATACGCAGGAATAGGCGCACGGCTGATAGCAGGAGTTACAGCTGCTACCGGTTGATAACGTCGCCTTTACTTTCTAAGAGAGATATTCCCAATATCCTGCTCTTTTTTCTTAGGGAGAGCACTACCGTATCGTTTTGTACTACTCGATGATCCAGCGTCTTTTGCCAAATTTCCTTCTCGGACGGCTTCCTCAAGACGAACTCCCATGCCCACCATCTCGGTGAAGTCACTGGGCGCACTGGCAACCATTCTGTCGTAGTAAAATGAACTTAAGGTCTTTAAGAAGATCTTTGTCATCTCTTTTTCCTCAAGAGGTGGACAAATTTGAGCGGAAATTTCACGCCATCTCTGGGCGTACTCCTTAAAGGTTTCCTTGTCCTTTTGTGACATTGATTTGAGTTGATCTCTGTCCGGTGCCATGTCCAAATTGTATTTGTATTGTTGGACGAAGGCAGTACCAAGATCTCTGAATGTGCTAATCGTAGCACGGTTTAAACCCATGTACCATTTTAATGCGGCACTGGTTAAACTATCCTGAAAGTAGTGAATCAGCAGGTCCTGATTCTCAGTCTGAGCTGACATTCGCCGAGTGTACATCACCAGATGACTCTGAGGGCAAGAGTTACCCTTGTACTTTTCAAAGTCGGGCACTTGGAACTTGTGCGTGACTTTCACATTGGGGACCAAGCAGAGATCTGCGGCGTCCTTTCCAAATAGATCCTGACCACGAATGGCTTGCAGTTCCTTCTGCATTTCTAAGAACTGTTCCTGGAATTCATCCATTCGGTCAAACATAGTTTCCTTTTACCAGAAGGTATCTGTGGAGTCTGTCCTTCCGGGACAGTGTGCACCACAGGGGGTGGTACCGTGACTACGGCAGTGAGTCTTGGCGTTTCCCGAAGTTTGTAAGCTTCAGGAGTCTTCAGTATGCCCCTGGCATCTTTGCTTTCCTGAAGTCTGTAACCTTCAGGACCAGCGGCATTTGTCACAATTCCCTGATCTTCAACGATCGGTGGAACATATCCTTACGGGATATAGTTTGCAGGCATGCCCCAGGGACGGTCTTTCGGCATTTGATACCTAGGATCAAACTTCTCCACTATGGGCGCTGAGGTGATTTTCGAGATCACGGTCCTTTGTAGCTGAGCTTCTGCCATGGCTTGCATGTCGTTATGAAGCTTTCTCATATCCTCTCTCAGAGTGTCGATCTCTTATTTCAACTCTCTGTTCTCTTCCTCAAGATCATCCATCTTTTTCTGACGATTGACCCGAGTATTGTACGAATGAGACAATTTGACTCTAGAACCGAGACACAAACGTGAGATTCGTAGGTAAGAAGAATACGTGATGTGAGAATGATGAATGCAATGATTATATTAATTGTTTTTTGGTTTAATCAAAATAAACTTCGACAATTAGATTGCAAATATCAAATGGTGGGGAACCCCCATTTTATTGAAATCAAAGGATTACAAAAATAGAAATACATTAGATTACAAGGTGCAGAAACAGAAACCTAAGCTAATGGGTCCCGAGTCCTCTTTGAAGAGAAATTAGGTGCTGACTCTAGTACTTTCCTTTTCGTTGACCGAGGCTCTTGGGCCGTTGTCGGGTTGTCATTCCTTTTCCAAGTGAAAGGAGCGAGCAAATTCCTTTGGTCATCCTGATTATCCACAGCATGTTGCCCTAGAATCTAAATCAGAGCGTCCTTATCTTTCAGCAGTTGCTGTATTTTGATGCACTCCACGTTAAGGGTGCGGTACTTGTTCTTCCAAGACCTCCTCTCCCTTTGAACTTTGTTGAGAGTAACCTGAAGCTTTTCAGTTTCCATCATGAAGTACATGACAGATTCCCTCGGTGGAAGAACTCCGTGATGAGGATAAGGCATCTTTAGCTTGAGAGCTCTAGTTTGTACCCAGTGGAGATAAGGCTCCACCGAGACATAGTCCGGTTTTCCTAGAGGCTCCCATCCTTTCTTATGAACATGTTTCCAAGCATGCACTATTTCCATCTTTAGTGCTCTGTCACTTCCTCCTTCCTTGAAGAAAAGACCTTCCAGATGAACACCCCGTGGGACGTGTCTCATCGGGTATCCAAATTGACAACGAACCAACACTAGATGGTAATTGATTCCTCCCTTAGTTCCTATAAGGGGTACGTTGGGGAGGTTTCCACAACGATCAATGATCCTGATTCCGTCATAAATCCTATTACACCAGTCAATGTCAGAGTTGGTGAGAGACATGATCTTCTGCGACCAACATAAGGCATTCTTGTGATCCCAGAAGGCATCAGACTTAGGTAAATAGGAGATAAACCATTTGTAAAGCAAAGGTACACAACATGTGATCTCCCCTCCGCTGTACAAATTCCCTAAGTGTACAGAATGATACGCATCTGCGAGCAAAGTCGGCACAGGGTTTCCAATGAGGAAAACCTTAATAGCGTTGATATCGACGAAGTTATTAATGTTGGGAAACAAAAATAATCCGTAGGTGAGTAAAACAAAGATGCTTTCAAAAGCAGTCTCGTTCCCTATACTAGCGAAGTACAGAGCTTTCTTTGTCAAAAACTGGGCTGGCAAACCTTGTATGCCACCCTTGGTAGTCATGTGAATCCTGACTTCTGACTCATCCAAATGAATTGCCCTTGCAATGGTCTGATCCTTTGGAATTTCTTCCAGTCCAGAAAATGGAGCTCGATCAATGATATGTAAATCGATCAGATGATAATACTCCTCCAGCGTTGGTGCTAGCTGGTAATCCATGAATGTGAAACAATGATAGACCGGATCGTAGAACTGGATGAGCGCATCCATGATTCCCTCAATCACATGGACCCTTAATAGAGGTAGCAAACCTCCGTACTTGGCTCTGAAAGCCTCTTGGTTTGTGATCATTCTCGCCAAACCTCTCAAACCCTCTAGTTTTGGAACCTTAAAGGTGTACTTATGAGTTCTCCTTCTACCGTAATCCATTAGCGCAATCCTTTTCTCTGATATTTGCAATCACAGTCTTAGTTTAATTTGAAAAACAGAGAGACTAGAAGAGAAGAATTTTTTTGAATTTTTTAATGTTTTTTTTATGAATGCAGTACACTAAAACATAGAAAAAACATGGGGTCAAAGGGTCGTTGTCATGAAGTCAAGGCTCTACCCATTCCCAAAGGTTTATACTAGTGACTTTTGTACCTGTCTCTCATCATCATCAACTCTTGTCAAGAAAACACCAGCGGGTCGGGAACCTTGCTAGGTGATGTTTTTTGAAGATTCCTCAGAAGAGGGTGGCATCGCATGACAACTATTTCTGATAGCCTCTACGCCACTAATTTGCTCCTCAGCTTCTCAGACTTCACAATCGACCCATTGCCTGTGAGAGGGAATGGGTTACATTGGGAAGCCTCCACTGAGGTTGATGGTCGACCTCGTCGCCATCACCTATCTTAAGTGTATACTCAATCTTTCCACATGCGGCATCACACGCATTCCCATTAGCAGAAAAATAAACACATATATCAATCAGGAAAAGCAGTATATATATTTTTCCTAATCATCATAGACCTTTAAAGCTATGAATCCTATGTTCCTGACAGAAAATGGGTTCCTCGGCGGAAGCCCCCAATCTGTGGTTTTTACACAAGAGAAGAGAAAAAAGGGTAGAAGAACCCCACGGTGGGCGCCACTTTTAAAGTTTCCACCTAATAGATGGGAAAAGAACAAGATCTCGCTACAAAGGTGAGATAGATCCTAATGACACGTCCCTAGCAGAATCGCCATTTCCCCAGCAGATTCGTCATTTTTCTGTGGAAAATGGCGACGAATTATGACTAAGGTAAGACAGATCCTAATGTGTCCCCAGTGAAGTCGCCATTTTTCTGTAGCGAGCGATTTTGGATGTGGTTGTGAAGCACTATCGCTCTTTGGTATTTACAGCTCGATTCATTTTTATCCTATTAAAGCTGATGAAGGAAGGGAAATAGATGTCTCAAATTAACCCTGCTTGCAAACTGAGGTTAAATAGTCAAAACTATTGGTTTACAGATGCTACAAAGATTCGGGGTCTCTATTAGGTTTATTTTTTTAAAAGTGGTGTTCGGTTAATTGGTGGGATGTTAAGATGTTAAGACGGATATATGAAAGTATGGGATTTTGGGTTTTTTTTTAGTGTGCTCGCTAAGATTTTTCTTTCAATCTTATGCCTACGTATTCCCGTTTACCGAAATAGGGAAATCAGAGCGATCGTAGTTCCTCCTATTCTATGGGAGGAAATGGTGTTTTGGTGTCTTATTCAAAGCCCAAGACGTGAAGCTAAAGGTGGTTTGTATCTTGTTTAAAGCCCAAGTTGTGAAGCTGAAAGGGTGTTGACTTTAGAGAGAATTTGTCATCTCTAAAGAGGGGGTTGTATGTCACAGCTGTTTATAAAGGAGAATTACTTTAATCGGGATGTGTGAATCCGACAATGCCATAATTTCCTTTATAGGAGACTTTTAACCTGAAGGAGAAGACTTTAACTCAGTGTAGAGTAATGCTATCTTTCCTTAGGAATTTCTCAGGCTAAAAGAGGGACAGTGACATGGATGTAGATGATCCAGAGGCTTACCGCTTACAGCAATTAGATGAAGGGGAAGGAGCTGTTGATGTTTGTATACTGTGAACGAGGCACAGCTTTGATGCTAAAAGGTTGATTGGATTAACCAGTGGTTTTCTTATACAAAGCCTAAGAGGAGGCTAATATGTGTCTCGTACAAAGCCCGAGAGAGAGGCTAAAAGGGTTTGACTAGACGATGGAGTCTTTTTGGTATCTCGTATGAAGCCCGAGATGAAGGCTAAAATTCTTAGCTCCGCTGGGGAGAATCGTTATACAAAGCCCAAGAGGAGGCTATTGTAACTGTTTCAGTTGAGTGACAGATCCAATATACTGATTTTAAAGAGAAAATAAGTTCTTATATGAGTAACACTGTACTCAGGGATTTGATTCAGGGATACTTCCTTTTCTTTGAGGAAATGGGAAATCCAAAGGGTATTGAGACTGTCAGAGTCTACGGGTTTCCTTCCTATTTAACGAAGGGGTCACTTGAGAATGTCTTTGAGACTCAAGGATATTAGACTGTCCGTGTCTAGAGTTTCATCTTTTGTACTATGCTTTGAGAAACAGTAGTAGACTCTTTGAAAGGACTATTCTATGAAGATGACTAGGTTCTGTTCCTATACCTCTAGGAGGTCGTCGGGACAATTTGTACGAAGCCCAAGAGGAGGCTGGAAGCTTTTAAGAAGCCGACGGGTCCTTGTACTAAGCCCAAGAGGAGGCTATCATTCCCGGAGGAAGAGATCATTATACGAAGCCCAAGAGGAGGCTGTGAATACTTCTAAGAAGCCGATGGGTCCTTGTACTAAGCCCAAGAGGAGGCGGGGATGCTTTTAGGAAGCCTGTGGGTCCTTGTACGATGCCCAAGAGGAGGCCGATGCTTTTAAGAAGCCCGTGGGTCCCCAAACCCCGAGAAATTCAAGACAGGCTATTCACAAAGAATAGATCAAGCCAGGAAAGTTCGAGAATTTGGAAGAAACTCAAGAGATGCAATTCACGGAGAAGAGATCATCTCTGGGGAGTAGAGTTTCTTGACAACTTTTACGAGTGACAGTTTATGAAAGGGTTCACCGAGAATGCTGCCTTTCATGTCTCCATATTGTTTAACCCCAAGAGGAGGGAAGACTGTGTCTGGTAATCCTATGGGGATCTAGTTTTGACTATTTCTACGAATAAATGAAACGGCGTTACCTAGTTCTAGACGTAGTTGCTGGGGAAACTCTAAATATCTATACTATTATTACATAGTTGATATGAGTTTATGAAAGAAGACTTACAGCGAAACAGCCCCACAATACAGTTATATGTATATGAAAGCGGTAAATGAAAGCTTATAAACACTTACTCGATTGTAGAGCTTCCATGCTGTTTGGTTAGTTGTTCAACAAAGACAAATTGAAAACAACAGTATATTCAAAATCAAAGGAGAAAGTGCTTTGAAAAAGAAAGATTTGGAGCTTACAACTCAAGGAGAGGCCCAGGGTTTTACCCGTGATTGCACTGTTGAATTTGTACAGAGGGATTTATACAAGTGACTGTGGCCCAAAAGGGTTTTCTGTACAAAGGGATGGGTCTTACACTCTCTCAAGAGGCCTAAAAAAGTTTTTTAAAGAAAAAGAGTGGGGCTTATAACACGAGGGTAGGCCCAATGATTTTTCCGTTTAAAATGGCGATCGCGCCGAGGTTTTCTTTTAACGCAGAGGGACTTATACAATAAGTGAGGCCCAAAGTTGTTTTTGGTTAAAAGGGGATTGGGTCTTACACTCTATTAGAGGCCCAAAAGTTCTGAATGGGTCTTATAGCTCAAGGAGAGGCCCAGATGGTTTATTTTTAAACTGGCGACGATCGTGTCGAATTTAAAAATGTACAGAGGGACTTATACAATAAGTGAGGCCTAAAATATTTCTGTACAAGTGGGTTGGGTCTTACACTCTAATAGAGGCCCAAAAGTTTTTGAAAATGATTTATGAGGGTTGAATTAATCAAAAACCCTAATTTATTTCCAAAATGTATTTTAATTGAATAAAAATTCAATTAAAATGATCAAAAATTGTTTAACATGTGGGAAACAAATTATGATCTTGGATTAATGCTTCAAAAATCAAGTATTGACCTACAAAATAATTAGAAGTCATTAATCTTTACAAAATCAAGAGGGAAAAAATATTTTAAATGTCAAAAACAATTAAAATATTAATTCTTTGCAAAAATATCAATTATATGAAATATATAATATTTTTGGGATTTTTTGGAAAAATAAAATATTTCAACATTTTTGTGAATTATTAAAAAAAGAATCAACTCAAAATCATTAAAACTCAGAGAGAAATTAATTTTTGAATCAATTAAATAAAAATCACAAAATTCAAATATTCAAATGTTGGAAAATGGCGCCAAGAACAAGGGCAAGAACACGCGCGTGTTCTGAGTTTCCCAGATTTGCATTTTCTATCCAATCTCACTGAATACTTAATCATATCATGCAATCCACATACCAATCAACTCGTTTCAACCTCATGATAATGTCTATGACAATTAATTTCATTTAAATTAAACATAAAACAAAAAATCATGAACAATCCTCAAGAACCCTAGATTCTGCATGAAGGCTGAGATTTTTGATACACGATTCAAACAATGCAATTAATTGAGGGGAAACATTCCATGCATGATTATGAACATATGGCCAAATTATTGTGCAGCAAAAATTGCATGGATTTAGAGATGACCAAGTTTAGGCATACCTCTAGGTCGTGAGAGCAAGAGCAAACTGATTTCTGAGTTGGAGGTGTTACAGATGAGTTGTGATGATCTGAACAGCTTCCCTACACCCTATGGAGTGTGTTTGAATGCTTGGACTTGATTGAAACTGGCTGGATCGCTTCATGGCATCTCAACTGCAACTTGCTTAAAACCTTGAGCAATTGACTGGTGATTCTGAGAAATAAATGTTCCAGTTGTTGTTTAAGTGTTTGATCAGCGCATATGTGATGTATATGAGGTGTGTGTGTGATTGTTTTGATTGGAAAAACTCTCAAACTCAAAGCCCGATAGTGACTTGCCTTAGAAGGCACAATTGGAGTGAAAGAAGAGATTTTGAGGAAAACACCTGTTTGATGGCTTTGGTGTACTCAAACTGATCACAATTGAGCTCTATTTATAGTAGAGCAAGTTTGTTTTGCAAGGAATAGTGAATGGCAACTGCTGAGTAGGTTTGGCCAATGTTGGCAAATGAAAATCCAAGTCTCCTCTAGCCATTGACTAGAGGTTAGGGCACAGGCTGCTGGTTCCCTTGGTCTTGGATAATTCTTGACTAAATTCAGTTGCTAAGAGCTCAGTCCATGCCACCTTGATGCTTCCATTGAATGCTCCAATCCAAAATTGGAGTCTTGTCCCTATTTTGGCAATTCTAGGTTCAACATGCTATTTCTTGTTCCAAAGACTTTGGAGGCTTGGCTCAGTGATTGTCCCCTTTAGATTCAATCCTCAGAGGTGTCCAAGTGGATAGGAGTGTTTGGATTTGGCTTATTTTGGCAAATCGACCAAAAGTGCAAAAATCTGCCTTGCCTTGGCAGATTTCAGCAAGGCATCTTGCCAATGTCATATCTCATAGCTCAAATTGAATTTGGTAATGTTCTTGGCCATTTTGGAAAGCCCTTACATGATACAGCAACTGTTTGAACATGTTTGGTTTTGATCTCTTTTGAATCCAAGTGAAAAATCCCCCTACATTTGGAAAAATGTAAAGCCAGATTCTGACTTAGTGAAATTTTCACCAAGTGTTGGAACAAAGTGACTTTTCTTGATTTTGATCACTCCATAACTCAAAATCCATGAGGAATTTGGACATAGGTCAGTATGAAGCTTTTGTAGAGGGCAATGTGATCTACAAATCAATCATTAAATGGGGAATAATGGCCTTGTGGTTTAGGAGTTATGGTCCTCCAAAGTTGGCACATTAGTGTCACTTTTTCCATAACTTAGAAATTTTTCTAAGTTTTTATGGTTACCCCTTTTACAAGTTATCCCACTTTCTTTGATTTTTCTAGATGAATGATGATTCAAATCATACATTAACATCACTTTAGGGTTAAAAATCCATTTTGGTGAAAAATCTCAAAAAGTCAAAGTTGACTTTTGTGCACAGTTGACTTTTTATCAGATGAATTCCAAACTGTGCAATTCTTCAGGAAATCATGCCCTTGACCTAAATCAAACTTGATGGACATGTTCCATGGGTGTCATAGGGTATATTGAATCATGTCTTAGGGTTTGGGAGCATGTCCTGGTCAAAAGTCAAGGTTACAGTTGACTTTCCTCGCAAAACCCTAATTGTGGTGCAGATGAAATTGAGACTTGTTGCTCAAGCTTCTTGGATTAATCCATTGTTACAAATGGATCAATATAGTATATTAGAGACCCTCAAATCATGTCTTGAGGTCTTGGCTCATGATTTGTCCCAAAAGTCAACTTAGGGGTAAATTAGGTCAAGAAACCCTAATTCCTGATTTTTGATGAATGCATCCCCTGAGGTCAAATTGACTTGATGATTGGGTCCATGAGGTTCCATGGAGTATATTAGGTTATGTTTTGGATCATTGGCTTGTGCCCAGATGAAAAATTTCCATCTGGAGGCCCTGGTCGACCAAAACCCTAATTTGGTGACATTGTCGATCTTGAGACTTGATCCACCTAGAAGGGAGCAGCCTTGCGCTTAATCCTTGAAATGGGAGTCCTTTTGATCCATTGTGGATATTTTAGAGGCTAGACAAGTTGAAGATCAAGTCATTGCTTGACTGATCCTTTATCTAAGGCTCTGAGAGGGCTTAAAACCTTAATTTTGATTGTAGTGAATGCTCAACAACCCTTGAGGCATTTTATGAGGCATGATGGTTCATACATATTGTGATGATGATTGATACAATGATGGGAATATTAGTGGTCAAAATTTGGGGTATGACAAGATCGACACTCTGAAAGAGGATCTGAGAAAGCTTCATAACGATATGCAAGCTCTACCAGAAGCTCAAATGCAACAACAAAGGACTGTGATCTCAGAGATCACATCAACACCCATAGTTGAGAAGTATGATCTTAGGTACAAAATGCCGAAAGATCATCCCTGGGGTATGCCTATTAACTATATCCCGGAAGGATATGTTCTGCCGATCACTGAGAATCAAGGAACCGCAGCAGGAGCCGCTGAGCCTGAAGGTTACAAACTTCGGGAAAGCGAAGATGCCAGGGGCATGACAGCAACTCCTGAAGGTTACAAACTTTGGGAGGCACCGAGAGTCTCGGCCGTAATAACTGTACCACCACCCGTGGTGCACATGACAGATTGCACAGATACCTTCTGTTGGAAACACAAGCATGGATGACAGAATGAAGGAGTTCCAGAAACAGTTCCTGGAAATGCAGAAAGAGCTACAAGCCCTTCGCGGTCAGGATTTATTTGGAAAGGACGCCGCATACCTTTGTTTGGTCCCTAATATGAAAGTTCCACACAAGTTCCAGGTGCCCGATTTTGAAAAGTACAAGGGTAACTCTTGCCCTCAAAGCCACTTGGTGATGTACGCTCAGTAAATGTCAGCTCAGACAAAGAAACAGGAGCTACTAATTCACTACTTTCAGGATAGTTTAACCGGTGCCGCATTAAAATGGTACATGGGTTTAAACTGCGCTAAGACCGACACTTTCAGAGATCTTGGCGCTGCTTTTGTGCAATAATATAAATACAATTTGGACATGGCACCGGAAAGAGATCAACTCAGATCAATGTCACAAAAGGACAAGGAAACCTTTAAGAAGTAAACTCAGAGATGGCGTGAAATTGCCGCTCAGATTTGTCCACCTCTGGAGGAAAAAGAGATGACAAAGATTTTCTTAAAAACCTTGAGCTCATTTTACTACGATAGAATGGTTGCCAGTGCGCCCAGTGACTTCACCGAAATGGTCGGTATAGGGGTACGTCTCGAGGAAGCAGTCCGAGAAGGACGTTTAGTTAAAGACGTTGGATCATCAAGTAGTACAAAACGATACGGTAGTGCTCTCCCTAAGAAAAAAGAGCAGGATATTGGGAATATCTCTCTCGGAAAGCAAAGGCGACGATACCAACTAGTAGCAGCTGTAACTCCTGCTATCAACTATGCGCTTGTACCTACGTATCAACCTCGGGTTGCCCAAAGCCAACCAAATCAACAACAATTTCAGCAAAGGACGCAACAGCCTCTTCAGCAGGCTCGTCTTCCATATAACAACAACCGTACAACTTGGCATCTAGGGTTTGATCCTATACCAATGTTGTACATAGAACTGTTTCCACTTTTACAGGTCAAGGGACATGTCCAGACCAAGGCTCCTCTCGCAATACTAGAGAATCCGCCTTTCTGGTTCAAAACGGATCAGACTTGTCCTTACCATCAAGGAGGACCAGGGCATAACATAGAGAGCTGTCTCAGTTTCAAATATGATGTGCAAAAGCTTGTTAGGAGCGGGGTCTTATCCTTTAAGGATACAAATCCTAATGTTCTCACGAACCCGCTGCCTCAACATAAGAAAGTTACAGTCAATTTGATAGAGGGGGAGTCTAACAACATCTATCAAATTCATGATGTACTCTTATTAAGGGCCAATTTGGTCAAGATGCATTGTAGACAGAGCGGATACGGCCATGTGCCCCCTCATAATTATCACCAGTGTGATATCTGCTCTAAAGACAATCAAGGATGTGTTGTGGTGCAATCAGCCCTACCAGAACAGTTGGATCTCGGATGGATCCAGGAACACCGAGTTCGTGAAGTCAACATGACCTACACAAATTCTAATATTATTCAGAATCACAACGTTCTGGCAATAAAGGTCAATTTGGTGGCAATGCATTCAAGGCAAAGCCAGTATCATAATCTGCCGCGGTACGATTACAATTCCTGTCTGACTTGCTCGGTAAACAATCAGGGATGCTCTTTTGTACAAGAGGCCTTCCAGCGTCAGATGGATCTTGGATGGATCTAGGACTATCATGATAAAAATTCTTATCAGATCAACATGATTCAAATCTTCGATATTCGTTTAATGAATACCAGCTTGGTGGAGTTACATGCCAAGCAAGTCCAACTTGGGTTTCTCACTTCTCACGATTATCTGAGCTGTAAAGTATGCAGTGAAAGCAGCCAAGGGTATGCTCTCATTCAAAGAACTTTACAACACTTGTTAAACCATTGGTGGCTTCCGATCTATCTAGACGAAGACACGTAACAAATCAGTGTGACTAACGGGAACCCTGCTAGACGTCAAAGTCAGGATGTCTGATCTATGGAAACTGACCTATTAAGGTTGTACTGCATCCAAAGCGGATGTGGCCAAGTGCCACCACACAACTATGAACGCTGTAGAGTCTGCTCGGAGAATACCCAAGGATGCTACCTTGTGCGGGCAGCTCTTCAAGGTCAGTTGGATCGTAAAGAGATTCACCCATGTCCAAGTTTTTGGCCAATCAACTAGACGTCGGACTACTTCGCTGATCAAATCAAGGACATTGTCATAATCTCTGAACATCAACGGAACAAAGATGTTTGTGCCATCATCCCTCTACTTGATGCTTCAAAAGCTCCTAACCTGGAACCAACTGAAATCACTTACGATGGTCAAAAAAATCAGAAGGCTCCTGTGGTTATCTATCTGCCGGGACCACTACCGTATGAATCAACTAAGGCTATCCCTTACAAATACGGTGCAACAACAATCGAGAATGCAAGGGAAATTCCATTACCCTCCGTCGTAAATATCACAGACATCAGTCGAGTAACACGGAGCGGTCGGATCTTCAACAGAGGAGTTGGAGAACCCAGCAAAGTAAAGGAACCTCAGGCAGAAGTTCCTGATCCACCAGTCGGTCAATCCAGTGATCCTGACCTTTTAAAGAACAACGATGAGATGTTGAAGCTCATCCAAAGGAGTGAATACAACATTGTTGATCAGCTGTTACAAACTCCTTCGAAAATCTCAGTGTTATCACTTTTACTTAGTTCAGAAGCTCACAAGGAAGCTCTGCAGAAAGTCTTAGAGCAAGCCTTTGTGGAACTGGATGTGTCGATACGACAATTTGATGACATCATCTCCAACATCACTTCCTGCATTAACTTGGGATTCAGTGATAAAGAACTGCTAGAAGAGGGCCACTGTCACAACATGGCGCTCAATATTACAGTCAACTGCCAGGACGATGCATTAGCCAGCGTGCTGGTAGAAACCGGATCGGATGTCAACGTCATGCCAAAGTCCACTCTAATGCGACTATCATTCAAAGGATCTCCAATGAGAGGCAGTGAGGTCGTCGTCAAAGCATTTGACGGGTCCAGAAAAATAGTTATCGGCAAGTCGACCTTCCCATAACTATCGGTCCTTAAACTTTCCTGGTCACTTTCCAGGTCATGGACATCCGGGCAACATACAGTTGCTTATTAGGAAGACCTTGGATACACCAGGCTAGGGCAATGACTTCGACACTTCACCAGAAGCTGAAGTTTGTCAAAAACAACTTACACGTCACGGTCTGCGGAGAACAGGCCTTGATCGTGAGTAACTTATCGTCATCCACCTGTGTGGAACCGGAGGAGATAATCAAAACCCAGTTCTAAACACTTTCGGTAAGCAATGATAATCCGGCAGAAAGAAGAACCCATATTTCCTCATACAAAGATGCTCTCGGGGCTATTGAAAGTAACATTACAAAAGGGTGGGGACAGCTTGTCACTCCTACTCATAACAAAGCAAAGAAAGGTCTTGGTTTTTCCTCAACCTGTACCCAAACTGCTGCTAACAATGAAAGTTTTCATCCCATTCAGGACTTCTTCAGCAGTGGAGGTTTCCTTCACCCAGTGTCTCAAGGAGTACATACCATCAATGAAGGTGATTCCTCCGTATCGGAGGAAGAATGGAAGTCTTATCTTCACAAAGACAATTATATGTCTCAGGAAGAAGTGCCTACGCCATTTTGCTATCCCGCACAGAGTCCGAGATTTATACCAAGGTCAGACGTCAAAATGAGGTACGAAGAGTGTGACCAAGAAGGATGTCGTGCTCTACCAAACTCATTAGAGGAAGACACTCTGATGAAAGACAACTTTGACCACGACTATTATGGCCCGATGGATGACCTACCAATTTGGCAGCCGTACCCAAGAGACTCGGGGAGGGAAAACCAGCCGAACAATGAAAATCAGCTGAGCATCATTGAAAGGAATACATGTGTCCCCACCATATCAGTGGGATCAACACTCAAGTCATTCAGAAAATGTCCAGTGCGACGATGAATTCACAAAGTTTGCAGGACTAGAATTCATTAACTATGCTTTTCCCGAGGTCAACGTCATCGAGAGAGACGACTCCTCCAGTTCCAAATAAGTGTGGGACACCCTGGGATAACCAAGTGGTAAATACGACTTTATGGTCAAAAACACCGCTCCTGAAAGCTCTCGTATCAGGCTCGAAGACATCTAGCCAACTGGATGGGGAGATCTGCCTGAGAGCACAAAAACCATGCAAAATACTGCTGAAGAATCCTCCTATGACAACTCCGCCTGGGAGACCGATTCCAATGACCCAGCTCCGCTAGAAATCAACGTCATTTCTGAGGACAATCCAAGAAAAAAGGTACCAGACTTTATGATTCACAGAGGAGTTTGCCGCCAATGGGTTGTTGTCGATGTTCCTAAGATTGTTTATAAGTCAAAGTAATTTCCGTCTTTAACCTTTCATCCTGCCCAGGTGAAATAGATGTTTTGATCGGGCTCAATGTCTGTAAATATACCTCTTCGCTTCACCCACAACGACAGAGTTTTGTTTTATAGGGCTATAGTTTCAAGTTTCGACTGATCATAAATGAAGTAATGTCGTTCTGTAATTTCCGCATCTATTGCTGTTTTCTCTTTTTGATTTTTCAGAAAATGGTAATCCTAAAAAATGATACAAATAATAAAAACAAGCAGTTTTCCAAAAAATACACTGCACACACTCTTGCATCTTCTCTATCTCTTCTAAACACAAATCATCACGTCATGCAGATTGCTTGTTTTAAACCCCATCGAAACATACAATCTGATGCCTTCTCCCAACTTTGAAGTCTCAGTATTCGAGGCTAAAGAAGAAGATGACGAGGAAATTCCATAAGAGATCTCCCAACTACTCAGACAAGAGGAAAGGTCTACCGAACCTCACAAAGAGCCGTTGGAAACGGTCAACTTGGGTTCAAAAGAGGAAAGAAAAGAAGTCAAGATTGGAGCACTGCTCAGTCCAAATGTCAAAGAGGATTTGATAAGGCTTCTCAAAGAGTTTCCCGATGTATTCGCTTGGTCCTATCAGGATAAGCCAGGGTTGGATACCAGCATCGTGGAGCATCATCTACCGCTAAGATCAGAATGTCCGCCAGTAAAACAAAGGTTGAGGAGGACTCACCCGGATATGGCTATCAAAATCAAAGAGGAAGTACAGAAACAGATTGGTGCAGGCTTCCCCGCCACATCAGAATATCCTCAATGGTTAGCCAACATAGTGCCAGTTCCGAAAAAAGACGGAAAGGTCCAAATGTGTGTAGACTATAGGGATCTAAACAAGGCTAGTCCAAAGGATGACTTTCCCTTACCACACATTGACATGCTGGTAGACAGTACAAAAAAGTTCAAAGTATTCTCCTTCATGGATGGATTCTCGGGCTATAATCAAATCAAATGGCGCCGAAAGACATGGAGAAGACTTCGTTCATTACCCCAAGGGGCACCTTTTGTTACAAGGTAATGTCGTTCGGTTTGAAGAACGCTGGGGCAACCTATCAAAGGGCCATGACTACTCTTTTTCATGACATGATACACAAAGAAATCGAGGTATATGTCGATGACATGATTACCAAATCTAAAACAGAGGAGGAGCATGTGACCCACCTGTCAAAATTGTTCGAGCGTCTGAGAAAGTACAAACTCCGCTTGAATCCCAACAAGTGCACCTGTGGAGTCCATTCAAGGAAACTGCTAGGGTTCATTGTCAGCCAAAAAGGAATTGAGGTTGATCCGGACAAGGTCAAGGCCATTCAAGAGATGCCTTCTCCAAAGACTGAAAAACAAGTCAGAGGATTCCTGGGATGTTCGAACTAAATTTCCAGATTCATATTCCTCATGACCGCGACATGCATGCCGATCTTTAAATTACTCAAAAAGAATCAGGAATGCGTTTAGACAGATGAATGCCAAACCGCCTTCGACAATATCAAGGAATACCTGTTGAACCCACCAATTCTATCACCACCAGTGGAGGGAAGACCACTGATCATTTACTTAACAGTCTTGGAAGACTCAATGGGTTGTGTACTTGGCCAGCAAGATGAAACAAAAAGGAAAGAGTTTGCCATTTACTATTTGAGCAAGAAATTCACCGACTGCGAGACTCGTTACACTATGCTCGAGAAATCTTGTTGTGCTCTGGCTTGGGCAGCCAAACGTCTTCGCCAGTATATGATTCGTCACACTACTTGGTTAATCTCTGAAATGGATCCTATCAAGTACGTCTTTGAAAAACCTGCTCTCACGGGAAGGATTGCCCGTTGGCAGATGTTGTTATCAGAATATGACATAGAATACCACGCTCAGAAAGCCATTAAAGGAAGTGTTTTAGCCAATCATTTGGCTCATCAACCGATTGACGATCAAGAATCAATCGGGTTTGACTTCCCAGACGAAGATGTCATGTATCTAAAAATGAAAGACTGCGAAGAACCACTACCCAGTGAAGGGCCAGAACCAGGTTCCCAATGGGGACTAATCTTTGACGGAGCTGTCAATCATTACGGAACTGAAATTGGGGCAATCATCATAACATCTCAGGGTACCCACATTCCTTTCATCGCTAGACTTACGTTCAAGTGCACAAACAATGAGGCCGATTATGAAGCTTGTATCATGGGTCTCAAAGAAGCGATCGACTTAAGGATCAAGAACTTGGACGTATATGGCGACTCAGCCTTGGTTATCAATCAAATCAAAGGAGGTTGGAACACATACCAATCAGGAATGATTCCTTACAAAGATTACGCAAGAAGGTTGTTACCTTTCTTCAACAGAATCGAGTTTCATCATATCCCTCATGAAGAGAATCACATGGCTGATGCATTAGCCACTGTCTCTTCTATGATTAGTGTAGGTCAATGGAATGACATACCTAAGATTGACATAATGCACCTTGAACGGCCCGCTTACATCTTTGCGATCGAAGTAGTCATAGAAGACAAACCTTGGTATCACGATATCAAATGCTTCCTTCAGAAACAAGAATACCCACCCAGGGCATCCAGAAAAAACAGGAAAACCCTCAGAAGGTTGTCTGGAAGTTTCTTCCTGAGTGGTGATACACTCTATAAGATAAATTTTGACATGGTCTTGCTCCGATGCGTAGACAGACCAGAAGCAAACGTGTTGATAAAAGAAATTCACGAAGGTTCCTTTGGCACTCATGCCAATGGACACACAATGGCGAGAAAAATTCTGAGAGTAGGGTACTACTGGTTGACCATGGAATCCGACTGCTACAAGTACATGAGGAAGTGTCACAAGTGTCAGATATACTCAGACAAAATCCATGTACCGCCGACGCATCTCGAAGTTCTTTCTTCCCCTTGGCCTTTTTCCATATGGGGAATCGACATGATCGACATGATCGAACCTAAGGCTTTAAATGGACATCGGTTCATCCTGGTAGCCATTGACAACTTCACCAAGTGGGTCGAAGCAGCGTCATTCGCCAATGTAACCCGACAAGTGGTGGTCCGATTCATCAAAAACAATATCATTTTCCGTTATGGTGTTCCAAGCCAGATCATTACTGATAATGGCTTCAACTTAAACAATAAGATGATGAAAGAGTTATGTGTTGAGTTCAAGATCAAACACCATAACTCATCTCCCTACCAACCCAAGATGAACGGAGCGGTAGAAACGGCTAACAAGAACGTCAAGAAAATCGTTCAAAAGATGGTTGTAACCTACAAAGACTGGCATGGGATGCTACCCTTTGCTCTTCACGGTTATCGCACATCTGTCTGCACTTCAACAGGGGCAACCCCTTTCTCTCTAGTATATGGCATGGAGGCAGTACTCCCCACAAAAGTAGAGATCCTATCAATCCGGGTATTGATGGAAGCCAAGTTAATAGAAGCTGAATGGTGTCAAAGCAGACACGACGAACTAAATCTGATCGAAGAAAAGCGAATAACGGCACTATGCCATGGTTAGTTGTATCAACAGATAATGAAGAGGGCATTTGACAAAAAGGCCCGACCTCGTGTCTTCCGGAAATGAGACCTTGTGCTCAAGAAGATACAATCATTTCTCACTGATTCTCGGGGCAAATGGTCTCCGAATTATGACGGCCCCTATGTGGTGAAGAAAGCCTTCTCAGGCGGTGCCTTGAGACTCGCAACCATGGATGGAGAAGAATTTTCCTACCCCACAAATGTTGACGTAGTCAAGAAATACTTCGCCTAAACTAAAAAAAAAGAAGAAAAAAAAACGTCTCGGTGAATTGTAAACCCGAAAGGGCGGTCCAGGCAAAAATTAGAGACACAATCAAAAATCATCCCGATGGATTGGAAATCTCAAAGTACAATCCAGGCAAAAGTTAGGGATAGTGGCAAGTAACTATGGTCAACAGGGGCAAATCCCCCAGCAGCGGTCATGCCATTCGACATAAATCTCGATCAAGGTCATCTTCGACGGAAGCTCAGGATGCCCCGAATTCAAAGTTGGTAGAAGGATAGTAGTTGTTATGTTTCAATGTAGCCCTTTTCCCATAAAATTACCATTTTCTAACTTTGTAAATACTCTATGGAATCACACGCTTGGCTGATTTCCATCCTATCAATAAAATTTGAGCCCTTGTGCTTTTGTTTACAATTCTTATTTGTTTTAGCTTTACAGAATGACGTTTTGATGTGATTAACGATTCTAGAAATAAAACAAAAATGAATTTACTTGTCAAACTTTTTCTGCTTTTAAAATAAAGATGGCAATTTCTTTTGACTGTTGAACATCGAAAGAACATAGGTCGTTTCTCCCAAGGTAACCGAACCTCAAAGTGCAGAATCAAAGTACTCCTTCTAAACCAGTACGTCTGAACGAAGGATCAACTGTGTCAGAGACCATGTTTCATCTGACATCCCTGGCAGAGTTCTTACCTCCTAAGCCCGGCCAACGGTTTTCCCCGCGTGGAATATCTCTCCTAAGCAAGGCAGAATTGCTATCGTGAACCAGTGATACTTTTCATCTCCCATTGTGGCCGAGTATCCAGTCATGTTCATCTATCAATCTGTATGTCGCGTCAGTTTTATCGGTATAAACATACATACATCAGGCATTTACATTCATATTCATATTGCATCGCTATCACTCTAGTCGGTCTTATCCCCTAGTGATAAAAGTCATCTCAATCGAGTTGTCAGTTCTGTCCTTGTCAGGAAACATTGCGTCCAAACAATCCCTCTTCCAGTTTATTTCTGGATTATAGCGGGCTTTCGACCACTTTGATAACTTGAACCTCTGAAAAGGCAAGAAAACATCCAATAAACGTTACTCTTCGCCATTGAAGATAATGTCTTCGCTTTCCCGGATTAAGGAAAATCCCCAGAGGAAGCCTCTTAACCGAAGACTCTCAGCAGCACATTGGTTCTTCTCTCCAGAAAGTCAATGTTAACAAAGTCATCGGCACCTCAAAATTGGGGTACATCATATGGCGTTTCTCTGGGAAGACCTCGAGAAAAGTATGATGTGATATCCCCAAGCGAAAGTAGTCTCTCAAGAGACTCGTTTTCCCCGGTAGAGTCGACAAATGGCGTCTCCAAACAGAGAAGTTTATGTGCCTCTACAGCTCAGACAGATGGGGATCCCCAACAAGTCTGACATCGAAACTTTTTCCATCAAATGGCATCTCCCCAGGAAAATTCGGCGTGAAGTTTGAGGAAAATCGCTACGAATATCGTCCCTTGTCAAGAAAGCTTATTGACAAAAGAAACTAAGACCAGTTCCATGGCTGAAGACCAGGATCGAGGGGAAGTTTAAATCAGAAACTAAGACCAGTTCCTTGGTAGGAAACCAGGATCGATGGGAAGTTTAAATCAGAAACTGAGACCAGTTCCGTGGCTGAACACCAGGATCGAGGGGAAGTTTAAATCAGAAGCTAAGACCAGTTCCTTGGTAGGAAACCAGGATCGAGGGGAAGTTTAAATCAGAAACTAAGACCAGTTCCTTGGTAGGAAACCAGGATCGAGGGGAAGTTTAAATCAGAAACTGAGACCAGTTCTGTGGCTGAAGACCAGGATTGAGGGGAAGTTTAAATCAGAAACTAAGAATAGTTCCGTGGCTGAAGACCAGGATCGAGGGGAAGTTTAGATCAGAAACTAAGACCAGTTCCTTGGTAGGAAACCAGGATCGAGGGGAAGTTTATTTCAGAAACTAAGACCAGTTCCTTGGTAGGAAACCAGGATCGAGGGGAAGTTTAAATCAGAAACTGAGACCAGTTCCTTGGTAGGAATCCAGGATCGAGGGGAAGTT
Source organism: Lathyrus tuberosus (assembly GCA_022829125.1). NCBI lineage: Eukaryota > Viridiplantae > Streptophyta > Magnoliopsida > Fabales > Fabaceae > Lathyrus > Lathyrus tuberosus. Next base: position 6,657,608 of record JALAZF010000311.1, read on the forward strand.
TATTTCAAAAGAAAATTGAGACCAGTTCCTTGGCTGAAGACCAGGATCGAGGGGAAGTTTTACCTTTTCTAAGCATCATCGCTTAGCAAAAGAAGATGAATGCGTAAGCCACCATTCATAACCGCCATCAAAATTTTGGGTATTGTGATATTTAATCCTCTTGCACCCCGAATGCCCGAATACCTTCTCCATTCACACCTTCGGGTCTAAGAAGATTAAATAGGGGCATCTGTCATACCCCAAATTTTGACCACTAAGATTCCTATCATTGTACAAATCATCATCACAATATGGATGGACCATTATACTTCATTAGTCTCCCCAAAGATGGGTGAGCATTCACTACAATCAAACTTAGGGTTTCAAGCTCTCTCAGAGCTCTTAGACAAAGGAACAATCAAGGAATGACATGATCTTCAACTTGTCTAAACCTCTCAAACATCCACAATGGATCAAGAGGACTCCCACCTCAAGGATTAAGTACAAGGCTGCAACAATCCAAGTGGATCAAGCCTTAAGATCGCCAAGGTCACCAAATTAGGGTTTTGGTCGACCAAGGCCTCCAGATGGAATTTTTCCTCTGGGAATGAGCCAATGCTTCAAATCACAACTCAAGATACTCCAAGGGACCTCATAAACCTAATCATCAAGTCAATTTAGCCTCAGGGGATGCATTCACCAAAAATCAAGAATTAGGGTTTCTTGACCTAATTCACCCCTAAGTTGACTTTTGGGACAAAAAATGAGCCAAGACCTCAAGACATGATTTGAGGGTCTCTAATAAACCACATTGATCCATTTGCAACAATGGATTGATCCAAGAAGCTTGATTTACAAGCTTCAATTTCATCAGGACCACAATTAGGGTTTCGAGGGAAAAGTCAACTGTACCTTTGACTTTTGACCAAGACATGCTCCCAAACCTTGGGACATGATTCCATACACCCTATAACACCTATGAAATCAATCCATCAAGTTTGATTTAGGTCAAGGACTAGATTTCATAGAGGATCGCACAGTTTGGAGTTCATCTGACAAAAAGTCAACTGTGCACAAAAGTCAACTTTGACTTTTTGAGATTTTTCACAATTATGGTTCTTTAAACCTAAAATGATGTTAATGTGTGATTTGAATCATAATTCATCAAGAAAAATCAAGAAAAGTTCGATAACTTGTAAAAGGGGTAACCATAAAAACTTAGAAATTTTCTAAGTTATGGAACAAAGTGGCTGGGGTACCAACTTTGGAGGATCATATCTACTAAACCACAAGACCATTTTTCCCCATTCAAAGCTGGATTTGTAGCTCTCATGGCCCTCTACAAAAGCTTCAACTACACCTCATTCCAATTCATCATGGATTTTGAGTTAGGGTTGGGTCAAAGTGGCTGAAAACATGAAATGTCACTTTTTCCAACACTTAGTGAAATTTTCACTAAGTCAGAATCTGTTTCATTTTTTCCAAAATGTAAGGGCATTTTTCACTTGGATCCAATAAGTGTCAAAACAAACTATGATCACATATATGTTGTATCATATGAGGGCTTTCCAAAATGACCAAGAACTTCACCAAACTCAATCTGAGCAAGAGGTTATGACAGTGGCAATATGCCTTGCTGCAACTGTCATAGCAAGGCAGATTTGGGGATTTTGCTCGATTTGCTCAAATTTTGCAAAGGGCAAGTGACTGGTAAATAGCAAGTGCACTATTTATCAGTGTAGTAATAAAAGGGGTTTTCCCCGAAGTCGATCTCTTGAGGACTGTCAGAATTTATAATGCCAAATGTATTTTCAATTAAACAAAAGTTTCCTTGGTAAGAGTTGATGAGTAGTAATTTTAACAACGAAAAGAAATGTAAATATAATTAAGGTTTTAGACGATTATGAAAATAATGCTAGGAGAGGTGTATGAAATCCCTTATAATAACAATTTTTCCTATGTGTGCAATAATACTGTAAATTTTATTATCACCGCCTCTTTAGATTAGTTTTCCAAAATTCCTTTAGAGAAAACCCTTTGGTATTCTCTCTATACCCCAATTCCTTGGTGGTATATAGAGAATCCCAAGCTTTTTTGTTTAACAAAAGTAATACGATTAAAATACGATATCCTAATTCCTCGGTGATACCAAATATGATATTGTTATACGAAAGCGTTAAAATGGTTTTCCAACCTAATTTTAATCGTAAATCAAATCCAATTTTCCAATAAAGATTTGTATGAAGAACATCGTATAACAAGATTAATAAAATAAACAGTACAATTACTACTAAAAAGATTCAATTGTCATTACATAAGGAAATCACGGACACCCCTTAGCATTGGGGGGTTTAGCCTCTCATGTTCATAATTAAAACAAAAACAAGGGAGAGATACAAGAAAGACATTACAAAGAGTGTAGGATTACTTTGATCTCAATTGCTTCCGCGAATCGATGATCTCCGTTCTCCCAGATTTCTCCCAAGCATGAACTTTTCTCGTACAATTGTTCGTAAAACCCAAGATGTTTTTTCACTCTTCTAGACCTAACTTAAATAACTTTGATCTGTCATTACATTCCAGGAAATACCCAAAATACCCCTCAGATAAGTGTTTTAGCAAAACAGGAAAACCACAAATTTTTGGTCTCCAGGCCTCCTGACACGGGTCGTGTCCCATGACACGGCGGCCGTGTCAGGCATGCTTTCTTGCTGCCCCTGTGCTTCTTCTTCAGGAGTCCTGACACGGGCCGTGTCCCATGACACAGGTGGCCGTGTCAGGCATGCTTTATTGCTGTCCCGTGTGTTCCTCTTCAGGGGCCCTGACACGGGCCGTGTCCTGTGACACGGGCACCCGTGTCAGGCTTCTGTGATGCTGCCAAAAAGTCATCTTTAAGCTCCGAAACTTCATCACGCGTACGTCCGATCATTGGCTATTCATGTGTACCTGAAAAGCATAGAAAATACTACCAAATCAAAGCATAAAAGGTCTATGAAAGAAATAACATTGAAACTTAGACTAACTTAAATAAGAACATAAACACTAAGTAAAAATAACCACATGAATTCAAATGCAAACGAAACACAACTGAAATAGACATAAAAAGACCCAAAAACATACGAGTGAAAACCACTGATCAGCAAGCAAGTCTATCCATCTGAACACCTCATGGGGGACCAAGGAGGAACCAACTTTGATCCATAATCCTCCCAACTCTTTGGAACCAAAAGTAGCATGCCAAACCTAGAAATGCCTAAAAGAGGGACAAGACTCCAATTTTGTTTTGGAGCATTCAATGGATGCACCAAGGTGGCATGGAATGAGCCTCTTCCAACTGAATTCAGTCAAGACTTATCCAACAACTAGGGAACCACAGCTCTGTGCTCTAACCTCTAGTCAATGGCTAGATGAGACTTGGATTCTCATTGATCAACACTTGCCAAACTTCTGCAGCAGTTGCCATTCACTATTGCAGCCAAAACAAACTTGACACACTATAAATAGAGCTCATTTGTGGTCAGTTTGAGCACACCAAAGCCATCAAACAGATGCTTTCCTCAAAATCACTTTCTTTAGGCAAAAATACCTTCTTTACCAATGTAACTCTGAGTTTTTGAGTTAGAGAGCATTTCCATCACAGCTCATGATCCAAACATATCCAATATGTCATATCTAAGTTGTCCAAACTCTCACAAGTGACCTGTAACACCAAGATCTCAAAGTCCCCTCACAATACCTCAAAATAGGATTTTGGTGCATTTTTCAAGCCATGTCTTGAATCAGTCACTTTACAAACCAGATAAAACCTCAAACATACTCCAAATATTATCCTTGAACTGTCCCAAATGGTTCCCCACATATGGAACACCATTTGAGAGAGTTTCTATTTTGGCCACTTTTGCCCCTTTTGAAAGAAAGGGCCAGTTTCCATTCCTGAGGTTTCCAGCTGGTTCCAGCCACTTTAAAAGCTTCTAAGGGATCATTTGAGGGTGTCCAAAGCATCAAAACATTTCTGGAACAAAGCACTTAGTAGATAGCCCAAAAGCTCCAAAGATAGGTAAGCATCACAACTTGAACTCTCTGAAATATGCCTTGCTTTGAAGTCCACTGATCATGCATCTCTTATACATGTTATATGTGCTGTGTTTGCACCAATTTATCATGTAATTCATACCTGTACCAAGAGGCAGCACAGAAAATGCAAAACATGGACTATTTCAAAACCACTATCGAGTTTTGAGGAGGATTTGTTTTCTGGAAAAACCACCACCACTATTGGATTCCTTAGGAAATTCTAGGCCAGATGCATATAAATTTTGTCTCCATCCATGGAGAAATGAGAAAGTTATGGCCTTCACATTTCTAGCCAAAATCTTGCCTTGCATTGCCTTGGGCCAGGCCAAAAACAAGGCAAACCTTGTATATTTGTGGTTGTGTTTCAATACACGGATGTATCACCACCCCAGTGGTAAGACGCGCATGCTGCACACAAGAGGTCTGGGGTTCGAATCCCCCTCGCCCCAGACCCCCTTTTTAATGCTTTTTCCACTTTTTTATTATTTTTCATATTATTTTTAATGATTTGAAAAATTAATAACTCCCTCAATTTTAATTATTTTTTATTGGTTCTTTTTTTAAAAAATCACAAAAATGTTGAAATGTTTTATTCCATAAAAAAATCAAGTTTATATTATTTATTTAATATAGTTGGTATTTTTGTGAATAAATTCACTTTTAATTGTTTTTTAAACATTTTAAAATTGAATTCTCATGTTGAAAATCAAAACCAAATGAATTTTAATTCATCTTGTGATTAAAACATAATTTTTCAAACCTCAACCAAAAATCACAAGTTGGTTATTCAAACTTATTTGGTATTTTATCATTTTTATTGATTTTCCTTGAGAATTTACTTTTAAAATGATGAAATTAGGGTTTCCTTGATTTTCACCCAAACAAAACTTTTAAATAATCTTTGGGCCTCTAGTAGAGTTTAAGACCCAACCCTTTTTGAAAACCAAAAAATTTTGGGCCTCAGTGTATTGTATAAGTCCCGATACCATCAAAAAGTTTGGCGCGATCGTCGTCTTTTTAACAAAAACCCATGGGCATCTCCTTAAGTTGTAAGCTCCATCTCTGGTACAAAAATAACCTCTTTGGGCCTCTAATAGAGTGTAAGACCCAACCCCCTTTTAACCAAAACTTTTTGGGCCTCAGACATTGTATAAGCCCCTCCGTGTTAAAAGAAAAATCTCGGCGCAATCGCCAGTTCAAAAATCAAATCATCTGGGCCTACCCTCGTGTTATAAGCCCCATTCATCTTCTTTAAACACCTTTGGGCCCCTTGAGAGAGTGTAAGACCCATCCCTTTGTACAGAAAACCTTTTTGGGCCTCAGTCACTTGTATAAGTCCCTGTACAAATCCAAAACAATAGTGCAATCACTGATAAAACCTTGGGCCTCTCCTTGAGCTGTAAGCCCCAACAATCTTTTCAAAACACTTTCTCCATTGATTTTGATTCCAAATATATGTTGTTATCCAACTTTATTTGTTGAACGACTAACAAAACAGCATGGAAGCTCTACAACGGGTAAGTGTTTATCCGCTTTCATTTACCGCTTTCATATGTACATAACTTAATTATGGGGCTGTTCCACTGTGTAAAACTAGTATAGTTATTTAGAGTTTCCCTAGCAACTACGTCTAGCACTAGGCAAAGCCCTATTGGTCACTCTTAGATACAAACAAAACTAGATCCCCATAGGATTACCAGATACAGTCTTTCCTCCTCTTGGGGTTAAACAATATGGAAACGTGAAAGGCAGCATTCTCGGTGAACCCTTTCTCAGACTGTCGCCCTTAAAAATTGTCAAAGAAACTCTAACTCCCCAGAGATGATATTTTCTCCGTGAATGGCATCTCTTGAGTTTCTTCCAAATCCTTGAACTTTCCTGGCTTGATCTATTCTCGGTGAATAGCATGTCTTGAACTTCTCTTGGTTTGGGGACCTACAGGCTTCCTAAAAGCATCCCCGCCTCCTCTTGGACGTTGTACAAGGACCCTTCGGCTTCTTAAAAGTTCTCATGCCTTCTCTTGGGATTAATACAAGGACCCTGACGACCTCTTAAAGGTATAAGATAGAACTTAGTCATCCTTTGCTAGAGCAGTCTTTCCAGAGTCAAAACTCAAGCCATTTGTAGGGTTGGTACTCATCCCTTAATGCCCGTGCCTCCTCTTGGGCATAGTACAAAAGATAAAACTCTAGGCTTGGACAGTCTACACCTCTTGAGTCTCAAAGACATTCTCAAGAAACCCAGTCTCTCTCATGAGAGTTCCCCGCACTTGGACCTGCCTGGGAATCTCAGTGACCTTCAGCAGTAGGACCGCCTCCTCTTGGGCTTTGTACAAATGATCCTCCCCAGCGAAGCTAACCTTTTCAGACTCTCTTGGTGAGTCCAACCCCTTTAGCTTCCGTCTTTGGGCTTCGTACAAGACACACATAAAAACTCTCTTGTTGAGTATAAAAGACTCTCTTGTTGAGTCAACCCTTTTCTCCTTTAGCCTCCGTCTTGGGCTTCGTACAAGACACACATAAAAAACTCTCTTGTTGAGTATAAAAGACTTTCTCGTTAAGTCAAACCCTTTTTTTCTTTAGCCTCCGTCTTGGGCTTCGTACAAGACACATAAACACTCTCTTGTTGAGTATAAAAGGCTCTCTTGTTGAGTCAATCCCCTCTTAGCCTCAATCTCGGGCTTCATACAAGACAACAAATCACTCTCTTGTTGAATATAAAAGACTCTCTTGTTGAGTCAGTCACCCCTTTAGCCTCCGTCTTAGGCTTTGTACAAGACACATGAAAATCCTCTCTTGTTGAGTGAACCCTTTCAGCCTCGATCTTGGGCTTCGTACAAGACAGAAATAATATTTTCCCCGGAAAAGTCAAACTTCCCGCCTCCTCTTAGGCTTTGTATAAAGAAAACCCCGGTTGAGTCAATCAACCTTTTAGCATCAAAGTTGTGCCTTGCTCACAGCATACAAACATCAACAACTCCTCTTTAGAGATGACAAATTCTCTCTCAGCCAAAACCCTTTAGCTTCACATCTTGGGGTTTGAACAAGATACAAATCACCTTTATCTTCACGTCTTGGGCTTCGAACAAGACACCAAAACACCTCTTTCCTCCCATAGAATAGGAGGAACTACGATCGCTCTGATTTCCCTGTTTAGCTAAATGGGAATACGTAGGCATAAGATTGCAAAAATCTTAGCGAGCATAATAAATAAACACTCCTAGTACCTTCATATATCAACCAAGGAAATCCAGCCTAGTATCCTAACCAAAAAGCCTCCTATTCCGTAAAGACACTTTTGTTCTTAAAAGTATAACCCTAAGAAAAACCCCCTTTTTGATAGCATCTATAACCTAACAGACCGATGTTTAAACTCAGTATGCAAGCAGGGTTAATTGGAGACATCTATTTCCCTTCCTTAATCAGCTCAATAGGATAAAAAATGAATCGAACTGTAGTATCAAAGCGATAGTGATTCGAAACCACAAAAATCGGGCTACAGCAAGCAGCAAAAATATTTATTTTTGGAAGAATTCCCTCCGGAATTTATGTCATGTCCACAGAGATCGGTTCAAGGGAAAGAATGTCGTTGGACAGTCTCTCGCGTTTATGAGTTTGGATTAAAATGGTTCAAATGAAAATGCATAAAAGTAAAACTAACACATAATCGACTCCTCACAAACTTAAACTTACCAACCAGTTATACTCCACCTACAATACTCCTCAATATCATCCAGCATCGCTCAAACCCAAGGTTATGTCTAACGCAAAGTTGAGAGAACAACCGTGTTACCATCGTCGACACTCTCGCACCCGACTCAAGACATGGAGGCATTAAGCTTCGACGCCTATTGAAGATTGTTAGCTCTAAATCTATCTGTAAAATCCAGAAACTAACAGATATTCATCCCTAATCGAAGTTTGCAAGGATTATCTCTAACGCAACCCAATCCCCACGCATAAAGCAAAAATCAGAGACAATCACCAATAGAGATTTGTAAAGAAAATGTCATACAACGCCATGGGCGACAAATATACATGAGTTCAGAGTAAATACATATACAACAACCCAACAAAGAAGAAAAACACAAAGAAGAAGAGAAATGAACCAAACATCTCGCGGTTTGTCAAAGTCGATCGACGATCAATCCACCCCTGTTCATCCGTATGCAAGCTTCCATGTTGTTTTCTAAGCTAATCTACTGAAAAATGAAGTTTGATGGAGTTGGGAGCAAAAATCCCCAAAACCATAACCTAAAAAATGGTAAAAATAAACTTATAAACATTACAAATTATGTCAAGTTCGCTAAGCGAACGATCTACTCGCAAAGCGAGCCTCAAAAAGTGGCACTTAAGTGCCTACGGAACAGTTAAACCGACTCTGCACGAACATTCGCTGGAAAGTTCGCTTTGCGAACTTTCTGGAGAACATTCGCTGGGAAGTTCGCTTTGCAAACTTTCTGGCGAATGTTCGCTGGGAAGTTCGCTTTGCTAACTTTGGTCCCTTTTCTACTGTCTCGTTCGCTGGGAAGTTCGCAAAGCGAACATTCGCTGGAAAGTTCGCAAAGCGAACTTGACAGCAAACCAACCCTTATTTTGACCATAACTTCTAAACCGTAACTCTGATTGACGCACGGTCAGAAGTGCTGGAAAGCTTATTCAATGCTCTAAATGAATATGGCAAGATATCCTTGATTGAATACCTGCAAAAATGATAGAAAATCAATTAAACTCAATGACATTTACACGATACGCAATATATACACTGAAATGTAAAGGAAACGTATGTATAAACAAATTGGGGTTTATTCGAACGATATAGACAAAAAGTATCGATAAGTGCAATAAAACTTATATACAAAAATATGTATATTTTGCACTCATCAGAGGATGCGTCAATTATTCCGGGAAGGTAACGCATATTTTGCATTTATCTAGGAAACAAAGATCCAATGTATGGGAGATGATTGTGTGCAAAGTTTATGGGGCAATGGTGATTTGTAGTGGTTACGTTCACCAGCAAATGGACAGTCTGGAGGCATTCTATCAGTTTGGAGCAGGGAAGCGTTTACCTCACAATTTAATTTCAACGGAAATGGCTACCAAGGGGTTTTTGGTCAATGGAAAGGCTTCAATTGTTACTTAACCAATGTTTACTCTCTTTGCCAGACAGCAGAAAATAGGAGGTTGTGATCATATCTAATTGAGTTGAAATCTAGACTTCCAGTGGGCAAATGGATAGTAGTTGGAGACTTTAATGCCACTAAATCAAGTGATGAAAGAAGGGGTAAGGGTAGAAGTATTTCATCAGAAATGGTTGATTTCTCTACTTTTATTGATGTTATGGAATTGCTTGATGTGCCTGTAATTGGAAATAAATACACTTTGTGCAAGACAAATGGAAGTTGCATGAGTAGGCTAGATAGAATATTGATTTTAGAGGAATTAGCTTCGAAGTGGGGTGAGATGGCTCAGCAAAATGGGGCTAGGGACATTTCAGATTGTAGGCCAGTTTGGTTAAAATGCAGTTTGGAAAATTGGGATCCAAAACCCTTCAAAATATTTAATTACTGGTATGAGAATCCCAATTTTTTGGAGTTTGTTAAAGAAACGTGGAATTCTGCTTAGATTGTGGGAAGTCTTTCTCATATAATGGTGGAGAATATCAAATTACTTAGAAACAAGCTCAGGTGGTGGAACAAGAATATTTTTGTTTAGGTTGATTTACGTATTGAAAAAGGTGTCAATGACCTCAATGCAATCGAGGATGAGATGGAGTAACATGAAACTTAAAGAGAGCATGTTAAAGCAGAAATCTAGAACCAAATGAGTGAAGGAGGGGAACTCAAACTCAAGATACTTCCATTCTATGCTTAAAACGAGACTCAGGAGAAACAACATTTCTTTTATTAAAGCTGGAAATCGGGTGTTGGGGGAAATTGGTTTGATAAAAGGTAATATTAAGGATTTCTTTGAAGCTAAATTCAAGAAGGTGGAAGGTTCAGGTTTGTGCCTTAATATGTTTGACCTACCAAAACTATTTGCTGAAGAAAATGAAATGTCGATTTCCCCTTTCTCTACTGAGGAAATTATGGAGGCATTATCGAGTAGTGAAGGGAACAAGAGCCCCGGGCCTGACGGATTTGACTTAGTTTTTTTAAAACGATGTTGGGAGATTGTTGGAAGTGACTTGACAAAGGTTATTAACCATTTCCACTAGTTTGGTTATCTTTCTAAAGCTCTTGTCTCATCTTTCGTTGCGCTTATCCCCAAGAATGATAATCCCCAGAAGTTGGATGAGTATAGACCTATTAGCCTGGTAGTTTGTGTGTATAAATTGATTTCTAAATTAATAGTTGCTAGACTAAGCAAGGTAATAGGAAGATTGGTGTCTTGTTCTCAATCTGCGTTCATCCCAGGACGCTAAATGTTGGATGGGGTTTTGCTCACCAGTGAAATTCTTGATCTTGCAAAAAGGAGTAAGAGAAGTTGTTTGATATTCAAGGTTGACTTTTCGCAAGCGTATGACTATGTTGAATGGACTTTCCTTGAAGACATGATGCTACAAATGAACTTCTGTAGAAAATGGCATGAATGGATAAGAGGTGGGGCTCTAAATTGCTATCTATCAGTCTCGGTAAATGGAGGTACAATGAGAGACTTCAAGGCTACAAGGGGTCTAAGGCAAGGTGACTCCTTATACCCCTTCTTGTTTTCATTGGTTGTTGAGGGATTGGCATTGTTGGTTAGAAAGGTTAAACAAAAAGCGATATTCAAGGGCTTTCACATTAATGAGGAAGATTCTTTAAGTCTTGTGAAATTTGCTGATGACACGGTTCTGGTTAGTAATGGTTCGTGATTAGACATTTGGGGAATCAAATCTATTCTGAGGGGTTTTGTGTCATACCCCAAATTTTGACCACCAAGATTTCCCATCATTGTGCAAATCATCACCACAATATGGATGTACCATTATGCCTCATCAGTCTCCCCAAAGATGGGTGAGCATTCACCACAGTCAAGAATTAGGGTTTCAAGCCCTCTTAGAGCCTTAGACAAAGGATCAATCAAGGAATGACATGATATTCAACTTGTCTAAACTCTCAAACACCCATAGAGGATCAATAGGACAAACACATCAAGAATCAAGCACAAGGTTGCAAAATTCCAAGTGGATTAAGCCTCAAGATCGCCAGTGTCACCAAATTAGGGTTTTGGTCGACTGAGGCCTCCAGATAAAATTTTCATCTAGGCACGAGCCAATGCTTCAAAGCATACCCTAAGATACTCCATGGGATCTCATGGACCCAATCATCAAGTAAATTTAACCTCAGGGGATGCATTTATAAAAAATCAGGAATTAGGGTTTCTTGACCTAATTCACCCCTAAGTTGACTTTTGGGACAAAGCATGAGCCAAAACCTCAAGACATGATTTGAGGGCCTCCAATACACCACATTGATCCATTTGCAACAGTGGATTTATCCAAGAAGCTTGATCTACAAGTTTCAATTTCATCTGGATCACAATTAGGGTTTTGAAGAAAAAGTCAATTGTACCTTTGAATTTTGACCAATGCATGCTCCCAAACCTTGGGACATGATTCAATACACCCTACAATACCTATGGAATCCATCTATTAAGTTTGATTTAGGTCAAGGACTTGATTTCATAGAGGATCACACAGTTTGAATTTCATCTGATAAAGAGTCAACTGTACAAAAAGTCAAAGTTTGACTTTTTGATTTTTTGGTCAACCAAGGTTCCTTAACCCTAATACAATGTTAATTTGTGATTTGAATCATCATTCATCAAGAAAAATAAAGAATAGTGAGTTAACTTGTAAAAGGGGTAACCATAAAAAACTTAGAATTTTTCTAAGTTATGGAACAAAGTGGCTAGGTACCAACTTTCAAGGATCATAACTTGAGATCCAAGCAACCATTTTGGATGATCCAAAGATGGATTTGTAGCTCTCATGGCCTACTTTAAAAGTGTCAACTACATATCATTTCAATTCCTCATGGATTTTTAGTTATGGAGTGATCAAAATGGCTGAAAACATGAAATGTTACTTTTTCCAACACTTAGTGAAAATTTCAGTAAGTCAGAATCTGTCTTGCTTTTTTTCCAAATGTAAGGCCATTTTTCACTTGGATCCAAAATGTTTCAAGACAAACTAGGATCATACATGTGTTGTATCATATGAGAGCTTTCCAAAATGGCCAAGAACTCCATCAAACTCCACCTGAGCTAGGAATTGTGACAGCTGCAACATGCCTTGCTGCAAACTGTCTTGGCAATGCAGATTTATGCACAAGAGCTCGATTTATCCAAATTCTGAAATAACAAGCATGGTTATCCATATGCACACCTCAAGGGGGAACTACTAAGGGACAAGAACTGATTCATCAGCCTCCAAAGTCCCAAAATCTACAAGTAGCATGCCAAACCTAAAATGGCTAAAGATGCTTCAAGACTCCAATTTTGTTTTGGAACATTTAATGGATGCTTAGAGGTGGCATGTATCAGAGCAAGAATGCACACTTCAGTCAAGCCTTATCCTTGAATCAAAGAACCATAGGTCTGTGCTCTAATCTCAAGTCAATGGCTAGAGGAGACTTGAGATTCCCTTTGATCACAATTGGTCACAGACCTGTACCAGTTGCCATTCCCTATTCCTTGCAAAACAAACTTGCTATACTATAAATAGAGCTCAATTGTGATCGGTTTGAGTACACCAAAGCACCCAAACTGATGCTTTCGTCAAAATCTCCATTTTCACTCCAATTTTGCCTTCTAAAGCAAGTCACTATCGGCTTTTGAGTTTGAGAGCAATTCCAACCAAACCAATCACACACACACACACACCTCATAAACATCATATGTGAGCTGATCAAACACTAAAATCACAACTGGAACATCAATTTCACAAAATCACCATCCAACTGCTCAAGTTCTTGTCAGAGTTACAATTGAGGTACCATCTCAAGTTCCAGCTTGTTTCAAACCATTCCAAGCATTCAGACACATCACTTGGCACCTAGGGAGGCTGTTCAGATCATTGGAACCAGCTTGTAACACCTCCAACTCAAAACACGATCACCAGCTGTAAGAGGTAAGCCTCAACTTGGTCATCTCATGATTCATGCATATTTCTTCGCACAATAATTTTGCCATATGTTCATAATCATGTATAGAGTGTTTACCCTCAATCACTTGCTTTGAATGAATCGTGTATGGAATTTCTGAACCTTCATGCAGAATTTAGGGTTCTTGAGGTTTCTCTTTGATTTCTTATTCCATGCTTAAAATAAATGAAATTAAAGACCATAGACATGATCGTGAGTTGAAAACGAGCAGATTGATATGTGGTTTGTGTGATTTCATCAAGTATTCAGTGAGATTGATGAGAAAATGCAAATCATCCAAGAACATGGCACGCGGGCAAAACCAAGGTGTTCTTGGCGCCCTTTTTCAAATATTTGAATATTTGAATTTTGTGATTTTTATTTAATTGATTCAAAAATTAATTTCTCTCTGAATTTTAATGATTTTGAGTTGGTTCCTTTTTTAATAATTCACAAAAATGTTAAAATATTTTATTTTACAAAAATTTCCCAAAAATATTATTTATTTCATATATTTTATATTTTTACAAAGAATTAATTTTTATTTATTTTTTGACATTTAAAATATTTTTTCCTTCTTGATTTTCCAAACTTGAATGGTTCTTAATCATTTTGTGTATAAAAAAATGATTTTTGAAACATTCATCCATGATCATCACTCATTTTTCACATGTTTTCAATGATTTTTATTAATTTTTAATCAAAATTAATTCCATGTTAAACAAAATTAGGGTTTTGATTTATTTCACCCTAACAAATCTTTTTCAAACACTTTTTGGGCCTCTAATAGAGTGTAAGACCCATTCCTTGTAAATAAAAAACCTTTTTGGGCCTCAGATATTGCATAAGTCCCTCGGCGATTTTCAAAACGACGGTGCGATCACTATCCACCACTATGGCCTATCCTTGGAATGTAAGCCCCATATTTTGTATATAAACACTTTTTGGGCCTCTAATAGAGTGTAAGACCCATTCCTTGTAAATAAGATACCTTGTTGGGCCTCAGAAATTGTATAAGACCCACTGTGTTTTCAAAAACCTCGGCGTGATTGCCGTTTTCAAACAAACCATCTGGGCCTACCCTCGTGTTGTAAGTCCCATCTTTCTTTTTCAAAATAATCTTTGGGCCTCTAATAGAGTATAAGACCTAACCCCTTTTTGAAACCAAACTTGTTTTGGGCCTCACACGCTGTATAAGTCCCTCTGTACATTTTGAAAAGTTCGACGCGATCGTCGGCTTTTTAAACAATAAACCTTGGTGTCATACCCCAAATTTTGACCACTAATATTTCCCATCATTATGAAAATCATCATCATAATATGGAGGAACCATCATACTTCATCAGTCTCCCCAAAGATGGGTGAGCATTCACTACAATCAAAATTAGGGTTTCAAGCCCTCTCTGAGTGCTTAGACAAAGGGTCAATCAAGGAATGACATGATCTTCAACTTGTCTAACCTCTCAAACATCCACAATGGATCAAAAGGACTCCCACTTCAAGGATTAAGCACAAGGCTGCTCCCTTTTAGGTGGATTAAGTCTCAAGATCGACATTGTCACCAAATTAGGGTTTTGGTCGACCAGGGCCTCCAGATGGAAATTTTTCATCTGGGCACAAGCCAATGATCCAAAACCTAACCTAATATACTCCATGGAACCTCATGGACCCAATCATCAAGTCAATTTTGCCACAGGGGATGCATTCATCAAAAATCAGGAATTAGGGTTTCTTGACCTAATTCACCCCTTAGTTGACTTTTAGGGCAAATCATGAGCCAAGACATCAAAGGAGGGTTTAAGGGTCTCTAATGAACTATATTGATCCATTTGGAACAATGGATTAATCCAAGAAGCTTGAGCAACAAGTCTCAATTTCATCTGCACCACAGTTAGGGTTTTAAGGAAAAAGTCAACTATAACTTTGACTTTTGACCAGGACATGCTCCCAAACCCTATGACATGCATCAATATACCCTATGACACCAATGGAACATGTCCATCAAATTTGATTTAGGTTAAGGACATGATTTCTTGAAAAATTGCACAGTTTGGAATTCTTCTGATAAAAAAGTCAACTGTGCACAAAAGTCAACTTTGACTTTTTGAGATTTTTCACCAAAATGGATTTTTAACCCTAAAATGATGTTAATGTATGATTTGAATCATCATTCATCAAGAAAAATCAAGAAAAGTTGGGTAACTTGTAAAAGGGGTAACCATAAAAAACTTAGAAAATTTTCTAAGTTAAAAATAAAGTGGCTAGGGTACCAACTTTGGAGGGTCATAACTCCTAAACCACAAAGCCATTTTCTCCTATCCAAGGCTTGATTTGTAGATCTCATTTCCCTCTACAAAAACTTCAACTAGACCTAATTCCAACTCCTCATGGATTTTGAGTTATGGAGTGATCAAAATCAAGAAAAGTCACTTTGTTCCAACACTTAGTGAAAATTTCACTAAGTCAGATTTTACCCTACTTTTTGCCAAATGTAGGGGGATTTTTCACTTGGATTCAAAAGAGATCAAAACCAAATATGTTCAAACAGTTGTTGTATAATGTAAGGGCTTTCCAAAATGGCCAAGAACATTACCAAATTCTATTTGAGTCATGAGATATGACATTGGAAAGTTGCCTTGCTGAAATCTGCCAAGGCAAGGCAGAATTTGCATATTTGCTCGATTTTCCAAAATCAGCCAAATCCAAATGCTCCTATCCACTTGGACACCTCTGAGGATTGAATCTAAAGGGAACAATCAATGAGCCAAGCCTCTAAAGTCTTTGGAACAAGAAATAGCATGTTGAACCTAGAATGGCCAAAATAGGGACAAGATTCCAATTTTGGATTGGAGCATTGAATGGAAGCATCAAGGTGGCATGGACTGAGCCATTTGCAACTGAATTCAGTCAAGACTTATCCAATACCAAGGGAACCACATCCCTGTGCCCTAACCTCTAGTCAATGGCTTGAGGAGACTTGGATTTCCATTGGCCAACATTGAACAAACACCTGCTACAGTTGCCATTCACTGTGGATCCCAAAACAAACTTGCTCTACTATAAATAGAGCTCATTTGTGATCAGTTTGAGTACACCAAAGCCATCAAACAGATGCTTTCCTCAAAATCTCTTCTTTCACTCCAATTTTGCCTTCTAAGGCAAGTCACTATCGGGTTTTGAGTTTGAGAGCTTTTCCAATCAAACCAATCACTCACACACCTCACATACATCATATAGAAGTGATCCAAACACTCACATAACATCTGGAACACAGATTTCACAAAATCACCAGTCAATTGCTCAAGGTTTTAACCAAAGTGCAGTTGAGATGCCATGAAGTGATCCAGCCATTCTCAGTCAAGTCCAAGCATTCAAACAAACTCCATAGGGTGTAGGAAAGCTGTTCAGATCATCACAATTCATGTGTAACACCTCCTACTCAGAAATCAATTTGATCTTGCTGTCACGACCTAGAGGTAAGCTTAAACTTGGTCATCTCTCAATCTATGCATATTTCCTCGCACAATACTTTTTCCAAATGTTCATAATCATGCATGGAATGTTTCCCCTCAAGTAATTGCTTTGTTTGAATCGTGTATCAAAAATCCTAGCCTTCATGCAGAAATTAGGGTTCTTGAGGATTTTTCATGATTTCTTGTTATATGTTTAATTTAAATGAAATTAAATACCATAGACATGATCGTGAGGTTGAAACGAGTTGATTGGTATGTGGATTACATGATATGATTAAGTATTCAGTGAGATTGGAGAGAAAATGCAAATCTGGGCCAAGCTGAAACACGCGCGTGTTCTTCAGCTGTACTTGGCGCCGTTTTTCATAAATTCAAATATTTGAATTTTGTGATTTTATTTAATTGATTCAAAAATTAATTTCTCTCTGAGTTTTAATGATTTTGAGTTGATTCTTTTTTTAATAATTCACAAAAATGTTAAAATATTTTATTTTCCCAAAAAATCCCAAAAATATTATTTATTGTATATAATTGATATTTTTGCAAAGAATTAATGTTTTAATTATTTTTGACATTTGAAATATTTTTTCCACCTTGATTTTACAACTTTTAATGCTTTCTAATTATTTTGTAGGACAATACTTAATTTTTGAAGCCTTAATCCAAGATCACAATTTGTTTTCCATATGTTAAACAATTTTAATCATTTTAATTGAATTTTTATTCAATTAAATACATTTTTGAAAATAAATTAGGGTTTTTGGATTAATTCAACCCTCATAAATCATTTTCAAAACTTTTGGGCCTCTAATAGAGTGTAAGACCCAATCTTTTTTTTGACCAAATCATTTTTGGGCCTCATTGTATTGTATAAGTCCCGATACCGTCAAAAACAAATGGCGCGATCGTCGCCTTTTGAAAATAACCTTTTGGGCCTCTAATAGAGTGTAAGACCCAATCTTTTTTTGACCAAATCATTTTTGGGCCATAGTGTATTGTATAAGTCCCGATACTGTCAAAAACAAACGGCGCGATCGTCGCCTTTTGAAAAATAACAACTGGGCCTCTCCTTGAGCTATAAGACCCATTCAAAACTTTTGGGCCTCTAATAGAGTGTAAGACCCGATCCCCTTTTAACCAAAATCACTTTGGGCCTCACTTATTGTATAAGTCTCTCTGCGTTAAAAGAAAATATCGGCGCGATCGCCATTTCAAACGGAAAAATCATCTGGGCCTACCCTCGTGTTATAAGCCCCACTCTTTTTCTTTAAACTTTTTGGGCCTCTTGAGAGAGTGTAAGACCCATCCCTTTGTACAGAAAACAATTTTTGGGCCACAGTCACTTGTATAAGTCCCTCTGTACAAATTTAAACAGTGCGCTCACTGATAAAACCCTGGGCCTCTCCTTGAGCTGTAAGCCCCAAATCTTTCTTTTTCAAAGCACTTTCTCCTTTGATTTTGAATATACTGTTGTTTTCAATCTTTCTTTGTTGAACAACTAACCAAACAGCATGGAAGCTCTACAACCGAGTAAGTTGTTATTGCTTTCATTTACCGCTTTCATATACATATTACTGTATTGTGGGGCTGTTTCGCTGTAAGTCTTCTTTCATAAACTCATATCAACTGTGTAATAATAGTATA
The DNA here is from genome assembly GCA_022829125.1 of Lathyrus tuberosus. Taxonomy (NCBI): domain Eukaryota; kingdom Viridiplantae; phylum Streptophyta; class Magnoliopsida; order Fabales; family Fabaceae; genus Lathyrus; species Lathyrus tuberosus. The sequence goes on from JALAZF010000311.1 coordinate 6,675,908, forward strand.
GATATTTCGAGTTTCCCCGGCAACTACGTCTAGAACTAAGTGACGCCGTTTCGTTTATTCATAGAAATAGACAACTAGATCCCCAATAGGATCACCAGATACAGTCTTCTCTTCGCCTGTCCTCATTAGGAATTGTCAAGAAACTCTACTCCCAGAGATGAATGTATTCTCCGTGAATGGCGTCTTTGAGTTTCTTCCAAATTCTCGGACTTTCCTGGCTTGATCTATTCCTCGTGGATAGCCTGTCTTGAATTTCTAGGGATTTGGGGACCCACGGGCTTCTTAAAAGCATCGGCCTCCTCTTGGGCATCGTACAAGGACCCGAAGGCTTCCTAAAAGCAACCCCGCCTCCTCTTGGGCTTAGTACAAGGACCCGTCAGCTTCTTAGAAGTATTCACAGCCTTCTCTTAGGCTTCGTATAATGATTCTTCCTCCGGGAATGATAGCCTCCTCTTAGGCTTCGTACAAGGACTGATCGGCTTCTTAAAAGTTTCCAGCCTCCTCTTGGGCTTCGTACAAATTGTCCCGACGACCTCATAGAGGTGTAGGAACAGAACTTAATCATCTGCATAGAACATTCCTTTCAAAGAGTCTACTACTGTTTCTCAAAGCATAGTACAAAAGATGAAACTCTAGACATGGACAGTGTAATCTCCTTGAGTTTTCCAGACATTCTCAAGTGACCTCTTCGTTAAATAAGAAGAAAACCTGTGGACTCGGACAGTCTCAATACCCTTTGGATTTCCCAATTCCTTAAAGAACAGGAATAGCCCAGATCCTCAAATCAAATCCTCGAGTACAGTGTTGCTCATATAAGAACTGATTTTCTCTTTAAATCAGTATACTGGACCGGTTACTCAACTGAAACAGTTACAACATCCTCCTCTTAGGCTTTGTATAATGATCTTTCTCCAGTGAAGTTAGCCTCTCTCTTGGGCTTTGTACAATGATCCTCCCCAGCGGAGTCAAACAACGTTTAGCCTCTCTCTCGGGCTTTGTACGAGACACATAAAGAGACTCCCTCGTTGAGTCAATCACCCTTTCGCCTCCATCTCGGGCTTTATACGAGATACAAAAAAGTTCTTATTGAGCCAAACAAATTTTCGCCTCCATCTCGGGCTTTGTACGAGATACAAAAACTCTCTTGTTGAGTCAAATAGCCTCCATCTCGGGCTTTATACGAGATACCAAAAGACTCCATCGTCGAGTCAAAACCTTTTAGCCTCTCTCTCGGGCTTTGTACGAGACACATATTAGCCTCCTCTTAGGCTTTGTATAAGAAAACCACTGGTTGGTCCAATCAACCTTTTAGCATCAAAGTTGTGCCTCGTTCACAGTACACAAACATCAACAACTCCTTCCCCTTCATCTAATCGCTGTAAGTGGCAAGCCTCTGGATTATCTACATCCATGCCAATGTCCCTCTTTTAGTGTGAGAAATTCCTAAGGAAAGATGGCATTGCTCTAAACTGAGTTAAAGTCTTCTCCTTCAGGTTAAAATCCCATATAAAGGAAATTATGGCATTGCCGGATTCACAAATCCCGGTTAAAGTAATCCTCCTTTACAGTCAGTCACCCAACAGTTGTGACAAATAGACCCATTTAGAGATGACAAATTCTCTCTAAGGTCAACACTTTCAGCTTCACATCTTGGGCTTTGAACAAGATACAAATAGACTCTCTAGCTTCACGTCTTGGGCTTTGAACAAGACACCAAAACAACCATTTCCTCCCATAGAATAGGAGGAACTACGAACGCTCTGATTTCCCTGTTTCAAAAAAACGGGAATACGTAGGCATAAGATTGAAAGAAAAATCTTAGCGAGCACACTGAACAAAAACCCAAAATCCCATACTCTCACATATCTATCAAGAAGCATTCGTCCTAACATCCTAACCGATAGCCTAAAGCACCCCTCGTCAACAAAATAACCTAGGAGAGACCCCGAATCTTTGTAGCATCTGTAAACCAACAGTTTTGACTGTTTAATCTCAGTATGCAAGCAGGGTTAATTGGAGACATCTATTTCCCTTCCTTCATCAGCTTTAATAGGATAAAAAATGAATCGAGCTATAGTACCAGAGCGATCGTGCTTCGCAACCACATCCAAAAATCACTCGCTACAGAAAAATGGCGACTCTGCTGGGGACAACACTGGTCTCTTTAGGGATCTTGTTCTTTTTTGTGGAAACCTTGACGTCACTAGGATCTTAGGTCAAAACGCCGTTAATTTGGATTGAAACCACAGATTGGTGACTCCGCCGGGAAACCATTTTCTGTCAGGAACTTAAGATTCTTAGCTTTTAAAAGTCTAGGATGATTAGGACAAATATATATACTGCTTTTCCTAATTGCTATACGTGTTTATTTTTCTGCTAATGGGAATGCATGTGATGCCGCATGTGGAAAGATCGAGTATACACTTAAGATAAGTGATGGCGACGAGGTCGACCATCAACCTCAGTGGAGGCTGACCAATGCAACCCATTCTCTCACCTAGACAATGGGCCGATTGTGATGTCTGAGAAGCTGAGGAGCCAACCCCTATAGTAGTGCGGAAGCTATCGGAAATAGTTATCATGCGATACTACCCTCATATGAGGTTGGTGATCTATTCTCGGTGAATGGCACTTACTCTAAGATTTCTCTACAACTCGCTGGCGATCCGCTTGTTGTTTTGCTTTCCTGGGAGGAGCTGACGATAATGAGTACAGGTACAAAAATCACCCTAGTATAAACCTTTAGGGATGGGTAGAGCCTTGACTTCATGACAACGACCCTTTGACCCCATGTTTTTCCTATGTTTTTGTGTGCTGCATTCATGCATTCATTTAAAAAAACATTAAAACATTCAAAAAATTTCTCTTCTAGTCTCTCTGTTTTTCAAATTAAACTAAGACTGTGATTGCAAATATCAGAGAAAAGGATTGCACTAATGGATTTCGGTAGAAGGAGAACTCATAGTTATACCTTCAAGGTTCCAAAGCTAGAGGATTTGAGAAGGTTAGCGAGGATGATCATAAACCCAAAGGCTTTCAGAGCCAAGCACGGAGGTTTGCTACCACTATTAAGAGTCCATGTGATTGAGGGAATCATGGATGCGCTCATTCAGTTTTATGATCCAGTTTATCACTGTTTCACATTCCCGGATTACCAGCTCATACCAACGCTGGAGGAGTATTCTCATCTGATTGATTTACACATTACTGATCGAGCTCCATTTTCTGGACTGGAAGAAATTCCAAAGAATCATACCATTGCAAGAGCAATTCATTTGGACGAGTCTGAGGTCAGGACTCACCTAACTACCAAGGGTGGCATCCAAGGTTTGCCAGCCCAGTTCTTGACAAAGAAAGCCCTGTATTTTGCCAGTATAGGAAACGTGACTGCTTTTGAAAGCGTCTATGTCTTGCTCACCTACGGGTTATTTTTGTTTCCCAACATCAATAACTTCGTCGATATCAACTCCATTAAGGTTTTTCTCATTGGAAACCCTGTGCCGACTTTGCTCGCAGATGCATATCATTCTGTACACTTGGGAAATTTATACAGCTGAGGGGAGATCACATGTTGTGTACCTCTGCTTTACAAATGGTTTATCTCTCACTTGCCCAAGTCTGCTGCTTTTTGGGATTGTAAGAGTGCCTTACGTTGGTCGCAGAATATTATGTCTCTTACCAACTCTGATATAGATTGGTGTAATAGAATCTATGATGGAATCAGGATCATTGACCGTTGTGGAAACTTCCCCAACGTACCCCTTATAGGAACTAAGGGAGGAATCAACTATCATCCGGTGTTGGTTCGCCGTCAATTTGGATACCCGATGAGACACGTCCCACGGGGTGTTCATCTAGAAGGTCTTTTCTTCAAGGAAGGAAAAAATGACAGAGCATTAAAGATGGAAATAGTGCACGCTTGGAAACATGTTCATAAGAAAGGACGGGAGTCTCAAGGAAAACCGGACTGTGTCTCGGAGGAGCCTTATCTCCATTGGGTACAAGCTAGAGCTCTCAAGCTAAAGATGCCTTATCCTCGTTACGGAATTCTTCCGCCAAAGGAATCTGTCATGTACTTCATGACGGAAACTGAAAAGCTTCAGGTTACTCTCAACAAAGTTCAAAAGGAGAGAAGGTCTTGGAAGAACAAGTATCGCACCCTCGACATAGAGTGTATCAAAATACATCAACTACTGAAAGAGAAAGATGCTCTGATTGAAATTTTAGAGCAACATGCTGTAGAGAATCAAGATGACCAAAGGAATTTGCTCACTCCTTTCACCTGGAAAAGGAATGACAACCCGAGAACGGCCCAAGAGCCCCGGTCAAAGAAAAGGAAAGTACCAGAGTCAGCACCCGATTTCTCTTCAGAGAGGACCCGGGACCCATTAGCTTAGGTTTCTATTTCCATACCTTGTAATCTACTGTATTTCCATTTCTATAATCCTTTGAATTCAATAAAAAGGGGTTTCCCCACTGTTTGATATTTGCAATCTAATTGTCGAAGTTTATTTTGATTAAACCAAAAAACAATTAATATAATCATTGCATTCATCATTCTCACATCGCGTATTCTTCTTACCTACGAATCTCACGTTTGTATCTCGATTCTAGAGTCAAACTGTCTCGTTCGTACAATACTCGGGCCAATCGTCAGAAAAAGATGGATGATCTTGAGGAAGAAAATAGAGAGTTGAGGGAAGAGATTGACGCTCTGAGAGAGGATATGAGAAAGCTTCGTAACGACATGCAAGCCATGGCAGAAGCACAGCTACAAAGGACTGTGATCTCAGAGATCACCTCAGCGCCCATAGTGGAGAAGTATGATCCTAAGTATCAAGTGCCGAAAGATCGTCCCTGGGGCATGCCTGTTAACTATATCCCGGAAGGATATGTTCCGCTAATCGCTGAAGATCAGGGAATCATAACAGAAGCCGCTGGGCCTGAAGGTTACAAACTTCGGGAAAGCGAAGATGCCAGGGGCATACTAAAGACTCCTGAAGGTTACAAACTTCGGGAAACGCCAAGACTCACTGCCGTAGTCACGGTCCCACCCCCTGTGGTGCACATTGTCCCGGAAGGACAGATTCCACAGACACCTTCTGGTAAGAAGGAAACTATGTTTGACAGCATGGAGGAATTCCAGGAGCAGTTCTTGGAAATGTAGAAGGAACTGCAAGCCATTCGCGGTCAGGATCTATTTGGAAAGGACGCCGCAGATCTCTGCTTGGTCCCCAATGTGAAAGTTCCGCACAAATTTCAAGTGCCCGACTTTGAAAAATACAAGGGTAACTCTTGCCCTCAAAGCCATCTGGTGATGTACGCTCGGCGGATGTCAGCTCAGACGGGGAATCAGGACCTGCTGATTCACTACTTTCAGGATAGTTTAACCGGTGCCGCACTCAAATGGTACATGGGTTTAAACCGTGCCATGATCAGCACATTCAGAGATCTTGGCACTGCCTTCGTCCAACAATACAAATACAATTTGGACATGGCACCCGACAGAGAACAACTCAGATCGATGTCGCAAAAGGACAAGGAAACCTTTAAGGAGTATGATCAAAGGTGGCGTGAGATTGCCGCTCAAATTTGTCCACCTCTGGAGGAAAAAGAGATGATAAAGATCTTCTTAAAGACCTTAAGCTCATTTTACTATGACCGAATGGTTGCCAGTGCGCCCAGTGATTTCACCGAAATGGTTGGCATGGGCGTACGTCTTGAGGAAGCCGTCCGAGAAGGACGTTTGGTAAAAGAAACTAGATCGACGAGCGGTACTAAAAAATACGGTAGTGCTCTCCCTAAGAAAAAAGAGCAAGATATTGGGAATATCTTTCTCGCAAAGCAAAGGCGACGTTATCAACCGGTAGCAGCTGTGACTCCTGCTATCAATCCTACGCCTATTCCTACGTATCAACCTCAGGTTACGTAGAACCAACCTGATCAACAAAGGACACAACAGCCTCTTCAGCAGGCTCGTCCTCCATACAACAACAACCGTACAACACGACCACCAGGATTTGATCCTATACCCGTGTCGTACGCAGAGTTGTTTCCATTACTACTGGTTAAGAGGCACATTCAGACTAAATCTCCTCTTACAGTACCGGAAAATCCGCCTTTTTGGTTTAAGGTGGATCAAACATGCCCTTATCATCAAGGAGGATCGGGGCATAATATAGAAAATTGTCTCAATTTCAAGTCCGACGTGCAAAAACTTGTTAGGAGCGGGGTCTTATCCCTTAAGGATACAAATCCTAATGTTCTCACAAACCCGCTGCCTCAACATGAGAAGGCTGCAGTTAATTTGATAGAAGGAAAAACTAACGATGTCTATCAAATTCACGATGTACTCTTGTTGAAAACCAATTTGGTCAAGATGCATTGTAAACAGAGTGGATATGGCCATGTGCCACCTCATAACTATCATCAGTGTGATGTCTGCTCTAAAAACAATCAGGGATGTTCTGTGGTGCAAGCAGCTCTACAGGAACAGATGGATCTTAGATGGATCCAAGAGCACCGAGTTCGTGGAGTTAACATGGTTTACACGAATTCTAACGTCATTCAGAACCACGATATCCGTGCAATGAATGTCAACTTGGTGGCGATGCACTCAAGGCAAAGCCAGTATCATAATCTGCCGCGGAACGATTACAGTTCCTGTCTGATTTGCTTGGTAAAAAACAGGGATTCTCTTTCATACAGGAGGCCCTCCAATGTCAGATGGATCTTGGATGGATCCAAGAATACCATGATAGGAACTCCTATCAAATCAACATGGTTCAGATCTTCGATATTCGTGTGATGAATACCAACCTGGTAGAGTTACATGCTGAGCAGGTCCGACTCAGATTCTTAATATCACACGACTATCAACGCTGTAAAGCGGGTTGCAAAAACGATCGAGGTTGTACCCTTGTCCATGAGGCGCTTCAGCACTTGTTAAATCACTGTTGGATGCCAATATATATGGATGAAGATACTCAGTAGATTAGTATCAATAACAGAAACCCCACTCGGCGTCAGAGTCAGGATGTCCGATCTGTGGAAGCTAACCTAGTGAGGTTACATTGTATTCAAAGTGGGCGTGGCCAGGTGCCACCACACAACTATGAACGTTGCGGCGTCTGTTCGGAAAGTAACCAAGGGTGTTACTTTGTGAGAGCAGCTCTTCAGGGTCAGGTGGATCGTGGAGAGATTCGCCCATATCCGGGTTTTGGACCCATCAACTGGACACCGAACTACCTTGCCAATCAAGTCGAGGATGTTGTCACAATCTCTGGTCATCACCAGACCAGGGATGTTTTTGTCATTATCCCTCTACTTGACGAATCTAAAGTTCCTAACCGGGAACGGATCGAGATTACTTATGATGGTCAGAAAAACCAGAAGGCTCCCGTAGTCATCTATTTGCTGGGACCACTACCGTATGAATCAGCTAAGGCAATCCCTTACAAATACGGTGCAACGAAAATTTAAAATGGAAAGGAAATTCCATTACCCTCCGTCGTGAATATTGCAGACATCAGTCGTGAAACACGGAGCGGTCGAATCTTCAACTGAGGAGTTGGAGAACCTATCAAGGAAAAGGAACTTCAGATAGAAGCTCCCGATCCATAAGTCGGTCAATCCAGTAATCCCGACCTTTCGAAAAATAATGATGAGATGCTGAAGCTCATCCAAAGGAGTGAATATAACATTGTTGATCAGCTGTTGCAGACTCCTTCAAAGATCTCGGTATTATCACTGTTACTCAGTTCAGAAGCCCACAGGGAGGCTCTACGGAAAGTCTTGGAGCAAGCCTTTGTGGAACAGGATGTAACAATCAGACAGTTCGATAGCATTGTCTCTAACATCACTTCCTGCAATAATTTGGGATTTAGTGATGAGGAATTACCTGAAGAGGGTCGCCGTCATAACATGGCGCTCAATATCACAGTTAACTGCCAGGACGATGCTTTAGCCAGCGTACTGGTAGACACAGGGTCAACCCTGAATGTTATGCCAAAGTCCACTTTGATGAAATTATCATTCAAAGGCCCTCCGATGAGAACCAGCGAGGTCGTCGTCAAAGCGTTCGACGGATCCAGAAAAATAGTTATCGGCGAAGTTGATCTTCCCATAACTATCGGTCCTCACACTTTCCAAGTCACTTTCCAGGTCATGGACATCCGGACAACATACAGTTGTTTATTAGGAAGACCTTGGATACATCATGCTGGAGCGGTCACTTCAACCCTCCACCAAAAGCTAAAGTTCGTTCAGAATGATCAACTTGTCACAGAGTGTGGAGAACAGGCCTTGCTCGTAAGTAACTTATCATCATTTACTTGTGTAGAACCCGAGGAGGTTATTGGGACGCAGTTCCAAGCGCTGTCGGTGGGCAAGGACAATCAATCAAGAGGAGGAACCTCGATTTCCTCATACAAAGATGCTATCAAAGCGGTCGAGAGTATCGACACAACCGGATGGGGACAGCTTGTCATTCCTATTGACAATAAAACAAAGAAGGGTCTTGGTTTTTCCATAACCTATACTCGGACAGCTGCCAACGATGAAAGTCTTCATCCCCTTCAAAAATTCTTCCACAGTGGATGTTTCCTTCACCCAGTGTCTCAGGCAGTACATGCTATCAATGAGGAAGATCCCTCTGACACAGATGAAGAATGGAAGTCCTACCTTAACGAGGACGGTTACATGTCTCAGGAAGAGGTGTATATGCCATTTTTGCTATCCCGCACAGAGTCCGAGATTTATACCACAGTCAGACGTCGAAATGATATATGGAGATTGTGATCCGGAAGGATACCGTTCTCCGCCAAATTCATTAGAGGAAGACACTCTGATTAAAGACAACTTTGACTACAACTATGGCCCAATGGATGGTCTGCCAATGTGGCAACCTTACCCAGGAGACTTGGGGCAAGAGAGTCAGCCGAACAATGAAAATTAGCTGACCGTCATTGAACAGAATACCTGTGTCCCCACCATGTCATGGGATCAACACTCAGGTCATTCAGAAACTACTCAACATGAAGATGAATTCGCAACATTTGCAGGACTTGAATTCATCAACTATGATTTTCCCGAGGTCAACGTCATCGAGAGAGATGACTCCTCCAGATCCAAAGAAGTTTGGGACACCTTGGGACAACCGAGTGGAAAATACGACTATATGGTCAGGTACACCGCTCCCGAAAGCTCTTGTATCAGGCTCGAAGATATCCAGCCTACTAGATGGGGAGATACAGCTGAGAGCACCAATGTTATGCAAAATGCAACTGAGGAATTCTCCTACGACAATTCTGCCTGGGAGACAGATTTCAATGATCCTGCTCCACCAGAAATCAGCGTTATTTCTAGAGACAAATTGAGGAAGGTGCCAGACTTTGTGATTCACCGAGGAGTTCGCCACCAATGGGTTTCCGTCGAGGTTCCGAAGATCGTTCATCAGTCAAAGTAATTTCCATCTCTAACCTTTCACCCTGCCTAGGTGAAATGGATGTTTTGATAGGGCTCGCTTTCTGTAAATTTTCCCTCTTCGCTTCGCCCAAAGCGACAGAGTTTTGTTTTATAGGGCTGTAGTTTCAAGAATCGACTTGTTCATTAATAAAATAACGTCGTTCTGTAATTTCTGCATTAATTGTTGTTTTCTCTTTTTGCTTTTTCAGAAAATGGTAATCCTAAAAAAAAATTTCAAATTAAAACAAGCAGTAAAATAAATACACTGCACACACTTGAATTTTCTCTATCTCTTCTAAACACGAATCATCACGTCATGCAGATTGCTTGTTTTAAACCCCGTTGAAACATACGATTCGATGCCTTCTCCCAACTTTGAGTTCCCGATATTCGAGGCTGAAGAAGAAAATGACGACAAAATTCCAGAAGAGATCTCTCGACTACTCAGACAAGAGGAAAGGTCCATTGAACCTCACAAAGAGTCATTGGAAACGGTAAACTTGGGTTCAGAAAAAGAGAGAAAAGAAATCAGGATTGGGGCACTGCTCAGTCCAACTGCCAAAGAGAATTTGATAAAGCTTCTCAAAGAATTTCCCAATGTATTCGGTTGGTCCTATCAGGATATGCCAGGGTTGGATACCAGCATCGTGGAACATCACTTACCATTGAGATCGGAATGTCCGCCAGTAAAGCAAAGGTTGAGATGCACTCACCCGGACATGGCCATCAAAATCAAAGAGGAGGTGCAGAAACAGATTGACGCGGGTTTCCTCGCTACATCTGAATATCCTCAATGGTTAGCCAACATCGTACCCGTTCCCAAAAAGGACGGAAGGGTCAGAATGTGTGTTGATTACAGGGATCTAAACAAGGCTAGTCCAAAGGACGACTTTCCTTTACCACACATTGACATGCTGGTAGACAGCACAGCAAAGTTCAAAATTTTCTCCTTCATGGATGGATTCTCGGGCTATAACCAGATCAAAATGGCGCCGAAAGACATGGAGAAAACTTCGTTCATTACCCCATGGGGCACCTTTTGTTACAAGGTAATGCCGTTCGGTTTGAAGAACGCCGGGGCAACCTATCAAAGGGCCATGACTACTCTTTTTCATGACATGATACACAAAGAAATCGAAGTGTATGTCGATGATATGATTGCAAAATCTAAAACAGAGAGTGAGCACGTTGAACATCTGTCAAAATTGTTCGAACGTCTAAGAAAATTCAAGCTCCGCTTGAATCCCAACAAGTGCACCTTCGGTGTCCGTTCGGGGAAACTCTTAGGATTCATTGTCAGCCAGAAAGGAATTGAGGTTGATCCTGACAAGGTCAAGGCCATTCAAGAAATGCCTCCTCCGAAATCTGAAAAACAAGTCAGAGGATTCCTGGGACGTTTGAACTACATCTCCAGGTTCATATTCCTTATGACCGCCACGTGTGCGCCGATTTTCAAATTACTCAAAAAGAACCAGGATTGCGTTTGGACAGAAGATTGTCAAACCGCCTTCGACAGTATCAAGGAATATCTGTTGAATCCTCCGATTCTATCACCTCCAGTGGAAGGAAGACCACTGATCATTTACCTCACAGTCCTAGAGGACTCAATGGGATGTGCACTTGGCCAACAGGATGAAACCAAAAGGAAGGAGTTTGCCATTTACTATCTAAGCAAGAAGTTCACCGACTGCAAAACTCGGTACACGATGCTCGAGAAAACTTGCTGTGCTTTGGCTTGGGCAGCCAAACCTCTTTGCCAATACATGATTTGTCATACTACTTGGTTGGTCTCCGAAATGGATCCAATCAAGTACATTTTCGGAAAACCTGCTCTCACGGGAAGAATCGCCCGTTGGCAGATGCTGTTATCAGAATATGACATAGAGTACCACGCTCAGAAAGCCGTTAAAGGAAGTATTTTAGCCGATCATTTGGCTCATCAACCGATTGACAATCAAGAATCAATCAGGTTTGACTTCCCAGACGAAGATGTCATGTATCTAAAAATTAAAGATTGCGATGAACCGTTACCCAGTGAAGGGCCAGAACCAGGTTCCCAATGGGGACTAATCTTTGACGGAGCAGTTAATCATTATGGAAATGGAATTGGGGCAATCATTGTTACCCCTCAGGGTACCCACATTCCTTTCACTGCCAGACTTACGTTCAAATCTACGAACAACGAGGCCGAATACGAAGCTTGTATTATGGGTCTCGAAGAAGCAATTGATTTAAGGATCAAAAACTTGGATGTATATGGCGACTCAGCTCTGGTTATCAATTAGATAAAAGGAGATTGGAACACATACCAATCAAGATTGATTCCTTACAAAGACTATGCAAGAAGGTTGTTACCCTTCTTTAACAGAGTCGAATTTCATCATATCCCTCGTGAGGAGAATCACATGGCTGATGCATTAGCCACTCTCTCTTCCATGATTAGTGTAGGTCAATGGAACGACTTACCTAAGATCGACATAATGCGCCTTGAAAGGCCCGCTTACATCTTCACGATCGAAGCAGTCCTAGACGATAAACCTTGGTATCACGATCTCAAATGCTTCCTTCAGAAACAAGAGTACCCATCTGGGGCACTCAGAAAAGATAGAAAAACCCTCAGAAGATTGGCTGGAAACTTCTTCCTGAGCGGGGACACTCTCTATAAGAGAAATTTTGACATGGTCTTGCTCCGATGCGTAGACAGACCAGAAGCAGACATGCTTATGAAAGAAATTCATGAAGGATCCTTTGGCACTCATGCCAACGGACACACAATGGCAAGAAAAATCCTAAGAGCAGGGTATTACTGGTTGACCATGGAATCCGACTGCTACAAGTACATGAGGAGGTGTCACAAGTGTCAGATATACTCCGACAAAATTCATGTACCGCCATCACATCTCAAAGTTCTTTCTTCCCCATGGCCATTTTCCATATGGGGAATCGACATGAATGGCATGATTGAGCCCAAGGCTTCAAACGGACATCAGTTCATCCTGGTAGCCATTGACTATTTCACCAAGTGGGTCGAAGCAGCTTCGTACGCTAATGTAACCCGACAAGTGGTGGTCCGATTTATCAAAAACAATATCATCTGCCATTATGGTGTTCCAAGTGAGATCATTACTGATAATGGATATAACTTGAACAACAAGATGATGAAGGAGTTGTGCGCAGAGTTCAAGATCGAACTCCATAACTCGTCTCCCTACCGACCCAAGATGAACGGAGCGGTAGAAGTGGCCAACAAGAACATCAAGAAGATCGTTCAAAAGATGGTTGTAACCTACAAAGACTGGCACAAAATGCTACCCTTTGCTCTTCAACGTTATCGGACATCTGTCCGTACTTCAACAGGGGCAACCCCTTTCTCTCTAGTATATGGCATGGAAGCAGTGCTCCCCATAGAAGTAGAGATCCCGTCAATCCGGGTATTGATGGAAGCTAAGCTCACCGAAGCTGAATGGTGTAAAAGCCGACACGACGAGCTTAATCTGATCGAAGAAAAGAGAATCACGGCACTATGCCATGGTCAATTGTATCAACAGAGAATGAAGAGGGCATTTGACAAAAAGGTCCGACCTCGTGTCTTCGGAAAAGGAGACCTCGTGCTCAAGAAGATACAGTCATTTCTCACTGATTCGTGAGGTAAATGGACTCCAAATTATGATGGCCCCTATGTGGTCACGAAAGCTTTCTCAGGCGGCGCCTTGAAACTTGTAACCATGGACGGAGAGGAATTTGCCTACCCCACGAATGTTGATGTAGTCAAGAAATACTTCGCCTAAACTAAAAAAAAAAACGTCTCGGTGGATTGAAAACCCGAAAGGGCGGTCCAGGCAAAAGTTAGAGACATGGAAAAAAAATCATCCCGATGGATTGGAAATCTCATGGTACAATCCAGGCAAAAATTAGGGATAATGGCAAGTAACTATGTTCAACAGGAGCAGGTCCCTCAGCAGTAGCAGTTACATCATCCGCCAGAAAACTCCAGTCAAGGTCATCTTTGACAGAAGCTCAGGATGTCCCGAATTCAAAGTTGGTAGAAGGATAGTGGTCGTTATGTTTCAACGTAGCCCTTTTCCCTGTAAATTACCATTTTCTAACTTTGTAAACACTCTTTGGAATCACGCGTTTGGCTGATCTCCATCTTATCAATAAAATTTGAGCCTTTGTGCTTTTGTTTGTAATTCTTATTTGTTTTAGCTTTACGGAACGACATTTTAATATGATTAACGATTCTTGAAATAAAACAAAAATGAATTTACTTGTTAAAAGTTTTTCTGCTTTTAAATTAAAGACGGAAATTTCTTTTGACTGTTGAACATCAGAAGAACATCGGTCGCTTCTCCAGAAGTAATCGAACCTCAAAGTGCAGAATCAAAGTACTCCTTCTAACCCAGTACGCCTGAATAAAGGGATCGACTGTGTCAGAGACCTTGTTTTGTCTGACACGCCTCGGCCGAGTTCTTATCTCCTAAGCCCGATCAACGGTATTCCCCGCAGGGACTATCTCTCCTAAGTAAGGTGGAATTGCTATTCTGAACCAACGGTACTTCTTCGCCCCGCGATGGCCGAGTATCCAGTCGTGTTCACCTGTCAGCTTGTATGTCGCGTCTGTTTTGTCAGCATAAACATACATGCATCATTGCATTATTGATTTGCATTCACATTTCATATTGCATCACTATCACTCTAGTCGGCCTTGTCCCCTAGTGATAAAAATCCTCTCAATCGAGTTGTCAGCCATTTCCTCGTCAGGAAGTGTTACGTCTGAACATTCTCTCTCCTCCAGTTTTATTTCTGAATTGAAGTTGGGTCCTCGGCCACTTTGATAACTTGAGCCTCTGAAAGACCAGAGAGCCCTCAGTTAACATCACTCTTCGCCATTGAAGATGATATCCTTGTTTTCCCAGATTAAAGAAAATCCCGAGAGAAAGCCTCCTAAATCGAAGATCTGGCAGTACGGCAGTTTTTCTCCGAAAAACCCACTGGTGAAAAGGTTATCGGCACCTCAAAATTGGATCACATCATATGGCATTTCTCCGAGAAGATCTCCGAGAAAAGTATGATGTAAAGACCTCAAGTGAATGCAGTCTCTCAAGGGACTCGTATTCCCCAAGTAGAGTCAATAAATGGCATCTCCAACAGAGAAGTTTGTACACCTCTACAACTCAGACGACTGGGTTCCCCAGCAAGTCTGACATCGAAACTTTTTCCACTCAAATGGCATCTCCCCATGAAAATTCGGCGAGAAGTTTGAAGGAAAGCCGCTACGAATAGCGTCCCTTGTCAGTAAAGTTTATTGACGAAAGAAACTAAGACCAGTTCCTCAGTAGGAAACCAGGATCGAGGGGAAGTTTACATCAGAAACTAAGACCAGTTCCTTGGTAGGAAACCAGGATCGAGGGGAAGTTTATTTTAGAAACTGAGACCAGTTCCTTGGCTGAAGACCAGGATCGAGGGGAAGTTTACCTTTCTAAGCATCATTGCTTAGCGAAAAGAAGATGAATGCGTAAGCTACCATTCATAACCACCATCAAAATTTCGGGTATTCCGATATTTAATCCTCTTGCACCCCGAATGCCCGAATACCTTCGTCATTCACACCTTCGTGTCCAAGAAGATTAAATAGGGGCATCTGTCATACCCCAAATTTTGACCACTAAGATTTCCCATCATTGTGAAAATCATCAGCACACTATGGAGGAACCATCATACTTCATCAGTCTCCCCAAAGATGGGTGAGCATTCACTACAATTAAAATTAGGGTTTCAAGCCCTCTCTGAGTGCTTAGACAAAGGGTCAATCATGGAATGACATGATCTTCAACTTGTCTAACCTCTCAAACATCCACAATGGATCAAAAGGACTCCCACTTCAAGGATTAAGCACAAGGCTGCTCCCTTTTATGTGGATTAAGTCTCAAGATCGACAGTGTCACCAAATTAGGGTTTTGGTCGACCAGGGCCTCCAGATGGAAATTTTTCATCTGGGAACAAGCCAATGATCCAAAACCTAACCTAATATACTCCATGGAACCTCATGGACCCAATCATCAAGTCAATTTTGCCTCAGGGGATTCATTCATCAAAAATCAGGAATTAGGGTTTCTTGACCTAATTCACCCCTAAGTTGAATTTTAGGGCAAATCATGAGCCAAGACCTCAAAGGAGGGTTTGAGGGTCTCTAATGAACTATATTGATCCATTTGGAACAATGGATTAATCCAAGAAGCTTGAGCAACAAGTCTCAATTTCATCTGCACCACATTTAGGGTTTTAAGGAAAAAGTCAACTATAACTTTGACTTTTGACCAGGACATGCTCCCAAGCCCTATGACATGCATCAATATACCCTATGACACCCATGGAACATATCCATCAAGTTTTATTTAGGTCAAGGACATGATTTCCTGAAGAGTTTCACAGTTTGGAATTCGTCTGATAAAAAGTCAACTGTGCACAAAAGTCAACTTTGACTTTTTGAGATTTTTCACCAAAATGGATTTTTAACCCTAAAATGATGTTAATGTGTGATTTGAATCATCATTCATCAAGAAAAATCAAGAAAAGTTGGGTAACTTGTAAAAGGGGTAACCATAAAAAACTTAGAAAATTTTCTAAGTTAAAAATAAAGTGGCTAGGGTACCAACTTTGGAGGGTCATAACTCCTAAACCACGAAGCCATTTTCTCCCATCCAAGGCTTGATTTGTAGATCTCATTGCCCTCTACAAAAACTTCAACTAGACCTAATTCCAACTCCTCATGGATTTTGAGTTATGGAGTGATCAAAATCAAGAAAAGTCACTTTGTTCCAACACTTAGTGAAAATTTCACTAAGTCAGATTTTACCCTACTTTTTGCCAAATGTAGGGGGATTTTTCACTTGGATTCAAAAGAGATCAAAACCAAATATGTTCAAACAGTTGTTGTATCATGTAAGGGCTTTCCAAAATGGCCAAGAACATTACCAAATTCAATTTGAGTCATGAAATATGACATTGGAAAGTTGCCTTGCTGAAATCTGCCAAGGCAAGGCAGAATTTGCATTTTTGCTCGATTTGCCAAAATCAGCCAAATCCAAATGCTCCTATCCACTTGGACACCTCTGAGGATTGAATCTAAAGGGGACAATCACTGAGCCAAGCCTCCAAAGTCTTTGGAACAAGAAATAGCATGTTGAACCTAGAATGGCCAAAATAGGGACAAGACTCCAATTTTGGATTGGAGCATTCAATGGAAGCATCAAGGTGGCATGGACTGAGCCATTTGCAACTGAATTCAGTCAAGACTTATCCAAGACCAAGGGAACCACAGCCCTGTGCCCTAACCTCTAGTCAATGGCTAGATGAGACTTGGATTTCCATTGGCCAACATTGAACAAACACCTGCTGCAGTTGCCATTCACTGTGGATCCCAAAACAAACTTGCTCTACTATAAATAGAGCTAAATTCTGATCAGTTTAAGTACACCAAAGCCATCAAATAGATGCTTTCATCAAAATCTCTTCTTTCACTCCAATTTTGCCTTCTAAGGCAAGTCACTATCGGGTTTTGAGTTTGAGAGCTTTTCCAATCAAACCAATCGCTCACACACCTCACATACATCATATAGAAGTGATCCAAACACTCACATAACATCTGGAACACAAATTTCACAAAATCACCAGTCAATTGCTCAAGGTTTTAACCAAAGTGCAGTTGAGATGCCATGAAGTGATCCAGCCATTCTCAGTCAAGTCCAAGCATTTAAACACACTCCATAGGGTGTAGGGAAGCTGTTCAGATCATCACAATTCATCTGTAACACCTCCTACTCAGAAATCAATTTGCTCTTCCTGTCAGGACCTAGAGGTAAGCCTAAACTTGGTCATCTCTCAATCTATGCATATTTCCTCGCACAATACTTTTGCCAAATGTTCATAATCATGCATGGAATGTTTCCCCTCAAGTAATTGCTTTGTTTGAATCGTGTATCAAAAATCCTAGCCTTCATGCAGAAATTAGGGTTCTTGAGGATTTTTCATGATTTCTTGTTATATGTTTAATTTAAATGAAATTAAATACCATAGACATGATCGTGAGGTTGAAACGAGTTGATTGGTATGTGGATTACATAATATGATTAAGTATTCAGTGAGATTTGAGAGAAAATGCAAATCTGGGCCAAGCTGAAACACGCGCGTGTTCTTCAGCTGTTCTTGGTGCCATTTTTCATAAATTCAAATATTTAAATTTTGTGATTTTATTTAATTGATTCAAAAATTAATTTCTCTCTGAGTTTTAATGATTTTGAGTTTATTCTTTTTTTAATAATTCACAAAAATGTTAAAATATTTTATTTTCCCAAAAAATCCCAAAAATATTATTTATTGTATATAATTGATATTTTTGCAAAGAATTAATGTTTTAATTGTTTTTGACATTTGAAATATTTTTTCCACCTTGATTTTACAACTTTTAATGCTTTCTAATTATTTTGTAGGACAATACTTAATTTTTGAAGCCTTAATCCAAGATCATAATTTGTTTTCCATATTTTAAACAATTTTAATCATTTTAATTGAATTTTTATTCAATTAAATACATTTTTGAAAATAAATTAGGGTTTTTGGATTAATTCAACCCTCATAAATCATTTTCAAAACTTTTGGGCCTCTAATAGAGTGTAAGACTCAATCTTTTTTTTTACCAAATCATTTTTGGGCCTCAGTGTATTGTATAAGTCCCGATACCGTCAAAAACAAACGGCGCGATCGTCTCCTTTTGAAAAATAACCTTTTGGGCCTCTAATAGAGTGTAAGACCCAATCTTTTTTTGACCAAATCATTTTTGGGCCTCAGTGTATTGTATAAGTCCCGATACCGTCAAAAACAAATGGCGCGAACGTCGCCTTTTGAAAAATAACAACTGGGCCTCTCCTTGAGCTATAAGACCCATTCAAAACTTTTGGGCCTCTAATAGAGTGTAAGACCCAATCCCCTTTTAACCAAAATCACTTTGGGCCTCACTTATTGTATAAGTCCCTCTGCGTTAAAAGAAAATCTCGGCGCGATCGCCATTTCAAACGGAAAAACCATCTGGGCCTACCCTCGTGTTATAAGCCCCACTATTTTTCTTTAAACTTTTTGGGCCTCTTGAGAGAGTGAAAGACCCATCCCTTTGTACAGAAAACAATTTTTGGGCCACAGTCACTTGTATAAGTCCCTCTGTACAAATTCAAACAGTGCGCTCACTAATAAAACCCTGGGCCTCTCCTTGAGCTGTAAGCCCCAAATCTTTCTTTTTCAAAGCACTTTCTCCTTTAATTTTGAATATACTGTTGTTTTCAATCTTTCTTTGTTGAACAACTAACCAAACAGCATGGAAGCTCTACAACCGAGTAAGTGGTTATTGCTTTAATTTACCGCTTTCATATACATATAAATGTATTGTGGGGTTGTTTCGCTGTAAGTCTTCTTTCATAAACTCATATCAACTGTGTAATAATAGTATAGATATTTCAAGTTTCCCCGACAACTACGTCTAGAACTAGGTGACGCCTTTTCGTTTATTCATAGAAATAGACAACTAGATCCCCAATAGGATCACCAGATACAGTCTTCTCTTCGGTTGTCCTCATTAGGAATTGTCAAGAAACTCTACTCCCAGAGATGAATGTATTCTCCGTGAATGGCATCTTTGAGTTTCTTCCAAATTCTCGGACTTTCCTGGCTTGATCTATTCCTCGTGGATAGTCTGTCTTGAATTTCTCGGGGTTTGGGGACCCACGGGCTTCTTAAAAGCATCGGCCTCCTCTTGGGCATCGTACAAGGACCCGCAGGCTTCCTAAAAGCAACCCCGCCTCCTCTTGGGCTTAGTACAAGGACCCGTCGGCTTCTTAGAAGTATTCACAGCCTTCTCTTAGGCTTCGTATAATGATTCTTCCTCCGGGAATGATAGCCTCCTCTTGGGCTTCGTACAAGGACCGATCGGCTTCTTAAAAGTTTCCAGCCTCCTCTTGGGCTTCGTACAAATTGTCCCGACAACCTCCTAGAGGTATAGGAACAGAACTTAATCATCTGCATAGAACAGTCCTTTCAAAAAGTCTACTACTGTTTCTCAAAGCATAGTATAAAAGATGAAACTCTAGACATGGACAGTCTAATCTCCTTGAGTTTTCCAGACATTCTCAAGTGACCTCTTCGTTAAAT
The DNA here is from genome assembly GCA_022829125.1 of Lathyrus tuberosus. Classification (NCBI taxonomy): domain Eukaryota; kingdom Viridiplantae; phylum Streptophyta; class Magnoliopsida; order Fabales; family Fabaceae; genus Lathyrus; species Lathyrus tuberosus. The sequence goes on from JALAZF010000311.1 coordinate 6,695,570, forward strand.
AAGACCCGTGGACTCGGACAGTCTCAATACCCTTCGGATTTCCCAATTCCTTAAAGAACATGAATAGCCTGGCTCCTCGAATCAAATCCTCGAGTACAGTGTTGCTCATATAAGAACTGATTTTCTCTTTAAATCAGTATACTGGACCGGTCACTCAACCGAAACAGTTACAACAGCCTCCTCTTAGGCTTTTTATAATGATCTTTCTCCAGTGAAGTTAGCCTCTCTCTTGGGCTTTGTACAATGATTCTCCCCAGCGGAGTCAAACAATGTTTAGCCTCTCTCTCGGGCTTTGTACAAGACACATAAAGAGACTCCCTCGTTGAGTCAATCACCCTTTCGCCTCCATCTCGGGCTTTATACGAGATAAAAAAAGTTCTTATTGAGCCAAACAAATTTTCGCCTCCATCTCGGGCTTTGTACGAGATACAAAAACTCTCTTGTTGAGTCAAATAGCCTCCATCTCGGGCTTTATACGAGATACCAAAAGACTCCATCGTCGAGTCAAAACCTTTTAGCCTCTCTCTCGGGCTTTGTACGAGACACATATTAGCCTCCTCTTAGGCTTTGTATATGAAAACCAATGGTTGGTCCAATCAACCTTTTAGCATCAAAGCTGTGCCTCGTTCACAGTACACAAACATCAACAACTCATTCCCCTTCATCTAATCGCTGTAAGCGGCAAGCCTCTAGATTATCTACATCCATGCCAATGTCCCTCTTTTAGTATGAGAAATTCCTAAGGAAATATGGCATTGCTCTAAACTGAGTTAAAGTCTTCTCCTTCAGGTTAAAATCCCCTATAAAGGAAATTATGGCATTGTCGGATTCACAAATCCCGGTTAAAGTAATCCTCCTTTACAGTCAGTCACCCAACAGTTGTGACAAACAGACCCCTTTAGAGATGACAAATTCTCTCTAAGGTCAACACTTTCAGCTTCACATCTTGGGCTTTGAACAAGATACAAATAGACTCTCTGGCTTCCCGTCTTGGGCTTTGATCAAGACACCAAAACAACCATTTCCTCCCATAGAATAGGAGGAACTACGAACGCTCTGATTTCCCTATTTCGAAAAAACGGGAATACGTAGGCATAAGATTGAAAGAAAAATCTTAGCAAGCACACTGAACAAAAACCCAAAATCCCATACTCTCACATATCTATCAAGAAGCATTCGTCCTAACATCCTAACCGATAGCCTAAAGCACCCCTCGTCAACAAAATAACCTAGGAGAGACCCCGAATCTTTGTAGCATTTGTAAACCAACAGTTTTGACTGTTTAATCTCAGTATGCAAGCAGGGTTAATTGGAGACATCTATTTCCCTTCCTTCATCATCTTTAATAGGATAAAAAAAGAAATCGAGTTGTAGTACCAGAGCGATCGTGCTTCGCAACCACATCTAAAAATCACTCGTTACACTTGGGCCTCTCCTTGAGTTGTAAGCCCCACCACTTGTACAAAAAACAAATCTTTTGGACTCTACTAGAGTGTAAGACCCAATCCATTTTCCACCAAAACCTTTGGGTCTCAGATGTTGTATAAGTCCCAGTACAATATTTTCAAAACAACTTCCCTTTTGATTTAAATTCAAGTATACAGTTGTTATCAAAACTTTCTTTAATTTCTTTGAACAACTAACAATACAGCATGGAAGCTTGCTTGCCTGTAAGTTTTATCCGCTTTCATTTACTTGCTTTAATATATATAATTGTATTGTGGGAAGCTGCGCATGGTTAGTGTTAGTTCTTGTTATTGGCTAGAATTTTGGTAAAACAATGTTGTTGTTGAAGATGTCATATGTCTGATGTCTTAACAAGAGTTACTAACATTAAGTTTGTTAGGGGTGCAGTTTTGTGTACTGATGTCAAAAACGATGTCTTGACATTGAGTGACAGAACATCAGTTGTTTTGTTTTTAGGGCTGCGCATGTTTTAATTAGTTATTAGAAGATCTGATTGAGAGATTGCAGGCGAAGATCTTGGATTAGATTCTCTCTGTTTCAATCAGATATGGAGCAGATCTTGTTATTTTTTTTAGGGCTGAAAGATATGAAAAGATTTGAAGATAAAATCTATTTTAAATTCAAATCAAATTAGATATTTTCAAGGAGTCCAAGCCCAAGTCTGAGTTTCTATTTAAAGCATCCTCAACCCTACTTGGAAAGGACGAGTGCAAAAGATTAAAGACTGAGAGTCAAGTGTGTGTTTCGTCTATGGATTGTAAGCCATTCATGTTTGAATTGTAGTAACTGTTTTGAGTTGTTAATTGTTCTTGATCAAAGCTTTTAAGCAAGATCAAGTTGTGTTTTGGAAGTGTGACTTCTATACTTTGTAATCTTTGAATTGTATCACTGTGGTGATTTAGGGGGAGTGAGTGGTTTCTCATATCTAAGTGTATCTTAGGTAAAAGTGTCATTGGGTAGTGATTAAGTTAGTGGATTGTCAACTGGGATTGTTGAGTCTGTAATTTAATACTACTAATAGTGAATTTCCTCCTTGGCTTGGTAGCCCCCAGACGTAGGTAGTTAGACCGAACTGGGTGAACAATTCTCTGTGTTGATTTACTGTTATTTTATTGCCTTGTTTCATATAGCAGATTGTGTTGTTGTGACATCACACTTAACATCACATATCTGATATCAGAATTTCAATTGGTATCAGAGCAGGCATCTTGCTCTACATCTGGGTGAGATCTAGGGTTGTTACTTTCTGGTACAATGGACAATGAGTGTGGTGGATTTGTGAATAGACCCCCTATTCTATATGGCTCAAATTATGACTATTTGAAACCTCGTATGGTTACATTCTTGAAGTCCTTAGACAGCAGGGCTTGGAAGGCAGTTGTGAAAGAATGGAAACATCCTGTTATTGTGGAAAAAGATGGTAGCTCTAAGCTTAAACTTGAAGAAGAATGGACCAAGGAAGAAGATGAGCTTGCCCTTAGGAATTCTAAAGCCTTAAATGTCATATTCAATGGTATTGACAAGAACATCTTCAGGATGGTCAACGCTTGTGAAGTAGCTAAGGAAGCATGGGATATCTTGAAAACTACTCATGAAGGAACCTCCAAGGTCAAGATGTCAAGACTTCAACTTCTGACAACAAAGTTTGAAAATATGAAGATGAAGGATGATGAGACCATTCATGATTTTGACATGAACATTCTTAAGCTGTCAAATGCTTCTAGTGCCCTAGGAGAGAGGATGACTGAAGAGAAGCTGGTGAGGAAGATTTTTAGATTCCTTCCCAAGAGATATAAAATGAAGGTGACTGCTATAGAAGAAGCTCAAGACATCAGCAAGATGAGGGTAGATGAGTTGATTGGTTCTCTTCAGACATTTGACTTAGGGATGAATGAGGAATCTGAAAAGAAGGCCAAAAGCATAGCATTGGTGTCTAAAGATGAAAGGAAAGAGTGTGGTCCTAAAACTCAGGAGGAGCTTTCAAATGCCATTGTTCTGCTGGGAAGACAGTTTAATAAGGTTCTAAAAAGGATAGATAGGAGCTACAAACCTAATGTCAAGAACATCACATCTGACACAAACAGGTCAGGTGATCAGGGGAAGAAATCAAGAGATGAAGAAAAGTCCAATGATGACAAAGGAATTCAATGCTATGAGTGTGAAGGTTATGATCATATCAGAAAAGAATGTCCTACATATCTCAAGAAGCAGAAAAAGGGGTTATCTGTTTCCTGGTCTGATGAGGATACTGATAGTGAACCTGAAGAAGAATCAGCTAAGCTTGTTAGAGCAATGATTGGGATTTGTGAGTCTGAAAACGATTCAAGTGATGATGAGGTTTCATATGAAGAGCTTGCTGCCTCATATAGAAAATTGTGCATTAGAAGTGAACAAGTCTGTCTAGAAGGAGAAAAGCAAAAGAAAATCATTGTGCAGTTAAAGGCTGAAAAAACTGAGCTGGAAAATGAAGTTAGTATGCTGAACTCTAAACTGGATTTTATGTCAAAAACTGTCAGAATGTTGAATAATGGAACTGATGCTCTAGACAACATTATTAGCATTGGAAAAACTGCTAGAGACAAAAGTAGTTTGGGATTCGACAATGTATCAGCTTCAAATGATGTTATTACCAGTTTCAAGCCAGTAATGTTAAAATAGATATTTAAACATCCTGACAGGCCTCCCTCTAGGAAGAAATTCAGGCGCTGGAGATGTCATCATTGTGGGCATTTTGGACACATAAAGGCCTACTATTATAAGCTTCATGGGTATCCTCAGAAGGCACATCAGTATACTCCCAGACAGAATTTTCACAAAGGTAATCAGGCCATCAAGTCTAAGAAGCAATGGGTTCCAAAAGGTAAAGTTACCAGCTTAATAGGTCACACTTCTCTTAGGGTTTCTACCAAAGAAGACTGGTACTTTGATAGTGGGTGTTCAAGACACATGACAAGAGTGAAGAATTTGTTGGTGGATGTTAAGCTCCATTCTTCTGGTCATGTAACTTTTGGTGATGGTGTCAAAGGAGAAATCAAGGGTATGGGAAAGCTGAATTGTACTGGTGCTCCTAGACTGGATGATGTTCTGCTTGTCAAAGGGTTGACAGCAAATTTGATCAGTATTAGCCAACTTTGTGATCAAGGATTCACAGTAGACTTTACAAAATATGAGTGCATTATCACAAATGAGAAAGGAGAAGTCATCATGAACGGTGTTAGGTCTAAGGACAACTGTTATCTATGGGTGCAAAAAGACTCAAGTCCCTCAACATGTGTTTTTGCTAGAGAAGATGAAGTCAAAGTCTGGCATCAAAAGTTGGGACATCTTCATCTGAAGGGAATGAAGAGAATTATATCCTCAGAAGCTATCAGAGGAATTCCTAAACTCAAAATTGAAGAAGGAAGAGTCTGTGGAGATTGTCAAATAGGGAAGCAGACCAAGATGTCACATCAGAAGCTTCAACATAACACCACCTCCAAAGTTTTGGAACTTCTTCATATGGACTTGATGGGACCTATGCAGGTAGAAAGTCTAGGTGGGAAGAAGTATGCTTATGTTGTTGGAGATGACTATTCTAGGTACACCTGGGTAAGCTTCATCAAAGACAAAACAGAGGTGTTTGATGTGTTTAAAGATTTATGTCAAAGACTCCAAAGAGAAAAAGAGAGTAATGTCATCAGAATAAGGAGTGATCATGGGAGGGAATTTGAAAATAGCAAGTTTGCTGAATACTGCTCTGCTGAAGGCATTAGTCATGAGTTTTCCTCTCCTATTACCCCTCAGAAAAATGGAGTTGTTGAAAGGAAGAACAGAACTCTCCAAGAATCTGCTAGGGCAATGATTCATGCCAAAAAGCTTCCTTACCATTTCTGGGCTGAAGCCATGAATACTGCTTGCTATATTCACAATAGAGTTACTTTGAGAAGAGGCACTTCAGCTACATTGTATGAACTGTGGAAAGGGAAAAAACCAACTGTGAAGTACTTTCTTGTTTTTGGAAGTAAATATTATATTTTGTTAGATCGTGAACAAAGGAGAAAATTGGATCCTAAAAGTGATGAGGGAATCTTTCTGGGATACTCTACAAATAGCAGAGCTTATAGGATTTTCAACTCCAGAACCAAGGTTATGATGGAGTCTATAAATGTGGTAATTGATGACAGTGACATGAAGGAAGATGCTGATGTCCTGGATGATGTTGGAACATTGTTTGAAGATGTTACATCAGAAACTGAAGATAGAAGTGTTGCTCCCAATCCTGTTGATGCTGAGGCTGAACCTGAACAACCTAATAAAGAACCATCTATTAGAGTGCAAAAGGACCATCCAAAATTAGGGATTAGCACTAGATCAAGAGAGGTTGTGTCAAATTCTTGTTTTGTGTCCAAAATTGAGCCCAAGAATGTCAAAGAAGCACTGACTGATGAATTCTGGATTAATGCCATGCATGAAGAGCTGGAACAATTCAAGAGGAATGAAGTGGGGACCTTGTACCAAGGCCTGATGGAGTTAATGTGATAGGCACCAAGTGGATTTACAAGTATAAATCTGATGAACAAGGAGTGGTCACCAGAAACAAGGCCAGATTGGTTGCTCAGGGATACACTCAGGTTGAAGGAATTGATTTTGATGAAACCTTTGCTCCTATGGCAAGACTGGAATCTATCAGATTACTCTTAGGTGTGGCTTGTAATCTCAAATTCAAGCTTTTTCAGATGGATGTTAAGAGTTCCTTTTTGAATGGGTACTTAAATGAAGAGGTTTATGTAGATCAACCAAAAGGATTTATTGATCCAACATTTCTTAATCATGTTTACAAACTTAGGAAAGCTCTCTATGGTTTGAAGCAAGCACCAAGAGCTTGGTATGACAGGCTTACTGAATTTTTGGCTGTGAATGGTTACAGAAAAGGAGGGATTGACAAGACTTTGTTTGTCAAAGATGAAGAAGGAAAACTGATGATAGCTCAAATATATGTTGATGACATAGTATTTAGTGGGATGTCAGATGCAATGGTTAAACATTTTGTGAAACAGATGCAGTCTGAGTTTGAAATGAGTCTTGTTGGAGAGCTCAACTATTTTCTGGGTCTACAAGTTAGACAAATGGAAGACTCCATATTCATCTCTCAGAGCAAGTATGCTAAGAACATTGTTAAGAAGTTTGGTCTGGAAAATGATAATCACAAGAGGACATCTGCTCCTACTCACTTAAAGTTGTCAAAGGATGAACATGGTGTGAGTGTGGATCAAAGTCTATACAGAAGCATGATTGATAGTCTATTGTATCTCACTGCTAGCATACCTGATATTTATTTTGCTATTGGAGTTTATGCCAGATATCAATCTGAGCCTAAGGTTAGTCACTTGAATCAAGTAAAGAGGATTCTGAAGTATGTAAATGGGACTAGTGACTATGGCATGCTTTACAGTCATGGATCAGGCACTGAGTTATATGGTTATTGTGATGCTGATTGGGCAGGAAGTGCTGATGATAGAAGAAGTACTTCAGGAGGTTGTTTCTTCTTAGGGAATAATCTGATCTCTTGGTTTAGTAAAAAGCGGAACTGTGTGTCTCTTTCTACTACTGAAGCTGAGTACATAGCAGCAGGGAGTAGTTGTTCTCAACTTGTTTGGATGAAGCAAATGTTAACAGAATACAATGTCAAGCAAGATGTCATGACATTGTACTGTGATAATCTGAGTGCTATCAATATCACTAAAAACCCAATTCAACATAGCAGGACTAAGCATATTGATATACGTCATCACTTTATAAGAGATTTGGTTGAAGACAAAGTAGTTACTTTGGAACATGTTGCTACTGAACAGCAATTAGCTGATATTTTTACAAAGGCCTTAGATGCAAATCAATTTGAAGAATTAAGAAGCAAATTAGGAATTTGCATATATGAGGATTAAGTGTGTTGGGAGGTGTCTTGTGCAGTTGTGAACTTTATTGCATATGTTTAGTTTAAAGGAAACAGAATTTTATTCAACTGCTAAAAGCATACAAGATTAGATTTTAGTACATCAAAAGCAACAAACAAAGGGTCTAAAGATTATCCCAACCCCCTGAATCAAGAAAAGTTTTCCAATCTTCATCCCATTCATCATCAGAAGCATGGAGTTGCACTAGAGGTTTTTTGATGGTTTTCATCCTTGTCTCTGATGTTTTTCTTGTTCTTGTTGCTCCTGGAGTTGCCCCAGCTGTAGACAGTGTTTTGTTCTTCAACTTCTGTGGATCTGGTTTCTTGACCTCTTGCATGTGTTTCTTTCCTGCATCTCTGTTAGACTGACTCATGGTTATTTCCTAGTTCTGTTGTTAGAAGCAAGAAGGCTTGGTTTTTATAATGCATAGAGAGGGCATTGTTTGTATCGCCTGACCAGTCAAAGTTTTGGAACTTGTTCTTTTTGGGAAGCTTGTTATTTGACCTTGTCATAGTAAATGTCAAAACTTTGTGTTTGCTGCTTTGATAGGTTCAAGGTTGTCAATTTGTGGCTAAAAAGGGGGAGAGTTAGCCTAGTGTGGCTGTTTGCTGTTGCCTAGCTTTTTGTTGTGGTTCTAGGTTTGAGGGGGAGTTTGTAGTTATGCAGCTGTTGGTAGTTGTTGCTGCTGTTTGTGTGGTGAGAATGTTAGTTTGTCTTATCCACTGCAGGTATCTCTGATGTTGGCTGAGGTTGTTTTAGCCAAAATTAGCCAAAGGGGGAGATTGTTAGTTCTTGTTATTGGCTAGAATTTTGGTAAAACAATGTTGTTGTTGAAGATGTCATATGTCTGATGTCTTAACAAGAGTTACTAACATTAAGTTTGTTAGGGGTGCAGTTTTGTGTACTGATGTCAAAAACGATGTCTTGACATTGAGTGACAGAACATCAGTTGTTTTGTTTTTAGGGCTGCGCATGTTTTAATTAGTTATTAGAAGATTTGATTGAGAGATTGCAGGCGAAGATCTTGGATTAGATTCTCTCTGTTTCAATCAGATATGGAGCAGATCTTGTTATTTTTTTAGGGCTGAAAGATATGAAAAGATTTGAAGATAAAATCTATTTTAAATTCAAATCAAATCAGATATTTTCAAGGAGTCCAAGCCCAAGTCTGAGTTTCTATTTAAAGCATCCTCAACCCTACTTGGAAAGGACGAGTGCAAAAGATTAAAGACTGAGAGTCAAGTGTATGTTTCGTCTGTGGATTGTAAGCCATTCATGTTTGAGTTGGTGTAACTGTTTTGAGTTGTTAATTGTTCTTGATCAAAGCTTTTAAGCAAGATCAAGTTGTGTTTTGGAAGTGTGACTTCTATACTTTGTAATCTTTGAATTGTATCACTGTGGTGATTTAGGGGGAGTGAGTGGTTTCTCATATCTAAGTGTATCTTAGGTAAAAGTGTCATTGGGTAGTGACTAAGTTAGTGGATTGTCAACTGGGATTGTTGAGTCTGTAATTTAATACTACTAATAGTGAATTTCCTCCCTGGCTTGGTAGCCCCCAGACGTAGGTAGTTAGACCGAACTGGGTGAACAATTCTCTGTGTTGATTTACTGTTATTTTATTGCCTTGTTTCATATAGCAGATTGTGTTGTTGTGACATCACACTTAACATCACATATCTGATACCAGAATTTCAGTTAGTCTTCTTTCATTCTTTTAAATACATGTCAAATATATATAACTGTATTGTGGGAAGCTGCGCATGGTTAGTCTTCTTTCATACCCTTTTACATACTTGTCATATATCAACTGTATATATACTAGTATAGTTATTTAGATTTTTCCCCGGCAACTAGGTCTAGAACTAGGTAAAGCCCGTTTGGTCACTCTTAAATACAGTCAAAACTAGATCCCCATAGGATTTCCAGATACACTCTTCCCTTCTCTTGGGGTTAAACAATATGGAACAAAGAGAAAGGAAGTATTCTCGGTGAACCTTTTCTTAGACTGTCACCCCTAGAAATTGTCAAAGAAATTCTAATCCCCAGAGTTGATCTATTCTCTGTGAATAGCATCTCCTGAGTTTCTTCAAACCTCAGAACTTTCACTAAATGATCTATTCTCTATGAATAGAATTTCTTGAACTTTTCTTGGTTTGGGACCCACAGGCTTCCTAAAAGCATCCCTGCCTCCTCTTGGGCTTTGTACAAGGACTCGTCAGCTTCTTAAAAGTTCTCATGCCTTCTCTTGGGCTTCATACAAGGACCCTCATGACCTCTTAAAGGTATAGGACAGAACTTGGTCATCCTTTGTTAGAGCTGTCTTTCTAAAAGGAGTTACAAAAGCCCTCAGACCAATTTTAGGGTGGATACTCATCCCTTAAACGAGTCGGCCTCCTCTTGGGCGTTATACAAAGATAGACCTTTCCAATAGACTTGGACAGTCTAAATCTCCTTGAGTCTTAAAGACATTCTCAAGTTCCTTACAAATATAGGAGAACCCCCGGATTTTGGACTACTCTCCAGCAGAGTTAAAACTTGTGGGTTCTAAAACCCGGTCTCTCTCCTGAAAACTCCCCAACCAGGGTCAGTTTATCATTAGAACCTCAAGGTATCTGATCTATCAACTCTTCTACATTCCCCTGCAAGAGTTGGTTTCCCCATTTGGACATGCCTCGGGATCTCAAGAATCCCCAGCATAAGCTAGCCTCCTCTTAGGCTTTGTATAATGATCCTTTCCTCAGGAAAGTTAGCCTCCTCTTGGGCTTTGTACAATGATTCTCCCCATCGGAGTTAACCTTTTTAGACTCTCTTGTTGAGTCAATCAATTACTTCCCAGACTCTCTTGTTGAGTCGATCACCTTTTCAGACTCTCTTATTGAGTCAATCACTCTCATAGACTCTCTTGTTGAGTCAATCACCTTTTAGCACTCTCTTATTGAGTCAACCCTTTTTAACCTCAATCTCGGGCTTCGTACGAGACAGATAAAAAATACTCTCTTGTTGAGTCAATCCTTTCCAGCCTCCCTTTGGCTTGGTATAAAGATTTCCCTTGCACAAAGTTAGCCTCCACTACTGCAAAACGCGCAAACAACAACGCCAGGCTTATAACGGATTGCCTATACACCGTTGTAATAGATTCGCGCATTTTTTAGTGACCGTTATAATTTCAACCGTGGTGAAATGTGAGGCCTTTCACCACGGGTATTTCAAGAACCGTCATTATAGGTAGCACCTGGTCATGGGTTCAATTCCCAGCACCAGCATTTATGGTTTTTAAATATTTTTTCAAAATGCCAACAACCTTTCACCATGGTTATGTTTTCAACCGTCATTATAGCCTATAGTTTAGTTTTAGGTCTTGCACTTCAAAAAATCGGTTTTAGGGAAAATCGTCTCCTTTTTTAGATCTGTTTCGTGCATCTGAAGCAGAAAAATTATGCGGTCATTAGTCCCTTACTCTGGAAGAGTTACGGGACTTCACCCTCAAAACCCCAAATTCATCTTTTTTTATTATTTTTAATGAATTTTTTACTGTTTTCATAGTCTCAAAAAATTCCAAAAATATTCTCAAAATTCTTATTTTACCTAATTAGATTAAATTTCGTGTTTTTAGATTTTTCTGAATTTATTTTAATCATGTTACTTCTTTCCTATTTTTCCAAAATGCTGACAGACCTTTAACCACGGGTATTTAAACCAACTGTCGTTATAGGTGGCGTTTTTTACTTATTTTTTCAAAATGCTTACAGACCTTTCACCACGGGTAATTTAAACCAACTGTCATTATAGGTATCGTCTTTTCATGGGTTCAAGTCCCAGCACCAGCATTTTTCAAGTCTCATTACCAACACTATAGGTGGCGTGCATATTGAGTTTATTCACTATCCTTAAACAAATCTTGGCCCTCCATTTAGTGATTATCAACGGTCAAGACACTACTATTAGTGATCCACGTGAAACCTAAAACTTAGACATCTTCTACCTCTAAACATCATCTTTCATTTATGATACTCTATTTCTCCACTAAACCAAATTTTAGAATAAATTTCATCAGAACTCGAGTTAACAATGTTAGTTGTTGGTGTTCTTTTTTAATTATTGTTGTTCTTTGTTGTTCTTTTTTATTATTGTTGTTCTTGTTGTTCTTTTTTATTAATGTTGTTCTTGTTGTTATTATTGTTATTATTATTGTTGTTGTTCTTGTTCTTGTTCTTGTTCTTGTTCTTGTTCTTGTTCTTGTTCTTGTTCTTGTTCTTGTTTTTGTTCTTGTTCTTATTCTTGTTCTTCTTCTTTTTGTTATTGTTGTTGTTGTTGTTATTGTTGTTGTTGTTGTTGTTGTTGTTGTTGTTGTTGTTGTTGTTGTTGTTGTTGTTGTTGTTGTTGTTGTTGTTGTTATTGATGTTGTTGTTGTTGTTGTTGTTCTTTTTTTTGTTCTTGTTGTTGTTGTTGTTATTCTTATTGTTGTTCTTGATGTTCTTGTTGTTGTTCTTGTTCTTGCTAATGTTCTTGTTCTAATGCTGAATTTTTTTTTTTTTTTTAAAAGACATACAACAACGGTTATTTAAAATAACCGTCATAATAGGTAGTTCTAATGCTGCATTTTTTAAAAGACATACAACAACGGGTATTTAAAATAACTATCATTATAGATAGCGTGTTTTCCAATTTATTACAACGGTTTCCAGACCGTTGTAGAAACAGCGAACTTACAACGACAATCTACATAACAACGCCTTCGCCCGCGTCATTATATGTCATTCCCAACCGTTGTTAAATGAGTTTTTCGTAGTAGTGCTCCTCTTAGGCTTTGTATAATGATTTCTCCAGCTTGTTCAGCCACAATCCTGGGCTTTGTACAGGATAGATAAAAGCACTCTCTTGTTGAGTCAAACCTTTTTCGCCTCAATCTTGGGCTTTATACAAGACAGATAAAGACTTCCCCAGTGGAGTCAATTAACCTTTTAGTATCAACCTTGTGCTTTGATCAAAGCACACAAAAATCAATAATCCTTCTTTATAGATGACAAATTCTCCCTCAGTCAAACCCTTTAGCTTCAATCTTGGGCTTTGAACAAGACATAAATACCCTTTTAGCTTCAATCTTGGGCTTTGAACAAGACACCAAAACATCTTTTTCCTCCCTTAGAATAGGAGGAACTACGATTGCTCTGATTTCCCTGTTTCGTTTAAACGGGAATACGTAGGCATGAGATTGTGAAGTCTTAGCGAGCATACTAATAAAAAACTTAGGTCCAATACCTTCATAAATCAATCAAAACTTAGGTCAAGCACCTTCCCAAAAACATCAACAAAAACTCACTCTCCCTGGCACATTTCCCAAGAAACTTTCCCAAACCCATTAACGGATAAACACCATCAAGTACAAAGGGAAACCTAATGCTAACATCCTGTGGATAACCACATATAGGATGGGTAACTGACAACTGCCCATTGTATAACCTGACCCCGGACCCCCCAATCTCTTTAAGTGTTTGTTCAGTTAAACATTCGCGTGCAAGGTTAGTTTTAGATACCCTCCCTTTTCCTTCCAGCTTCATGGAATAAATAAGAAATCAGAAAGTAGCACCCCCTTTCTCCTTAAGGAGGAAAACCCAACTTCAACGATAAGGTGGTCGCGTCACCGACAAAAATCGCTCGCTACAGTAAAATGGCGACTTCACTGGGGAAATGCCCTTTTATTAATTAGGACTAGGATTATTATAGCTCCTAAGAGGTCTAGGATGTTAGCTTTAGGAGTGAATATATATATATTGCTTTTCCAACTTGATATCCATGTTTATTTTTCTGCTAATGGGACTGCGGGTGATGCCGCATCTGGAAAGTTTGAGAGCCACCTAAGATAAGTGATGGCATGAGACGGGTAATCTTATAGGGAGTGACTCCCAAATAAGAGGTCCCAGTAGACCATCGAATCATTGGAGATACCCTTTGCGGATTCAATGCCTATACGACTTCGGTTGTTAAAAGCAGATTGTTCGATTGGGTTGTCCATGAAACTGAGGATTTTAGTAGACTAAGACCATGTTACTATTTTGTAGTGCAGAAGTTATCGGAAATAGTTGTCACGCGATACTACCCTCATTTGAGATTACTCTAAGATACATCAGCTCGCTCGGGTGAACCAGCCTACTGTTGTTATCCCAATAGGGGTCAATGATTTTGCGGACAGGTACAAAAAATCACCAGTACAACCTTTGGGGATGGTTTGAGCCTTGACTTCATGACACCGAACCTTTGACCCCATGTTTTTTCTATGTTTTTGTGTGCTGCATTCATGCATTCATTTCATCTAAAAAACATTAAAAACAACGAAAATTTTCTATTCTAGTCTCTCTTTTTCAAATTAAACTAATACAATGATTGCAAATGTCAAAGAAAAAGATTGCGTTATGGATTTCGGTAGAAGGAAGACTCACAAGTACACCTTCAAGGTTCCAAAATTAGAGGACTTAAGAGGGTTGGCAAGGATGATCACCAACCCTGATGCTTTCAGAGCTAAGTATGAAGGATTGTTGTCTCTGTTAAGGGTCCATGTAATCGAAGGAATCCTGTCCACGCTAATCCAATTCTACGATCCGGTCTATCACTGTTTCACATTCCCGGATTATCAACTAGCACCAACACTGGAGGAGTATTCTCACCTGACTGATTTACCTATCACTGACCAAGCTCCCTTTTCTGGACTGGAAGAAATTCTAAAAGATCAAACCATTGCACGAACAATCTATTTGGATGAGTCAGAAGTCAGGACTCACATGACCACTAAGGGTGGAATCCAAGATTTGCTGGCCTAGTTTCTTATAAAGAAGGCCCTGTACTTTGCTAGTATAGGGAACGTGACTGCTTTTGAGAGCATCTTTGTTTTGCTCACCTACGGGTTATTTCTGTTTCCCAACATTGATAGCTTCGTTGATATCAATGTCATTAAGATTTTTCTGATTGGAAACCCTGTACCGACCTTGCTCGCAGATGCTTATCATTCTGTACACTTAAGGAATTTGTACAGCAAAGGAATGATCACATGTTGTGTACCCCTGCTATACAAATGGTTCACTTCCCATTTGCCGAAGTCTGCCGCATTTTGGGATCAAAATAGTACTTTACGTTGGTCACAGAGAATCATGTCTCTTACCAACTCTGACATCGATTGGTACAATCGGATCTATGACGGAATAAGGATCATTGACCGTTGTGGGAATTTCCCTAATGTACCCCTCATAGGAATTAAAGGAAGAATCAACTATCATTCAGTATTAGTTCGTCGTCAATTCGGATACCCGATGAGACATATCCCATGTAATGTTTATCTGGAAGGTCTCTTCTTCAAGGAAGGAGAAAATGACAGGGCACTAAAGACAGAAATAGTGCATGCCAGGAAACATGTTCATAGGAAAAGAAGAGAGTCTCTAGGAAAACCAGACTGTGTCTCGGTGGAACCTTATCTCCACTGGGTACAAACTAGAGCTCTCAAGCTGAGGATGTCTTACCGTCGTCAGGAAGTTCTTCCGTTAAAGGAATTTGTCCTTTATTTTATGTCTGATACGGAAAAACTTCAGGTTACTCTCAACAAATTTCAACAGGAGAAGAAGTCTTGGAAGAACAAATACCGTATTCTCAATGTGGAGTGTAAGAAAATACAGCAACTGTTAAAAGATAAATATGCTCTGATTGAGATTTTAGAGCAACATGCTGTAGAAAATCAAAAAGACCAAAGGAATTTGCTCGTTCCTTTCACTTGGCAAAGGAATGACAACCCGACAACGGCTCAAGAGCCCCGGTAAAAGAAAAGGAAAGTACCAGAATCATCACCTGAGCTCTCCTCAGAGAGAACTCAGGATCCATAAGTTTAGACATTTCCTTTTATAGCACTTTGTAAATTACTGTATTTCCATTTCCGCAATCTTTGAATTCAATAAAACGGGGTTTCCCCACTGTATGATATTTTCAATCTAATTGTTGAAGTTTCTTTTGAAAATAACAAAAAATAATCATATAATCATTGCATATCATTCATCATTCTCGCATCACGCATTCTTCTTACCTACGAATCTCACATTTGTGTCTTTATTCTAGAGTCAAACTGTCTCATTCGTACAATACTTGGGCCAACATTCAAAAGAAAATGGATAATCTTGAGAAAGAGAACAGAGAGTTGAGTGAAGAACTCGATGCTCTGAAAGAGGATCTGAGAAAGCTTCACAATGACATGCAAGCTCTGGCAGCAGCTCAGATGCAACAACAAAGGATTGTGATCTCAGAGATCACATCGACGCCCATAGTGGAAAAGTATGATCCTCGGTATAACATGCCAAAAGATCGTCCCTAGGGCATGCCACTCAACTATATCTCGGAAGGATATATTCCGCCGATCACAGAAGATCCGAAAACTACAGCAGGAACCACTGGTCCTAAAGGTTACAAACTTCGGGAAAGCGAAGATGCAAGGGGTATAACAGCAACTCCTGAAGGTCACAAACTTCGGGATAATGAAGCACCAAGAGTCACTGCCGTAATGACTATACCACCACCCGTGGTACACACTGTCCCGGAAGGAAAGATTCCACAGATACCTTCTGGTCGAAACGAAAGTATGTTCGACAGAATAAATGAGTTCTAGGAGCAATTCTTGGAGATGCAGAAGGAACTGCATGCCATTTGCGGTCAGGATCTATTCGGTAAGGATGCCGCAGACCTTTGTTTGGTCCCCAATGTGAAAATTCTGCACAAATTCAAGGTGCCCGAATTTGAAAAATACAAGGGTAACTCTTGCCCTCAAAGTCACTTGGTGATGTACACTCGGAGGATGTCAACTCAGACAGAGAACCAACAGCTACTGATCCATTACTTCCAGGATAATTTAACCGGTGCCGCACTCAAATGGTACATGGGTTTAAACCGCACTAAAATTGTCACTTTCAGAGATCTTGGCACTGCCTTCGTTCAACAATATATATATAACCTGGACATGGCACCAGACAGAGATCAACTCAGAGCCATGTCGCAGAAGGGAAAGGAAACCTTTAAGGAATATGCTCAGAGATGGCGTGAAATTGCCGTTCAGATTAGTCCACCTCTTGAGAAAAAATAGATGAGAAAGTTCTTTTTAAAAGCCTTGAGTTCGTTTTATTACGATCGAATGGTCGCCAGTGCGCCCAGCGACTTCACTGAGATGGTGAGCATGGGAGTACGTCTTAAAGAAGCAGTCCGAGAAGGACGTTTGGTCAAAGATACAGGACTATCTAGCAGTACAAAAAGATACGGTAGTGCTTTCCCTAAGAAAAAAGAGCAAGATATTGGTAATATCTCTCTCGGAAAGCAAAGGAGAGGGTACCAACCAGTAGCAGCTGTAACTCCTGCTATTAACCCTGCGCCTGTTCCAACGTATCAACCTCAGGTTGCTCAGAGCCAACCGAATCAACAACAATATCAGTAAAGGACACAACAGCCTCTTCAGCAGGCTCGTCCTCAGTATAACAACAACCGCACAACGCGACCTCCAGGGTTTGACCCTATACCAATGTTGTACGCAGAACTGTTTCCACTATTACTGATCAAGGGGCACGTCCAAACTAGGTCACCTCTTACAATACTGGAGAATCTGCCTTTTTAGTTCAAAGCGGATCAGACTTGCCCTTACCATCAAGGAGGACTAGGGCATAACATAGAAAACTGTCTCAGTTTCAAATCTGATGTGCAAAAACTTGTCAGGAGCGGGGTCTTATCCTTCAAGTATACAAATCCAAATGTTCAGACGAACCCGCTGCCTCAACACGAGAAGGCTATAGTAAATTTGATAGAAGGAGAGTCTAACCACAACTATCAAATTCATGATGTACTCTTATTAAGGGCTAACCTGGTCAAGATGCATCGTAGACAGAGCGGATATGGGCATGTACCATCTCATAATTATCACCAGTGTGATATCTGCTCTAAAGACAATCAAGGATGTTCTGTGGTGCAATCATCTCTATAGGAACAGTTGGATCTCGGTTGGATCCAGGATCACAGAATTCGTGGGGTCAACATGACTTATACAAATTCCAACATCATTCAGAACCACGACATCCGTACGATGAATGTTATCTTGGTGGCAATACACTCAAGGCAAAGCCAACATCATGATCTGCCATGACACGATTACAATTCTTGTCTGATCTGCTCGATAAACAATCAGGGATGCTCTTTTGTACAAGAGGCCCTCCAGCGTCAGATGGATCTTGGATGGATTCAGGATTACCACAATAGAAGTCATTATCAAGTGAATATGATTCAAATCTTTGATATTCGCTTGATGAATACGAGCTTGGTGGAATTACACGCTAAGCAAGTCCAACTCGATTTTTTGACTTCGCACGATTATCAGAACTGCAAAGGGTGTCGTGAGAGTGACCAAGGGTGTGCACTCGTTCAAAGGACACTGCAACACTTGTTGAACCACTGGTGGCTTCTAATATATCTAAATGAAGACACACAACAAGTCAGTATGATTAATGGGAACCCTACTAGGCATCAAATTCAGGATGTTCGATCAATGGAAACAGATCTAGTGAAGTTACACTGCATACAAAGCGGGCGTGGCTGGGTGCCACCACACAATTATGAGCGCTGTAGAGTTTGCTCAGAAGATAATCAAGGATGCTACCTTGTGCGAGCAGCCCTTTAAAGTCAGTTGGACCACAAAGAGATTCAACCATGGTCAAGTTCTAGTTCAATGTCAAGCTATCACCCTGATCGAGACCAAAAGGTTGTCTTGATCCCTAAACGTGAAGTGGCCAAAGATGTATGCACCATAATCCCTTTACTCCGTGAATCAAGAGTTCCTCTCGATAGTGGAAAGGTTCTCAATCTCGAACCATTTAAGGCCAGTTATGATGGTCAGAAAAATCAAAAGGCTTCTGTAGTTATCTATCTGTCGGGACCAGTACCGTACAAATCTGATAAGGCAATCCCTTACAAATACGGTGCGACAACAATTGAGAATGGAAAGGAAACTCCATTACCCTCCGTCGTGAATATCGCAGACATCAGTCGAGTAACACGGAATGGTCGAATCTTCAACAGAGGAGTTGGAGAACCCAGCAAAGAAAAGGAACTTCAAACAGAAGGTCCAGTTCAACCAGTCGGTCAATATAGTGGTCCCAACCTTTTAGAGAACAACGATGAGATGCTGAAGCTCATCCAAAAGAGTGAGTACAACATAGTAGATCAGATGTTACAGACTCCTTCAAAAATCTCTGTGTTATCTCTTTTACTCAGTTCCAAAGCTCACAGGGAAGCTCTACAGAGAGTCTTAGAGCAAGACTTTGTGGAACAAGACGTGACAATAAGACAATTTGATAGCATCACCTCCAACATCACTTCCTGCAACAACTTGGGGTTTAGTGATGAGGAACTGTTGGAAGAAGGCAAAAGTCATAACATGGCGCTCAATATTACAGTCAGCTGCCAGGACGATGCTTTAGCCAGCATACTGGTAGACACCGGATCAGCTCTAAATGTTATGCCAAAGTCTACATTAATGCGACTATCATTTAAAGGATATCCGATGAGGGGCAGTGAGGTCATCGTCAAAGCATTTGACGGATCCCGAAAAATAGTTATCGGCGAAGTCGACCTTCCCATAACTATCGGTCCTCACACTTTCCAAGTCACTTTCCAGGTCATGGACATCCGGGCAGCATACATTTGTTTATTAGGAAGACCTTGGATACACCAGGTTGGGGCAGTCACTTCAACCCTTCACCAGAAATTGAAGTTTGTCAAGATTGACCGACTAGTCACAGTCTGTGGAGAGCAAGCCTTGATCGTGAGTAACCTATCAACGGTCACTTTTGTAGAACCAGAGGAGGTTGTTGGAACTCAGTTCCAGGCACTTTAGGTGAGCAATGAGAATCAGTCAGAGAAAGGAACCTCTATTTCCTCATACAAAGATGCTCTCGAATTGATCAAAAGTAACAATGCAAAGGGATGGGGACAGCTTGTCATTCCTACTGATAACAAAGCAAAGAAGGGTCTTGGCTTTTCTTCAACCTGTACCCAGACTGCTACTAGCAATAAAAGTCTTCATCCCATTCAGAACTTCTTCCACACTGGAGGTTTCCTTCACCCAGTACCTCAAGAATTACATACTATCAACAAGGAAGATTCCTCCGATACAGATGAAGAGTGGAAGTCTTATCTCAACGAGAACAGTTATATGTCTCAGGAAGAGGTGCCTTCGCCATTTTTCTATCCCGCACAGAGTCCGAGATTTATACCAAGATCAGATGTCAAAATGATATACGGAGATTGTGATCCGGAAGGATGTCGTCCTCCACCAAACTCATTAGAGGAGGACACTCTGATGAAAGGCAACTTTGACCACGACTATTATGGCCCAATGGATGGTCTGCCTATTGGGCAGCCGTACCCAGGAGACTTGGGGCAAAAGAGTCAGCCGAACGATGCATATCAACTGAGCATCTTTGAAAAGAATACCTGCGTCCCCACTATGTCATGGGATCAATACTCAGGGCATTCAGAAAATACCCAGCACGACGATGAATTTGCAAAGATTGCAGGGCTAGAGTTCATTAACTATGCTTTCCCTAAGGTCAACGTCATCGAAAGAGATGGATCCTCCAGTTCCAAAGAAGTGTGGGACACCTTAGGACAACCAAGTGGCAAGTTTGACTACTTGGTCAAGTACACCTCTCCTGAAAGCTCTCGTATCAGGTTCAAAGACATCCAGCTTACTAGATGGGGAGATTTACCTGAGAGCACAAACACTATGCAAGATATAGCTGAAGAATCCTCCTACGACAACTCTGTCTGGGAGACAGATTCCAACGATCCTACTCCACCAGAAATCAGCGTTATTTCTAAAGACAAGTCAAGAAATAAGGTACCAGACTTTGTGATTCACCGAGCAGTTCGTCGGCAATGGGTTGCTGTCGATGTTCCGAAAGTCGTTCATAAGTCTAAGTAATTGTCGTCTTTACTTTAACCTTTCACCCTGCCCAGGTGAAACGGATGTTTTGATAGGGCTCACTTTCTGTAAATATCCCTCTTCGTTTTGCCCAAAGCGACAAAGTTTGGTTTTATAGGGTTGTAGTTTCAAGAATCGACCAAATCATAAATAAAATAACGTTGTTCTGTAATTTCTGCATTTATTGTTGTTTTCTCTTTTCGCTTTTTTTAGAAAATGGTAATCCTAAAAAATAACTCAAATAATAAAAACAAGCAGTAAAAAAAATACACTGCACACACTCTTGCATTCTCTCTATCTCTCCAAAAAACAATCATCATTTCATGCAGATTGCTTGTTTTAAACCCCATCGAAACATACAATCCAACGCCTTCTCCCAACTTTGAATTCCTGGTATTTGAGGCTGAAGAAGAAAATGACGAAGAAATTCCAGAAAAGATCTCCCGATTACTCAGACAAGAGGAAAGGTCCATTGAACCTTACAAAGAACCATTGGAAATGGTCAACTTGGGTTCAGGAGAAGAGAGAAAAGAAGTCAAGATTGGGGCACTGCTCAGTTCAACTGTGAAACAAGATCTGATAAAGCTTCTCAAAGAATTCCCTGATGTATTCGTTTGGTCCTATCAGGACATGGCGGGGTTGGATACCTGCATCGTGGAACATCACCTACCATTAAGATCAGAATTTCCGTCAGTAAAATAGAGGTTGAGAAGAACTCACCCAGACATGGCCATCAAAATCAAAGAGGAAGTACAGAAACAGATTGACGCGGGTTTCCTCGCCACATCAGAATATCCTCAATGGTTAGCCAACATCGTACCAGTTCTGAAAAAGTACGGAAAGGTCAGAATGTGTGTGGATTACAGAGATCTAAACAAGGCCAATCCAAAGGACGACTTTCCTTTACCACACATTGACATGCTGGTAGATAGTACAACAAAGTTCAAAGTATTCTCCTTCATGGATGGATTCTCGGGCTATAATCAAATCAAAATGGCGCCGAAAGACATGGAGAAAACTTCGTTCATCACCCCATGGGGCACTTTTTGTTACAAGGTAATGTCGTTCTGTTTGAAGAACGTCGGGGCAACCTATCAAAGGGCCATGACTACTCTGTTTCATGACATGATACACCAAGAGATAGAGGTATATGTCGATGATATGATTGCCAAATCCAAAATAGAAGTGGAGCATGTAACCCACCTGTCAAAGCTATTCGAGCGTCTGAGGAAGTACAAACTCCGCTTGAATCCCAACAAGTGCACATTCGATGTCCGTTCAGGGAAACTCTTAGGGTTCATCGTCAGCCAGAAAGGGATTGAGGTTGATCCTGACAAGGTCAAGGCCATTCAAGAAATGCTTTCTCCAAAAACTGAAAAACCAAGTCAGGGGATTCCTGGGGCGTCTGAATTACATTTCTAGATTTATATTCCTCATGACCGCGACATGCGCGCCAATCTTCAAATTACTCAAAAAGAATCAAGATTGTGTTTGGACAGAAGAGTGCCAAACTGCCTTCGACAGTATCAAGGAATACCTGTTGAACCCACTGATTCTATCATCGCCAGTCGAGGGAAGACCACTGATCATCTATTTAACAGTCTTGGAAGACTCCATGGGTTGTGTACTTGGCCAACAAGACGAAACAAAAAGGAAAGAGGCTGCCATTTACTATTTGAGCAAGAAATTCACCGATTGTGAGACTCGGTACACTATGCTTGAGAAAACTTGCTGTGCTCTGGCTTGGGCAACCAAAACTCTTCGCCAGTATATGATTCCTCACACTACTTGGTTAATATCTGAAATGGATCCAATCAAGTATGTCTTTGAAAAGCCTGCTCTCACGGGAAGGATTGCCCGTTGGCAGATGTTGTTATCAGAATACGACATCGAATACCACGCTCAAAAAGCCATTAAAGGAAGTATTTTAGCCGATCATTTGGCTCATCAACCGATTGACGATCAGGAATCAATCGGGTTTGACTTCCCAGACGAAGATATCATGCATTTAAAAATGAAAGATTGTGATGAACCGCTACCTAGTGAAGGGCCAGAACCAGGTTCCCAATGGGGACTTATCTTTAACGGAGCTGTCAATCATTATGGAAACGGAATTAGGGCAATCATCATAACACCTCAGGGTACCCACATTCCTTTCACTGCCAGACTAACATTCAAGTTTACAAACAATGAGGCCGAGTACGAAGCTTGTATCATGGGTCTCGAAGAAGCGATCGACTTAAAGATCAAGAACTTGGATGAGTATGGAGACTCAGCCCTGGTCATCAATCAGATCAAAGGAGATTGGAACACATACCAATCAGGACTGATTCCTTACAAAGACTACGCGAGAAGGTTGTTACCATTCTTCAACAGAATCGAGTTTCATCATATCCCTCGTGAAGAGAATCACATGGCTGATGCATTAGCCACTCTCTCTTCCTTGATTAGTGTAGGTTAATGGAACGACGTACCTAAGATTGACATAATGCGCCTTGAACGGCCCGCCTACATCTTCACGATTGAAGCAGTCATAGACGACAAACCTTGGTATCATGATATCAAATGCTTCCTTCAGAAACAAGAGTACCCACATGGGGCATTCAAAAAAGACAGGAAGACTCTCAGAAGATTGGCAGGTAGCTTCTTTCTGAACGGCGATACACTCTATAAGAGAAACTTTGACATGGTCTTGCTTCGATGTGTAGACAGACCAGAAGCAAATATGCTGATAAAAGAAATTCACGATGGATCTTTTGGCACTCATGCCAACGGACACACAATGGAGAGAAAAATTCTAAGAGCAGGGTACTACTGGTTGACCATGGAATCCGATTGCTACAAGTATATGAGAAGGTGTTACAAGTGTCAGATATACTCAGACAAAATCCATGTACCGCCAACACATCTAAAAGTTCTCTCTTCCCCAATGCCTTTTTCCATATGGGGAATCGACATGATTGGCATGATTAAGCCCAAAGCTTCGAACGGACACCGGTTCATCCTGGTGGCCATTGATTACTTCACCAAGTGGGTCGAAGCAGCATCATACGCCAATGTAACCCGACAAGTGGTGGCCGATTTATCAAAAACAATATCATTTTCCGTTATGGTGTTCCTAGCCAGATCATTACTGATAACGGATCCAACTTGAATAACAAGATGATGAAAGAGTTGTGCGCTGAGTTCAAGATCGAACACCATAACTCATCTCCCTACCGACCCAAGATGAACGGAGCGGTAGAAGCGGCTAACAAGAACATCAAGAAGATCGTTCAAAAGATGGTTGTAACCTGTAAAGTCTGGCATGAGATGCTACCCTTTGCTCTTCACGGTTATCGCACATCTGTCCACACTTCAATAGGGGCAACCCCTTTCTCTCTAGTATATGGCATGGAGGTAGTGCTTCCCATTGAAGTAGAGATCCCATCAATCAGGGTATTGATGGAAGCTAAACTAATAGAGGCTGAATGGTGTCAAAGTCGACACGACGAACTGAATATGATCGAAGAAAAATGAATAACGGCTTTACGCCATGGTCAGTTGTATCAGCAAAGAATGAAGAGAGCATTTGACAAAAAGGTCTGACCTCGTGCCTTCAGGAAAGGAGACCTCGTGCTCAAGAAGATACAATCATTTCTCACTGATTCTCGGGGCAAATGGACTCCGAATTATAACGGCCCCTATGTGGTCAAGAAAGTCTTCTCAGGCGGCGCCTTGAGACTCGCAACCATGGATGGAGAAGAGTTTGCCAACCCCACAAATGTTGATGTAGTCAAGAAATACTTCGCCTAAATAAAATAAAATAAAAACGTCTCGGTAGATTGAAAACCCGAAAGGGCGGTCCAGGAAAAAATTAGAAACATAATCAAAAGTCATCCCGGTGGATTGGAAATCTCAAAGTACAATCCAGGCAAAAGTTAGGAATTAATGGCAAGTAACTACGTCTGATCAGTTCAACTCCTCAGCAGTAATGCCATCCACCAGAAGAAACTCCAGTCAAGGTCATCTTCGACATAAGCTCAGGATGTCCAGAATTCAAAGTTGGTAGAAGGATAACGGTCGTCGTGTTTCAATGTAGCCCTTTTCCCTTAAATTACCATTTTCTAAACTTTGTAAATACTCTATGGAATCACGCGCTTGGCTGATTTCCATCCTATCAATAAAATTTGAGCCCTTGTGCTTTTGTTTGCAATTCTTATTTGTTTTAGCTTTACAGAATGACATTTTAACATGATTAACGATTCTTGAAATAAAACAAAAATGAATTTACTTGTCAAACTTTTTCTGCTTTTAAAACAAAGATGGCAATTTCTTTTGACTGTTGAACATCGAAAGAACATCGACCGCTTCTCCAAAAGTAATCGAGCTTCAAAGTGCAGAATCAAAGTACTCCTTCTAAACCAGTACACCTGGATGAAGGATCAACTATGTCAGATGCGAATACTCCATCTGACATCCCCGGTAGAGTTCTTATCTCCTAAGCCCGACCAACGGTTTTCCCTGCATGAACTATCTCTCCTAAGCAAGGCAGAATTACTATTTTGAACCAGATATACTTCTTTGTCCCCTGCAGTGGCCGAGTATCTAGTCGTGTTCATCCGTTAGTTTGTATGTCGCGTCAGTTTTGTCAGCATATACATACATACATCATGCATTATTGATTTGCATTCATATTCATATTACATCACTATCACTCTAGTCGGTCTTATCCCCTAGTGATAAAAGTCCTCTTCTCAATCGAGTTGTCAGTTTTTTCCCTGTCAGGAAGTGTTTCGTCTGAACAATCTATCCTCCAGTTTATTTTTGGGTTGGAGCCGGTTCTCGACCACTTTGATAACTTGAACCTCTAAAAGGCAAGAAGGCATTCTACAAATATCACTCTTCACCATTAAAGATGATATCTTCGCTTTCCCGAATTAAGGAAAATCCCTAGAGAAAGCCTCTTAAGCAAAGATTCGGCAATACAACAGTTTTTCTCCAGAAAATTCGCTGACGAAAAGGTCATCAATACCTCAAAATTGGATTACATCACATGGCATTTCTCCGAGAAGATCTCGAGGAAAAGTATGATGTAATATCCCCAAATAGAGGGCAGTCACTCAAGAGACTCGTTTTCCCCCAGTAGAGTCAACAAATGGCGTCTCCAACCGAGAAGTTTGAACACCTCTACAAATCAGACGAATGGGTTCCCCAGCAAGTCTGACATCAAAACCTTTTCCCATCAAATGGCATCTCCCTAGGAAAATTCAGCGAGAAGTTTGAGGAAAACAGCTACAAGTAGTGTCTCTTGTCAAGAAAGTTTATATCAGAAACTTAGACCAGTTCCTTGGTAGGAAACCAGCATCGAGGGGAAGTTTATATCAGAAACTTAGACCAGTTCCTTGGTAGGAAACCAGGATCGAGGGGAAGTTTACATCAGAAACTGAGACCAGTTCCTTGGTAGGAAACCAGGATCGAGGTGAAGTTTACATCAGAAACTTAGACCAGTTCCTTGGTAGGAAATCAAGATCGAGGGAAAGTTTATATCAGAAACTTAGACCAGTTCCATGGTAGGAAACCAGGATCGAGGGGAAGTCTATATCAGAAACCTAGACCAGTTCCTTGGTAGGAAACCAGGATCGAGGGGAAGTTTATATCAGAAACTTAGACCAGTTCCCTGGTAGGAAACCAGGATCGAGGGGAAGTTTTACCTTTTCTAAGCATCATTTCTTAGTAAAAAAAGATGGATGTGCAAACTTCCATTCATAACCACCATCAAAATTTCGGGTATTCCGATATTTAATCCTCTTGCACCCCGAATGCCCGAATACCTTCGCCATTCACACCTTCGGGTCCAAGAAGATTAAATAGGGGCATCTGTCATACCCCAAATTTTGACCACCAAGATTTCCCATCATTTTTCAAATCATCACCACAATATAGATGTACCATTATGCCTCATCAGTCTCCCCAAAGATGGGTGAGCATTCACCACAGTCAAGAATTAGGGTTTCAAGCCATCTCAGAGCCTTAGACAAAGGATCAATCAAGGAATGACATGATATTCAACTTTTCTAAACTCTCAAACACCCATAGAGGATCAAGAGGACTCCCACATCAAGAATCAAGCACAAGGTTGCAAAATTCCAAGTGGATTAAGCCTCAAGATCGCCAGTGTCACCAAATTAGGGTTTTGGTCGACTGAGGCCTCCAGATAAAATTTTCATCTGGGAACGAGCCAATGCTTCAAAGCATAACCTAAGATACTCCATGGTACCTCATGGACCCAATCATCAAGTCAATTTAACCTAAGGGGATGCATTTATCAAAAATCAAGAATTAGGGTTTCTTGACCTAATTCACCCCTAAGTTGACTTTTGGGACAAAGCATGAGCCAAAACCTCAAGACATGATTTAAGGGTCTCCAAAACACCATATTGATCCATTTGCAACAATGGATTGATCCAAGAAGCTTGATCTACAAGTTTCAATTTCATCTGGATCACAATTAGGGTTTTGAAGAAAAAGTCAACTATGCCTTTGACTTTGACCAAGGCATGCTCCCAAACCTTGGGAAATGATTCAATACACCCTACAACACCTATGGAATCCATCTATTAAGTTTGATTTAGGTCAAGGACTTGATTTCATAGAGGATCGCACAGTTTGAATTTCATCTGATAAAAAGTCAATTGTATAAAAAGTCAAAGTTTGACTTTTTGATTTTTTGATCAACCAAGGTTCCTTAACCCTAATACAATGTTAATTTGTGATTTGAATCATCATTCATCAAGAAAAATCAAGAATAGTGAGTTAACTTGTAAAAGGGGTAACCATAAAAAACTTAGAATTTTTCTAAAGTGGCTAGGGTACCAACTTTCAAGGATCATAACTTTAGATCCAAGCAACCATTTTGGATGATCCAAAGATGGATTTGTAGCTCTCATGGCCTACTTTAAAAGTGTCAACTACATCTCATTCCAATTCCTCATGGATTTTTAGTTATGGAGTGATCAAAATGGCTGAAAACATGAAATGTCACTTTTTCCAACACTTAGTGAAAATTTCAGTAAGTCAGAATCTGTCTTGATTTTTTTCCAAATGTAAGGGCATTTTTCACTTGGATCCAAAAAGTGTCAAGACAAACTAGGATCATACATGTGTTTTATCATATGAGAGATTTCCAAAATGGCCAAGAACTCCATCAAACTCAACCTGAGCTAGGAATTGTGACAGCTGCAACATGCCTTGCTGCAAACTGTCTTGGCAAGGCAGATTTGTGCACAAGAGCTCGATTTGTCCAAATTGTGCAATAAAAAGCATGGTTATCCATCTGCACACCTCAAGGGTGAACAACCAAGGGACAAGAACTTATTCATCAGCCTCCAAAGTCCCAAAATCTACAAGTAGCATGCCAAACCTAAAAAGGCTAAAGATGCTTCAAGACTCCAATTTTGTTTTGGAACACTTAATGAATGCTTAGAGGTGGCATGTATCAGAGCAAGAATGCACACTTCAGTCAAGCCTTATCCTTGAATCAAAGAACCAAAGGCCTGTGCTCTAATCTCAAGTCAATTGCTAGAGGAGACTTGAGATTCCCTTTGATCACAATTGGTCACAGACCTGTACCAGTTGCCATTCCCTATTCCTTACAAAATAAACTTGCTCTACTATAAATAGAGCTCAATTGTGATCAATTTGAGTACACCAAAGCACCCAAACTGATGTTTTCCTCAAAATCTTCATTTTCACTCCAATTTTGCCTTCTAAAGCAAGTCACTATCGGGTTTTGAGTTTGAGAGCAATTACATCCAAACCAATCACACACACACCTCATAAACATCATATGTGAGCTGATCAAACACTAAAATCACAACTGGAACATCAATTTCACAAAATCACCATCCAACTGCTCAAGTTCTTGACAGAGTTGCAGTTGAGGTACCATCTCAAGTTCCAGCTTGTTTCAAACCATTCCAAGCATTCAGACACATCATTTGGCACCTAGGGAAGCTATTTAGATCATTGGAACCAGCTTGTAACACCTCCAACTTAAAACACGATCACCAACTGCAAGAGGTAAGCCTCAACTTGGTCATCTCATGATTCATGTATATTTCCTCGCACAATAATTTTTCCATATGTTCATAATCATGTATAGAGTGTTTACCCTAAATCACTTGCTTTGTATAAATCGTGTATGGAATTTCTGAACCTTTATGCAGAATTTAGGGTTCTTGAGGTTTCTCTTTGATTTCTTATTCCATGCTTAAAATAAATGAAATTAAAGACCATAGACATGATCATGAGTTGAAAACGAGCAGATTGATATGTGGTTTGTGTGATTTCATCAAGAATTCAGTGAGATTGATGAGAAAATGCAAATAAGCCAAGAACAGGGCACGCGGGCAAAACCGAGTGTTCTTCGCGCCCCTTTTTCAAATATTTGAATATTTGAATTTTGTGATTTTTATTTAATTGATTCAAAAATTAATTTCTCTCTGAATTTTAATGATTATGAGTTGGTTCCTTTTTTAATAATTCACAAAAATGTTAAAATATTTTATTTTACAAAAATTTCCCAAAAATATTATTTATTTCATATATTTGATATTTTTACAAAGAATTAATTTTTATTTGTTTTTTGACATTTAAAATATTTTTTCCTTCTTGATTTTCCAAACTTGAATGGTTCTTAATTATTTTGTGGATAAAAACATGATTTTTGAAACATTGATCCAAGATCATCACTCATTTTTCACATGTTTTCAATGATTTTTATTAATTTTTAATCAAAATTAATTCCATGTTAAACAAAATTAGGGTTTTGATTGATTTCACCCTAACAAATCTTTTTGAAACACTTTTTGGGCCTCTAATAGAGTGTAAGACCCATTCCTTGTAAATAAAAAACCTTTTTGGGCCTCAGATATTGTATAAGTCCCTCGGCGATTTTCAATACGACGGTGCAATCACTATCCACCACTTGGGCCTATCCTTGGATTGTAAGCCCCATATTTTGTATATAAACATTTTTTGGGCCTCTATTAGAGTGTAAGACTCATTCCTTGTAAATAAGATACCTTGTTGGGCCTCAGATATTGTATAAAACCCACTGTGTTTTCAAAAATCTCGGCACGATCGCCGTTTTCAAACAAACCATCTGGGCCTACCCTCGTGTTGTAAGTCCCGTCTTTCTTTTTCAAAATAATCTTTGGGCCTCTAATAGAGTGTAAGACCCAACCCTTTTTTGAAACCAAACTTGTTTTGGGCCTCACACACTATATAAGTCCCTCTATACATTTTCAAAAGTTCGACGCGATCGTTGTCTTTTTAAACAATAAACCTTGGGCCTCTCCTTGAGTTGTAAGCCCCACCACTTGTACAAAAAACAAATCTTTGGGCCTCTACTAGAGTGTAATACCCAATCCCTTTTCAACCAAAACCTTTGGGCCTCAGACGTTGTATAAGTCCCAGTACAATCTTTTCAAAACAACTTCCCTTTTGATTTAAATTCAAGTATACAGTTGTTATCAAAACTTTCTTTAATTTCTTTGAACAACTAACAATACAGCATGGAAGCTTGCTCGCCTGTAAGTTTTATCCGCTTTCATTTACTTGCTTTAATATATATAACTCTATTGTGGGAAGCTGCACATGGTTAGTCTTCTTTCATTCTTTTAAATACATGTCAAATATATATAACTGTATTGTGGGAAGTTGCGCACGGTTAGTCTTCTTTCATACCCTTTTACATACTTGTCATATATCAACTGTATATATACTAGTATAGTTATTTAGAGTTTTCCCCGACAACTAGGTCTAGAACTAGGTAAATCCCGTATGGTCACTCTTAAATACAGTCAAAGCTAGATCCCCATAGGATTTCCAGATACAGTCTTCCCTTCTCTTGGGGTTAAACAATATGGAACAAAGAGAAATAGAGTATTCTCGGTGAACCTTTTCTCAGACTGTCACCCCTAGAAATTGTCAAAGAAATTCTACTCCCCGGAGTTGATCTATTCTCTGTGAATAGCATCTCCTGAGTTTCTTCAAACGTTAGAACTTTCACTAAATGATCTATTCTCTGTGAATAGAATTTCTTGAATTTTTCTTGGTTTGGGCCCACAGGCTTCCTAAAAGCATCCCGCCACCTCTAGGGCTTTGTACAAGGACCCGTCGGCTTCTTAAAAGTTCTCATGCCTTCTCTTGGGCTTCATACAAGGACCCTCACGACCTCTTAAAGGTATAGGACAGAACTTAGTCATCCTTTGTTAGAGTTGTCTTTCTAAAAGGAGTTACAAAAGCCCTCGGAACAATTTTAGGGTTGATACTCATCCCTTAAATGAGTCGGCCTCCTCTTGGGCGTTGTACAAAGATAGACCTTTCCAATAGACTTGGACAGTCTAAATCTCCTTGAGTCTCAAAGACATTCTCAAGTTCCTTACAAATATAGGAGAAACCCCGGATTCTGGACTACTCTCCAGCAGAGTTAAAACTTGTGGGTTCTAAAACCCAGTCTCTCTCCTAAAAACTTCCCAACCAGTGTCAGTTTACCATCAGAACCTCAAGGTATCTGATCTATCAACTCTTCTGCATTCCCCTGCAAGAGTTGGTTTCCCCATTTGGACATGCCTCGGGATCTCAAGAATCCCCAGCATAAGCTAGCCTCCTCTTAGGCTTTGTATAATGATCCTTTCCTCAAGAAAGTCAGCCTCCTCTTGGGCTTTGTACAATGATTATCCCCATCGAAGTTAACCTTTTTAGACTCTCTTGTTGAGTCAATCAATTACTTCCCAGACTCTCTTGTTGAGTCGATCACCTTTTCAGACTCTCTTGTTGAGTCAATCACTCTCATAGACTCTCTTGTTGAGTCAATTACCTTTTAGCACTCTCATGTTGAGTCAACCCATTTTAGCCTCAATCTCGGGCTTCCTACGAGACAGATAAAAAATAATCTCTTGTTGAGTCAATCCTTTCCAGCCTCCCTTTGGCTTGGTATAAAGATTTCTCCTAGCACAAAGTTAGCCTCCTCTTAGGCTTTGTATAATCATTTATCCAGCTTGTTTAGCCACAATCCTGGGCTTTGTACAGGGCAGATAAAAGCACTCTCTTGTTGAGTCAAACCCTTTTCGCCTCAATCTTGGGCTTTATACAAGACAGATAAAGACTTCCCTAGTGGAGTCAATTAACCTTTAAGCATCAACCTTGTGCTTTGATCAAGGCACACAAAAATCAACAATCCTTCTTTAGAGATGATAAATTCTCTCTCAGTAAAACCCTTTAGCTTCAATCTTGGGCTTTGAACAAGACATAAATACCCTTTTAGCTTCAATCTTGGGCTTTGAACAAGACACCAAAACATATTTTTCCTCCCTTAGAATAGGAGGAACTACGATTGCTCTGATTTCCCTGTTTCGTTTAAACGGGAATACGTAGGCATAAGATTGTGAAATATTAGTGAGCTTACTAATCAAAAACTTAGGTCCAATACCTTCATACATCAATCAAAACTTAGGTCCAGCACCTTCCCAAAAACATCAACAAAAACTCACTCTCCCTGTCACATTTCCCAAGAAACTTTCCCAAACCCATTAATGGATAAACACCATCAAGTACAAAGCAAAACCTAATGCTAACATCCTGTGGATAACCACATATAGGATGGGTAACTTACAACTGCCCATTGTATAACCCAACCCCGGACCCCCCAATCTCTTTAAGTGTTTGTTCAGTTAAACATTCGCGTGCAAGGTTAGTTTTAGATACCTTGCCTTTCCCTTCCAGCTTTATGGGATAAATAAGAAATCAGAAAGTAGCACCCTCTTTCTCCTTGAGGAGGAAAACCCAACTTCAGCGATAAGGTGGTCGTGTCACCGACAAAAATCGCTCGCTACATTTTGAATTAATCTCGGGATTGAAAATAAATTTCAGGAAAAGTTGTCTATTTGGCATTGTTTTGGAAGGCTCCTTTTTATCTGCTGCAGCCAAAGTTTTGGCTTGTAAATTAGGTACGCTGCCGTTTACTTTTTTCGGTATTGCTGTGGAGGAAAGCATAGAAAAATGGAGTTTTGGAAGCTTGTTTTGAACTGCTTCAGAGCAAAGTTATCAAGCTGGAAGGGGAGGATGTTGTCGTTCGGAGGAAGAGTGGCCTTGATAAATTTTGTGTTAACCAACCTTCCAATCCATCATTTTTCTTTCTTTAAAGTCCCTGCGAAGGCCGTGAAAAGATTGATAGCCATTCAAACAAAATTTCCTTGGTCAGGAAATTGTGATAAGTATAGCATTGCTTGGATAAGTTGGGATAACGTATACATGCCAAAGAGTAAGGGTGGCCTTGGAATCAAGGATTTAGTGACCTTTAACAAAGCTCTGCTATCAAAGTGGTTGTGGAGGTATATTTATGATACCAATGCATTATGGAAAGGCCTTCTTGTGTCAAGGTATGAGTGTCTAATAAATAGAATCATGGTGAAAATGGATCATAGGAACAAGGCAATGGAATCACAGTGGTGGCATGATTTGATGAGATTGGGTTATTCAATGGACGAAGGGAGTTTTATGAGTCAAGTTTCCTACAAGATTAAAGATGGAAATTAACCTTGTGTCTTTTTGGCACACATGCTGGCTGGGCCAGAAGCCGTTAAGGTGTGCTTTTCATGACCTT
Source organism: Lathyrus tuberosus (assembly GCA_022829125.1). Taxonomy (NCBI): domain Eukaryota; kingdom Viridiplantae; phylum Streptophyta; class Magnoliopsida; order Fabales; family Fabaceae; genus Lathyrus; species Lathyrus tuberosus. Next base: position 6,728,604 of record JALAZF010000311.1, read on the forward strand.
TATTATATGTCTGCTTTGAAAATGAGATCTGTCGTGGATATGGGAGTTTGGGTGGGGGAGTTTGGAAATGGAATCTTCAATTTAGGGATCAAGATTTGGTGGGAAATTTACTGGAGGAATTTACAAAATTAATGACCTTACTAGTGGAGGTTAGGATGCACCAAGATGTCAGGGATTACTTTGCTTGGAAAGGTAATAACTCACAGTTTTTCACCATTAAAACATGTTACAATGCGTTGTTGAATGCAGGTGCAGTGGCTAATTTGGAGATTAATCTCAAGACTATTTTAGATTTGATTTGGCAGTCGAAAATCCCATTAAAATCTAGAATATTTGGTTGGAGATTGGAATTGGATTCACTCCCTACGAGATCGAATCTAATGGCCAGGGGAATAATCTCAAATCCTTATGAGGTGGTATGTGTGCTATGTTTTAATGATGTGGATGATAATTATCATCTATTTTGCTCTTGTCCGCATATACGTTTAGTTTGGAGGAAAAATCTCAAATGGGGTGAGAATCGAATGGAGGGATGGATATACGGTCTGTATTCATATGTTGGGGTGGTACTTGAAGCTAGTCAAAATCCGTTCTAAGTCTACGACTTGTATTATTTGGATTACGACGTGTTAGGTTATTTGGTGGACGTGTAACCAAATAATTTTCAATGACAGGTTTGGAAATCCTTCAGAAATAGCACTTAGGGTGATCCATACGTCATGAGGGAGGGGGGGGATTAAATTATTGGTCTTCTTCTAACATTAGATGTAGTTACTATGATTGGGTCAAACCTCCTACAAATTTTTTTTTGTAGTATGGAGATCTTTGTTAATAGTAAATTTTTTGCAGGGAGGCTAATTCCGTTGGTGCTGCTTGTAAGGAGTACCCCTTTGAAAATATTATTGCTTATAAAAAAAAACTTAGTTTTTTTGGATCTCCTATAAGACGGACAAACTATGTCTTTAACAATAAAATTTCATTCGCATATATTTAATGATAAAATTTTCAATATCAGTCTCTATAGACTCATAAAATTTTGTTTCTAAATCCCATTAATTCTGTCTTTGTATTTATGTCTTTAATACATATAATTTCGCATCTAAAAAAAAGCTAAATTTGTCGCTAACAACACTAATATTTTAATACCCCGTAATTATAAAATGCTCTAAATGATATTAGTTGAGATCAACTGAGTTCCGATGTACTCCGAGAGTTATCTCTTGAGATAATTGGAATAACTGATAAACTCAGAGTTGATTTAATTAATATTATCTGACTCTGAGGTTTTATTAATTGGTGCATTAGAGACATTTTGGATACCCTTAATTTGGACTATTAACCAAGTTAGTCTTACTAACTTCTATTGGGATATTTCTAAATATCATTTTCTTTTATTTTCCTTATCCTTCCAACTTGTGAGGTAAGTAGTAGAAAGAATGAAATGAAATAGAAAGAAGAAAGAAAAGAAAAGATAGTAAGAGAAAGGAAAAGAATAATAGAGAGAAAGAAGAGAAAGAAGGGAGAAGAGGAACAAAACCCTAGAAGAAGAGAAAACTTCATCTTCATCATCATCAAATCATCGCATCTTCATCATCAACAACTTCTTCATCATCATCTAAAGGCGGGTTCTAGATAGAAACCTAAAGTTAGGATTTTGGAGAGAATGGTAAATGTTAATTTTTGTATGTGTGAATCCAAATATTATGTGAATCTTGAGAATATATGGTAAATCATGTTTTTGATGTTATTCTAATGTTGTGTTTGTGTTTGTTGTGACATATATGAGCCTTCTGAGGAGTGGGGTTTAAAACCCCTTTTAATTGAACAATTTATGCAGGTGAGAAGTTCTGAATCGCAGGGTTCGCACTGCGAGCTCTAGCGAACTGCAGGAGAACGTGACATTCTGTCAGGCTCGTACTGCGAGGCGAAAGTGAGCACTCGCCCAGAGTTCGCATTATGGGATTTTGCCACAACCATAATTTTTCCTGCCTCGCCCAGAGTTCGCACAGCGAACTCAAGGCGAAGGGTCTCTCCTGGACTTCGCCCTACGAACCTGGCAGTGTTTTTCCCTTTTTGTTTTGATGCTTGCTTGGCTGTTTCACGTGCCTATGTATGGTTACTATATATTGTTTACATTGATTATGATGAGTAATATGCATGTGTATTTGTGGTTTGACTAAAATGATAGTTATATGATTAAAAAGAACTAAGGAAAGTGAGGAAAACTTATCACAGTCCAATGGAATGACCTAGGGATGTAACTAGAAGTTGATAGATAACTTAGATGATAATGCTTGTGCATTTGATGCCTAGGTGTGCATCCTTGACAATTAATTGTCTAGTGGAAAGTTAAGACACTATATGGAACATGAGTTGGTTTTGTGTTACTTTGAGAATAAGGCGTATGTGGCCTTGTGATTGTCAAATACAATCACCTTTATGTGTGAGATCACGTAGTCGGAACCAATCCTTTGAGTTGTGCCATTCCAAGAGTGGATACTTATATAGAGAGCTCCTCTAGAATGTATGCACTAGTGCCTTGATAGGTTTGATTCCCATTGTACGTATGGGGCCTACGGGTAAAGAGACTTGTGATGGGTACAACCCATGAGAAGTAACGATTCAAGTAGATTATGTTTCCCTTGGATCCGAATCCATTTCGTATGTCAAGGTTTGCAAGGATCGATGACCCGCACCAAACTCTTAAGCGTAAGAGTGGACGAGAAAAAGGGATGCCTTGGTAAGGTTTCCGATTAGTGATAGTTTGAGTTGTTGAACTCAAGCAATATGTTTCCATATAGTGTGAAGTTATGAACTCAAGTCTTGTCGCTTCCCTTTTGACTTGAGCTAGGATTGGTTAGAACCTTTTAATGTGGAGAGAATCCATAAGATAGGGAATCCACTGGGATTATTATCTCACCCCATGTTGTTAATTATATTTCATGTGGTTCAGGTTCCGTAAAGAATAAGGACAAAGTCGTTTGATGTCCTTACTTGTCTTAGCAGTTTTGGATGGCATTGTTTCCGCTGTGAAGACTTCATTTTGAGATCATTGATATGATCTAGTTCTTAGTTGTTTTGGACATCTTGTATATATGTATGCCATATTAGTATTTAGTTTTTTGGACATGTAATATGTATAATGTGTTGCTAGGAACTTATGTATATTTCAGTACCAAATTTGCAACCATTTATGATATGAATTATTCTAGACATATATTATATGTGGGTATTATAGTTGGTATCAGAGCAGGTCATATCCTCAACCTACCCATAAAATATTATGATTATTTCTTTCTGCTTCATATGCGTGCACACATCATTGTTTCAGATGTTATATTCATAGTGTTGAGTGTGATCAACTTGATTCTATTTTTATAACGTTTATGGACATGGTTGACGGACGCAGAAGACTTGGTAGACCTGTGACTCAGACATTCGACTTGAATCCTCCAAGTGGTAGTGAGAATGTCCAATGACCTCAGTTTATGCAGTAGATGCAGTAACAGGAGAATCAGTTCATGCAACAGATTGCAACAACTGAATGGAGGTCCTCATTCTGTAGTGGTTCAACCAGAAGCTGGAGGTGGGAGTCTCCGAGATTTCTTCCGTATGAATCCCCTAGAATTTGATGGAGGATTAGACCCGTTGAAGGCTCAAGAATAAATATCTGGTATGCAAAGAATCTTTTTGATAGTACCGTGTAGTGAAGAGAACAAGGTGGTATTCGCTTCCCACATGATGGAAGGTCCTGCCTTATGGTGGTGGGGAAATGTTTCAACTTTGATGACTAACCTTGGGCTGCCTAGGGTGTGGGGAAATTTTAAGATTGCATTCCTGGAAAAGTATTTCCCTAGCTGGTTAATGACTCGAAAGAGTTTGAATTTTAACAACTGAGACAAGGTTATATGATAGTTGCCACTTATGCTGAGAAGTTCGAGGACTTGGCTGCTTATTCTAGGCAGGTTGTGTATGCTCCTGATGAAAAGTGGAAGATTGACCAATTTCCATTTGGATTGAAAGTTGAAATCTCTCATAGTGTGTCTCAAAGAGAGTTCATTACTGATGCTGAGTTGCTAAGGCAATGCTATGTAGCCGAGCATAGCCTGAAGAAAGTTCAAGAAGAGAGATATCTGCCTAGAGTTGGTCAGAGAGACCAAGGAAGACCAAGTCAATAGTTTAGGCCTAGACCACAACCCTTCAAAGTGAAACGAGTATAGAGTGCTAGACCTAATGCATATCCCTCATGTCGTATGTGTGGTAAGAATCATTACGGGAGTTGAGTCGTTGAAGGAGTGAGATGTTACCAATGTCAAGGAATGGGTCATATGGGTAGAGAGTGTCCTCAGAATAAGAACAAAGTGCAAGGTAAGAGTATCGTCGTGTGTATACCTTGGATGCGAAGAAGGCCAAGGGTGACAACTCTTTGATTGCGGATACGTGTTTCGTGAATGGACATCCTTGTTTTGTATTGTTTGATTGTGGAGCAATACACTCTTTTGTGTCGATGCAATGTATGAAGCAACTTGGGTTGCAAGATATTCCTTTGTCTCCTCCCATGGTGGTTACTACTTCCATGGATGAATTGATTGAGACATATTTGATTTGTGAAAACTGTGTGTTATCTGTGGATGGTAGAGTTTTTTCAGATTGACCTTATTTGTTTGCCGCTAAAGAAGGTGGATGTAGTCTTGGGGGATGGATTTGGTATCTTCTAATTTGGTGTTTATTGATTGTGAGGAGAAGTTAATCATAATTTCGTCCAAGGAAGCTACTCCGAAGGATGTATTGACCACTATTTTGGAAGGTACGGTTGGCATGGTTAATTTCATGTTTGAGAAGGAAAAGTTTGTTATTTTGGTTCTCACTAAGGAGACAAGTAATGACCTAAAGGTTTTGAAAAGTTTTGTAGTCTATGAGTTTTCAGAAGTTTTCCCCGAGGTGTCACTTTTCTCCCTCCGGAGAAGGAAGTGGATTTCTCTTTTGACCTGGTATCAGGAATGACTCCTATATTCGTTTCTCCGTATCGAATGGCACCACTCGAGTTAAGAGAGTTGAAGGAACATTTGGAAGAGTTGTTGGCTAAGCATTTTGTTCGACCTATTGTTTCACCCCGGGGAGCTCGAGTATTACTAGTAAAGAAGAATGATGATGGAATGCGTTTGTGTATTGATTATCGACCATTGAATAAAGTCACCATCCAGAACAAATACCCCTTACCCAGGATAGACGACCTGTTAGATCAGTTAAAAGGAGTCTGTGTGTTCTCAAAGATTGATTTACGGTCGGGTTACAATCAAATCCACGTGAAGATTTTAGACGTGCCAAAGACTGCATTTAGAACCTGTTATGGTCATTATGAGTTTCTTGTGATACCTTTCGGTGTGACGAATGCTCCAACTGTTTTCATGGATTACATGAACCAGATATTCTAACCTTACTTGGACCAATTCGTGGTGATCTTTATTTATGACATTCACATTTATTCTCATACTCCTCAAAAGCACGGAGAACATTTAAGAATTGTCCTATCGATATTACAAGAGAGACAACCTTTTGCCAAGTTAAGCAAGTGTGAGTTTCGAATGACAGAAGTTATATTTCTTGGTCAGGTTATATCTCAAGGAAGAGTGGCAGTAGATCCGTCAAAAGTTGAAGCTGTGATTAATCGGGAACGACCGAAGAATGCTTCAGAAGTCAGAAGTTTCTTAGGATTGGCAGGTTATTATAGAAGGTTCATCAAAGGCTTTCCTCAATTGGCTTTACCAATGACTAGACTTACCCGGAAAGAGTTTCCTTATAGTTGGGATTCGAGTTGTGAGCAAAGTTTTATGAGTTTGAAGGAACTATTGATGACTGCTCCTGTTTTAATTATTCCTGATCCTAGTAAGCCGTAAGAAGTATTTTGTGATGCTTCCAAGAGGTGATTAGGAGGTGTGTCAACGTAGGATGGTCAGGTTATAGCTTATGTTTCTCGTCAGTTGAAGGCTCGTGAAGAGAATTATCCAACTCATGATTTAGAGCTAGCGGCCGTGGTTTTTAAACTGAAGGTGTGACGTCATTACTTGTATGGAGTGTGTTTTGAGATGTTCATTGACCATAATAGTTTGAAGTATTTGTTTGATCAGAAACAATTGAATATACGTCAAACGAGATGGATGGAGTATTTAAAGGATTTTGACTTTGAATTGAAGTATCATCCAGGTAAAGTGAATAAGGTGGCGGATACGTTAAGTCGGAAGGAAGTACATAAAGCCGAGTTGATGAGGTGTGAGTATGCATTGTTGGAAAAGTTTTGAGATTTTAATCTTCAATTTGTTTGGACTCTGGATAGGGTGATAATGAGAAACTTGAATGTTAATTCTGCTTTAAGAGATGAAATCCAACAAGGACAAGTGTTAGATATGAAGTTACAAGAGATGTTGGTTCAACCGGGTTTCACACGAGTCATAGATGAAGTTATTCTATTGAATCAAATGATTTGTGTTCTGGATGACACATCATTATAAAAAAATTTAGAGGAAGCTCATAAAGGTGCTTTTACTATACATCCTGATTCCTCGAAGAAGTATCAAGATTTAAAAAGGGACTATTGGTGGTCCGGGATGAAGAGAGATGTTACGGATGGTCAGATGGAACGGACGATACCAACCTTATAAGACATGTTAAGAGCTTGTGTGCTTGAAAGTGGAAGAAATTGGAAGGAGATTTTACCGTTGATTGAGTTTGCTTACAACAATAGTTACCACGCGAGTATTGGTATGGCTCCTTACGGAGCATTGTACAGAAGGAAATGTAGAACGCCTTTGTGTTGGACGGAAGTTGGTGAAGAAAGGATTTTAGTACCGGAGATTATTCAAGAGACTATGGAAAAGATTAGAATGATTCACTACAAGGTTAAGAAAGCACAAGACCGTAAGAAGAGCTATGCGGATAACCGAATAAGGCCATTGGAATTTTAATAAAGTGATCATGTATTCTTGAAAGTTACTTCAAGGTTGAGATTGAAAGGACCGTTTAAGTCGCGGAAGTTAAGTCCGAGATACGTGGGACCATATCAGATTCTAGAGAGGATTGGTGAAGTAGCTTACAGACTAGCCTTACCACCTTCTCTATCTGAGATGCATAAAGTTTTTCATGTGTCCAACTCCGGAAGTTTATTCCTTACCCTCTTTGGCCAGTTCTACCAGATACAATTGAGATAGAAGCAGATTTGACTTTCGAACCTCTACCAAGTCGGGTTGTGGGAAGAGAAACCAATGTATTGAGGAATAAAGGGATTCCTCTTGTTAAGGTTCAATGGGATGAAACACATCCGGGTGATGCTACTTGGGAGCGTGAGTCTGAGATGTGGGATGCTTACCCTCACCCTTTTACAGGTAATATTTAAATTCGAGAACGAGTTTGTACTTAAGGGGGAGGATGTAATACCCCGTAATTAATTCAATGCTCTAAATGATATTATTTAAGATCAACTGGGTTCCAGTGTACTCTGAGAGTTATCCGTTGAGATAAATGGAATAACTAATGAACTCAGAGTTGATTTAATTAATATTATCTGACTCTGAGGTTTTATTAATTGGTGCATTAGAGACATTTTGGATACCCTTAATTTGGACTATTAACCAAGTTAGTCTTACTAACTTCTATTGGGATATTTCTAAATATCATTTTCTTTTATTTTCCTTATCCTTCCAACTTGTGAGATAAGTAGTAGAAAGAAGGAAGAAGAAAGAAAAGAAAAGATAGCAAGAGAAAGGAAAAGAAGAATAGAGAGAAAGAAGAGAAATAAGGGAGAAGAGGAACAAAACCCTAGAGGAAAAAGAAACTTCATCTTCATCATCAAATCATCTCATCTTCATCATCAACAACTTCTTCATCATCATCTAAAAGTAGGTTCTGTGAGGGCAGGGTGTCTTAACACTTAGTCTTTATTTTAATGATGTCAAAACATGTAATAGCTCGTAGTATGTAATTTGGACGGTAACATCGTGTCATAGTCGGCATTCGTACTTCACAATGCATAAATATCCCATAATCATGTGTCAATACATATAGGAAGAGTCTCATATAGTTCTTGTATGTGTTTGATCATGTTGGAGGTCATAGGAATGCATAAACATAGCTTAGGTGAAGCAAAATATGGTCAAAAAGTCATTTTTGTGAGTTTTTGTTGTTTGAGTCGGCTCAAACTATGTTTTGGTTGACTCATGAGACTTGATTTTCAACAATTATACATAACAATTTTTGTTGATCTTTTGCATCATTGAGGTGATAACGTCCAAACATAGGAGTGTGTATCTAGTTTGAGGTGAGTGTTTCAGTGGGTTTTTTCTTGAATAAAACCACTAGGGTTTTGTCCTCCAAGATCAATTGGATTTGGGGGTTTTTGGACAAATCTTTGCTTCATTGAATTCAGCCGAGCGAAGGTAATTGAAGAACAGTGGGTTCGTTCAATCTAGTAGCATTAATCGGAGGATTGTGCAAGAAAGATTTGGGATCGAATTGTGTGTGATTGAAATCAGCCGAGAGAAGGTGATTGAATACCGGTGTGTTCATTCAATCTAGTAGCGGTAAATGGAGGTTTATTCAACACATTCGAAACACTTGATTCGACTTGAATCAAGGGGAGAGAAGACATAGTATTAACACCAACGAAGATTCTTGAGTGTGTGGTATCTAAGGCTTCTCTTGTAAAAAAAATTGCAACAAGATTATAGATATCTCAATTATAGTTTTAGAATTAGGGGCAGACGTACCCGAAGCGAGGACGAAAGGGGAACTGCCTAAACAAATTCGGTGTTATTCTCTCTTTCCCTATCTCTTTAATTTTCGAACTGTTTAAATTTGTGAATAATTAATAGATCAATAAAATTCTGTTATAGTGTAGTGCTGAAAATCTGGTTTGAAAACACTTTACAATCACTTTGATTATACTTGAAAAATTATGCACTACATTTACATAGAAGTTATCACTTGGGGTGTTTTGCACACCAAGTGTTCGATAAATTGATCGCTCACAAAGTGTTTGTGAATGTGTCAATTTGGTTTGATTTTTTATTAGTCATTGGAAATTGCACAACATTAAGTGCAGTCAAGTATATTGATTAATAATCAAATTTGAGATTCAATTTCTCATTGAGCCTATCATTCCGTTTGGCTTACGCATATCCGGTGTTTTCGGTAACCAGTTCGTTTAGACGATATAGTTCCTCGGCAGCTTCTGCAAACATTTTTAAAATCAAATTTAAGCGCCAAATCTCCTTTAAAAAGTAGTGATCTATTCAACCCCCCTTCTATATCACTTGTCGTCGTCTAACAAGTGGTATCACGAGCACCGGCTCATCTAGTGCTTCACGTATAACATTTTAGAAAATGGCAAACAAACCGAAAGGGGCTTACAATAGAGCACCATTTTTTAACGGTGAGAACTATAATTACTGGAAGGATTGTATACGTGTGCATATCAATTCTATTGATTGGAAGGTATGGCGCGTTATACAAAATGATCCCATGGAAATTACCATGACCAATGCGGATAACGTTATCGTTCCTAAGCCGGAAGCAAAATGGAATGAAGAAGATAAGAAAAAGTATAACTATGATTGGAAAGCTAGAAATATTCTGATCTCCTCATTGGGTATTGATGAGTATTATAGTTTTTCACACTGTACGAGTGCTAAAACTATGTAGGACACATTGCAAGTTGTCCATGAGGGAACCAATGACGTCAAACTAGCTCGAATCAATACTTTGACTCAAGAGTTTGACCTCTTTCACATGAGGCAAGGGGAAACCATTGCTGACATGCAAAAGAGGTTTACTCATTTAATCAATAGACTAAACTCATTTGGTATACCAGTTTCCAATGACGTTGCTACTAATAAAATCTGAGGCGTTTTACTAGGGAATGGCAACCAAAGGTCGCCGCCATAAAGGAAGCCAATGACCTCATGACGTTGGACATCACAACTTTATTTGGGAAGCTCGAGGAACATGAGCAAGTGCTCATTAGTCTTGACCAATTTGAGAAAAGAGAGAATAAGGAAAACACCAAGACCAAAGATGCGGAAAAGAAGTCAATATCTCTAAAGGCTTCTAGTTCAAAGTCCTCCGTGAATGAGCTAAGCGAGAGTGGATCTAGTGATGACGAGGAAGAAGATTCGAATGAGGATATGGGATTTTTTGTGAGGCGATACAATCGCTATATAAAGAAAAATGGTATTCAACATTCGAAAAAGAACCTCGTCAACTTTAGAAAACAAACAAGGTCTTCCAAAAATGAAGGCAAAAAGATTGGAAAGACTAAAGGGTCTTGCTATAATTGTGGAAAAGTCGACCATTATAAGCAGGATTATCGATTGATGAAGAAGGACAAAGGAAAGGAAGAAAGTCGTCCACAAAAGAAACAAGGTAAACCTAGAAGAGCTTATATCGCTTGAGAAAGAGATAGTGAATCATCTAGTGAAGAGAGTTCAAGTGACAAAGAATAGTCTGTTAACCTTTGCCTCTCCGCTCATCAAAAGAAAAAGAATAAAAAGGTAAGACATGCTAAATATGATAACTCTAACAAAATGTCTCATTCTGAATTACAACATGCTTTTGATACTCTAAACCATAAGGCTAAGGAAACCTTTAAACGTTTAGCTTCAAACAAACAAATTTTTTCTCATTTGGAGCAAAGATCTCCGATATTGAAAAGGAATTAGAGGCTCTCAAAAAGTCTATGGTGGAAGTAACAAAAGTAGATGTTGAGGAAGAAAAGAGTAAATGGTTAAATTTTGGTTGTGATACTTGTCATATTTGGAAAAAAGAGGTTAGAACTCTTAAAGCCAAACTTGACAAGGCTCTAGAACCAAAGGTCACTTTTGATATTGATAGATCACATTTTAAGATAAGCATGATATCAAAAATACACTTATGTGATTCGAGATCAATCTAACAAAAGTGATTCTCATGTTAACCTTACTTGCTTGTATTGTTGTAAAATGGGTCATACCATTGCAAAATGTCGCTTTAGGAGGTTTTTAGTTCCTAAAGGCATTTATCAATGGTTGCCCAAATGAAATCCTGTTCTCACTCATAACCAAGGACCCAATAAGAATTGGGTACCTATTTCCCTTTATTGATTGTGTAGGTACAATATCTTGAGACCACGAAAAGAAGATGGGTTCTTGATAGTGGATGCTCAAGACACATGACGGGAGACATTTCTCTTTTCGTTGACTTTGTGGCAAAGAAAAAGGGATTTGTGACCTACGGAGACAACAATAAAGGGACAATACTCGACAAAGGTAGTGTAGGTAATCCCTCTTCTACTACTATCTCAAACGTGCTTCTAGTTGAGGGCCTTAAACACAACCTAATTAGCATTAGTCAATTATGTGACAAGGGTTATAAAGTCTCATTTTCAAAAGATTGCTGCATAATTGAAAATAATGATAAAAAGGAGGATGTGTTTAAAGGCCTGGGGGTTAATAACGTCTATATGCTAGACTTGAGTGAGGTATCGTTGAGTAGCGATAAATGTCTAGTCACCATGAGTGAAGATTCATGGTTATGGCATAGACGTTTGGTGCATATCAATTTCGATTTGCTTAATAAAATAGTTTCTAACGGCCTAGTAGTCGGCTTACCCAAAATCAAGTTCACAAAGGATCACTTATGTGATGTGTGCCAAATGGGGAAGCAAACCAGGATCTCTTTTAAGTCTAAAAACATTGTTTCAACCACGAGACCCCTTGAGCTCCTCCATATGGACCTCTTTGGACCATCTAGGATTAAGAGCTTAGGTGGTAACTACTACGGTTTTGTGATTATCGATGACTATTCTAGGTTTTGCTGGACTATTTTCTTAGCAAACAAGAGCGATACTTTTTCGGCTTTTGAGAAGTTTTCCAAGCTCTCTCAAAAAAAGTTGAACACAAACATTGTAATAATTAGAAGTGATCATGGAGGTGAGTTCGAAAATCATATTTTTGAAGCATTTTGTGATAGCCATGGGATTGATCATAATTTTTCTGCACCGCACCACGTACCCCTCAACAAAACGGGGTTGTGGAACGTAAAAATAGAATTTTGGAAGAATTGGGAAGGACTATGATCAATGAGAGTGGCCTTCCAAAATACTTTTGGGCTGATGCCATTAGTACGACTTGTTACGTTTTGAATAGGGTGTTCATCCGTCCTATTCTAAACAAAACACCTTATGAGCTTTTAAAGGGAGGAAGCCCAACGTATCTCACCTTCACGTTTTTGGTTGTAAGTGCTTTGTGTTGAATAATGATAAAGAGACACTTGGTAAGTTTGATTCTAAGGCCGACGAAGGTATCTTTCTTGGATACTCTCAGTCTAGTAAGGCATATAGGGTATACAATAAGAGGTTACTTACTATTGAGGAGTCTGTACACTTTACTTTTGATGAGTCTTATTCGAAAAATGTCGGAAAAGGTACTTCTTTTCATGGTGCAGGTGTATCTTCAGAAGACATACTCAAGGACACTGATAAAGGGACTGATCAACCTGAAGCAGTGCATGTTGAGGAGGAAAAAGATCACCATCCTGAGAAGATTAAGGAGGATCATTCGACTAATAACGATGACCTTCCTCCAGCTTGGAAGTCTTGTAAAGACCATCCCATCGACAACATACTCGGTGATATCTCAAAGGGAGTAACCACAAGATCCAAGCTAAGTAACTTCTGTTATCACTTCACTTTCGTCTCGCAAGTTGAGCCTAAAAGCTAAAAAGATGCCTTACTCGATGAACATTGGTTTTTATCAATGCAAGAGGAGTTAAATCAATTTAAAAGAAATGAGGTTTGGGACCTTGTCCCTCCTCCGCGAGGCCATCGAGTAATCGGCACCAGATGGGTGTTTAGGAACAAGCTCGACGAAAATGGAGTTATAACTAGAAATAAAGCGCGCTTAGTTCCGCAAGGGTATAACCAAGAGGAAGGCATGGACTATGAGGAAACTTATGCGCCTGTTGCCCGACTCGAGGCTATACACCTGTTGCTAGCTTACGCATGTGCTAAAAACTTCAAATTATTTCAAATGGATGTAAAAAGTACTTTTCTGAACGGTTATATTAATGAAAAGGTTTATGTAGCCTAACCTCCTAGTTTTGAATCCCATGAGTATCCTAATATTCTTTATAAGCTCAAATGCGCTTTGTACGGTCTCAAGCAAGCCCCTAGGGCTTGGTATGAGCATCTTAGCAAATTTATACTTAATCAAGGGTACTCTAGAGGGAAGGTTGACATAACCCTCTTCATTAAACGTCAAGGAAAACACCAAATTTTGGTACAAGTATATGTAGACGTTATTATATTTGGTTCTACTAACATGAATATAGTCTAGGAGCTTTCTAAGTTGATGCAGGGAGAGTTCGAGATGAGCATGATGAGGGAGCTAAACTATTTCCTTGGATTGCAAATCAAGCAACTTGAAGAAGGAACGTTCGTGAGCTAGACGAAGTATTGTCTTGAGCTACTCAAGCGCTTCGACATGGCTAACTCGAAAGCAATCGACACTCCGATGCCTACTTACGTTAATTTGAGTCGAGATGAAAATGGTAAGGATGTAGATGTGAAGAAATATAGAGGTATGATTGGCTCTCTCCTCTATCTTACCGCATCCCGACCAGATATCATGTTTAGTGTCTGTATGTGTGCTAGGTACCAATCATGTCCCAAGGAATCGCACTTAAAAGCTGTGAAGCGCATACTTGGATACCTATGTGGTACCCAAAAGTATGGGCTTTGGATTTCCAAGGATAGTGATTGCTCTTTGGTTGGTTATTCCGATTCCGAATTTGCCGGTTGCAAATCAGATAGGAAAAGCACGAGTGGCACTTGTTATTTTTTCTCAAATTCCTTAGTGAGTTGGCATAGCAAAAAGCAAGTTTTCGTTCCTTTGTCAAGAGCCGAGGCGGAATACTCTGCGGCCGGTAGTTGTTGTGCTCAAGTCTTGTGGCTTAAGCAACAATTACTCGACTTCAATGTTAAACTTGAACTTATTTCCATTTTGTGTGACAACACAAGCGCCATTAATTTAACCAAAAACCCGGTACTACATTCACGCACAAAACATATTGAAATACGCCATCATTTCTTTAGGGATCATGCAGAGAAAGGTGATGTTGTGTTTGAGCATGTTGATTCTAAGAATCAACTTGCGGATATTTTCACAAAACCACTTGCAACGGAGCCTTTCTTTAACATCCGTAGGGAACTTGGTGTTCTCGATATCTTAGATCGCGTCTAAATATGTATGATTGCATGCTCTATATCTATGCTTGTCTATATTTTTATTTGATTAACAATATTGAGAAGATCAAGCTATATGTGAGGGCATCTATCATCAATCGTCGTCGGAGGTAATAATTCCTCTCTAGTTAACTAATCTTGATCAATTATATATGTATGAAAGTGTGCCAAAATGTGTGTTCTATTGATGTTTATTCCATGTTTTGGATATAATTTTAATCCATTTTTAAGTTTTGTATATGTGTGGCTTGCTATTTATCTCTAATTGACGCATATATGACTCAAAAAGTGCATTTTTACATGTTTAGACTGCTTGAGTCGACCAAAACAGAGCATGGGTCGACTCATGATTTTCAAAATTTCTTGCATTTTGACACGGGTGCGCGCAGGTCGACCCTTTGGTCGACTCAAATATTAAAATATTTGAATTTACGCTTTTTTGCTCAGTATGTGTCGATGCATAGAAAGTTTGGTCGACGCGTCTCTGACAAATTCTGGAAAAAAAATCTTGGAAACCCGCGCGCCTCTTCATGGTGTTTGGAAATGTTTGACCCATTAATTTTTCAATTACATTTTCAAAGCATAATCATCATCATCATTTGCATCTAGACCAAATTCCTCATTCTTCTCCTCTCCTTCAATTCTCTACAAAACCCTACAAACCCACTTTCAAAAGTTCATCAAAAATCAAAACTTTCAATAGGTACAAGGATTTCAAAGGTTCTTTCTTCATCAAATCATATTCGTGTACTGTTCATCATCATCAAATCAACTTTGTACACTATTCATCTGCTCTAAAAAGTGTGTTCTCATGGCTTCCACAAGAATCACAGAGAAAAGAACTTCAAGGGTTTCAACTTCTAGGGCTGGTACTTCTCAACCCAGGTCCAATGTTCTGGTAACCGCTCTTTCTTTGTTATCTGCTGATTTGGATGAAACTTATAATAACTACTTTGGTAAATGATCGGTTGTTAAGCAAACTGCTTATTATCCCTTAAGAGCTGAGCGCATGCACCTTGATGAGATTATTAAATTGCTTGATGTTCAAGAATTTAATAAGTTTTTGGAATGTGACACAAAGTACAATGAGGATTTGATCAAGCTGTTTTATGCAGGTATCCATGGTAAGTTTGATGGTTTTGAGTTTAACTATGAGATAAGTGGTAGAACTTACTCAGTCAATGTCAATGTTTGGAAAGATTTGGTCGACATGGATCCATAGTCGGCTCCTCATCCTAAGGTTACCGACACCAAATGTGTTGACGGATATAAGTTCAAAACTGCCCTAAATTTTATGCTGAATAATCCCTATCTTGACAGCATTGTGGAGAGCGATTTGTTTCCCAAGACTTTTACTACCGGCGTTTGAAGGCCATTGATAGAATCCCACAATGGATCATATCCCACATTCTCCGTCCCAATAAGGGAGGATATTCTAGGGTTGACCAGGGTGAAGTCCATCTGGTGTATTTGCTGAAGAACAAGATATGAATTAATTGGCCTCACTACATTACAAGTCGGATTTTTGCTCTCTGTGACTCAAGTCGAGGTACAGCCTTGTGCTATGCATCTTTTATTCAAAGCATTCTGAATAAGGCTGAAGTTGTGGTTCAATGAATTCCATATGCATCTGTGACATTCGATCAAGAATTCAGTCAGAAGACACTAACAATGATGGGTTACTTTTTGGATGATCAAGAGTAACGGTACAGGTTTCGAGGCAGAGGTACGAGCTTAGGTGTTCAATATGTTGATGCGGATGAAGACGAAGATGAAGAGGAAGAAGAAGCAGATGATGAGATGCAAACTGATGACCATGATACTGAACACGATAATACTGAGTGGTTGGGTCACTCACCTGCTCAAGATTCCTTATGCAAATCAGGGATGGGGTGAGTGGCAACACACTGGATGGACATCTCTCGGTTTATCCTACATGCCTCCAACAAATGATTGGCATCAGCAAAAGTCATATTACATTCCTCCTTCTCCTCCACAACCTTAACACAATAATGATGATGTTCTAGAAATGTTAAAAACCATGCAGCTGCAAAGAAAAACTTTGTGACTGCTCAAGAAGAAAGGCACACTGCTCTCACGAATCAGCTACAAGCTCAAAGTGAGAACTTTAATCGGTTTTCCTCTACAGTGATAAAAAGGTTTGACAATCTGGCTACAACAGTTGAGAGTTAGAATCATGCTCTGACTAACAGTTTTAACACTCTCAACAGGGCTATATTGAAACTTAAGAACGATTGGATGAACAACCACCTCCACCACCTCCAGATTACTACTTTAGAGGAAGGGGCCATCCATATAGGGGGAGGAGACCTTGAGGATTAAGATGTCTAGTGTAGTGCATTTCATATTTTGTTTTGTTTGCATATCATTATATGTTTTGGTTTGCTTTTTTATTTCTTGTGACTTGAAGTTTATTGGAATATTATGGCTATGTAATGCACCTTAAGTTTCTTTATATGCTTCTTGTCTTATTTATCCCTAAACTTTATGCATTAACATCATTTTATGTGGATGCTTGTTAATGTGTCTTGGTTGCAAATTATATGAGTGTGTTCATATGTATGTATAATGTTATTCTTTGACCTTGTATTTCTCTCTTTTTGATGTTGTCAAAGGGGGAGAAGGGTATAATGCTCTGTAAAAAGCCACACTTCATGTCATAAAGATTGTTCAGATTGTATTTCGAAAGAATGCACAAAGTCAGGGGGAGGATGACTCTCAAATTACTTGACAAGCTAAAGAAGTTTTGCCATCATCAAAAAGGGGGAGTATGTGAGGGCAAGGTGTCTTAACACTTAGTCTTTATTTTAATGATGTCAAAACATGTACTAGCCTGTAGTATGTAATTTAGAGGGTATCATCGTGTCATAGTCGGCATTCGTACTTCACAATGCATAAATATCCCATAATCATGTGTCAATACATATAGGAAAAGTCTCATATAGTTCTTGTATGTGTTTGGTCATGTTGGAGGTCATAGGAATGCATAAACATAGCTTAAGTGAAGCAAAATATGGTCAAAAGGTCATTTTTGTGAGTTTTTGTTGTTTGATTCGACTCAAACTATGTTTTGGTCGACTCATGAGACTTGATTTTCAGCCTATTTCTCATGGGTCAGCTCATGTCTACCCTCCGGTCGACTCATACTGATGACATTTGTGTTTTTAGTTTTTCACCAGGCTTGCGTCGATGCATGGCCCTGTTGCGGTCACGCATAACTTCCAAATTTGCATAATCCTGCTCGCAAGGGGAACTGCCTAAACAAATTCGGTGTTGTTCTCTTTTTCCCTATCTCTTTAATTTTCGAATTTTTTACGTTTGTAAATAATCAATTGATCGATAAAATTTTGTTATAGTGTAGAGCTGAAAATCTGGTTTGAAAACACTTTACAATCACTTTGATTCTACTTGAAAAATTATGCACTACATTTGCATAGAAGTTATCACTTGGGGTGTTTTGCACGCCAAGTGTTTGAGAAATTGATCGCTCACAAAGTGTTTGTGAATGTGTCAATTTGGTTTGCTTTTTGATTAGTCATTAGAAATTGCACAACATTAAGTGCAGTCAAGTATATTGATTAATAATCAAATTTGAGATTTGTTTTCTCATTGAGCCTATCATTCCGTTTGGCTTACGCATATCCGATCTTTTCGGTAATTGGTTCGTTTAGACGATATAGTTCCTCGGCCGCTTCCACAAAAATTTTCAAAATCAAATTTAAGCGCCGACTCTCCTTTAAAAAGTAGTGATCTATTCAACCCCCTTCTAGATCAATTTACGTCGTCTAACAGGTTCTAGATAGAAACCTAATGTTAGGATTTTGGAGAGAATGGTAAATGTTAGGTTTTGTATGTCTGAATCCAAATATTATGTAAATCATGAGAATATATGGTATATCATGTTTTTGATGCTATTCTAATGTCGTTTTTGTGTTTGTTGTGACATATATGATCCTTATGAGGAGTGGGGTTTAAAACCACTTTTGATTGAACAGTTTATGCAGGTGAGAAGTTCTGAATTGCAGGGTTTGCATTGCGAGCTCTAGCGAACTGCAGGCGAACGTGATAGTCTGTCATGCTTGCACTACGAGGCGAAAGCGAGCTAAAAGCAAGCACTCGCCCAAAGTTCACACATCGAGGACTGAGGGCGTTTTCCACAACCATAATTTTTACTACCTCACCTAGAGTTCGCACAACAAACTCAAGGCGAAGGGCCTCGCCTGGCCTTCTGTAGCGAGCGATTTTGGACGTGGTTCTTAAGCACTGTCGCTCTGGGGTACTACAGGTCGATTCATTTTTTATCCTATGGAATCTGATGAAGGAATGGAAATAAATGTCTCCAATTAACCCTGCTTGTATACTGAGTTTAAACAGATGACTGTTTGTTTACAGATGCGGTTTAGATTGTGGGCCTCTCTCTGCTTATTTTGTTAAGAATGAAATGACGGGACTATTCATGGGGACTTTGGATAGGTACTGGATTTAATGTTTTTAATTAGTGTGCTCGCTAAGATTCTTCAATCTTATGCCTACGTATTCCCGTTTAATGAAACAGGGAAATCAGAGCGATCGTAGTTCCTCCTATTCTATGGGAGTAGAAAAGGTCGTTTTGTGTCTTGTTCAAAGCCCAAGATGTGAAGCGAAAGGTGGTTTGTATCTTGTTCAAAGCCTAAGATGTGAAGCTGAAGGGTCTATTTGTATCTTGTTCAAAGCCCAAGATGTGAAGCTAAAGGGTTTTGACTTTAGAGAGAATTTGTCATCTCTAAAGAGGGGTATTTGGTCTGTTTGTCACGACTGTTGCGTGACTGATTATAAAGGAGAATTACTTTAACTGGAATATGTGAATCTAGCAATGCCATAATTTCCTTTATAGGGGATTTTTAACCTGAAGGAGAAGACTTTAACTCAGTGTAGAGTAATGCCATCTTTCCTTAGGAATTTCTCATGCTAAAAGAGGGACAGTGGCGTGGACGTAAGTAATCCAGAGGCTTGCCGCTTACAGCAATTAGATGTGGGGAAAAGGAGTTGTTGATGTTTGTATGCTATGAACAAGGCACAACTTTGATGCTAAAAGGTTGATTGACTCAACCGGGGTTTTCCTTATACAAAGCCTAAGAGGAGGCTATTGGCCCAACAAGAGGGTGTTTTTATGTGTCTTGTATGAAGCCCAAGACGGAGGCTAAAGGTTTGACTCAACAAGAGAGTCTTTTATACTCAACAAGAGAGTGTTTTGTATCCCGTACGAAGCCTGAGATGGAGGCTGAAAGTGATTGACTCAACAAGAGAGTCCTTTATACTCAACAAGAGATTGATTTTCTATCTCGTACGAAGCCCGAGATGGAGGCTGAAGGTGTTTGACTCAACAAGATAGTCTTTTATACTCAACAAGAGAGTGTTTTGTATCTCGTACAAAGCCCGAGGTGGAGGCTGAAAGGTGTTTGACTCAACAAGAGAGTCTTTTATACTCAACAAGAGAGTGTGGGGAGAATCATTGTACAAAGCCCAGGAGGAGGCTGTTTATGCTGGTAACTGTTTCAGTTGAGTGACAGGTCTAGTGTGTTGGATGAAAGAGAAAATCAGTTCTTATATGGGTAATGTTGTGCTTAGGGATTGATCAGAGGATCAGGGTTATTTCCCGTTCTTTAAGGAAATGGGAAATCCAAAGGGTATTGAGATTGTCCAAGTCTACTGGTGTTTTGAGAAATCGATTCTCGGATAAGTGAATGATCTTTGTATAATGCCCAAGAGAAGACTGGTATGTTAAGGGATGAAGGCAACCCATTAACAGGTCTGACACTTGACTCAGAAAGACAGCTCTAGCAAATTGATGACTAGGTTATGTTCCTATACCTGTAGAGGTCTCTGGGTCCTTGTTCTAAGCCCAAGAAAAGGCATGAGAGCTTTTAAGAAGCCGAAGGGTCCTTGTACAACGCCCAAGAGGAGGCGGGGATGCTTTTAAGAAGCCTGTGGGTCCCCAAACCCCGAGAAGTTCAAGATATGCCATTCACCGAGAATAGATCAAGCCAGGAAAGTTCGAGAATTTGGAAGAAACTCAAGAGATGCCATTCACGGAGAAAAGATCATCTCTGGGGAGTAGAGTTTCTTTGACAATGTCTAAGGGTGACAGTCTGAGAAAGGGTTCACAGAGAATGCTGTCTTTCACGTCTCCATATTGTTTAACCCCAAGAGGAGGGAAGACTGTATCTGGTAATCCTATGGGGATCTAGTTTTGACTGTATTTAAGAGTGACCAACAGGCTTTACCTAGTGCTAGACGTAGTTGTCGGGGAAAACTCTAAATAACTATACTAGTATTACACAGTTGATATTTGACAAATATATAAAAGTTTGTGAAAGAAGACTTACAGTGAGCAGCCCCACAATACAGTTATATATATATATATATATATATATATATATATATATATATATATATATATATATATATATATATATATGAAAGCGGATAAAGAAAGCGGGTAAACACTTACTCGGTTGTAGAGCTTCCATGTTGTTTTGTTAGTTGTTCAACAAAGAAAGCTTTGATAACAATATTATATTCAAAATCAAAGGAGAAAGTGCTTTGAAAAGATTGTTGGGGTTTACAGCTCAAGGAGAGGCCCAAGGTTTTATCAGTGATCGTACTGTTGTTTGAATTTATACAGAGGGGCTTATACAAGTGACTGAGGCCCAAGAAGGTTTTCTGTACAAAGGGATGGGTCTTACACTCTCTCAAGAGGCCCAAAGAGTTTTTAAAGAAAAGAAATGGGGCTTATAATATGAGGGTAGGCCCAGATGGTTTGATTTTTGAACTGGCGATCGCGCCGAGATTTTCTTTTAACGCAGAGGGACTTATACAATATCTGAGGCCCAAAAGGTTTTGGTTAAAAGGGGATTGGATCTTACACTCTATTAGAGGCCCAAAGGTGTTTTTTTTCTACACAAGAGATGGGGCTTACAGCTCAAGGAGAGGCCCAGTTGATTTTGTTAAAAAAGGCGACGATCGCGCCGTTGTTTTTGAAAATACAGGGGGACTTATACAATGACTGAGGCCCAAAAAGTAGTGTATTTAAAAAGGGGTTGGGTCTTACACTCTAATAGAGGCCCATGAGTGTTGAAAATGATTTGTGAGGGTAAAAATCAAAGAAACCCTAATTTTTGTTTTCCTTTAAAAGCAAATATTTAAAGAAAATAAAATAAAATGATAAAAATACCAAATAAGTTTGAATAAACCATTTGTGATTCTTGTTTAAGGTTTGAAAAATGAGGTTTTAATCACAAGATGATTTATAACTCATTTGGTTTTGATTTTCAAAGTAAATATTCACTTTTAAATGTTTAAAAATAATTAAAAATGAATTTATTCCCAAAAATAATAATTATATTAAATAACTAATATAAATTTGATTTTTTTGTGGAATAAAATATTTCAACATTTTTGTGATTTTTTGCAAAAAGAACCAATCAAAAATAATTAAAATTGAGGAAGTTATTCATTTTTCAAATCATTAAAAATAATAAGAAAAACAATAAAAAATGAAAAAAATAACAAAAAGAGGATCTGGGGCGAGACCTCTTGTGTATAGGGCATGCCCCTTACCACTGGGGTGGTGATACATCCATTGATTGAAACACAACCACAAATATACAAGGCTTGCCTTGTTTTTGGCCTGGCCCAAGGCAAGGCAAGGCAAGATTTTGGCTGAAAACGTGAAGGCCATAACTTTCTCATTTCTCCATGGATTTGGGACAAAATTTAGGTCTATCCTGCCTAGAATTTCACAGGGAATCCAATGGTGGTAGTGTTTTTTTCAGATCATGCTCCTATTGAAAAACCCGATAGTGGTTTTGAAATAGGCCATGATTTGCATTTTCTGTGCCATCTCTTGGTACAAGCATGAATTACATGATAAATTGGTGCAAACACAACACATATAACATGTATAAGAGATGCATGATCAGTGGACATCAAAAGAAAGCATGATTCAAAGAATCCAAGTTGTGATGCTTACCTCTTTTTGGAGCTTTTGTGCAATCTGCCAAGGGCTTTGTTCCAGAAATGATTTGATGCTTTGAACACCCTCAAATGATCCCTTAGAAGCTTTTAGGATGGTTGGAATTAGCTGGAAACCTCATGAACAAGTTTGAGCTCTTTCTTGCAAAAGGGGCAAAAGGGGCCAAAATAGCAACTCTCTCAAATGGTGTTCCAGATGTGTGGCACCATTTGGGACAGTTCAAGGATGATATTAGGAGTGTGTTTGAGGTTAGGGCACAAGCTGCTGGTTCCCTTGGTCTTGGATAAGTCTTGACTGAATTCAGTTAGGAATGGCTCAGTCCATGCCACCTTGGTGCATCTATTAAATGCTCCAATCCAAAATTGGAGTCTTGTCCCTCTTTTAGGCATTTCTAGGTTTGGCATGCTACTTTTGATTCCAAGGACTTTGGAGGCTGATGGATCAGGGTTTGTCTCTCCTTGGTCTCCCCTTGAGGTGTTCAGATGGATAGATTTGTTTGCCCTTTGCAAAATTTGAGCAAATCGAGCAAAACTCCCAAATCTTCCTTGCCATGATAGTTTGTAGCAAGGCATATTGGCATTGTCATATCTCATGGCTCAAGTGGACTTTGATGGAATTCTTGGCCATTTTGGAAAGCCCTCATATGATACAACAACTTTTTTATCATAGTTGGTTTTGATACCTTTTGGATCCAAGTGAAAAATGCCCCTACATTTGGAAAAAAGTGAAGGCAGATTCTGACTTAGTGAAAATTTCACTAAGTGTTGGAAAAAAGTGACATTTTCACTTTTTGTGGTTTTGATCATTCCATAACTTAAAATCCATGAGGAATTGGAATGAGTTGTGTTTGAAGCTTTTGTAGAGTGCCATGAGAGCTACAAATCCAGCTTTGAATGGGGAGAAATGGCCTTGTGGTTTAGGAGTTATGATCCTCCAAAGTTGGTACCCTAGCCACTTTGTTCTATAACTTAGAAAATTTCTAAGTTTTTTATGGTTACCCCTTTTACAAGTTATCCAACTTTTCTTGATTTTTATTGATGAATGATGATTCCAATCACACATTAACATCATTTTATGGCCAAAGAACCATAATTGTGAAAAATCTCAAAAAGTCAAAGTTGACTTTTATGCACAGTTTACTTTTTGTCAGATGAATTTCAAATTGTCCGATCCTCTATGAAATCAAGTCCTTGACCTAAATCAAACTTGATGGATTGATTTCATAGGTGTTATAGGGTGTATTGAATCATGTCCCAAGGTTTGGGAGCATGCCTGGGTTAAAAGTCAAAGGTACAGTTGACTTTTCCCGTGAAACCCTAACTGTGGTTCTGATGAAATTGAAACTTGTTGATCAATCTTCTTGGATCAATCCATTGTTGCAAATGGATCAATGAGGTGCATTAGAGACCCTCGAATCATGTCTTGAGGTCTTGGCTCATGTTTTGTCCCAGAAGTCAACTTAGGGGTGAATTAGGTCAAGAAACCCTAATTCCTGATTTTTTATGAATGCATTCCCTGAGGCAAAATTGACTTGATGATTGGGTTCATGATGTCCCTTGGAGCATTTTAGGTTATGCTTTGAAGCATTGGCTCATGCCCAGATGAAAATTTTCATCTGGAGGCCTTGGTCGACCAAAACCCTAATTTGGTGACACTGGCGATCTTGAGGCTTAATCCACTCAGAATGCTGCAACCTTGTGCTTAATTCTTGATGTGGGAGTCCTCTTGATCCTTTGTGGATGTTTGAGAGGTTTAGAAAAGTTGAAGATCATGTCATTTCTTGATTGATCCTTTGTCTAAGAGCTCTGAGAGGGCTTGAAACCCTAAATTTGATTGTAGTGGATGCTCACCCATCTTTGGAGAGACTAATGAGGTATGCTGGTTTACCCATATTGTGGTGATGATTTACACAATGATGGGAAATATTAGTGGTCAAAATTTGGGGTATGACACCTTCGCACTACGAACCTGGCAGTGTATTTCACTTTTTGTTTTGATGCTTGCTTGGTTGTTTCACATGCCTATGTATGGTTACTATATATTGTTTACATTGATTATCATGAGTAATATGCATGTGTATTTGTGGATTGGTGGATTGACTAAAATGATGGTTATATGATTAAAAATAATTAAAGAAAGTGAGAAAAACTTATCTCAATCCAATGGAATGACCTAGGGATGTAACTAGGAGGTGATAGATAACTTAGATGGCAATGCTTGTGCATTTGATGCCTAGGTGTGCATCCTTGACAAGTAGTTGTCTAGTGGAAAATTGAGACACTATATGGAATATGAGTTGGTTTTGTGTTGCTTTGAGAATAAGGCATATGTGGCCTTGTGATTGTCGAATACAATCACCTTTATGTGTGAGATCACGTAGTCGGAACCAATCCTTTGAGTTGTGACATTCCAAGAGTGGATGCTTATATATAGAGCTCCTCTAGAATGTATGCATTAGTGCCTTAACAGGTTTGATTCCTTGTTGTACGTATGAGGCCTACGGGTAAAGAGACTTGTGATGGGGTACAGTCCATGAGAAGTGACGATTTAAGTAGATTATGTTTTCTTTGGATCTGAATTCATTTCGTATGTCAAGGTTTGCAAGGATCCATGACCCACGCCGAACTCTTAGACGTAGGAGAGGAAGGGAAAAAGGATGCCTTGGTAAGGTTTCCGATTAGTGATAGTTTGAGTTATTGAACTCAAGCAACATGTTTCCATATAGTGTGAAGTTGTAAACTCAAGTCTTGTCCCTTCCCTTTTGACTTGAGCTAAGATTGGTTAGAACCTTGTAAAGCCGAGAGAATCCATAAGATAGGGACTTCACTGGGATTATTATCTCACTTCATGTTATTGATTATATTTCAGGTGGTTCAGGTTCCGTGAACGGTAAGGACAAAGTCGTTTGATGTCCTTACTTGTCTTAGCACTTTTGGAAGATATTGTTTCCGCTGTGAAGACTCCATTTTGAGATCATTGATATGATCTATTTCTTAGTTGTTTTGGACATCTAGTATAAATTTATGCCACATTTAGTATTTAATTTTTTGGGCATGTATTATTTTCTTAGTTATTCGTAATAGAAATTTTAGACAAGAAATCACGACAGCTTTAAAATTTTAGATATTCGTAATAGAAATCTTTAGCTCATGGTATTGTTTTCTTAGTTCAAAAATAACACTTACAAATATAAGATATAAAGCTAAGATTTACTTTTATAAATATTAAGATGTATATTAATCATAACTATTTGTTTCAGGAAATGTACCACTCTCAAATGTTTGAGAGAATATTACAATGTTGTGAAGATAATAACTAAGAGTCTACCCATTAAGAGTCTGATATGAATTTATACATTAAGTTATTGGAGACATTAACAAGAAGGGGTGTTTAGATTAGTGTATCAAGGTGATATCTCGTGATGTGGTATCATTAGATAAATTGTTGTCATGAAGCATTAACCACCAAACTTGAACAGAAAAATATTGGAAAAAAAATTATAAAACAAGTGATGGAGCATTTGGGAACAAATGTTCCAAAATTTTATGCCTAATATTAATTAAAACTCTTCATTTTAATCTAAAGGAGAAAGTGATAATGAAAATACTGAAATTAGTTATCTTTTTTATGTAATGGTTAAGACAAATTTTAATTTTTTTTAGATCAAATATATGATCACTTTATGACAATGTTGCAAAATTGATGTCGATTAAAATTTAATTTTGTAGTTATTAAATAAAAATTATTAATGTACTAATTTCATATAAAATATTAATTAAATAAACATATAACATATTTGTAACACCCACGTGTATATATATATCTAGAATAATTCATATTATACATGGTTGCAAACAGTGGCGGAGCCAGGATCCGGGACCAAGGGGTGCAGATTTTTTAACATAATTAATATATATATATATATATATATATATATATATATATATATATATATATATATATATATATATATATATTAAAAATCTGAATTTTAAAATTGCTAAATAAATAAAAATAAAAATATGAAAGACTAAAATTCAGATTTATTAAATACTATTAGACAAAATTATAAAATGTTAATAATATATAGTACTTTTTGCATTTAATTTTCTTAAATACAATGCCAGCTAAGTTGACGGCCTAACAAGAAATGGTGTACGTATATCCCTCACGATGCTTTTTTTTTGTTGTTGAGAACTAGCACGGATATCCGTCGGTGACGCGTATTTGTCTACATTTTAAACTTTGTCAAAAAATATGATTAATAAAAATTAGTAAATATAATTTATATTTTTAAAAAATAGAATCAATACCCGCAGATATCGGTTGATATATTTTATAAAAATATTTTTGTAATAATTTAGTTTTAAAAAATATCAAATAATAACATAGTATTTGTAAATATTAATTTAATTGTATAAATAAATATTAGTAACATTAATAAAAGTATTTGGATTATCGATACACTATTTTTTCATATATAAAAATAAAGTTCAATCTAAAGTATTTAAATTTTTCTCGTGTATAAAAATATATATGTCTCGTATACATTACTATACTATCAATGATTTCATTTTTCCCGTTTCAGTAATAAAGTTTTTCCCGTAGTTATATTTTTAATATTTATCAATCATAAATATTTGTCCCGTAAATTTTTTGTTTTAATTTTCGAATACAAATGTAACAATGATTTTAAAAAAAAGTTATAGATTTCATATAGTAACAATTTATATATATTTTAATTTATTCTCATTTATAAAACATTGTATCAACAATAGACTTTTCTCCGTTTATAAAACATTGTAATTTTGTTCGTAAGAAGATTTAGCTTATTATCAAATTTTAGAGACGAATCATTGTGACGTCTTAAATAGTTTATTTTAATAATTACTTAGACTTAAACAAAACTTATAATTATACAATATTTTTTTAAACAACATATTTATAAAACATTATAATTATAAGTTAGTGAAACAACATATTTATAATTGCAGGATGAAAGGAAATGATGAGAATGATGTAAAAGTAATCTGAATAAAAAAATCAAAGATGGAACTGAAAACTTATTAGAGTTGTTTACTCCCCAACTTATCAATTGACGCAAACACAGATTCCTAAATATTTGTAGTCTTGATAAATGTCAGCTGAGCGCCTGTTATTATTTTGTTTAACAAAATCCATATCAATTTCTAAATCACGAGATATAATTTCTTAGTGAAGTATTGATTATTAGATTTAGATAGTTGCTGGATCCGAATTGGATCGCTTGTATTAAACGTTTTTTTTATTTAAATCAAAGTATATTTATTTCAAAAAAATATATTATAAATTATTACAAATAATTCTTTAAACAACAATTAAAAAAATGAAATAATAGTCTTAGAAAGATCAGATATTTTAATAGATCCATTGAGTTTAAATGCACATAAACATAAAAATATAAAAATGTGGGACATGCAAATAAATCATGTTTAGTGATAGTAATTAACGGAGTTATTATATTATTGACTATCTTTCTAAACATAAATATAAATGAAATAATTTTAAACATAAAAATGAAAGAATGGATTTAAAAAAGATTTTCTAATAAAAATATACAATTAAAAGTATATAAAAAATATAATCAGATTTCAATTAGAATAAATGAAATAATAAAATCTTCCAACATTGTGATATTTTACAAATATGACATTTATTAAAAAGTTATAATAAAATGAAATAATAATTTGAAGAGTTAATTACATTACAATTTTCTTACATGCATCTATCATTATTCAAACTTGAAATCTTTAATCCATTTTTTTAAACATGAAATAAATAAATCCTAATTTTCATATAATATATTTGTTTGTTATATTATATTTTTAATTTTTTTTTTTTGTTGAAAAATAAAGTTTCTTAATGGTTATTAATTTTAGAGTTTAATGTAGCAATAATTATTTTATAAATAATACTCTTAATTATTTGTTGAAGAAGAAGAAATGAATGTAATTAAATTATAAATATATTAA
Source organism: Lathyrus tuberosus (assembly GCA_022829125.1). Taxonomy (NCBI): domain Eukaryota; kingdom Viridiplantae; phylum Streptophyta; class Magnoliopsida; order Fabales; family Fabaceae; genus Lathyrus; species Lathyrus tuberosus. Next base: position 6,756,919 of record JALAZF010000311.1, read on the forward strand.
AAAAATAATTAATGTCTTAAAGAACAATAAATTTTATTAATGTTGTAATAATAATTCTATGATATAAATGATACTAAATAATTTTGTTTCTCTTACAGTTAGAAGATACAAAATATATTTAATTTTTTAATGTAATATTAATATACGTAAAAAGTAAAAGAAATTTGATGTTGGGGCATGTTTAAAAAGTATGTTATCAAATGGTCTTAACATATATATATTGGGTAGTAAATAGGTAGTAGTGTTTTAGTCCGTCTTCTTTAAAAAGAAGGGTGTAGACTTATACATTTGGATGACTAACATTGTATAAATGTAATAATGAAATTGCTTAAAAGGTGTGAGTGACATGTGTGTCAGATATGCATCAATTTATATTAATAGAAAAATGGTAATAGAAAAATGGTAAAACCCTTATGTTAAGCATTAAAAAAATTAAAAAAATAGTGATGAAGCATTAAACCCTCATGTTAATACTTTACTCTAATAGAAGGAATTGTTAGAACACAAATGTAGAATTTAAAAAAAAAAGTTGAAATAGACACTACTGCATTAAAAATGACACGATTAAAATTCTACAATTGAACAATTGATTGAAAAAATAGTTGAAATCAAAATCTTAAAACTATTGTAGACCCAACAAACATTCCATTCACTCCATAAGGAAAATATCTGATCTGTAATTTGACAGTCCAGTAGCAATATCTATCAAAATAAAATATCAAAAGCATATGGCTTTATATCCTATAAAAGATATTATATATTTATGGATATTCACAATCACAAAGAACACAGACCAATTTTCTTACATGTTCACATGTGGCCACAACATCGCATAGATTAAAATCAAAAGATAGGGCTTCAAGTTCACCAATGGGAGTCCGCCTTGTAGATGGAACAAAACTTTTATAATATCGATCGGGTAGACTTTGCTTGATTCTAACATTTTTTGCAGCATCTCAATTACCTGTAAAGTGTGACTTTAAAACTAGTTACGAAATGCAAACTATTCATGGAGTTAAAGTTAAAAAAGAGACAATTTTGAGATTTTAAGTTACCATCAAAACCAGGTCATAAGTACACCATTGAACTGCTCGCACGGTTTTTTCTAAATTAGTGACAACATCAGTATTATGACCAACTGCGTCAGCCGAATGATACAAACTATAAACTATCGGCGACGAAGCAACTGAAGAATAATTATACAAATTAGACCCTGAAATCGGAACCCGAAACTTCACATTAGGATGCTCCAAATAAAATCAGTTATAATTTCACATTTCTGCTTTGCATTGTATCTTGCAATATGTTTTTTCATCTCCAAATCTGCAGTAAATCAAACCAAATCATGTTTCAACAAAATATAACCCCGCCTAAAATTAATCTCAGTCTCACCAAGTAGAAATGATTCAAGCTTCTTGTCCAGAGATATATCAAATATGAAGGAACATCATTAAAAACTAAAGATAACCTTCACAGTACCCATAAAATTATCTATCATCACTCAAAATTATCAAACCCAATTTCTAATCTAAAAATCCTAACCACAAATTATCACACCCAAGTATTTAAATGGTATTTGAGCAATGCTCTTTAAACTAACTGGAGATCCATAGTATTCCACCTAGAACATGTTATGAAACAGCTCATATACAGGACAAAACTCTAGAAAATTAAAACTAAATACTTCAAATAACATTTATGTATTATTTATCACTAATACAAAAGAGCAATGCCATAATTACTAATTAGACGTAGCAATAGTAAAAGATACAAAACGAAATCCAAATCAACAGAAAGGAAGTAAATTACATAAGCAAAAGCAAAGAGTCTAATTGATTTGGATTTGGAACAACAAATTAAAACCGTTTGAATACAGTATGCATTTTGTAGCAGAAGCAAAGAGTAACAATGTAGTGTCAAGCATACCTCAATTTTGTCAAGCATAGACGGGTTTGTTCGCCCGGTCCTTATGGAACTGAAATTAGACCGAACATTATCAAGAGTCTTTTCCATTCTACTTTTCTGAAGAAGGAAAATGGATAATAACATTGCACATTATATATTAAAAACTCAGAACCCCTATTCATATACACAAAAAAAAAAAAGTTAACTTTATATCAAGAGACTCACCACATCTTTCTCAATAGATGCTTTTTCAGCTTCAATTTTTTCAATAGTAGCAGCTCTCACAACCCTAACCTTCAATGCTCCATAGATTGAAAGTGAAAGATAAAAAATTCAAAATCCAAAATTCAAGTTCCAAAAAATTGCCTGCAATGCTTCAAAATCTAAGATCCCTAACCTGCAAAACTCCAAAAGATGAAGGAGGTTGGATCTGAAAAACTATGCATTAATACAATCTGAAATCGACGAAAACACCGCCACCATCATCCCTCATTCCTGCAACACCAACAATCTGAAATCAAAATAAAAGAGTATAAACCCTCAAAAAAGTTAAAAATTTAAACTTGAACATAATAGATTTCAGATACCTCGGATAGTTTCAATGGCTTCGGTTAGAGATTCGTTAGCAAAGAAGAGGAAGAAGGAAGTCGGAGAAAGAAGAAGAACGGGAAGAAGACGATGCAGAAGGAAGAAGAAAAGAGATAGCCAAATAGAGAGAGAGAAATGACGAGAGAGAAAATGGATAGAAAACAAGTGTTTTTACATTTTTCAATTTCAGGGTTTGGTAAGGTAAATGGAAGAAAAGTTTTAAAGCCATCCACGTGGCACAGTATATGACCAGCAGGGGTATGTTGGACTTTTCAAGAACATCATATTTTCTTATATGATAGATTTATAATTTTTTATAAAATACATTAATAACAAGAATGAATTGATAATAATAATAATAAATAATGAAAAGAAGCTAAATTGTGCAACTTAATCTCTAAGTTTGTACTTGGATATATAAGTCATAGAGATTCAACGTTATCTATTACAAAGTAAGAGATGCAGAGTCTACTTTAGTAGGTGCGGAGTAAAATATTTAGGGGGTTCAAAGATGATTAAAATAATAATAGTAACTGTAATTTTAGAAATTTAAGGGGTGCAATTGAACCCCCTCAGGTATACGTAGCTCCGCCCCTGGTTGCAAATTTGATATTGAAATATACATAAGTTCCTAGTATCACATTATAGATATTACATGCGTAAAAAACTAAATACTAAATGTGGCATAAATTTATACAAGATGTCCAAAACAACTAAGAATTAGATCATATCAATGATATTAAAATGGAGTCTTCACAGCAGAAATAATATCATCCAAAAGTGCTAAGACAATTAAGGACATCAAACGACTTTGTCCTTACCCTTCACGGAACTTGAACCACCTGAAATATAATCAACAAAATAGGGTGAGATAAGAAAACAATACCATGAGTAACTTTTTGCTTTTCTTGTTGTTCTGGACTGAGCCGGCGCCTGCCCACCAGTCGGGCAGGCCCAACCCAATAATCTTAGGTGGCCCAACAAGGCCCACTTTCGCCCAGTGTCGAGCACTTGCCCATCTTCCTCAGTGTCGGGCACGTTGAACAGACATCGTCGAGCATAGCCTTTGGTTCTTATAGGGACACGCCTCTCCCCGACCTCCACATGCTCCTCCTACGAGGATGCGTCACCTTGTAACCTCCCACCTCCAAAAGAGGTGGTCTGCCCACCTTTCAGAGATCTCGGGACCGTTACCCCAGGGCGAAGACCACGTGCTGGTCTTCCCTACGCCACGTAAGCCTTGGCAGTCACCTGGATTGGGCCTGGCAATCTAGCCCAGTGCAGGAGACCGTTGGCCCCGCGCTGGGGGCATTCTATAAATACCCTCTCATTTGAGAGGGTCAAGTTATGTTCATTCTCACTCTTACACCTATATTATGTACTTGCTTACTCTTGTTTCCTGACTTTGGCATCGGAGTACCTTGCAGGTACACCCCCCTCCCGGCCGTTCCATCACTACTGGAGTTGAAGACCTCACGGCGTTGTTGGCCACTGTCATACTTTCTGATCCAGGTACGATCAGTGGCGCTGACTGTGGGGAACTTGCTTCCCCATTTTCCTCACCATTAAACCAAAGCAATTTCTACCTTTTCTGACAACCATGGACAGCACCCAACCTGGGAACAAAGCTACAGATTCCGCCTTCACGCAACACGACAACGGAGACCACCGTAAGGACAACGCTGCCATCCACGTCGAGGAAAGCGACAAAAGGGACGGGCAGATCGCCTCCCCTTTTTCCGAAGATGCGGCATATGACACCGCCCAACAGGATATCCCACCGGTTGTCTACCAGCCAGTCGCTCCACCACCAAACGCGGATCTGGGCACGGTGGCCCTGTTCGCCTTGGTCAACCAAACCAACCAAATGATTACCCAGCAGAATCTCAAGATCGAAGCGCTCGAGAGAGGACGACCACGACGTTCTTCCTGGAGAAGACATCGTCACCCACCGTCTCCCAACCGCCCTCCTTCCCCGCGAAGGACTCCCCCGGCGAACTCTCGCAGCCCCTCCCCGCAACGTGAGGGCCGCCGACCACGTTTGGACCGATCCTAACCTGCGGTCGCCCAGAAGCGCCATCACTCCCCTCCTCCACAGGAGCCAAGGGGTTCCCCGACCAGGAAGAGGAATAAGACTGACGATGAAAGACCGAAGAACCGCTCCAGGAACTCTCCTCAACGACATGGACCTGGTCGAGGCCATCGCTCCCCATCACAATCGCCAGTTAGAAGTGATGAGAACGACCAGAGGACCCCTCTGTCCAAGGAGATCATGGGCACCCCTATTCCTGTGGGCATGGAGAAGCCTCCACCGCTGGGGACCTATGATGGCACAGACGACCCCGACGATCACGTCGAGAGCTTTGAAGCCATGCTCGACTGTAGGAATGTCGGGGGAGCTATCAAGTGCGGGCTCTTCCCGACCACTCTTAGGAATGGTGCCATGACTTGGTACAAAAGTCTCGCACCTGAACAATCATGTCCTGGAGGCAACTGAAAGGACGTTTCTCTAAACATTTCACTGCGTCTCGCCGACATCCGAAGACGGTAACCTCATTGGAAGGCATCTTCCAGGGGAAGATAGAATCTCTCAGAGACTACATTGAGAGGTTCAACCGTGAAGTTGTCGAGGTCCACACGACCGACGACATGAAGAAGTTTCTGATCGTACCGGGACTACGTATCGGGACTGAGTTCACCAAGTCTGTGGGCATCCATAGACCCCGTAACTTGGAAGACCTCCTCCATCGAGCTCAATCATACATCGAGTTCGAAGAGTCGGAGGCTGCCCAAATAGCCCTCGACTCAAGGCGTCGGGATGGCCCCCGCAGCCAAAGAGATGAAGGCTCTCCTCCCCCTCGGCGGGGGGGAGAGAAGAGACGCGAAAACCGTCCCAAGGACTCTCATGAACCGAGGGGACCAGCTGGCTGGTTCACGGAGTACACTCCGCTTAACGCTTCCCGCGAGCGAATTCTCAACGAGTACGCTAACTCGGAGTTTCAAAAAGGGGGTATCCGCTTTCCAAAGTCGACACCCCCAAATCAAACACAGACAAGTCCAAGTACTGCAGGTTCCACCGGAGCCATGGACATGTCACGGAAGATTGCGTCCACCTCAAGGACGCAATTGAAATCCTGATCAAAGAAGGGCATCTAAAGCAGTACGCCAAGAGGAACGACGCTCCTCGGTCATATGCCAGAGATGCTCAAAGCATCGAGGAGACGACGCCTTCCACCGGGGAAAACCACCTGCATCCGGGTACAGATGGCCAATTTCAACGTCCTCAGGATCCTGGTCGACCAGGGGAGCTCGGTGAACATTATGTACGCCCACCTCTTCGAGACCCTCCAGCTCGATGAGAAGCATTTGACCCCTTACGTGGGCTCCGATCTACAGGGGTTCAACAACACCACCACCAGACCATGGGGCTATGTTGAACTGATGGTCACTTTCGAGAGCGAGGATACGACCCGACAAGTCAAGACCTGCTTCTTGGTGGTCGAATGTCCATCCCTCTACAACTGCATCCTGGGGAGGACCACTCTGACCGAACTCACAGCGGTATCATCGACAGTCCATCTGAAGATGAAGTGCTACACGGTCAGGGGTCGGTTCGTCACCATGCACGGGGACATTGAAGCGGCCAGGAGGTGATTCGACGCAACGACCAAAGGCCTGGGTTCCATCAGCACCAAGCCCAAGATCGGAGCAAAACCATCTCCGGAAGCAGTACAAAGGCCACTCACAGGCGTCAACACGGTCGACCTCGACAGCAGGTTCCCTGGCGAGTAGGAGGAAGGCGGAGCAACTGACCACGACCTCCAAGCAGAAATCAACGGGCAGCCTCTCCACCCAACGTGCCCCATTCTTGATGGAGACTTCGAGCTCGTCGCCCTCGGAGACGATCCAGACCAGAGCGTAAAGATTGGCACCAGACTCCCCGACCTGGCGAAGAAGCAGCTGAAGGCATGCCTCCGGGAGAACGCTGATATGTTCGCGTGGAGCACCTCTGAGATGCCTGACCTCGACCCAGAGGTGGTCTGCCATCAGCTCACCGTGGATCCAGCCGCTAGGGCCATAGTTCAACGTAGGCGTAGGCAGTTTCCCGAAAAAGCGGAGGCTACTGAAAAAGCTGTAAAAGACCTCATAGAGGAAAATTTTATTTCGGAGGCCAGGTACACAACCTAGCTGTCCAATGTTGTACTTGTCAAAAAGAATAATGGAAAATGAAGGATGTGTATTGACTATACCAACCTTAATCGGGCATGCCTGAAAGACTCTAATCCTTTGCCTAACATCGACCAGCTGGTCGACAATTCTGCAGGTTTCAAACTACTGTCCTTCATGGACGCCTACTCGGGGTACAACCAAATCCCCATGGCTAAGACCGACAAGCAGCATACTGCCTTCATGACCGAGTCGGGCAATTACTACTACAACGTAATGCCTTTCGGTCTTAAGAATTTCGGCGCGACCTATCAACGGATGATGAACAAAGTCTTCCGGGGAGAGATCGGCGACATGCTCGAGGTCTACATGGACGACATGATCGTCAAATCTGCAGAGGAAGTCGACCACGCTGCTCATCTCAAGAAAGTCTTCGACACGGCGAGAAAATATAGGATGAGGTTCAACCCCGACAAATGCAACTTCAGCGTTCGGGCAGGCAAGTTCCTCTGTTTCTATCTCACAGAATGAGGAATAGAGGCGAACCCTGACAAGTGTAGGGATTTCTCTGAGATCCCGACTCTGAACTCGAAGAAGTCGATACAATCGCTGAACGGGATGCTAACCGCGCTGTCCCGCTTCGTCGCCAAATCTGCACAGTACACACTCCTATTTTTCAAGCTTCTACGAAAAAAAGCAACATTCGAATGGACTAGGGAGTGCAAGCAAGCGCTCCACCACCTTAAACAAGTCCTATCACAACCTTCGGTTCTCTCACGACGAGGAAACAAGGAGACGTTGATCTAATACCTCGCCATCACGAGCGAAGCAGTCAGTAATAAGTGCAAAATGTACTTATTTTTGTATATAAGTTTTGTTGCACTTATTGATACTTTTTGTTAAATATCATACGAATAAACCCCGCTTTGTTTGTATATACGTATACTTTACATTTTCGTGTGTATAGTGCGTTATCGTGTAAATATCATTGAGTTTAATCAATTTTCATTTATTTTTGTAGGTGTTCCAGCAATGGTATTTTGCCATTGTTGTATAGAGCATTGAATAAGCTTTACAGCGCTTTAAACCGTGCGTCAATCGGACTTACGGTTCAAGAGTTATGATCAAAACAAGTTCTGGTTTACTGTCATGTTCGCACTGCGAACCCCCGTGGCGAGCACTCGCTAGCGAGTTCGCACTGCGAACCCGGGGCGAATAAAAAGTGCCTGGAAGTATGAAAAACACCATTTTGGAGGAATTTAAGGCGGCATATGTTCGCAGTGCGAACGGGGGTTCGCAGTGCAAACCTGGGCAGCAAAAACCACCTATAAACTTCATTTTTCAACATTTTTTAGAGGATGGTTTTGGGGATTCTTGCTCCAACTCCATCAAACTTCATTTTTTTTAGTAGATTAGCTTAGAAAACATCATGGAAGCTTGCATGTGGATGATCCGAGGTGGATTGATCGTCGATCGGCGCCGACAAACCGCGAGATGTTTGGTTCATTTCTGATTTTCTTCATGTCTTTCTTCTTTGTTGGGTTTTGTATATGTATTGACTATGATCTCATGTATATTTGTCGCTCATGGCGTTGTATAAAACTTGCTTTACAAATCTTTATTGGTGATTGTCTCTGATTTTTGCTTTATGTGCGGGGTTTGGGTTGCGTTAGAGATAACCGTCACAAACGTCGATTAGGGATGATTGTCTGTTAGTTTCTAGATTCTAGAGATAGATTTAGGGCAACAATCTTCAATCGGCGTCGAAACTTAATGCCTCCGTGCCTTGAGCTAGCGTACGAAAGTATCGGCAATGGTAACACGGTTGTTCTCTCAACTTTGCATTAGACATAACCTGTGTTGTGAGCGATGCTGGGTGATATTGAGGAGTATTGTAGGTTGAGTATAACTGGTCAGTAAGTTTAAGTTTGTGAGGAGTTGATTATGTGCATGCCGGATAAGTTTGTCTTGCTAAAAAGTGAATTTGTTTTTATGTTTTAATGTTTACTTTTCTGTTTTCATATTTTAAACCATTTTAATCTAAACTCATTACCGCGAGAGACTGTCGAACGACATTCTTTCCCTCGAACCGATCTCTGTGGACACGACATAAATCCCGGAGGGAATTCTTCCGAAAATAAATATTTTTGCTGCTTGCCCTATTCTGCATTCAACAAAATGGCGTCGTTGCCGGGGATTGGTTTTGATATTGAATCACATTGCGGTAGTTTCTTTGTTTTTGAGTTTTGTATATATCGTATATATTGTCTGTTTCCATTATGTTTGTTCAAGTGTTGTATACATTTTGTTCCCGTAACGTTTGTTTAAGTGTTTGGTTAGGGCACTTACTTTTGGTTTGTGCGGTGAGGCATCACTATGGCATGAATGAAGGAAGTTTCTAGCTAAGCACCGTAAAGGCGTCGAGCTTACAACGTAAAACAAGCATATTTTATAGTTTTTCTTTTCGAATGTTTTTTGTTGTTGTTTGCTCACAAATTTTGATTGACTTATTTAAGGATGCTTTTGTGATTTTCCAAGTTGGTTCGTTTCAACTTGCGGATGTATGGTAATGATTTTGTTAAGTTTTGTACACGTCTGAGGTATGTATTTATCGCTTTCTATACTTTAGCATATTCATGATACTTAGGCATTTTACAAACTTTCATGCCATCCATTCTTTTGTATACTTGTTCTATTATGAATCACTTTAGTTCCCAACTTTTTTGTGAGGTGGCTTTCCATTGTTCATATATGCGCGGAGAACCAACATTCTTGTTCTAACTGGATTTTATTATGTTGAATCTTTTATTTGTGTTGATTATATGAATGCATGAAAAGGATCAAGGAAATTGTTTCATTTTGAGCACAACCACCTTAGCCAAATAGTCAATTCACCTTGTGAGTGTGTGAGAATTCGTAACCCCTTTGAGCTTTTTGATCCATGTTTTTATTTGAACTTAATGCTTGTCTATGAGTATTTAGTTCACTTATTTTTGAATGGATTTTGTTTTTTCTTGGACCTCAACTTTGTGTTGTTGTATGGATTTTTTCCTTGCCTTAGAAAGTAGGGAGTATTCACATGATGGTGCGGTTGAATTCAAGTTGGGGAGAGAATGATTGTGTATTCATTAGTGGATTCTATGAGGATTGAAAAAGAAAAGAAAAAAAAGAGAAAAATATGACAAAGAAAAGAAAAGAAAAAAGTGAAAAAGAAAGAAAAAGAAAATCCTTGAAAAAGGAAACAAAAAGAGTTTCAATAATTGTGCTAAATAAGTATTGTGTATTGTGTAGCACTTGGGGATTTTGGAAGAAGTTGGTTGAAATTTTGTGTGTGAATCTTTGTGAGTTTTCACTCCCTTAGGTTTAGGCAAGTTTTTGTTTCAATTACCTTTAGAAATTGCCCCTTGTTTGTTTACCCGACCACGCTACAACCTTGAAAAGCCCTTGTGATTCTTGCCTTTGTATTTTCAATATGAATTTGTGGATGTATGCATAATTTAGTCTTTTGTTTGCATGAGTGTTGTGTGAGTGTAAAGTACCTTATTGTGTGTTTTTCATCTACCGATGATTATTTTTGCTAGGTGTGATTCACATTTGAACTTGTGTTGTTTTAGAATTTTTGGCATGATTTTTGTATTTTGCATTTGTTTCGTGACTATGTTATCGTTGCAGTTTAGTGGTAAGTATTTACTTTTTGTGTGTACCGTTTTCATTTGAACCATTCATTCTTTTCCGTTTTTCAAAACATGTTGATTCGTCATTCTTTGGATATTGCTTGTGCGTTTTCAAGTTTGTTTGATTCTTGTTTGTGGACAAACAATTATGTAAGTTGGGGAGAGTTTGATAAGTGCAAAATGTACCTATTTTTGTATATAAGTTTTGTTGCACTTATTGATACTTTTTGTTAAATATCATACGAATAAACCCCGCTTTGTTTGTAAATACGTATACTTTACATTTTCGTGTGTAAAGTGCGTTATCGTGTAAATATCATTGAGTTTAATCAATTTTCATTTATTTTTGTAGGTGTTCCAGAAATGGAATTTTTCCATTGTTGTATAGAGCATTGAACAAGCTTTCCAGCGCTTCAAACCGTGCGTCAATCGGACTTACGGTTCAAGAGTTATGATCAAAACAAGTTCTGGTTTACTGTCATGTTCGCACTGCGAACCCCCGTGGCGAGCACTCGCTAGCGAGTTCGCACTGCGAACCCGGGGCGAATAAAAAGTACCTGGAAGCATGAAAAACACCATTCTGGAGGAATTTAAGGCAGCATATGTTCGCAGTGCGAACGGGGGTTCGTAGTGCGAACCTGGGCAGCAAAAACCACCTATAAACTTCATTTTTCAGCATTTTTTAGAGGATGGTTTTGGGGATTCTTGCTCCAACTCCATCAAACTTCATTTTTTCAGTAGATTAGCTTAGAAAACATCATGGAAGCTTGCATGTGGATGATCCGAGGTGGATTGATCGTCGATCGGCGCCGACAAACCGCGAGATGTTTGGTTCATTTCTGATTTTCTTCATGTCTTTCTTCTTTGTTGGGTTTTGTATATGTATTGACTATGATCTCGTGTATATTTGTCGCCCATGGCATTGTATAAAACTTGCTTTACAAATCTTTATTGGTGATTGTCTCTGATTTTTGCTTTATGCGCGGGGTTTGGGTTGCATTAGAGATAACCGTCGCAAACGTCGATTAGGGATGATTGTCTGTTAGTTTCTAGATTCTAGAGATAGATTTAGGGCTAACAATCTTCAATAGGCGTCGAAACTTAATGCCTCCGTGCCTTGAGCTAGCGTACGAAAGTATCGGCAATGGTAACACGGTTGTTCTCTCAACTTTGCGTTAGACATAACCTGTGTTGTGAGCGATGTTGGGTGATATTGAGGAGTATTGTAGGTTGAGTATAATTGGTCGGTAAGTTTAAGTTTGTGAAGTCGATTATGTGCATGCCGGATAAGTTTGTCTTGCTGAAAAGTGAATTTGTTTTTATGTTTTAATGTTTACTTTTCTGTTTTCATGTTTTAAACCATTTTAATCTAAACTCATTACCGCGAGAGACTGTCGAACGGCATTCTTTTCCTCGAACCGATCTCTGTGGACACGACATAAATCCCAGAGGGAATTCTTCCGAAAATAAATATTTTTGCTGCTTGCCCTATTCTGCATTCAACAGTCAGCACCGTTCTTATCCGGGAAACCCCCGACAGGCAGAAACCGATTTACTTCACCAGCAAGGCCCTTCAGGGCCCCGAGCTCAGGTATCATCAGATCGAGAAAGTTGCTCTGGCCCTCGTCACCGCCGCCAGGAGGCTGCATCATTACTTCTTGGCCCACACGGTCGTGGTGAGGACCGAACAGCCCATAAGGCAGCTCCTAGGTCGACCAGACATGGCAGAAAGGATGCTCAGGTGGTCACTCGAACTCCCTGAGTTTGAAATTCAATACGACGGAAGAAAGGCCCTGAAGGCTCAGGTACTGGCCGACTTCGTGGCAGAAATGACCCTCCCAGCACTGACGACCAACGGATCCCAAAAGTGGACAATCTACGTCGACGGAGCATCCAGCTCGAAAGGCAGCGGGGCGGGCATCATCCTCGAAAACGAGGAAGGCATCCTGATTGAAGTCTCCCTAGAATTGTCCTTCCCAACGTCAAACAACCAGGCTGAATACGAGGCTTTCGTCACCGGGCTACGGTTGGCTGACGACCTCGGTGCCCAAGTCAAAATTTTCACCGACTCCCAGCTCGTGGACTCCCAGGTCCTAGGAGAGTATCAAGCCAAGAACGACAGCCTCATCGAATACTTGACCCAGGTGAAGGAAAAGATGAAAAACTTCACCTCAGCAGAAGTAACCCACATCCCGCGCGACCACAATACCCGAGCAGATGTCTTGTCCAAGCTGGCGAGCACAAAAAAGAAGGACGGAAACAAATCTGTTATACAAGAGGTACTTTCGCGCCCAAGCATCGATAAACCCGTCCCTGCGACTGATGTGAACGCCATCGGGGACAGCAACTGCTGGATGACCCCGGTATACGAGTATCTCACCATTGGAAAACTGCCCGACGACCCCAAGGAGGCCGGGGTGGTTAAGCGATGAGCATGCTCATACACAATTGTCGAAGACAAACTATACCGTCGGGGCTTTTCGATCCCCCTCCTCAGGTGCGTCGAAGAGACCAAGGTCCCCGGTATACTCTAGGAAATCCACGAGGGGATCAATGCACAACACCTCGGCATACGGTCCTTAGCTCGGAAGGCGTTGCGAGAAGGATACTACTGGCCCACCATGCAGCAGGATACCAAGGAGCATGTCAAGAAATGCAACAGATGCCAATGATACGGGGACATGCACCTTGCCCCGCCCAACGAGCTCAAAACACTATTGTCCCCGTGGCCGTTTGCGTGGTGGGGGATGGATATCCTCATCCCTTTCATCCAGGGATCATACCAAAACAAGTACCTGATCTTCGGTGTCGACTATTTCACGAAGTGGATCGAGGCTGAGGCCTTGGCCAAAATCACAGTCCACAACATACTATGTTTCTACAAGAGGAACATACTAGCCCGGTTCGGCGTGCCCCAGGCGATTGTCACTGACAATGGGACACATTTCACCGACAGGAACTTCCAAGACTTCGTCACCAAGCTGGGCACGAAGCAGCACTTCACGTCGGTCGAGCGCCCTCAAACAAACGGGCAAGCTGAAGTGGCAAACAGAGTGATCCTGCGAGGACTGAAACGCCGACTAGGCGACGCCAAGCAAAGCTGGGTCGAGGAACTACACAGCGTCCTCTGGGCCTACCAGACAACCCCACATTCCACGACCGGGGAGACCCCCTTTCGCCTAACCTACGGAACAGAAGCGGTGATCCCCGTGTAAATAAGGGAACCCTCGAGGAGAACCGAATCCCCCCCCGATGGGGGAACAAACAAAGAGTCCCTGAGGGAGGAGCTCGACTTTGTCGAGGAGATAAGATCCGGCGCGTCCCTCTGAGAAGCTTCACTTAAACAGAAAATAACTTTACGTTATAACAACAAAGTTATTAAACGTGATTTTCAAGTAGGCACCCTCGTCCTACGAAGGAACCAGAAAGATTCGCGAGAAGGCAAGCTCGCCGCGAATTGGGAGGGCCCCTACCGCGTCTACGCGAAGACGGGGACAAGAGCCTACTACCTCAAAAATCTACACGGGGAGGAACTTGCTCGACCATGGAATGCTAGGAAGCCTAAACAATACTACAGTTAAACACTGCCCGCGACATAGCAACGTCGCGATTACGGGGGCGCAATAAGGTACAAGCACGACTCCCCTCCATGACACACGAAGATCAAAGACCGCGTTGTATGTGCACGGACCTTTAATCCGATGAGAATTCCTCGATCGAGCTCCGTCGTCGCTGTACCAGTCAGGCAGAACACCCAACTCGCGATGGGACGTTCACGCCACGAAGCTAAGACCTCGACCGAGCTCTTAGCCTCGTCAAAGGTCGGAATACAAACCCACCCACTCGAGCAGTTCCCCACACTGCCAAGGATCAACAAAGTCGAGCAAACCCCGAACCTAGACAAATCACTTAGACAAAATACAATAAGTATTTCAAGCATACATGCATCACACACACAAGTAAGCGAAAGTCAAAGCATTAAGCCGGACAGAAACCCATTGTGCAAATGTTACAAAAATGTCACAAGACCCCTGGCTCGCAGGCCGGACAGTTACAAAATTCACGGCATGCAGGCTAAACCGAACAAAGTCAAAAGTTAAGTGGCACGCATACCGAACAAGCTAAACGGAAAATCTAAGCGGTCACGTCCCCTCCAGGCTGTCTTTCCTCTGCAGTCTCATCATCTTCTTCTTCGGACGCCGGGGGGATAATCTGACCGTCGATGACGTCGTGATAAGGGCCAATTCCCTCGGTGATAAGGTCAGGGTTCAACACCTGGAGCTGCTTCAAGGCTTTCTTAAAACCAAACTCGACAGACTGAAGAACATCTTGCTCAGCAATTTTTCGTCCCCATTCTCATCCTCGACAGGTCGGAGAGCCCGCTCTAGCTCGTCGATTCTCGCCAGGAGGTTTTTCCTCTCCTCGGCGGCTTTCTCCAGCTTCCCTTCCAGCTGCTTCTGAAGCTCGACCTGGTCCTCGTTCTGCTTCCTGCACACTGCAAGGTCTTCGCTCACCTTCCCCATTTCAGCTTCAAGGGAGTTAAAATTGTTCTGTAGTTTTGTCAGCTCTGACGACGGACAGGTTTAGTCGTTTAGGACTAGCGCAGTGGCATAAACCCGCATCATCGCGGACATATCCTCCACCAGGTTTTTCCTCCTCAAAATCCAATCATCCCCCAAGACGGCCTGAACTTCGGAACCAGACACGGTCGGGGAGTTGGCTCCCGAGAAGACGTTAGGCCTCAGATGAGAGGGTGGAAACACAAATCTTTCACGGGGAGGGCTTTCGGTGAGATCGACGTGGGTCTGCTCAACGGTCCTCTGTCTCTTCGGAGACCCCTGCGAGTCTGGAGACTGACTGCCCTGCACAGAACCGAAGGAGCCCCCGGGGGACGGGACAGGACCCATAATCTGTTGTTTGACTTGCTCGACCCGTCCTTTCCCAGCTTTCTTCGAGCCTCGAGCGGAGGTCAACTTCTTCACGCGTTCTTCCAGGGTCAACATCGCACCTGAAGAAAAAGGGAACGAACATCAGTAATCTCACAAACAAAAATGATAACAATCCCCGGATCGGGGGTGTGCACACTACCTAAGAACCGAAGAGACTCCCTCTTAGTGTCATACTCGAGGGGGGCCTTGGTGTTTATGAGTCGGGCTTTGGTAAGGGTCTCCCCGTGGACGTTGGTTATGAAGTTTCCATCTGGGGTCACCAACTTCGCTTTACTAAACCCTTGGACGAACTTCACTATCTTATCATAGGCCCGATGGTCCTCCTCGCCCAAGGCGCCCGGACTGATGATGTAGCTCTCGGTGCTCAGCTAGAAGTGCTCCTCTGTCCATTCCAAGGGACACTTCGACTCGAGGACCTCTTTCTTTCGACCACCATCTAGCTCCACTGTCCTACGATGGTATAGAGTGTCAGTGGCTGCCCGGGTGAGAGGCTTGATGACATACCATCGGCCTTTGAAATTACAGATAGAGTCCATATACGCCCGGAACAGACTCCTCAGCTGCTTAAACGACACCCAGCAGTGACGACCATCCACCGTTTGTCGTTGTAGGTGGAAGATCTAGAAAAAGAGCGGGACAGTGGCCTCGACATCGAGGTATTTACAAACAAGTTCATATGCCCGCACAAAGGCAAGGGCTTTTGGATGGATTTGGGAAGGCGCCAGGTGTAGCCAAGAAAACACCCCCATTTGGAAAGCACTGAAGGGCATACGGATGCCCGCCACCTAGAACGCGAATTCGTACATAGGAAATCGGGTCCTTTTGAATGTCGAGCATATCCTGTGGTACTCTAACGGCCTGTATGCCTGCCAACTCAGCGGGGAACCTGGGCAAACATCCTCAATAGTGGTAAAAGCACCAGGACCACCAGGGCCAAATAACGAAGGGAAGTTGAGAGGCTCGTCCCCGATCTAGTCCTCGGAAGGTGGGGCATCATTCTCCGGGGACACAGGGGAGTCGGGCTCGTCGTCCATTTCAATACTCCCTTCAATCCACTCGGCAGCCATTTTGATCTGAAAAGCGGAGGAAACTGGTGAATTTGATGTCCTAGATCAAATTCACCCTTCCACCATTGATCAAGTGAAAGGGCGAAGAGATACAAGGAGACGACCATCCGGCCACGATGATCGGGGAGACGCTCGGATGTGTTTGGTACCTCTGTCACGTGTCCCCGAAATAATCACGCCAGCGTCCCCGGTATCTTCGTCTGGTGCCCCCGAGAAATTCATCATTTCTCCTCGGGATCTTCCTCAGGTCCCCGAGACATTCAACCCATCTCCCTGCGAGATTCATTAAACAGTTTAAAAGAGATCCGTCGTCTTCGCCGGAAACTCCGTGGCCTCCCCGGGAACTTCATCAGTTCACCAGAGAACCACTGTAGAAAACGTAAAATGCGAAGAAAAAAAGGAGAAAATCTTACGTGTGATGGCGGTGACGAGTTCCGGTACGGCGGTACGACGGCGAGACGGCGGCGGAAGCAAAAAGGAGACGGGAGAGACTTGGAGCGAAAAAGAGGGAGCGAAGAAGAGGGAAACGTGCAAATGGCACGGACTGATTCTTTTTTTATAAGCCCCTCACGGGACTCGAGGTGCCCCTAGGCATTCGAGTACCCTAACCATAGCCTAGCCGCCCTAGGTAATCATGAGGAGTGACACGTGGCACACAGAATCCCGCGTATATCTTTTCATTTGCCTTGGTTCTTGAATCCATAACTTCCCATCTCCCCGCAGAGTCGAACGGACTTTGGAAGTCCTGCCCGCCTGGCATTCCCCGCTCGTGGTCCGACCGTTATCATATGCTCGCTGTTACGGGGACGTTGCCTCGTTAACGAGTCTCCCCGACAGAAGATTGCCTGTATGTGTCCGACAACTACCTTCGGCCTGATCTTTCGACCACGCGATGTGTCCCTGACAGGGGGCTGACCCTTAAGTCATTACTCCGACACGCCGAAGCAATGACTTGGGGGGCTTCTATTCTGGACTAGGCCAGCGTCTGTCCACCAGTCGGGCAGGCCCAACCCAATAATCTTAGGTGGCCCAACAAGGCCCACTTTCGCCCAGTGTCGAGCACGTTCCCATCTTCCTCAGTGTCGGGCATGTTGAACAGACATCGTCGAGCAGAGCCTTTAGTTCTTATGGGGAAACACCTCTCCCCGACCTCCACGTGCTGCTCCTACAAGGACACGTCACCTTGTAACCTCCCACCTCCGACAGAGGCGGTCTGCCCACCTTCTGGAGATCTCGGGACCGTTACCCCAGGGCGAAGACCACGTGCTGGTCTTACCTACACCATGTAAGCCCTGGCAGTCACCTGGATTGGGCCTGGCAATCCAGCCCAGTGCAGGAGACTGTTGGCCCCGCGCTGGGGGCATTCTATAAATACCCTCTCATTTGAGAGGGTCGGTTTATGTCCATTCTCACTCTTACACCTATATTTCGTACTTGCTTACTCCCGTTTCCTGACTTTGGCATCGGAGTACCTTGCAGGTACACCCCCTCCAGTCGTTCCATCACTACCGGAGTTGAAGACCTCACGGCGTTGTTGGACACTGTCATACTTTCTGATCCAGGTACGATCACTTACAATATAAGAATATTTCTTCCAAATAACAAGGAAAACATTTTTTTAAACAAGAAATCACGACAACTTTAAGTGTATTTGAGCAAGTGACACAAGAACAATAAAAGCTAAAGGCACTATAACATTTTCAGGCTATGACAACGTAAACACACTATTATAAAAAGCATGTTTGACGCGAAATGCATTTTATCTCGGTTGCAGTAGCGAGGTAATGAATGGCATCATAAAAAATAACGGCTTATCACCTTGGTTTTTTAAACAACAAGGAGTAAATTAATTTGCACATGGGTTCGAACCCCAGCATCTGCATTTTTATTATTTACAAAACTAGCGCCTCACACATCTCGGTTTACAGTAAAATCGAAGGGTATGATAAATTGTTTTTTTAATTGAAATTTGTTACATTGTTTAGACAAAAAATTAAAAAAATAATAATTTATTTACAAACTACAATGTTTATCTAGAATATTATTTTGTTTATAATGAGTATTAAAATAAAAATTAATTTATCCCTGAAAATCATATGTTGGGATCTTTGACTCCTTGGTGTTTGGGCAATATCAAATGCTTTACTTTGCAAGTATTTGTTTCTGATATAAAATATAAAAAAAAAAGTTAGAAAAATAAATGGTTTTCGGCTCATATGAATATTTAAAAACACAAACCTTAAACCCAAAAAAACTTCTGCACTTGCAATCCATCATAGAGAAAGACTTTATAATGGAAAAAATTTTAGGCTTCACGCGGATCACTGATTGTAGTGTCTTGAACGTTGATAATCATGAAATGGAGGACAAAGATTTATTTAAGGATGGTGATCAATATTTAAAATTATCACGCTGAGTTATCCCCTCGATTTTGCTAAAACTACATTGTTTATACAAAATATTGAAAAACAATAATACAATAAAAGAACTCTTTTGGTGTAAGGAGTTATGTGTTCCAAATATTGCAGCATCCAATTTCTAGGAGTTATCTGTTTCAACCATTGAATGCATCCAACTTCTAAAAGAATTATCAGTTCCAAATTTGAAAAAATGTTTTTCTGCACTTGCAATCCGTGATAGAGAACTTTTTCAAGCTTCTAAATACAACAATAACAACATTTGCAACATTTTATGAGATGGACCCCAAAAGAATGATGCGTTCGAATTTGGAGTGGCTACATATAAGTTAGGATTAGGGTAAAATCTGTTTAACGAGTGCTTTTATAGTAAAATATGATTATCATATCCCTTGGTTATTAAGTAAACTGACGGGATATATCATTTAGTTTACAAAAAAAATTATATAATAAAAAAAAGGTTCCTGGATTATTTTTCCCCTCGGATATTTTGAATAACCGAGATAATAAGTTGATTGTGTTAGAACAAGATTTGGTACTGCAAGATATCTCTAAGCTTTGATAATAACAAAGTTGTATTTGTGTGAGAACAATTTTGGTACTCTAACGTTTATTTTATAAAGTATTGACAAACAGATTCTGACTCTGATAAAGATAGCTCTGACTCTGATAGAGATCATGTGGAACGTCACTCTCAATTGATCAAAAGCCGATTCTGCGTCAAAGAAGCAAGTTTGCTTCTGATATGCGTCAGAAAGATTCTAAGAAGACAATATGTTGATGTTGCAATGTTCTCTTGGATTTTGGCTCTGAATATAACTCTGATATTTATCTTCTGAAGACTAAGTGCTAAAGACTCTGAAGACAAGGTTCTGATGAACAACGTTCTAAAGACTCTGAAGACTTGAGTTTCTGAAGACTAAGTGTTGATGACTCTGAAGACAAGGTTCTGCTGAACAACATTCTGAAGACTCTGAAGACTTAAGTTTCTGATAACCAAGGGTTCTGAAGAAGGAGTGCTGAAGACTCTGAAGACAAGGTTCTACTGAACAAGTTCTGAAGACTCTGAAGACCCAGTGATCAATTCTTCTGATCATGCTTCAACCATATCTATTCAGAAGCCTCTGATGAATAGAAGAAGATGAAACATTTGCGAGGGAAAATAGTACATAGTACAGATCAAACACGTTCTTTTCCACTACCCTAATTTGGTGGTACAAAGGACAACTTCAGTGTATGATTTTCATCCCAGCATAACGACATTATTTCAACTCGCCAACAATTTTACTGATATTCCCGATCTGCCCTTCAACGGATCTTTTTTTGGCTATATAAGGACTTGATGACTCGTAGAAGAAAAAGTGAAGAGATTGATACATACTGAGACATTGATTCATACAAGAAAGAAACACAGAAATACAAATAAGAGAAGCCCATGAGTGAACAGTAAAGCACTACAATACAAAGAAGAAATATTGTTCCTACTGTATAGATTTTCTCTAAGTTAGTTTGAGCTAGAAATTGTGTTTATATAAGCTTGTGTAAAAGCATTTAATTGTAAACATCATATTTAATCAAACAGTTGTTTGTATTCCTCAAGGGACCAGTTGAGTCAGAATCCTAAAGAAGATACGGTTAGTCTGTGTATGTTAGTCATCAGCAGTTGCTAGTGCAGTTGTAATTAGTTTGGTTGTAGTGGATTAAGTCCTTGTGTATAAGGCGAAATCACCTTGGGGGGTGGACTGGATTAACTTGATAGTTTTCAAGTGAACCAGGATATATCGTGTGTCTTTCTCTTTTTCTAGTTTATTTGTGATCATTGTTTGAGTTTCACACAAAGTTCTCATTTTGAAAACCCAATTCAAACCCCATTTTCTTGTGTTTTCTCACACCTTCAATTGGCATCAGAGCTCCGGTTCTGATTGTGATAAAAAGATTTATCAACACTTCACCGTGTTTAGTACCGATCCAGTATTTGTGTGAGATATCATGGCTGCAGCTAATGTTAATCCTGTTATAGAAGAGAAAGATCATTACAGTGCCAAACCACCAGTCTTTGATGGTGAAAATTTTTACTACTGGAAAGATAGAATTGAAAGTTTCTTTCTTGATTATGATGTAGATCTTTGGGATCTTGTAGTCGATGGCTACACTCACCCAGTTGATGCTACAAGTGTTAAACTGTCTAGAAGTGCTATGACCAACCAACAAAAGAAAGATTACAAGAATCATCACAAGGCAAGAACCATTTTGCTAAATGATATCTCTTGTACTGAGTATGAGAAGATAGCAAATAGAGAAACTGCCAAATCCATTTTTGATTCTTTGAGAATGACTCATGAAGGAAATGCTCAAGTTAAGGAGACAAAGGCGCTGGCCCTAATCCAGAAATATGAGGCATTCATAATGGAGGATCATGAAACAGTTGAGACTATGTTTTCAAGGTTTTAAATGCTAGTTGCAGGACTTAAAGTTCTGGAAAAAGGTTACTTAACTGCTGATCATGTTAAAAAGATCATCAGAAGTCTTCCCAAGAAATGGAGACCTATGGTAACAACTCTAAAGCTATCAAAGGATCTTAACAGCATAAGTCTTGAAGAACTTGTTAGTTCTTTAAGAAGTCATGAGATAGAGTTGGTAGAAGATGAACCTCAGAAGAAAAGTAAATCTATTGCTCTTAAGTCTAAACCGGAAAAGGCAAAGGCTTATCAAGCTGAGGAAGAATCAGAAGATTCTGATGAAGAATCAGAAGATGAGATGTCACTTATCTCCAGAAGGATCAACAAACTCTGGAAGCATAGGCAAGGAAACTTCATAGGATCAAGAAGAATCAAAGGCCGTTCTGAGTCATCATCTGGACAAAAGAAGCTGAACTCTGGAAAAGAAGTCATCTGCTCTAAGTGCAGGCATTACAAGAATGAGTGTCCAAAGCTTAAGAAAGACAAGAAGCCTAAGATGAACTTCTTCAAAGCGAAGAAGGGACTAATGGCGACTTGGGATGACTCTGATTCTGAAGAAGAAGACTCTGATGAAGAACAAACAAACGTTGCACTAGTATCAATAATTGACGATGAAGTTTCTGGAGAACCAGAAGACAAAATATCATCAAAACCAGAATCTGACTCAGACTCTGACTCAAAGGTATTATCTAAACTCTTTCGTTGTGAATTAGAGTCACGTCTTTGAGAAATGCTGGAAAAGTATCAAACTCTTCAAATTAAATACAAAGATCTTAAAAGATCACATGTAATTGCTTCTGAGGCAAAAGATAAGCTTAACCAGAATAATTCTTCTCTAAATGAAAACATTTTTTCCTTAAAAAAATAGTAATTGTGCTTTGAAAAGAAAAATTTCTAAATTAGAAGAAGAATTAATCTCCAATGTCTCTGACACAAGTTGTATCAACAAGTATGATAGAGCATTCCAGTATTTTCTAGCTAAAAGCATAGATAGAAGCAGAATAGCTTCCATGATCTATGTAGTTAGCATAAATGGTAAGAAAGGTTTAGGGTGTACAGAAACATTTAAAAATTGACGAAAGTCAGATTGTTAAACCAAATCATGGTACCTGGACATTGGTTGCTCGTGACACATGACGGGAAGAAGGTATATGTTCTAATGTTCCAAAGTCTGGAACTTAAGCCTGGAGGCTTCGTTGATTTCGGAGGAAACCAGAAAGGAAAAGTCATTGGCCCTGGATGTTCTTTTAGTCGATGGTTTGATGCATAGCCTGTTGTCAATTAGTCAACTTAGTGACAATGGTTATGATATCATCTTTAATCAAAAGTCTTGGAAGGTTGTAAGTCAGAAAGATGGCTCAATCCTGTTTGTCGGAAAGAGGGAAAAAACATTTATAAAATTAGACTTTCTGATCTCCGTGAACAGAATGTCAAATGCTTAATGTCTGTTAATGTGGAGCAATGGGTATGGCATAGACGTTTAGGCCATATTAGCATGAGGAATATTTCTCAACTAAATAAGCTTGAACTTGTCAAAGGCTTTCCAAATTTGAAGTATTCTTCAGATGATCTTTGTGAAGCATGTCAGAAAGGAAATTTCTCTAAAAATTCCTTTAAAGTAAAGAATGTTGTGTGCACCTCTAGACCGTTAGAACTTCTACACATTGATTTGTTTGGACCAGTGAAAACTGCTTTAATCAGTGGAAAGAAGTATGGATTAGTTATCGTTGCTGATTATAGTCGTTGGACATGGGTAAAATTCTTGAAATACAAGGATGAGTCTCATTCTATGTTCTCTACCTTTTGCTCTCAAGTGCAAACAGAGAAGGATTGCAAAATAGTCAGAGTCAGAAGTGATCATGGCGGAGAATTTGAGAACAGATACTTTGAGAATCTTTTTGATTCCCATGGCATTTCCCATGATTTCTCCTGTCCCAGAACTCCACAACAAAATGGAGTAGTGGAAAGGAAGAATAGGAATTTACAAGAAATGGCTCGTACCATGATCCAAGAAACTGACATGGCTAAGCACTTCTAGGCAGAGGCAGTAAGTACAACATGTTATATTCAGAACAGGATTTCAATAAGACCTATTCTGGGTAAGACTCCTTATGAATTATGGAAGAATAGAAAACCCAACATTTCATATTTTCATCCTGTTGGTTGTATTTGTTTTATGTTGAACACTAAAGAGAATCTTGGCAAGTTTGACTCCAAAGCTCAAAAGTGTTTACTGTTAGGATACTCTGGACGCTCTAAAGGCTACAAAATCTATAACACAGAAATACGAATTATTGAGGAATCAATTCATGTCAGATTCAATGATAAGCTTGGCCTGAAAAGTCAAAGCTAGTTGAAAAGTTTGTAGATCTGAAGATTACCTTATCAGAATCCAAAGAAGAAGATTCAAAAGAAGGAGACAAAGATGCAGACTCTCCAG
Organism: Lathyrus tuberosus; assembly: GCA_022829125.1. Classification (NCBI taxonomy): domain Eukaryota; kingdom Viridiplantae; phylum Streptophyta; class Magnoliopsida; order Fabales; family Fabaceae; genus Lathyrus; species Lathyrus tuberosus. The sequence goes on from JALAZF010000311.1 coordinate 6,780,585, forward strand.
ATTCAGTACAACCTTACCAGAAACTGAAAATAGTCCATCTCATCAAAAGAAGAATAGACTAAAGACTTCTCATTCTGAAGAATTGATTCTGGGAGACAAAGTTGATCCAATCAGAACCTTTCATCATTCAAACCTTCTAAACAAACTCTTCTGGGTTTGGTGTCTCTGATAAAGCCAACATCAGTTGATGAATCTCTTAGGGAAAATGAGTGGATTCTGGCCATGCAAGAAAAGTTGAATCAATTCACCATAATTGATGTCTGGGATCTTGTTCAGAAACCCAAAGGTGTCCACGTCATTGGAATAAAGTGGGTATTCAGAAACAAGCTAGATGAGAAAGGTGAGGTCGTAAGAAACAAAGCACGGCTGGTAGCACAAGGTTATCGTCAGCAAGAAGGGATAGACTATACAGAAACCTTTGCACCAATTGCCAAGTTAGAATCAATTTGTATTTTAATTTTATTTACTGTGAATCATGACATTACTTTATATCAGATGGACGTAAAAAGTGCATTTTTAAATGGGTATATTTCTGAAGAAGTGTATGTGCACCAACCTCCTGGTTTTGAGAGTTATGAAAACCCAGATTTTGTTTTCAAACTTAAAAAATCGTTATATGGTCTGAAAAAGGCTCCCAGAGCTTGGTATGAAAGGCTAAGTAACTTTCTTTTGGAAAATGACTTTACCAGAGGAAAAGTGGATACAACACTCTTTTGTAAAAATTTTAAAATGACATTCTGGTTGTTCAAATCTACGTTGATGATAATATATTTGGTTCTGCTAATACTTCCTTGTGCAAGGAATTTTCTAAGTTAATGTAGGCTGAATTTGAAATAAGTCTGATGGGAGAACTCAGATTCTTTCTGGGAATTCAGATTGATCAACGTCTAGAAGGAACGTACATTCATCAGAGCAAGTATGCAAAAGAACTTCTGAAGAAGTTCAATATGTCAGAAAGTAAACTTGATAAGACTCTTATGCATCCGACATGCATTTTGGAGAAAGAAGAAGTAAGTAAAAAGGTTTTTCAGAAGCTCTATCGTGGAATGATATGCTCTCTTCTGTACTTGACTGCTTCTCGTCCAGATATTCTGTTAAGCGTATGTCTTTGTGCTTGTTTCCAATCAGATCCAAGGTGAAACTCATTTAACTGCTGTTAAGAGAATCCTAAGGTATCTAAAAGGAACAACTAACCTTGGCTTGATGTATAAAAAAAATCAGAGTACAAGCTTTCTGGTTACTGTGATGCAGATTATGCTGGAGACAGATTGAAAAGGAAAAGTACTTCTGAAAATTGTCAGTTTCTGGGAAGTAACCTCGTCTCTTGGGCAAGCAAAAGACAATCAATAATTGCTCTCTCAACTACAGAAGCAGAATATATCTCAACATCTCTGTGCAGTACTCATATACTCTGGATGAAGAATCAACTTGAAGATTATCAGATACACAAGTGTAACATTCCTATCTTCTGTGATAATACTTCTGCCATTTGTTTATCTAAGAATCCTATTCTACATCTAGGGAAAAACATATTGAAATAAAAACATCACTCTTTACGTGACTACGTTCAGAAGGGTACTTTTTGTATGAGCATGAGTTATCTCTGCATGTCATATCTATGTTTTGATGATAACAATGAGTATTTATGAAATAACCATTTTATGTTCTAACGTGTGTTGTGTGCTGATCATAATCATAGAAGATATCAGATCCAACAAACACCAGCAAGATGTGCGTAAATGATCATATGCGAGTTACTATGTGTAACACAAGTCACAAGAAGCAAGTATGCTTCTGTATCTGATCATAATCAGATAGATCCAAGGATGTCGATATTGCTGCTGCAATGCTCTTGTGGATGCTACTCTGAAAGTGGTTATGATTCTAAAGATAGCGAAGCTTCTGAAGAGATAATCTTGTGGAAAACCGAAGTGCTGAAGATTCTCATGACTTGAAGTTCTGAAGGCTGAAGGCTCTGAAGACCAAGTGCAGAAAGACTCTGAAGACTGAAGTGTTCTGAAGATTATGGTTCTAAAAGTCAAGTACTGAAGACTCTGAAGACAGCGTTCTGAGTGAACAAGGTTCTGAAGATTCTGAAGACTTGAAGCAATGAAGATAACGGGTTGCAAGACAAGTGCTGAAGATCTAAAGACAGATTCCAAATGGACAAGTTCTGAAGACGAAAGACTTGAAGTTTCTGAAGACCCAGTTATAAAGTCTCTACTCTTACTTCAATTAATTACCATCAGAAGCCTCTAAAGATTTGAAGACAAATGTTACCGTTAGCAATGACTGTGCACCGTGCTAAAAAGATATATCCTATCACTTCATCTACAGTAAAAAGAAGATATGGCAGTACAACTTTCATCATTGCATAACGACTCTTTTCAAAGAGCCAACAGCTCTTCAACGACTATAATTTACTTGGTTATTTAAAGGAAATGAGAATGCGCTTCTGAAGGTGTCGATGTGATGATAGTCGCAACTATCAGTTATCGTTGTTACACTAAACATTTAAAGCTATCACCATTAACACACGACAATTGTAGTTGAAGCTCAAAGATCATCATTCAACACAACAATAATAAATTGGAACAGAAGTTATTGATGAGCAAGGAAACATTGTAAATCAGTCAAGTCATCAACCAACTTCATCATCTGAGCTATATTGAAGATCTAAAGCAAGGAGTTGTTGCTCGAAGCTTGCTCAACAAAGAAGATGAAGAAGATATACAAGATGTCATCAAACTGTTAAATCAACATACATCTTTGTAGAATATAAAGATAGCAAGGAGTTGTTACTCATATCTTGCTAAAACACTTAGTGTTCATTTATACTTAAACTTAGGAGTTATCTGCTTGTTAAGAAGCATCATTGTAATCTCCAGAACAACTAATTCTATATGAATTAGGATTCCTCAAGTGATCAGTGTGATCGGAGACTTGAGAAGACAATGGCTTGGCGTCGTTGTGGAAATCTTGAAATATGGTCAATGATAGTCATATCTCAAAGAGGACCAGTTGTGGGTCAGACTCTTGTGAGATCACTGATGAAACTCAATGAAAATCCTGGAAGAATGGTCAGTAAAAGTTATATTCGTTAAGTCGAATCCTTGAATGTTTAGCTGTGAAATCCTGATAGTAGATCTTGCGAGATTAGAACCTATTGGATCAATGTCCATTATATCCATTAACTTGGATCCCTGAATTGTTCATTATGGGTTTGTCACAGCTGCGGTTGTGCAGGATGCTAGTCATCGGTTGTTGCCCGTGCATCTATAATCAATGTTGATTATAGTGGATTAAGTCCTTGTGTTCAAGGCGAAATCACCTTGGAAGGGTGGACTGGACTAGCTTGGGAATGGCTCAAGTGAACCAGGATATATCGTGTGTTCTTTACTCTTGTTTATGCTTTGTTTGATTGTTTATGTTTCAGTATCATTTATCAGAACCTTACATAGCAAGTCAGAACCTTGCAACCAAAATTTGATGAGCTTCCGCATTGCAAGTCTGATTCAAGCATTTCCAATTCAGATTCGCCTTATCGCTTAGCTTCATGCATAGCACGATCTGAATGAGGCTTCGCAAGTCAGAGTCTCTCAAGCAACTTTGATAAGTCTCTTGCATGTTAATGATAAAAGGAGAAAATTTGGTAAAAGTTAAAACACAATTCAAACCCCCCCTTTCTTGTGTCTTTCTCACACCTTCAATTGGTATCAAAGCTCCGGTTCTGTTATTGATGGATATCAAACACTTAATAGTGTAAGAAAAAGATCCAGATATGGTGTGTAGAAATACTCTGGGTAAGATTTCAATCCACTTACAATTTTAGTATCAGTTCAGAAGATGATTGTGTACTAAATTATAATCAAACGGATTACTTGAGCAAGTCACTGATTCTTGAAGTTTTTTTTGTTGTCAATAATAGAATCTTCCCCTCTAAAACTTAAGAAAAGATTGAAGAATCAATTGACAAGATAGATTCATCAGATAAGAAGTAGTATGTGTTGAATGCTTATCTTAGAAAATACGTTTGGATAAACAACGTATTTGCTCAAGATTAAATTATCAAAAAACAAGAGATCTTGTTTGCTGGAGATTATTTCTCTATGAGTTTTGAGATGTTTTCAAGAAACGGATTAGTCCACCCTTGACTTTCTCTATTTAGAGCTCATTAAGAAATTCTTCATGTAAAGAAGAAAGATTATTGTTCTATGATTTTGAACTTCAGAATTAAGTCGGCAGAAGAAACCTTGCAGAAAACTGAAGAACCTTTAGAAAAAGGAAATCTAGAGATTCATCTGGAATCTGATCAAGAACAATGTTTGAGCCTTGGTTAAAATGACATAGACGACTGAGTTCTGCTCTATCTCAGGTGAACTAACTTTAATTGGTCAGAATGTTATCTGATATTTCTCTCAAAAGTTCATGTTGCATAAATTCCAGAGTCAGAAGATGTTATGAAATGGAAGCTTGATAGACGTTCTGATAATAAAGATCAGAATCTCTAGAGGTTGCTCTCAAAAGTCAGATGAATACTTCTGAACAGGAAAAAGGAAAGGATTATCTGAAGAAGATTGATTCTAGTTCTCAGACTAGAGATCCGAGTTCAGTGGACATCAATATTCTTCAACGACAGACTAAATGTCAGATCACTCTGAAGGAAGCAGAAGCTGAAAGATGATGATCAGAAGCTCAGAGTCAGAATGGAAAGCACTCAGATATAGAATCACTGTAAAAAGATTTGAGAATCTCTAAGGTACGTTTTTTCCTCATTCATGATCATCCTTATTCTCTGAATTTAAAATAGTAGAAATATTTTGAATCTCATCATAACCACTGACACATTAGGTTTTGTAAGATTTATTGAAAATATGATAAGATTCTCACGCATTTATGATTCGACGAATATTGAGAGTAAAATAAGCAGTTATGATTACCTTGTGTCAGCCAATCTCTTACGACTCATAAGTATACATCTATTCATATCCTTATTTATGGTCCGCTTTGACAACCTCTATATAGAGTCTATAACGTGTCTTGTCAAAATTGACCTCCATAGCTACTCATAGCTATTCTCGTAAATAATGAACCCTTCCTATTCCAGTTCATTAAATAGCTATTGATCCTAAGTCCTTCCCATATCATTTCCTCTACTCTAAGAAGAATCACTCTTTAACTATCTCACAGTTTAATTTCTTTCTCTCTCAAACAAAATCACTCCTTTTCAAAATGACTTCCCGCAACATCAGAGGTGAAATTTCTGATCTTGAACTCCTGAAGGAATACACTCTGAATTTAAACCTTCTGCCTCAACTCAACAAAACAAGTATTCTCTCTGGAATTGAATTTCAGAGTTGGGAAAACTACTTCAACATGCTTGTTGGACTTGTCTTTCCTGCGCTTGCAACTGAGTTCTGGGCAAATGCTCGAGTACTAGAGTATGACTATGGCAAAAATGTTATTTTATCTGTGGTTGTTGGTTGTCCAGTCTTGATCAACCCTACCATCATTGTTAAATCCATTAGGTGTGTTGAAGATGGTGTGACTGTGGAAAGAAACATCAATAGTCATAGCTTCGACAGGCATCTGCATGTCATTTTTGAGACTGAAGGTCGTCCCACTCAACCATTTACCCTCACTCTCATAGCTAAAGATTGGTACAAGCTAATGGTAACTGATTTAAGACCAAGAGAAAGAGGAGCAGGATGGTTATCTGACAAAGAAAGATTATTTATTTTCTTCTTAGTTTCTAGGATCAAAATAAACCTACCCCAATCCATGTATAGTCATCTAAAGGAAGAAATTAATCTGTCTAGGGAAGACACAGTCTATCAAGTTCCCTACTGCAGAGTTATCTCCCACATTCTTGATCTTCAAGGAGTAGTTAGTCATTGCAGGAGAAATGGAATGACTGAGAAGATTCTTCCTGAGTTCTGTTAACCAATGACTTTCCTAGTCTAAAATAAGAAGTTAGATTTCCTAGAGTCATAGTTCTTCAAGGTCTTTGCTTGTCTGACTTTGTGTTTTGAATTCGACTTGTATCTCCTTGATCAATTATTGAAGTAACTCTGATGGCGAACTGCTTATCTTTAGGAATGATTAATTTTATGTTCATCTTATCACGATGCAGTGTTTAAATCTACTCTCCATGAATTTACCATAATTTAGAATAAAATAATTGAGCATTATAATTAATTACATGCATTTATTATGCGTCACACGAAAAGCCTTAAGACTATCAAGAAACTGCAATATCTCCTTAAGTCATAAATGTGCGACGGTTACTCTCACCACTCATAAGAGAAAAGTTATGATTCATGATTCGTTAATTTTCCCTCAGTAAAGAAACCAATCATCCACTTTCTTTTTCCACGTCCCTTACCAACCTAGGAAAGATCAATAGTTACCCTTTCAAATTCTAAAGCCTTACTCTCCTCATTACTCTATAAATAGGATCAACCTTAAATTACTCCTCACAATAACTAAATCCTGTGTAAACTTGGTTAGGGTATATCACCTTCAACAATGGCCTCCTTCTGTCAAAGTGTATTATGCCCCATTACCACAAAAACACCAGTTGAAAAACTCTTTGTCAAGTCTGAAACAATTATGAATTTCAAGAGTTTGAAAGCAAACGGATGTGATGTGACTCACTCCATGAATAATCAAGGGTGGAGCAACTATTTCAAAAGGTTGGAAGGACCAACCTATGCTTGTCTGGTCAAAGACTTCTGGATTCATGCTAATGCATGCACAACTGTCATTGTATCTTCGGTATTTGGAAGGAAAATTTTCATATCTGAAAAGACCATCTCAGATTTATTGATGCATGACAATACCGAATTGAGAATCACCAAGGATCAACTAAGCAGTGAAAGAAATGCAAAAGTCTTGGCTTCTATTTTTAATGAAGAAACTGAAGTTGATGCGGAGAACCCAATATTCTCAAGTCTGAAGGATTCCCTACAAGTGTGGTTCAGAATCCTGTAAGGAAGTGTGTTTCACCATCTTCCTTCAAATTAACTCAATGACACTAAAAAATGTGTCATATTCCTTCTTCTAAAAGGAATCAATATACATCTTCCTGCAATCCTCTTCAAACTTCTGAAAGAATCTATAAGGAACTCGAGAATGGGTTCTCACAAGGAAATCAGACATGTTCCGTATGGGAGACTCATTTATGATATTTTGGTAGAATCAAGAATAGTTGATGACATCCTGATCAACGAAGGAGAATCAAGCAAACTTATAAAAAGCGCAGGAAAAATTCTCAGATTTAAGGATCTAAAGAAAAACAAAGAAGACGCTGATCTTGATGATACGTCATTAAGGCAAGTGACGATGGCTATAAGAGTTCCTGTTAAAGGATTTCCTAACTTCAAAACACATGATCAGGTAGAAGTGGCAACCTATCTGCAACAATTCAAGGATGAAGACATTGGTGTATGGATTGATATGAAGAACATTACATATGTGCTTCAAGAACTCTCAGAATGGAAGAAGAAGGGAAAGAAGCAGAAAAATGATGATGGCGAAGAACTCTCTTCGAAAAGATCAAAGACTGTCAATGAAGCATTAACATCCTTCAAGGTAAATGCTATCAACAGAATCCAAAGCTTAATAGATATATCTAGTTCCAGCATGGATCCCATGGAAATGGGAAATATCTGAACTGAATTTCATAGATGGATTTCAGAAGAAATTGTGAAGAACAAGAGATTGGCAATCAAACAAAAAGAAGATAAACAGATGCATGCCTCAAGAACCAATGAGTCTGAAAGCTTGTCCTCAACCTCCTCTTTATCATTAGACACCTCTTAGACTAACCCCTAGGAACCTGTTTTCATTAGGCCTATGTTTTGATCGCTCTGAACTACTTAGGGATAAGAAGAATCTATATTTTGCTATATCTTTTGAATTTACTCAGAAATAACATATTTTATGTTAGATTGTTCACTATCATATTAATAAAATTTAAAATGATTAATTGCTCTAACTTTTTTATGATGTCAAAAAGGGGGAGAAATAGAAATATGATTTTGATAGAAATCTTAAAAGAAAAAGGAAGAATGCATAACTCAAACAAGTAAATCAATAATATAAAATGAGTTTACCACTAACGTTTATTATTTGATGTTTAAACCGAGGAACTCTGAACAAGTTCACTAGGCATTCTTAGAACAGGTTAAAATGAAAGAACTTTGTTGAAAGTTCTTATGGAATGTTTGTGCATATTATCAAAGTTGTACACTTTGTGAACATGTGTTCAGAATCAGATTTACCCAGTACTGTTCAGAAGTTGAGAACTTTCTGAAAGTCAAAGTTATCGTGATTCTTGTTTCACTTTGTTCAGAAGCTGTAAGCTGTCTGAGAATATGATATTCAGAACATAAGAATCAGAATAAGAAATCTTCCTAAAATAAGTCAAGACAAAGTCCACAATCCAAGATGCTTTTCAGAAGAACTGAGCAAATCAGAAGTCGAAGACTGTCTGAAGATCTGGATAAAAGATCCAAGAAAAATAAATTCTGATAAACTAAGTTTTCAACTCAGAAGAAAATGATTTGGCGTCAGATTAAATCTACAATTGGTATCAAACTTAGCAGACTAAGAATCATAAGTACGTTGGTATGAGATTCAGAATCAAGTTTCGATTGTTCACAAAAATATCTTTCAATCAGATCAAGAATCAAGCTTTGATGAACCAATGAGTTGTGACAAGTAACAAGGTTCTGAGATGAAGGCATGTGTTTAAGTCAAACTCTGAAATGTCAAGATATTAAATGATGATCAGAACCGGTATGACCAAATTAAGAATCTGAAGATCATCAAGTCTGAAACTCAGGGGGAGTTTATTACATCAAAAGACAAGTTCAATTCTGATAAATAGCGTGGCTAAGTTATTAGAAAAGAATTGTTCTATTTCTGTGCTAAAATGATTCCGCTGAAATGTAGAAATTGCTTCAGAAGACTCTGAAGATTATAAACTCTGATACGATGACCAAAGGAACTAAGTTCTAAAGATCTGAAGACAGAGGTTCTGATGAACAAGTCCAGATGCTGAAGACTTTTTTCTCCTTTAAACAGATAGGGAAGTAGCCATTCTCTATTTTATGTTCTGACAACTCAAATTGTTATTTTGTGAGTCATTGGATCAGATAAGATTCTAGACATTCAGGGGAGCTGTTGTTCCCGACACTGAATATGTTATGTTTGGTGATTACCTTGTATAAAATGTTCAATTAAAATACATGGTTTTGTCATCATCAAAAAGGGGGAGATTGTAAGAGCATGAGTTGTCTCTCCATGTCATCTCTATGTTTTGATGATAACAATGAGTATTTGTGAAAGAACCATTTTATGTTCTAATGTGTGTTGTGTGAAGATCATAATCATAGAAGATATTAGATCTAACAAACACCAGCAAGATGTACGTAAATGATCATATGTGAGTTACTATGTGTAACACAAGTCGCAAGAAGCAAGTATGCTTTTGTATCTGATCATAATCAGATAGATCCAAGGATGCTGATATTGCTGCTGCAATGCTCTTGTGGATGCTACTCTGAAAGTGGATATAATTCTGAAGATATCGAAGCTTCTGAAGAGATAATCTTGTGGAAAACCGAAGTGCTGAAGATTCTTATGACTTGAAGTTCTGAAGGCTGAAGGCTCTGAAGACCAAGTGCAGAAAGACTCTGAAGACTGAAGTGTTCTGAAAATTATGGTTCTAAAAGTCAAGTGCTGAAGACTCTGAAGATAATGTTCTGAGTGAACAAGGTTCTGAAGATTCTGAAGACTTGAAGCAGTGAAGATAACGGGTTGCAAGACAAGTGCTGAAGATCTGAAGACAGATTCCTAATGGACAAGTTCTGAAGACGCAAGACTTGAAGTTTCTGAAGACCCAGTTATAAAGTCTCTACTCAGGCTTCAATTAATTACCATCAGAAGCCTCTAAAGATTTGAAGACAAATATTACTGTTAGCAATGATTGTACACCGTGCTAAAAAGATTTATCACATCACTTCATCTATAGTAAAAAGAAGATATGTCAGTACAGCTTTCATCATTGTATAACGACTCTTTTCAAATAGCCAATAGCTCTTCAACGATTATAATTTACTTGGCTATTTAAAGGAAAGGAGAATGCGCTTCTGAAGGTGTGGATGTGTTGATAGTCACAACGATCAGTTATCATTGTTACACTAAACATTTAAAGCTATCACCATTAACACACGACCATTGTTGTTGAAGCTCAAAGATCATCATTCAACACAACAACAATAAATTGGAACAGAAGTTGTTGATGAGCAAGACAACATTGCAAATCAGTTAAGTCATCAACCAACTTCATCATCTGAGCTATATTGAAGATCCGAAGCAAGGAGTTATTGCTCAAAGCTTGCTCAACAAAGAAGATGAAGAAGATCTACAAGATGTCATCAAACTGTCAAATCAACATACATCTTTGTAGAATATAAAGATAGCAAGGAGATGTTGCTCATATCTTGCTAGAACACTTAGTGTTCATTTGTAATTAAACTTAGGAGTTATCTGCTTGTTAAGAAGCATCATTGTAATCTCCAGAACAACTAATTCTATGTGAATTAGGATTCCTCAAGTGATCAGTTTGATCGGAGACTTGAGATGACAATGGCTTGGCGTCGTTGTGGAAATCCTGGAATATGGTCAATGATATTCATATCTCAAAGAGGACCAGTTGTGGGTTAGACTCTTGTGAGACCACTGATGGAACTCATTGAAAATCCTGGAAGAATGGTCAGTAAACGTTATATTCGTTAAGTCGAATCCCTGAACGTTTAGCTGTGAAATCCTGATAGTAGATCTTGCGAGATTGGAACCTATTGGGTCAATGTTGGTTATATCCATTAACTTGGATCCCTGAATGGTTCATTGTGGGTTATTCACAACTGCGGTTGTGTAGGATGTTAGTCACTGGCTGTTGCCCTTGCATCTGTAATCGGTGTTGATTATAGTGGATTTAGTCCTTGTGTTCAAGGGAAAATCACCTTGGAAGGGTGGACTGGACTAGCTTGGGAATGGCTCAAGTGAACCAGGATATATCGTGTGTTCTTTACTCTTGTTTATGGTTTGTTTGATTGTTTATGTTTCAGTATCATTTATCAGAACCTTACATAGCAAGTCAGAACCTTGCAACAAAACTCTGATGAGCTTCCGCATTGCAAGTCTGATTCAAGCATTTCCAATTCAAATTCGCCTTATCGCTTAAGCTTCATGCATAGCATGATCTGAATGACGCTTCGCAAGTCAGAGTCTCTCAAGCAACTCTGATAAGTCTCTTGCACGTTAATGATAAGAGGAGAAAATTTGGTAAAAGTTAAAACACAATTCAAACCCCCATTTCTTGTGTCTTTCTCACACCTTCACTTTTCAGTTAAAAATTGTGGATACAGATCACCAGTGGGCTGATATTCTCACAAAAACCCTTACTGAAGATAGATTCGTATTCATTCGGAAAACCTATTTATTAAACCTTGTCTAGAATGAGAAGATGATATTTTCATGGGTCAAGTTACCAGAACTTCTGATATAAGATTTGATGTTGAGCAAAGTGTTTTATTTATTATTCTATTATGACTTTCTGATTAATGATACTTCTACAAGTTAGAATATGTTCTGATCATAAACTAGTCCAGTCAGATACCTCTTGGTATTCTTGACTTTAGGAATATCAAACGTGCTCTCTCGAAAACAAACGGTTATGATTATTTGTGAAGAGACACCTCGAGCGTTGTGATTTCGTGAGACCGGGTTTCAAGTAATTACTCTTTAATATTCCTATAATCATGTTTAAAGCATTGGATTTGATAATTTACTTGAAAATAGTTTAAATCTTTACGTCTTCCTCCCTTATTATGCATTCATAAAGTTGTGTGTAACACAAAGATTTCTTGAAACTAAACACTTCTCTTTCCAACCTTTATTCTTTGTCAGATTCTGCCCTCCCACTTTCAAGTATACATTTATTCGTATTTATTGACTGATGTCAAAACTTGAATAACGTATACCTGATATGTGATCTTTTGGAGGCTGATACACTCCTTTATCATTCTTTGTTCTTGTTTGTATCTCTTGTATTGGAAATGATGAATTTTTCATTTCAATTCATCTAATCTTTATTGTTATTTATTGCTATCACTTTTTGTTCTCTTTATATACCACACTTCTCCTTAGAACTATTCATTTGTTCCTAAACTTGCTTTTCATTCCTATCTTTTCTTTCTCATTCACTATGTCTTATAAAACCATTAAGGGAGAAATCTCTGACTTAGATCTCTTGAAAGAATACTCTATAGATTTCAAGGCTCTAGTTGACAATGGTCTTTCCAATATTCTCTCAGATATCATCTACCAGAACTGGGATAAATACCTTGAAATACTCAATGGAATTATCTATCTAGTACTTGTAAAGGAATTCTGGGCCAATGCTCGAGTCCTTGCATATGAGTCTGATACTTGTTACATACTGTCTACTGTATCTAGTTTTCCCAATATAATTAACTCCACAATCATATCTCAAGCTATTGAATGTAAAGAAGATGGTGAATGTGTTGAATATTATAGAGGAAACAACTGGTTTGCTAAACACATTCGCATCATCTATCTTCATGAAGGACCTGCTGACAGTCCCTCTTCTCTCACCTCTGAGGAAAAAGTATGGTACCAAATTATGGGAACAAATCTTAGACCCAAAGAAAAGGGAAAAGGAAGGCTCTCTGCATTGGATAGGCTTTTCATTTTCTTAATCTCCAAGTTTAAGATCAATCTGCCCCATTCCATGTTCAAATTTTTGAAAGAAGAAATACTTTCATCGAGAAAGGAGTTATCGTTTCAGATTCCCTACAGTAGAGTTATTTCTTGCATTCTTGATCTTCAAGGAGTGTTGATTACTTAAACCAAATCGGAATGACTGAGAAACTTGTTATTGATTGGTGTTCTCCCATGAACTATTTTGAAACCATCATCAAGGATTTCTGATAGCTGGTTGGCAGGTGTTTCTGTTGGTCTCTCAGTTGCTTGGTCTCTCTTTTCATCGTTGTTGTTTTTGTTTGTTGTCCTTGTTTTTGTTTGTTGTCTTGTTTAATGTCCTGCTCCTGTACCGCGCCTCTGGCGTTTTGTTTTAATCAATGAAAATTATCCTTATTGCATCTATCTTATCTTATTGCATTTCTTTATGATTGCCATAAAAGGGGGAGAAGTACTGAATTTAACGTATCTAAATTCTCTTAAATGTAAATGCTTACGTTAACCATTGATTACCCCTTTTGATTATGACAAAAAGGGGGAGTATTTAAATGGAAAGTTATTTTGATAAATATCTTGTCTCTGAATCATAGCTCTAATATTCTAACACTTTAATTGTAAAATTTTCTTAGAATGCTTTTCAGGAACAATATTTATATTGGCAAAATGACTCTGATACCAATCAGGCTCTGATTTAACTAATCAAGCTCTGTTATCAGAATGCATTACCATTATAATCAAGCTCTGATATTTTGGATCTGACTAGATCCTTGCAATCAGGCTCTGGTATCCTAAATCTGATAAGATTTTTTTAAGTCTTAGATCCAAGGGGTCTTGATAAAGGGAGGTTTACTTTGAACTTATCTGAGTTAATTCTTATTAATTATCTTCGTACAAAATTGTGATATCAAAATACATTATTTTGTCATTATCAAAAAGGGGGAGATTGTTAGAACAAGATTTGGTTCTGCAAGATATCTCTAAGTTTTGATAATAACAAAGTTGTATTTGTGTGAGGACAATTTTGGTACTCTAATGTTTGTTTTCTAAAGTATTGACAAACAGATTCTAACTCTGATAAAGATAGCTCTGACTCTGATAGATATCATGTGGAACGTTGCTCTCAATTGATCAAAAGTCGCTTCTGCGTCAAAGAAGCAAGCTTGCTTCTGATCTGCGTCAGAAAGATTCTAAGAAGACAATATGTTGCTGCTGCAATGTTCTCTTGGATTCTGGTTCCGAATATAACTCTGATATTTATCTTCTGAAGACTAAGTGCTAAAGACTCTGAAGACAAGGTTCTGATGAACAACGTTCTAAAGACTCTGAAGACTTAATTTTCTGAAGACTAAGTGCTGAAGACTCTGAAGATAAGGTTCTATTGAACAACGTTCTGAAGACTTAAGTTTATGATAACCAAGGGTTCTGAAGAAGGAGTGTTGAAGACTTTGAAGACAAGGTTCTGCTGAACAAGTTCTGAAGACTCTGAAAACTCAAGACTCTAAAGACCCAGTGATAAATTATTCTGATCATGCTTCAACCATATCTATTCAGAAGCCTCTGATGAATAGAAGAAGATGAAACGCTTGCAAGGGAAAATAGTATATAGTGCAGATCAAACACGTTCTTTTCCACTACCTTGATTTGGTGGTACAAAGAACAACTTCAGTGTACGATTTTCATCCCAGCATAATGACATTATTTCAAGTCGCCATCAATTTTACTGATATTCCTGATCTGCCCTTCAATGGATCTTTTTCTGGCTATATAAGGACTTGATCACTTGTAGAAGAAAAAGTGAAGAGATTGATACATACTGAGACACTGATTCATATGAGAAAGAAACACAGAAATACAAATAAGTGAAATCCATGAGTGAACAGTAAAGCACTACAATACAAAGAAGAAATAATGCTCATACTATATAGATTTTCTCTAAGTTTATTTGAGCTAGAAATTTTGTTTATATCAGCTTGTGTAGAAGCATTTCATTGTAAACATCATATTTGATCAAATAGTTGTTTGTATTCCTTAAGGGACTAGTTGGGTCAGAATCCTTAAGAAGAGACGATTAGTCTGTGTATGTTAGTCACCAGCAGTTGCTAGTGCAGTTGTAATCAGTTTGGTTATAGTGGATTAAGTCCTTGTATATAAGGCAAAATCACCTTGGCGAGTGGAATGGATTAACTTGATAGTTTTCAAGTGAACCAGGATATATCGTGTGTCTTTCTCTTTTGCTAGTTTATTTGTGATCTTTGTTTGAGTTTCACAAAAAGTTCTCATTTTGAAAACTCAATTCAACCCCCCCCCCCCCCCTTTCTTGTGTTTTCTCACACCTTCAGATTGTCCCCTCGGTTTTGTTAAAAACCAAGGTAATATGTGGTTTGTAATTAAAAAAATCATGGCGCATTGGAATCATATCACGAGAATAGCAGTGATCATCCATATTAAAAAGTGTAACGTATCTTTTGAATTTTCAAGGAGGCGTTTGAGCTTCTCTGAATGTTTCACTTCCTATTCTCCACTTTATTTCAACACTATTCCTAGTTTCAACGTCTTATTACCAACTCTTTGTGTCTTCAAACCTGGTTTCAAAGTTCTTTATTTTCTTAAAAAATATCTTCAACAACCTTAGATGAAAATCTTTTGTTCGTTATCAATGAAAAGTTTTTAGATTTCGATGATTTGAAAGACAAAGGTTTTAATATAAGGAAAACTATTCGCAAGCAAAAGTTGAATGATTACTCTGACATTCTTCATGGACCCATCTACATTAATCTCATTAAAGAGTTCTGGTTAAATGCCTTCGTTGGGCCATCAGGTCATGATGATGAGTCAATCTAGTCCTATGTCAATGGCTCTCTTATCACAATTACTCAATCACTTATTGCTCAGACAATAAACTGTGAAGAGGAAGGTTGTTGCGTTGAACATTATAAATTCAACAATACCTACTCAGATCACCTTTGCCTAATTTATGCCAACTAAGATAATCTCAGCAATTCTGCTACTCTACGACCAATTGGAAAAGTTTTGTATCAACTTATAGTGTCAAATCTCCGTCTAAGAGAGAAACAACTGGAAATGCTTACTTGGGATGACAAACATCTCTTGTTATTCCTTACTGGTGACAGTTCATCATTATATATAATCAGTCGAAGAATTGGGGAAAAACAAGCAAAAGAGAAGGTAAAATGATGAATAAAGACACAAGAATGAGTGAAAAATAGCCAAGTATGGAGGAATGAGACTTAATGAGAATTCTGGTGAAAAAGGATGAAAAAACACACAACTATTGGAATAATCACGGGCAACATTGTGTGTTATCGCGTGCGCGATAGAGAAGCAAATGGTTCATCGTGCGCACGATGCTTCCATAATGCGCGCGATTATGGATTTTTCTGGGCTTTTTCTGACGCGTTCTGACCCGTTCTGACAGCTTTAAAAGGGGATTTTCAGCACTTTTACCAGGGTTACAAAATTTGGAACTGGGAGCACGATTTTACAACATCAGAGGGTGATTTTGAGAGCATTGGAAGCCATTGAAGGCTAATCATTCAAGGGAATTCACATGTTATTCATCTTTATTCAATTGGTATTGTAATTTTCACTACGTGTAGCTAAATTCCCCTAGGTTAGGTTGTGTTGTGATGAACTTTATTCAATCTTGTTGGCATTATATGGCGGTTTGACTTTGTATGAATCCTTTGAATTATAATTTTATTCAGTTGTTTCTTATGCTTAATGCTTACTATTTGAGATACTCTGTTAATCTGTTGTTAGATACATAGGGATTCCTGACCTGTAGCCTATGTATTGGACCCAGGGCAACGGTTCTACTTAAGCCGGTTGAATAGGGATAGGAGACCTCGAGAGTGGCACAAGGAATTAACAGTATGTACATTGTCTAACACTGCTTACGTTGGCGGACTAGGGATAGAAAGTTTTGAGTAGTCGCTACTGAGTTATTTCGTGGGGGACTAGCTATAACAGTTTTGTTAATTCACCGTAAAATTATAAGGATAAGATCAATTCATACAGGGACATCAACAAGAGGGGATAAAGGGATTCTAAAACACAACTTGATTGCTTTCGTGACCTAGTTTTCTCGTTTAATTTCTTTTTGCACTAAAACTTGCAAAAACCCCTTTTTTACTGTTTTTATTTAATATTACACAAATCATTGTTCTGTTCAAACACATTCCTTGTGAGTTCGATCTTTTTATTACTGCGACATTATCGGTACACTTGCCGAGAAGTCATCATTTACCAAGAACATTAGAGTTAATCTTCCTCTTACCATTTCTAACTTCTTAAAGGAAATAATAATCATCTCTAGGGAGGAAATGACTTTCCTCATACCATATGGAAGAGTTCTTTCTGAACTTTTCTCTCAATTAGAGATAATAAATAGTGATACTATTGAAGTTGAGTGGAGTCATAAATTTAAATATTTGGAATAGTTATTTGTTGTCCTGTTTTTAATTAATGAAATATTTTCTTTCATATTATTGCCTATTCGTTTTAATTGATAACAAATTTGTTGAGAATTACTAATTAACAAGAAAAAAATAAAAACAAAAATTAACTAAAAAGAAAGAAAGATTAGAAGACGCCAAGTGATAAATCATTAAAAAAAAACCTTAAATGCAATTATAGAGATTCAAAGTGTGTTCCCATATAGCTATATTCTCTCGGTTTTCAAAAACACCGAGGTAATAGGTTTATTATTTTTTTATGGAGAAAATTTGGTGCTCACTTATAGCTATATTATCTCGATTTTATAAAAAGTTTTTTTTTTTAAAATCAAACATGTCGCTTCCAGAATTTATACACTCGATTTTTGATATGTTCAAGATAAAAATTTCGTCATAAAAAGTGTCATTTGTCATAGTGACAAAACCACATTGAAACTTGAAAAAAACCGTTACCTTAAGATACATTAACGAATTTTAGGCCGTTGAAAACTGTGACATTGTCTTAGTTTTTCATAATGGTTTATGTTAGGGGTGTTCGCGGTGCGGTTTGGGCGGTTTTGACGCTAAAAATCATCCGAACCGCAAGAGAAAAAAGCATGCGGTTTGGTTTGGTTCGGTTGGCTTTTAAAAAAAATCCGAACCAAACCAAACCAAGCCAATGCGGTTTGAATTGGTTCGGTTGGTTCGGTTTTTTACAAGATTTTTATTGAGTGATATTTACATATATAGAGAACAACATAACTTTGTGTTTAGTCATTCACACATTGTCAAATAACAACAAAACTCGTCATATTTAGACAAAAAGTTCTCATTCAATATACAAAAATCAATTTACACAAAAGTGAAAAAAATAGTAGCATAAAACAATATAAAAAAATATTATAATAAAACAAAAAATAGAGGAGAAGGGAGATTAGAGAAGATGAAAAAGAAAGAACATAAGAGATGTGAGATTATAGAAGAAATATGCGATAAAAATATAATTAGAAGAGAAAATAGTAACATAAAAATGAGAAGATGAAAAAGAAAAAACATGTGATATGAGAGATTAGTATAGAAGAGATGAGACGTACATGACAAAGAAGATGAGAAGAATGCGCGATACTATTAGGAGAGATTTGAGAAGATTAAAACTGAAAAGTTAAGTGTGAGTAAGAGAAAATATTTCGTAATTGTAAGGTTAAGGCATAATGGGTTTAAGTTTTGGGTTAGATGTGGGATAAGTGACGTTTGGGTTGTAACATAATGCGGTTTGGTTTGGTTTAGTTCGGTTTGCAAAATACAAACCGCAAACCAAACCGAACCGTGCGGTTTTGTTAAAAGATGGCCCGAACAAATCCGAACCAAATGCGGTTTTTTGCGGTTTCGATTTGGTTTGGTTTGGTTTGCGGTTTTCTATTGGGTTGGTTCGGTTTTGAACACCCCTAGTTTATGTACCAAACGGTAACGCTTGTAGTTAACCATTGTTTTAGGAATCTTTATTTTCAAAGTATCCAACTGCCACAATTTCCATCCATTCTCAACTTAAACCCGCTATAATTGGCATCTTTTAAGAAACAATTTGCTAGGACCAATAACAATCTGTTGTTACTATTACTTATTTTAAAATCATACTGATAAACTCATATCTCTATATAACCACTTCAGTGGCTACATTAACAATTTAAAAGCCCACAATAATATTTTTTCATTGTTGCAACAAATAAAGTTTTTTTTTTTAATATATAATATATATAAAATGCGGTGTAAATCAATTTATTTTAAGTAAATAATTATTCTTAGACTTAAAAAATAATTTTAATATAATATTATTTATATAAATTTTAATATAATCTTAAATTAAATAATTATATAATAAAAGAACATTTTCTCTTCAATACTTACTCTTTTTACTCTTTTATGAAATGGAATACATATGGGTTTCTTACTTTAGAAATGACCCAAGTAGTAGAACTCACATGTATATCACTCAATAAAGAAATGAGTGTTGGAGAGAGTGTTGAAAACAATGTTGTTAGCATTCCTTATATACAAAATCATGAGTGTTGTCGAAAACACTTTGTATGTTCGGCTAAAACAATCAATTTTTTCACATATCAAGGGTGCTATCGGATACGCTTTGTACGCCCGGTTAAAGAGATCACTTTCCCATATAAAGTCAAGTGTGTTGTCGGAGACATTTTGTACATCTGGCTAAAGCAACCACTTCCCCACATAAAGTCAGGGATGTTGTCGGAGACGTTTTGTACGTCCGGTTAAAGCATTCAATTCCTCATAGAAAGGCACGGGTGTTGCCGAAAAGGCTTTGTATGTCCGACTAAAGCAGTCATTTCCCCACATAAAGTCAGGAGTGTTGTTGGATACGCTTTGTACGTCCGGATAAAGCAATCACTTTCTTACAAAAAGTCAAGGGTGTTGTCAGAGACGCTTTGTACTTCTGGCTAAATTAATCACTTCTCCCATATAAAGTCAGAGGTGCTGTCGAAGATACTTTACACGTTTAACTAAAACAATAAATTTTTCATAAACAATCACGATCCAACCCTATCTACCAACTAACCACTCCAGATATTGTGGTAGGTTGACTATTCGTCTACCATTAATTGGATTTGAAAAAGGTTTCAAATTCTCAACAAAAAGGTTTCAAATTCAACAAAAATGAATGGTATTTTAGATTATTTAAGTGTTATTGAGGGTAAGAGTATAGTTGTGAGGATATTAAGTTAAATTTTTATAAAAAAATTAAAAAAAAAACAAACAAACATTCGTTGAAGGAGGTTATTGAAAAACTCCGTTGGGCTTGATGTATTTAAACAATTATTTCTATCTTTAAATTTTCAAACACCCCATTTAAACTTAGTGCATGTTAAGATTTTCAATGAGCTTCAAGTTTCAACAATCACACTGTCACCCCAAAAGCACTTCTAAAAGTAGCGTTTCAACAAAACTACTTTGGACCAATGACCGACAGCATTAGCATATTCCTAAAATACAATTCCATAAATCAAGATCTGAATTTTCCAAGAGGGCCATCCTATACTATTACAAAAATTATTAAACAAAAACAACCAAAGCAAAGAACTTAGTAATGATGATTAATGATACCCACATCATCAAATTTATTTAAACAAATGAGAAAAGAAAAAGAATTTATAGCAAAGCTTGGTTGGAAAACCACGCTATGTTAGGCTTTTTTCTATGCCTTAAGGTCCTACCATCACACCTCATAACCACTTTTTCTCATGTGAATGGTCCATAGCCTAAAAGATGTCACACCTCACTCAACCGTCCCATAACAACTGGAAAAACTTGTACCACTACACTTCTGCAGTTTCTAACAGAATATCTATTCAAAGTTTCAAACTATTCTCTATTGTCAGCATATTCTAACATTCACACTACACCTCTCAAAAAATGTGTTTGAATCCGTATATGTATTAGACAATATTTATAATTATATTTAATCCATTCATCTTTTATATTATTACTATTATCACCGTCTCACAAAATTTAAAATTTAATATTATTAATAAAATTTTATAAAATGTTTAATAATTTTATTTATTTTATTAGGTTTAAGTTGTATCATCTCCAAAAATGTATCTGGTCGGTGGAGACTGGCATAAAGCTGACAATTGTGGACCCGTAATATTGCTTTGCCATTCCTGGTGGAACCCATTGTCAACATTCATAGTCTACTTTTACTCTGTTATTTTATAAATTATGTTTAAGGTAAGAGTCTTTATACAACTCACTCCCATTTTGACTTTACAAATAGGAATATGTTTTTTTATTGATGGGCACAAGTTAAAGAATGCATAAATAATAATTAATTATTTTAATTGGAATTTTAATATATATTATTTAATGTTTTATCTCTCTATTTTAAAATTTAATTTCTAAATTTTTTATTTTAACTTTTTAGAATTTTAGTCTTCTAGTATCATTTTTTGTGTCGTGATTAGGGCCGACAATTAACTAAACCAACTCGAAAATAGTTCGAAATTCGATTCGAAAATTAAATTGTTGAACTAGGTTCATGAACCAAATGAGCTGAATATGAGCTAAAAACTAAATTCGTTAACTAAATGATCTGAACTTGAACTATATATAGTTCGACTCGTTAGGTTCATGAGTCAATTCGATTAAAGATTTGTTCTAAATTTTAGTCTCATATTTTCTTTTAATCTAACGATTTTAATTGATAATTTATATTCTGAAGTGAGTAAAATATTTCTACGAATAATTATACAAATAAAATTAACATCG
Organism: Lathyrus tuberosus; assembly: GCA_022829125.1. Lineage (NCBI taxonomy): Eukaryota > Viridiplantae > Streptophyta > Magnoliopsida > Fabales > Fabaceae > Lathyrus > Lathyrus tuberosus. The sequence goes on from JALAZF010000311.1 coordinate 6,802,121, forward strand.
TATAAATTCCAATCTTATAACTTTTATTTTATTTCTATATTTTTTATTTAAAAAATATTAATTAAAAATGTCAAATATATATATAAAAAATAGACTTTAAAAAATTATTTTTAAGTCTGTGAAATAAGCGAGTTGAACCTAACAAGATAAACCTAACGAGTTGAATCGAGATATTCGTGAACTTCTAACAAGTCGAGTGTGATCTGAAAAAAAAGTTCGTGATGAACTCGAACTCGAACTCGAACTCGGCCAATTCTTAACGAGTCGAGTTTGAGCTAAAAAAAAGTTCGTGATGAACTCGAACTCGAACTCAAATCCGGCTAATTCTTAACGAGTCGAACTGAGCTAAGGCGAGTTCGACTCGACTTATTTTCAGCCCTAGTCGTGATAATTCAATTAATAAATAATAAACAATTAATAAAATAATAGATGATAGGTGAGATAATTGAAATTCTATTCATTGTAATAAACATTTTTAAAATTACAAAAAAATCTATTTTTATCATCTATTATCGGTTCTTTGAATTGAATACTAACTTAAAAAGAAGTAAATATCTCAACTAAAAAAATCCCCAAAACCACCATTTTCATTTTTTTCGATTTAAGAATAAATCATCGTCATTAATCAGAATTTAAAACCTAATACATTCATCATCATAATTAGTAGGATTTGAAAATTAAATTAATAAGATTTATTCTAATTTGTTTTTATTTTATTTTTGTCTTTTCTTCTCCAATACAGAATTACAAACTAAAAAAAAAAAAAAAAAACTTTTCTAAAGTTCCTAGATGTGTTTTTTTCCAACAAACCCATGAATATTTTTCATCCATTTTTGTCGATCTCCTTTCAAAACCTTCCCTCCATTATAGTTCTGTTGAATCAAATCTAATCTTTGTATTTGTCTTTTTCAAATTTTTCTTTTCCATTCGTATTGATTTATTTTTGTTTTATAACTAGTAATGCTGAATCAATTTGTTTATTTTGTGTAACAAAAAAATATTAATTTTCTGCCAGTGCATGTACAATTAAAGAAAAGATCAAAGAGTTGATTTTATTTATTGGAGATGATTGTCGATTAGGAGTGGATATGAGTTGGATAAACTCAATAAACTCGACCAGTCCAAATTGACCCTAAAATATTGGTCTAAGCTTCATTTCAATTAGTCGGCTATCTCATACTATATCAAGTCAGGTTCTGTTTCTCTGAACGAGGTGCTGGTGAAGGAGGAAATGCACTTCTGATTTCAAGGGCATGGCTATGAGGAAGGGTTCATCCATGGTGAGGTGTCCCTATCTAAGTGAGGAATAGGCGAATTGATACTCGTTCTATCTTGAGTGCAATAATTTTAAGAAAAAGGGGGAAGATTTTTTGTGAGAGTGGAATCTTCAGGTTATTTTAACACACGTGATTACGTTTTGCAAATAGCATGGATAATATAAGCAAGCTAAATATGTTCTACAACCTTGAAGATGCTCAAGGTATTCTGCCTGCAGTGAATACTGAGGTTGCTACTTTTGGGCCTGCTCTTCCGGCTACCACTATTACAAGTCCGGTCCCTTCTCCTGTCCTAGGCGTGGAAATATCTGCTCCTGCTCATAAGGTGGATCAACAATACCCCCGGACTGAAGGTTGTTGCAGCCACTTTATCTGTGGAAGAATCAACTCCGCCTCTGGTTTCGACCAAGATGGTACGAGGTGAGGAACAACAATCCCCCCAGACCGAAGGTTCTCCAAAATAGGTTCGGGTTGCTGAGGACAATTCTTCTTGGGAGATAACTCCCTTCATAAAGATATAATACATATTTTCTTCCCAACTTTCGCGCACTCCTGACGAGGCTGGTAATATTGTTTCGACGTCACACTTATCTTTCATTCAGAATCTTCCCGAGGGGCATAAGATAAAAATGGCTTATGAGATCGCTCACAACATGTTCGAAGTTGCTTCTTTTTTTTCTCTTGTCTCTGCTGGACGGGGTGATGTCTTGGCCCCAGGTAGTCCCTTCAAAGAGAGTGATGCTTAGAAAAAGAAAGTTGAAGCCATGGAGCTGAAGTACACTAATCTTCAGGAGGAGCTAGTTGCGTTGTAGGAAGAAGTGAATGTTACTAACTCTTTGAAGGAGGCAATGAAAGTACATGGCTCTATTTCTACTATGGAGGCTCGATTGAATGATTTGGAGGGCTCTCTTAATGATGAAGAGAAGCAATATAAGTTTATTTCTGATTTCGCTGAGGAAAAGGCTCGCCAGGTAGAAAAGTACCAGAAAGATGTTGCGGCTTTGAAAGCTTTTTAGGATGAGGTGGCCGATCTGAGGCGGGCGCTTCATGATTCTCTTCACCAAAATATGCGGGACGTGTGAGCAGTTCGAGAACGAGTGGCGGGACATGAGAGGAAGTTCTCCCCTGGTGCTATAATTTCTACTGAGGCATTGGATCCTCTTAAGTTTTCTCCCGAGGTGACTCATGGAGATGGTCCTGATACCTCTCCTTAATTTTTCTATTCAGTTTGTATTATATATTTATTGCAACGTTTCTTAGGCTTTTGTGCCTTGGGTGTAATAATTTTTATATCTAATGAAATATTTTACCTTGATGTTTCAAGCAGTGTTAGCTTTAGAGCTTTATGTCAGACTTTTTTATTACTATTGTTGTTCATGAAATATTGTAATGACAAGACTTGTTCTTTTACCCTGCGGAGTTTAGTTTACTTATAGTTTAGGTCGACTCATCGGCATACGTTAGCTATGGCGGGGTGTCTGATTTGGGCGTGAAAGCCTCTACTGCTTGCTTCATGGAAGAAATATCGTATTTGATTGTAATGGAGTAACGGATATGTCCTATGATGTTTTCTGATTTTTGCAATTTAGTGCATTTGAATGATGTCTGTTACCAATTTTGGTTTCCATATTTGTTTGTTATCTTTTGCATTTATTGTAGTTTGTTATCTTTTGCATTTATTGTAGTAGCGTATTGATTTGTATGCCATATTTGGCTAATTGCTTGCATTCTTCAGGACGAAGCTCGGGATCGGTGAAGTCGAGGTCATGCACTCGTACTTTGAACTGAGCTCTGTGTCATATAGGACCATTCCCCGACCAAGGGTAGAATCCCCGTCCCTTCCCCCAAGGCTTGGATCGGATCAAGGTGTGCGTATATGGGCTCCACCACCTATGCCAAAGGATTGACTATATCTGTGGGGTGCGCCAACTACGTAGAATAACATTAAAAAAGTTTTGGATGTGAGGTGTGCGTTTGAGTCATATTAGAATCATAAAATTGCGTTAAGTCTATATCAGATACGCAGTTGGACATAAAGGGTGTTTAATTCGTATTAGAATCTCATAGATGTGTTAAGTATGTATCAGATACACATTTATGTGGGTGGTGCGTTTTATGCCATATCAAAATCACATAGGTGCGTTAAGTCTGTATGAGATACGTTGAAACCATGTCAAAACTGCATAAATGAGTTAAATTTGTATCGAAAACATATTCATGCATTTTATCTTATTCTCCTGTTTCGGGCATTATACCATATATATATATATATATATATATATATATATATATATATATATATATATATTCATATAAATAATGAAATAAATTAGTTACAAATAAATAATGAAGTACCGAGGTGAATAACCTTTGTCACCGGTCTCAGTGTAGTTGGACTGTGTATGGAGTTTTTGAACGAAGTCTTTCCTAGAATGTCGGGTTGAACGCCCTTATCGCTTCGAAGCATATCCCTTGATCGAAAAATGTTTGAGGTGCTTTGTCTTGCCTTTGTATGCTGATGCATATTTAGGAAATTGGTTGCTTCGGGAAGTGTCTGAGGCCGACCTTTGATTTTAGGCATGTTAAATTGCTTTGTCCGATGTTTTGGAGAGGTTCTTTTCGATCACTAGGATCGAGGTTCCTCAGCTTCATTCCTACCCCGAAGTGGATATCTACCTCAAGCAAGTTTGGGGTTTGTCTGTGATGACTTTGGCTTGCTGGTTGACCTTCCTTGGGTTCGGAATCATGGTTGCACGGAGTTGGCGTTCCTTGAAAAACTCCGTCTAGTATTTCCTTTGGAACGGAGATGCATGGTGGCAGTTGAATGTTGTTACCGAATAATATCCTTGCAAATGAGATTTGGGGTAACTTTCTTCAAACACTCTTTCTGGACCCCTGCTCTGTGATCCGGTTGATGGAAACCCTAGTGCATCACGTGGAAATACTAAGGCATCTCCATGATGCATCCTAGTGTGGGATCGACACCTGGTGTTAACTAGGAACTTGTAGCATTCGGATGCCATTGTATCTTCTAATGTGATGGAGTTAGAGTCTAGGTATTTATCCTTCTTTGAGCTATGGGCTCTCTTAAAAACAAAGGAGTCTCAATTGGCCCAAAGGTCCAAAGTTAAACGGGTGAAAGAAAGGGATGCAAATTCTGGATTCTTTCATGCTTCTATTAAAAGTAGGAGCAGAATAAACGTAGTTTTAGCTCTTAAAGTGGGAGATAATTGGGTTAAAGGAGTGACCTTTATTCAGCAAGAGATCTTTAAGTATTTTTTCGAGAAGTTTTTAGAGTCAAATTATGAATTCCCAAGACTTGATGGTGTGCCCTTTCATTCCTTATCTGAGGTAGATAATTTTTCCTTGAATAAGATATTAACCAAAGTCCTAGCCAATAGACTAGGAGAGGTGATGGATAAGCTTATTTCTCCATCTCAATCATCTTTTCTTAAGGGTAGAATGTTGGTTGATTGAGTGGTGGCACTTAATGAGTTAGTTGATTTGGATAAACGCTCTAGAAAAGCTTTCCTTATATTTAAATTCGATTTTGAAAAGCATGTAATTCAGTTAGTTAGCTTTAATAATAAATGGAGATCTTGGATCAAAGCATGTGTTTTCTCTAGTAATTAGGTTGTGTTGTTTAATGGCTCTCTAATATAAGAGATTAAGATTCAAAGAGGTTTAAAGTAAGGGGATCCCTTAACACCCTTTCTCTTCCTCCTGGTGGATGAAAGTCTTAATGGGCTGATAAGGAAGTCTTTGGATTTGAGAATTTTGTCTGGTTTTAAAGTTGGTTCCTCTAGTTTTGAGATATCTCACCTCCAGTATGCTGATGATACCGTAATCTTGACTAAGCCTTTGGTCAAGAATTTATGGACCATTAAAGCTATTCTTAGTGGCCTTGAGCTAGCTTCAGGTCTTGGAGTTAATTTTCATAAGAGTTGTCTGATTGGGATAGATGTTGATTATTCCTTCTTAGAGGTATCTGAGGATTTTCTACATTGTATGGTTAAATCTATCCCTTGTAGGTATATGGGGTTGCCCGTGGGTGCAAATCCTTGCCTAAAATCCATTTGGGATCCACTTGCTAATATGATCATATCTTTCATTAAGATGCCAGTGAAATTATGAAAGACCTTAATGAGGATTCAGAGAAGGTTTCTTTGGGGTGGTGTGAAACAAGAATCTAAGATTGCTTGGGTGAAGTGGTCAGATGTGTGTAGATCTAAAAAGAAAGGGGGTTTGGGGATCAGAGACCTTTGACTGGTTAATCTAGTCATTCTAGACAAATGAAAATGGTGCCTTATCTCTAGTGCTTCTGGTCTCTAGCGTGACATTTTGTATGCCCGTTATGGTGTGCTTACAGTTTCTTCCTTAAATGGAGGTAGTTTTTTAGGTTGTTGTCTACCTCTGCTTGGTGGAGACGTATGGCTCTTTTCAACCTCAAGAAGAATGATCCTCCAAATTGGTTTGAGAAAGGCTTGATTAAGAAGATTAGATTAGTCCTTCAGACTTCCTTCTGTCACAACCCTTGGATTTGGGATATTCTTCTTAAGATTATATTTCACAGACTCTTTTCTATTTCTTGTGTTAAGAATGGGTATGTGGGGGACATAGGTAGGTGGGTGGACGATAGTTTTACTTGGGGTCTTAGATGGATCCGTCCCTTTTTTGTCCATGAGGAACCTTTAGTTGTTGGCTTCTTCTTGGTTCGCCAAGATGTTCGGTTTAGTGAGGAGAGAGATACGTGGATTTTGAGGCACAATAGGGAGAGTATTTTTTCTGTCGCATTTGCGTATTATCTCCAATTGAGCTCTGACCCACCTTCTGTTACTTGAGCTCAGAAGAAATTACCAACCCTTCCTCGGATTTGGAATAGTTGGATCCCCTCCAAGGTGATAATTTTCTCTTAGAAAGTTGTGCAATATCGCTTCCCGTTCTTTAAGAGGAAAATCTTAGTTGACCGAGAGGCAATCTCTTGTATCCTTTGCAGTGATCAGCTTAAGTCTGTCTCCCATTTATTTGTTACTTGAAGTCTTACTTCTAGTGTTTTGTATACGACTTTTAATTGGATGTGCTTCCAGTTTGTTTTTCCTAGGGATCCTGGTCTCCTTTTTAAGCTCATTCGTTTCTAGGTGATAGGGATAAAGGTAGATGGGGTTTCTATGATCTGGCAAGTTTTGTTTGGATCATTTGTGAAGCGCGTAATGATAGGATTTTCACCGGTGTTACAACAAAGGTAAAAGAGGTGGTGGATAAGAGTATCTTTTTGTCTAGGATTTGGTTTTCTTGCAGGTTACTAGTCATATATTTCCTCTTCTCGAATTGGCTTTAGAACCTTATCTCGTGCTTAAACAAATAGTGGTTCCAGAGATCGACCCCTCTATCCTCAAGTGTGCAGTGGTTTGATTTTTTCTTGTTCTGTGTTGTTGGTGGAGTTGTAGTGTTGAGTTCTAGCTTGGTTGCTTTTGGGTGGAACAATGGTTGCAGATGGTTCTGGTGATTTTTTGGATTGCCTTTGATTGTAATACCCCATATTATTTAAATGCTCAATTGGATATTATATGAGATCAGATGAGTATCTATGTGCTCTATCTTTGGTAAATTGGACTAATGGAATCCTCTAAGTACTTTAAGTATTATTAATTGGGATCAATAGAGCAACTAATGAACTATGAAGAGATCAGTGAGTTTAATTCAAGAAAAGATTTTAAGGTAACTTTAATAACTGATCAATTGGTTGAGACGAAAAAATATCAATTGGAGATATTTTACCCTGTTGGATTATATTATATATATATATATATATATATATATATCTGTGTGTTAGAAAGGAAAAAGAAAGAAGAGAAAGGAGAAAGAGAAGAGAAGAAGAAAACCATGGGAGAAGAAGGAAAAGCTTGGGAAGAAGCTTGGATCATCATCATCTTCTTCAAACTCCTCTTCGATTATCAGGTGGGTTCTAATTAGACACTATAAGTTCTAGAAATATAAGTTTAGAACTTAGGTTAGATTTGAGAGAAAATGATTAAATGGTTAAATCAATAAAATCTAACGGATGATTTGATGAAATGCATGTCTAAATGTGTTATAACATGTTATTTTGGGTCATTGGGTGCAAGAATATCATATGGGTTGAAGGATTTGATCATTTTTAGGTCCCAAACACGTTTTGGGAGAATTCTGGTTCATCCAGATTCGCCAGGCGAGCTAGAGGCGAGTCAGCTTCGCCGGGCGAATTTGGCTGGGACAACAAAACTTTGTTTTCGTATTTTCGTCATAACTTTTGATCCGTAACTCGGATAGAGACACGGTCAGATGGGTTGGAAAGCTGTTTCAATGCTCTTTATGATAATGGAATAGAAACATATGTGTATGCCTTGGATTGATACGAAAATATGAAAAAGTAATGTATGTGTGAAAAGTGTGGTTTATGTTTCCACCAAAATGCATGAATCGGGAATCCGATTGTTATGGGACTTGAAGCCTTGGAAAGAGAATCCAATGTGCTGTTAAATGGTAAGTGAGACCATGATTTAACCAAGGATGCTTGGTAGGGGATAGTAGTGACTTGTTATGCTTTTATGTGTGTTTTATGGGTGATATTGTTATATGCCAATTATGTTATACCATGTCTATCTAATTGTTATTAAAAATGAATGTAAGAAAATATACATGTTAAAATGAATTAGGAAGAGTGAGAAAACTTTACCCTAAAACAAATGGCATAGTTAAGATTGTTATAATTCTAGGTTGTGAATATAATTATGATGGAAACTCTGGATGGCGACACTCGTGTATTCATTGACGAGTTCTGGCCTGGAGTAGATAACCTAGATGGCAAGGCTCGGGCACCTGATGTAGGAAGTTACATCCGTGACAATATTGGTCTAGGAGTGAGTGAAACACTAGTATGGAACATGTTGAACTTTTGTGATTATGAGAAAAGGCCATGTGGCCTCATGATTGTCGAATACTATCATGTTTGTTGTGTGTGATCACGTAATCGTAACCAGTTATCTTGAGTGCAGTTTCATGAGTCTCGAGCTCCTCTGAAATGGATGCACAATTACTTGGCAGGTTTGATTCCCGCGTGTAGTACGAATGGAACCTATGGGTAGAGACTTGTGGCAGTTTATGGCCCGCGTGAAGTGACAGTTCATAACGGTTAATGGCCCGTAGAACCCTAATCCAGTTCGTATGCCAAGTAACTACAAGGATCCATGACTCGTGTCGACTTCTAGACGTAGAAGAGAACGAGAAAAGGGGATGCCTTGGTATGGTTATCGATTAGTGATATTTTGAGTTGATGAACTCATGAACATGTTTCCATATAGTGTGAGATTGTGAGATTGTGAACTCAAAGTCATTTCCTTTCCCCTTGACTTGAGTTAGGATTTGGTTAGAACCCTATAAAGCCGAGAGAATCAATAAGATAGGGAACTCACTGAGATTTGATGTATCTCACCCCACTATTGTTGCTATATTACAGGTGTGGTTTGCAGGTTTGATTTACAAGTGGAGCTATGCTTGGATGTTTCAAGAGAAGCTTAGCTGTAGTTTTCCGCTGTGTATTTGTTGTATACAATTGAGGATATTGTATATTGATCTTAGTTTTTATTGTTTTGGCTAATTTCCATATCTTGTACCATAGATTGTATTTTTGTTTTAGAAATGGTCAAGTATGTGAATTACGCCATTAGGCACTTATGATGGTGTCAGTACCAAAAACAAAATGCTTGTATTGTATTATTCTAGATATATATTATACAGGGCATTACAGTTGGTATCAGAGCAGGTCGTGTCCTCGACCTAGCCTTGAAACATCATAGGTAAATCTATCCTGCCTCTTAAGTGTGTCTTGCCAGCATGACTCTTAATATCATACTATGTAGTGTTGGGCCTGATCAACCTAATACTATGTATGTGATAGGTAGAATCATGGTTGAGCGACCACGAGGACTTCGAAGTGTTGTCAGAACTTGTGCTGTGAGGGTAGGCTCAAGCCAAGAGTTAGTAGTGATAGTTTTGGTCAACTCAGTTGAGGTCTTAGTAGAGGTTGTGCTTTGGGTAGCAGGGAATTAAAGAGTAATGTGTGGTTTAAGTAATTCTTTGGAATGGATGGAGTCCGAAAGTTAAGGATGTCTATTGGACGATTGGTTAAGGTATCAAGAAATATGTAAAATCGCTAGTGGAGCTGGATTAACAACTAGTATGGATAAGAATTTCAAGTAATTTCATTCCATGAAAAAGAAAAGTTGTTTTGTGGAACGTGTGGCGTAAGGTCTGGAAGTGAGATAAATTTTGGTGCTTCAGTCTCTAAGGTCACTATGGTATCTTGAATGGACGAGAGTACTTTAAGGAGGGTGTTCGGAACAATATCTTCCGACTGGTTAAAAAGTTGAGAGTTAAAGAAGTTCGGCTTTTATAGGAACCTAAAGTAGTAGAGAAGTGTGAGAAGGAACACATGAATGTGTTTACGTGCTTCAAGTGAAACAAGTATGTGCCGGACGAAAAGTGGGTGATGAATTGAGTATATTCAGTGATGTAGAGAGATTAAGTTCGAGATATTACATCGGGATTTTCTGTATTCGATGAGAGACCAATATGGAATTTGAAAATGTTTTGGTTTGGAAAAGTTGGATTTTTGAGGCTGGGGAACCATGAAAAACGCAGCAGAAAATTCTGCTTCTGGTGCGATTCGCCAGGAGAATCAGGAATCGCCAGGCAAATGGGGTCTCGCCACTGGTTCTCCGGGCGAAGTGCTGGCGAAGAGGAATTCGTCAGGCGAATTACTTAGTCGCCAGGCGAAAGTGAAGAAACAGAACATGTGTAGCTACTGGAATTTTGGGTTTTCAGAAAAATCAGGTTTCGCCGCTGGTTCGCCAGGCGAAGGGCTGGCGAAGAGGTATTCGCCAGGCGAAATCCTTACTCGCCAGGCAGATCTGGCTGTTTTCCAATAATTGACTTTCCTTCAAAAATTCATATCTTTTGACTCGGGTGTCCGATTTAAGCGTTCTTTATATCGATATGAAGCTATGAAAGTGTTTTATGCTGTGGAAAGTGAAAATATTATTTATGAGGTGGATTTTATTCGATTATGTGGAATAAACGGTATTAACAGTATGTTATGAGAAAGTTACACTTTGGTATTAAGAACGAGCGTAGTAGTAACACCGTGGTCACAAGTGTACGTGATGGATTCTTAACCTTGAGGCGGATGATAAGGGACATAATTTGTTGAGTAGTGAGTATTGTGTTTTAAGAAGCAAGATTTCGGTAAAACAACAAGAAGTAAATCAGGAACTATTACGGACTAAGTGTAAATCATGGAACGGTTTACACAAGAGAAGTTTTGTAAATAGTTGTTGAGAGTTGTCGGTTGCGAATTTTCCATTAAGTAATTTGGTGTAAGTGGGATGTGTAATGAATAGTGAAGGGTAAGAAATCTCGGTTAATGTGCGAAGTGATGGAAAGGTTCTTCAAGAGGATGCATTGCCCCGATTTATTTTCAAGTATAGAGAAACTTCTATATTTGTGAATAATCGGAATATTCGGAATCTACCTTTTGTTGAACTAAGAACGTTGTTGTTTTAATTTCTCCAAGGAATTACAAGTGAGAGGACAAGGTGGTATGCTTGATATGAGATGTCCATCGCTTTTGTGGTATGGTTTTCTGGTTGTGTGTTGGGTTTTACTTATGGACGAATTAAGTATGAGTTGTGGCTAAAACCTTAAAATGTCGTTATCATCAATTTTCCGCTAATGTAGTTGTTTGAATAGAGAATGAACTATCCCACTGAAGTTGTGTGGTGTGACTGCGTTAGAATTTGGAATTTTGTCTTGTCACTTGGTGGGAGTATGTCGTCTGAATGTTTTGACTTTGTCGGTTTTATCTTGAGTGGATCATGGTTAGTGAATGTTACACAAGTTAAGGAACCACAAGTTGAGAACGAAATTTCAAGTTAGAACAAATCGGATTGGTGGTTTGAGTGGTGATGACTTTTGAGTTATAAGGATTGGTTTTTCGGCTTCTACGGTAGTGTTAACCGATTAACGCTATGTGGTTAACCGATTGACACGTGCAAGGATGGTATTTAGCGCTGAACTTGAGGAGTTAACCGATTAACCTCAGATGGGTAATCGATTAACGTGTGGGTAAACTATGGAATCTCTTAAGAACTGCCATCTGTGTTTTGTTACCTTATGTTGCTCCGAGTGGAGAGTGTTGTGTGAATGGAAAACAGGACTATAAGTAAATGAAAGACTGAATTGCGTTTTGAAATCGAAACTTCTGAAAGGTGTTGCGTAATTGGTCATTTGTTTAAATGACGAGAGGGTTGACTTTTGGGGATGTAATGTTGTGGATTTTGTTAAGTGTGAGAAAGTCTTAAGTGTACTGTTATCATTACTGTTGAGAGACTTAAGGACGAAGTAGAGGATACTCACGAAGTATTGATCTTGTGAAGATCGTTTCGGTAATTTAATTATGGTGTTAGTAAGGTAAGAGCGGTTGGTCAGAGTTAGTAATTGCTGCCTTCCGCGAGTTCATGGTATTGGATTTAGACCCCGTGAGAGTGGTACCAGATGTGTACAGTTGTACTTACCCAGAGGATGAAATTTGAAGTTTAGCTTTCCAAGTACGAGTAAGAATTGGACGTTCTGAAGTTAAGCATGTAACTTGGAATCGTTTATGAAATGGAACGAATGAGAAGAGTTAATTCAACTATGAAGTGTGGTATGGACTTCGAAAGTGTGTGTGTGTATGAGGAGTGTTGTACGTGAATTGGTGAGTAATATAGAGACTCACGTTTGTGCTTTGAGTGGTTAAATTTTTTATAAGTGGCGATTCGCGTATGAATGAAGTTTTGTAATGGTGTTACATAGGATTAGTTGAGATCTCGAATCAGCAAGGAACCTTGAGTAAGTCAGAAAACCGTATATGGAATGTGGTAACTAGAAACAGAAATTGTTAAACTACTTTTGAATGAATTTGGAGCAGTGTAACTCCTGTGCCTCTATCGCCTGAAGAGTATTGGATTGATGATAAGATATGATGTGTTGGCGAGGAAATTGTTCTATGATATGATGACAATAAGTTTCTTGTACCGCTGGTTAGTAAGGACCCCAGTAGATAAATGTGTTTCTCCGCGGACTGTTAGCTAATTAGTAGTGTTTAAGAATTCGTGGTGTTCCACTGTTTGGTTCTGGATTACGCAGTGGAAGGTGACGGATAAAAGAGTTAAGCCAGAATAATAAGGATTAGAAGGATTGTTACTTGTAAGTATGGAAATAAGGAGATCTTGTTTTAAGTGTGTTACCTTTGGTGTGGCACGAAAGAAAGGAAATATCAGATTGAATGAGTATAGTGTACAGCATCAGGCTAGATGGAATTGGTAATTGAGTCGTTTGACAATTTATGAAGTGGGTTTGAACGTTAAAGGAATTATGGTTTTGTGTTGTGACTCAGTGGGAGGGTATAGAATGGTGTATTTCTTCCGAAGGCAAGATATGACCAAGTGTTTTAGTAAGAACCATCAAACGAATTAAGGAGAAGTAAAGTTGGAAGTTAACCCAATATTGGAACAAGAGTATAACTATGGACACGAAGTTTGGTAATTCGTGAAAATAAGGATTTTGAATTATGAAGTCAAGTTGGAATCGGATTATGTCAGAAATTTTAACGGAAGTAAAGTTGAGTGCGGAACTAAGACAATGATGCAAGTTGTGGTTATTGTCGAATAGAGGAAATTCGGGGGCGAATTTCAATTTAAGGGGGGAGAGTGTAATACCCCATATTATTTAAATGCTCAATTGGATATCAGATGAGATCAGATGAGTATTTATGTGCTCTATCTTTGGTAAATTGGATTAATGGAATCCTCTAAGTACTTTAAGTATTATTAATTGGGATCAATAGAGCAACTAATGAACTATGAAGAGATCAGTGAGTTTAATTCAAGAAAAGATTTTAAGGTAACTTTAATAACTGATCAATTGGTTGAGACGGCAAAATATCAATTGGAGATATTTTACCCTGTTGGATTATATTATATAATAATAGTAATATATATATATATATATATATATATATATATATATATATATATATATATATATATATATATATATATATATATATATATATATGTTAGAAAGGAAAAAGAAAGAAGAGAAAGGAGAAAGAGAAGAGAAGAAGAAAACCATGGGAGAAGAAGGAAAAGCTTGGGAAGAAGCTTGGATCATCATCTTCTTCAAACTCCTCTTCGATTATCAGGTGGGTTCTAGTTAGACACTATAAGTTCTAGAAATATAAGTTTAGAACTTAGGTTAGATTTGAGAGAAAATGATTAAATGGATAAATCAATGAAATCTAACGGATGATTTGATGAAATGCATGTCTAAATGTGTTATAACATGTTATTTTGGGTCGTTGGGTGCAAGAATATCATATGGGTTGAAGGTTTTGATCATTTTTAGGTCCCAAACACGTTTTGGAAGAATTCTGGTTCGTCCAGATTCGCCAGGCGAGCTAGAGGCGAGTCTGCTTCGCCAGAGATTCGCCGGGCGAATTTGGCTGGGACAGCAAAAATTTGTTTTCGTATTTTCGTCATAACTTTTGATCCGTAACTCGGATTGAGGCACTGTCAGATGCGTTGGAAAGCTATTTCAATGCTCTTTATGATAATGGAATAGAAACATATGTGTATGCCTTGGATTGATAAGAAAATATGGAAAAGTAATGTATGTGTGAAAAGTGTGGTTTATGTTTCCACCAAAATGCATGAATCGGGAATCCGATTGTTATGGGACTTGAAGCCTTGGAAAGAGAATCCAATGTGCTGTTAAATGGTATGTGAGACCATGATTTAACCAAGGATGCTTGGTAGGGGATAGTAGTGACTTGTTATGCTTTTATGTGTGTTTTATAGGTGATATTGTTATATGCCAATTATGTTATAGCATGTCTATCTAATTGTTATTAAAAATGAATGTAAGAAAATATGCATGTTAAAATGAATTAGGAAGAGTGAGGAAACTTTACCCTAAAACAAATGGCATAGTTAAGATTGTTATAATTCTAGGTTGTGAATAGAATTGTGATAGAAACTCTGGATGGCGACACTCGTGCATTCATTGACGAGTTCTGGCCTGGAGTAGATAACCTAGATGGCAAGGCTCGGGCACCTGATGTAGGAAGTTACATCCGTGACGAGATTGGTCTAGGAGTGAGTGAAACACTAGTATGGAACATGTTGAACTTTTGTGATTATGAGAAAAGGCGATGTGGCCTTATAATTGTCGAATATAATCATGTTTGTTGTGTGTGATCACGTAATCGTAACCGGTTATCATGAGTGCAGTTTCATGAGTCTCGAGCTCCTCTGAAATGGATGCATAATTACTTGGCAGGTTTGATTTCCGCGTGTAGTACGAATGGAACCTATGGGTAGAGACTTGTGGCGGTTTATGGCCCGCGTGAAGTGACGGTTCATAAAGGTTAATGGCCCATAGAACCCGAATCCAGTTCGTATGCCAAGTAACTACAAGGATCCATGACTCGTGTCGACTTCTAGACGTAGAAGGGAACGAGAAAAGGGGATGCCTTGGTATGATTATCGATTAGTGATATTTTGAGTTGATGAACTCATGAAAATGTTTCCATATAGTGTGAGATTTTGAGATTGTGAACTCAAAGTCATTTCCTTTCCCCTTGACTTGAGTTAGGATTTGGTTAGAACCCTGTAAAGCCGAGAGAATCAATAAGATAGGGAACTCACTGAGATTTGACGTATCTCACCCCACTATTGTTGCTAAATTATAGGTGTGGTTTGCAGGTTTGATTTACAAGTGGAGCTATGCTTGGATGTTTCAAGAGAAGCTTAGCTGTAGTTTTCCGCTGTGTATTTGTTGTATACAATTGAGGATATTGTATATTGATCATAGTTTTTATTGTTTTGGCTAATTTCCATATCTTGTACCATAGATTGTATTTTTGTTTTAGAAATGGTCAAGTATGTGAATTACGCCATTGGCACTTATGATGGTGTCAGTACCAAAAAAAAATGCTTGTATTGTATTATTCTAGATATATATTATACAGAGCATTACATTGATTTTTTTATTTTTGTTGTTTTTTCTTTTTGTATTTTTTTTTGTCCTTTAATACTTATTGTACTTTGCGTTCACTTATTTTTTGTTTTTAGGATTTCTCTCTCTTTTAAAATATTTATTTATTTTGTCTTTGAAGAAAAAAGGCAAAAAAATAAAATTTTAAAATGAGGAGACTAAAATTAATAAACTTGTTGGCTGCTGAGCTGAAGACCCATGAATCTTTACCATGACACTGAAAGCTACCTTTGAAATTTTAACAAAAACCATAATGAAATCTAACAAAAACATGTAACACAGGCTGTGCCACCCTACCATACCAAACAATGCACCTGATTATATCAAAATAAATCAATTAATATCAAAATTATTATCTATAAAATCAAATAATTCAAGATTATCAGCTGGACGGTGGTTCATTCTTCTTACATCCTAAGCAACATCCATGACCCCACTTATGTGATCATGTAGCAGCCTGCACACACATCAATTTAATATTCTAGTCTCATTAACTTTTTAATCCAGTTAAACCAGACCGGTTGATCCTGTGCAGAGATATCAGAATACAGAAGTTCGAGTGAATTTTAAAGAGACTAAAAGTGTATTTAACCATAGTTTTTATTTTATTTTTGAATTTTTTTGCCAAGTCATCAGCTGTCGTGGAAGGAGCAAAAGAAAAAGGTACATAAGACTGATGAAGAAAGGTGGTAAGGTAACATGTTGCTTTAAAGGGTTATTATACCATTCTACCATTTTCTCTTCTCCTTTTCTTTTGGACATTCATTTCAACTTTTTGAGTTTCTGCTAAACACGCCTCCAGCATTACTCATACACCACCTTTTTCCTTCCATCAACTTTTTCATTCATATTGGCCTAGTTCCTCAAGCCACAGTTCTCTTTTTCATGATCAGAAGAATATAGCATCATCATGGTTGGCTTCTGAATTATGAGTTTGAGTTTTCTTTTTCTGTTATTGATCTACTTACTTTTTTTATTGGAATTTGGATCATATATTATATATTAACTTTTTCTTGTGCTTGTTTTGATTGTTCAGGGAACACCTGTGAACATCATTGTTGGATCACAGGTTTGGGTTGAGGATCCTGTGGTTGCATGGATTGATGGTGAGGTCACAAAAATCAATGGCAAAAATGCTACCATCATTACTACAGAAGGAAAAACTGTAAGATTTTTACTCGTTAAGTGAAGTCTGATTAATGATTGTTTCCGTAGGAGATTGAACTCAAGTTCTCTCGATTGATTAGATGTTAACATATCAATTTTCTTCACGAAAGGTGAAGAACAAGAATAAACAAGCATATAAACTAAACATTATCATTATTCTTAATTTCAGGTTGTGGCGGAAATTTCAAGTATATACCCTAAAGACACAGAGGCACCCCCTGCAGGGGTTGATGACATGACCAAGCTAGCATACCTCCACGAACCCGGAGTATTGTATAACCTCTTGTGTCGTTTTTCGCTCAATGAGATATATGTAAGTCAAAACCTATATATAACCAACTTATACATATATATTTCATCAGCAGCGCAACTTGTTGCCTGTTTGCCTTCTATTTCTGTATAATCTGAAGTATATATATTAAATAAGTGAGGTTTAGAGAGATATGAAAACTTCAACCTGACTATTAATGAAATAATCAGACGTATACAGGGAATATTTTAATCGCGGTGAATCCTTTTCGAAGACTACCACATTTGTATGACAGTCATATGATGGAGCAGTACAAAGGAGCAGCATTTGGAGAGCTTAGTCCTCATCTTTTTGCTGTAGCAGACACATGTTACAGGTATAGATCAATGTAGAAATATATCAGTTGTTCCATGCAAGTTACTTAGAAATCAAGTTATTGTTAGAGTTAACGAGTTTGATATATCAGGGCAATGATGAATGAAAATGGAAGTCAATCCATTTTGGTAAGTGGAGAAAGTGGAGCCGGTAAAACTGAGACGACTAAAATGCTAATGAGATATCTAGCTTTCATGGGAGGTAGATCGAATACCGAAGGAAGAACAGTAGAACAACAGGTTTTGGAGGTGAGCTTGAATTGAACTACTTAAAATTTGCAAAAGTTTGTTTCTTGGTTAACTCAAATAAAGGTAAAATTTTCAGTCCAATCCAGTGTTGGAAGCATTTGGAAATGCCAAAACTGTCAAAAACAACAACTCGAGGTAAACTCTATTGATATATTCTAAGGTTATTTTTTCTGTCAAAATTTCAATTTGAGTTGTCTTACAGAAGTATTGGATTTTTGGCAGTCGTTTTGGTAAATTTGTTGAAATTCAATTTGACAAGAATGGGAAGATTTCTGGTGCTGCTATTCGTACGTACCTCCTTGAAAGGTCTCGAGTTTGCCAAGTTTCTGACCCGGAGAGAAACTATCATTGCTTTTACATGCTTTGTGCAGCTCCACCAGAGGTAGCTTCTTTATAACTATCCTGAAAAAATTTAGTAATATATGACTAATGGTTAAACGAGTTGAAGGAGTTAAACGACCGGATTTCGAACCCTGATGAAGGAAAAAAATACTAAGTGTTAAAATTTGCTTGATAGGATGTCAAGAAGTACAAGCTAGGAGATCCAAGGAAATTTCGCTATCTTAACCAATCGAGCTGTTATGAAGTGTCGAATGTAGATGATGCTAAAGAATACTTGGAGACGAGAAATGCAATGGACATTGTAGGCATCAACCAAGATGAGCAGGTTTGTATTAAGCCATAGTGATTCACATTTTCATGAAGCATTGGTTTGTGTTTATCAAGACGTGATCGAAGAAAATCTTCTCCACAGGACGCTATCTTCCGTGTCGTAGCTGCAATCCTTCATCTTGGAAACATTGACTTCGTCAAAGGGAATGAGTTTGATTCGTCTAAATTAAAAGACGAGAAATCCCTCAACCACCTTCGAACAGTTGCCGAGTTATTCATGTACAAGCTTTGATCCATCTGTCGAATTCATTTAATTCCTATGCTTATAGCCTTCATTGTCTCTTAACATGTTTATGTTCAGGTGCGATGAGAAATCACTAGAAGACTCGCTTTGTCAGCGTGTCATTGTTACCCCTGATGGCAACATTACAAAACCACTAGACCCGGATGCAGCTTCGTTGAGCAGAGATGCATTGGCAAAGACAGTGTACTCCAGATTGTTTGATTGGTAAAAACCAACAAATAACACTACTAATGTCAAAAACATAGGACACTAACACCGATACATATGAATAATTTATTCAGATTGCATTCTTCTAATATGGCAGGATCGTGGATAAGATTAACAGTTCAATCGGTCAAGATTCTAATGCGGTAAGCCTAATAGGAGTCCTTGACATTTATGGATTTGAAAGCTTCAAAATCAATAGGTAAGTATGATGGTTATATTCGTTACAGCGAAAACTTATACATATCTATATCATAATCGAATTTGTTCTACGTTTACAGTTTTGAGCAACTATGCATCAACTTAACGAACGAGAAGTTGCAACAGCATTTTAATCAGGCAAGGTTATAACTTCTTAATACTGATTTCATATCATTTTGTTGCAAATGAAGAATAATATAGAAATTGAACTGTCTGAATTTCAACAGCATGTATTCAAGATGGAGCAAGAAGAGTACACTAAGGAGGAAATTAATTGGAGCTACGTAGAATTCGTCGATAATCAGGATGTTCTAGATCTTATTGAGAAGGTAATTAAGAAATCTATATATCAATACTGGTTGTGCAAGGCCTTGTTTACTAGATAAAATTGTGAAACGATTTGTTCGTCATGCATGCAGAAACCTGGTGGAATTATTGCTCTTCTTGATGAAGCGTGGTTCGTCATTTCTCACTCGAAATATCTTTGAATACATCAAAATTAAAAAAAAAAAAAAAAAAGGGTGAAAATTTGTTTATTATTTCTGCAGCATGTTTCCGAAGTCAACTCACGAGACTTTTGCGCAAAAGATGTACCAGACATACAAAGGACACAAGCGATTCGCCAAACCAAAACTTTCTCGAACAGACTTCATAATTAATCACTACGCCGGAGATGTAAGTTAAGTAAATTATAAATAATTTGCCAGCAATGTGATAAAAAAGGAAAGATGATAATTTCTTGTCACAAATCCTTTTGATGTACACAGGTCACATACCAGGCAGATTATTTTCTTGATAAGAATAAAGATTATGTCGTAGCCGAGCATCAGGCTCTTTTGTGTGCTTCAAAGTGCGCATTTGTTGCTAATCTTTTCCCTCCTTTACCTGAGGAATCATCAAAGCAATCGAAATTCTCTTCCATTGGCTCACAGTTTAAGGTAATCATACTTCACAACGGTGATTTTCGAAACTTTCAATCCATGAACTACTTCTGAATCTAATTTAAATATGCAGCAACAACTTCAATCTCTCATGGAGACACTAAGCACCACAGAACCGCATTACATAAGATGTGTGAAACCAAATACAGTTTTGCAGCCGGGAATATTTGAGAACTTTAATGTCTTAAACCAATTAAGATGCGGGGTGAGTTTCATTTTTCCTGTTGTCTATAAAATGATCGACTGTTTAGTGAATTTGCGAAAAAAAATTCTAAAGACATTTGCATCATTACTCTTGCAGGGAGTACTTGAGGCAATAAGGATAAGTTGTGCTGGATATCCAACAAAAAGAACGTTCGAAGAGTTCCTCGATCGATTTGGAATGCTCGTCCCTGATGTCCTTGACGGGTATATATTATTCTAGTATCTCTCTAGACTTGTAAAAAAAAGCATATGTATTTGGAGAAAATGAATATATAAACATGATCATTGTTTTCTTGCGTGCAGATCTGACGAGAAAAAGGCGTCTATTTCCATATGTGATAAAATGGGCTTAAAAGGCTATCAAGTAAGTCAGAGTATGGAAAAAATGTTATGTAGATAAAAGCATAATTTTTTTTAAAACCAAGATTTATGTTTTAAGCTCGAATGGGTTCTCTCTAACGTTTTTCCAATCAGATGGGAAAAACAAAGGTATTTCTCAGAGCTGGTCAGATGGCTGAACTAGATGCACGAAGAGCCGAAGTCTTAGCTAAAGCAGCTAGACTCATACAGAGACAAATCCGAACACATTTAGCTCGAAAAGAGTTCATCACCATGAAAAAGGCCACAATCCGTATTCAGAAAATTTGGAGAGGTATCTTTTCTTCACAGAAAACTAACTTGTCTTTCAAGTAACTGTTCTCCCTTTGCTTAACTGACTTATGTTACTTTTCTTATGTTTCTTTCATCAGCAAAACTTGCGCGGGAGATATATGAGGATATGAGAAGAGAAGCAGCTTCTATACGGATACAGAAACATGCACGGGCACATAGAGCAAGAGTGTATTATACATCATTACAAGCATCGGCTATTGTTATTCAATCAGGGTTGAGAGCATTCGCAGCACGAAACGAATATAGGTTTAGAAGAAGAACAAAGGCGTCAACCAAAATTCAGGTAAAGACAACTTTAGAATGAATGCATAACAACAACATAGATCTTTGATCATAGATCATGATATCGATATTGAAGAAGCTTGAAATACAAGCAAGCAAAACATTAAATATTATCCACTTCTATTTTACATTGATCATTCTTATTGCAGACACAATGGAGGAAAGTTCAAGCTCTTTGTACTTACAAGCAGCAGAAGAAATCAACTGTTACACTTCAATGTCTGTGGAGGGCAAAAGTGGCACGCAAAGAACTCAAAAAGCTTCGAATGGCGAGTCTTACTTCTTGGTATCGTTTTCTATAATAGTATTCCAATTTATGTTGAATATCTATAGTAAGAGTTTGAATGTACAGGCTGCAAGGGAAACCGGGGCACTTAAAGAAGCAAAAGACAAATTGGAGAAACGTGTCGAGGAGCTTACATGGAGACTAGATGTTGAGAAGCACATGAGGGTATGTATAGTCTCTCAAGATAGTAATGAGAAGAGGAACCTTGACTATTCTTGCAATATTTTCTCCGATCACGTCTAACCTATAAAAACCGAAATGCAGGTTGACCTCGAAGAAGCTAAGGGGCAAGAGATTTTGAAACTGCAAAACGCGTTACAAGAAATGCAAGGTAAGCTAGATGAAGCTCATAATGCAATTATGCATGAGAAAGAAGCAGCGAAAATAGCAATTGAACAAGCACCGCCCGTAATAAAAGAAGTACCTGTTGTTGATAATACCAAGTTGGAGTTACTCACAAATAAAAATGAGAATCTCGAGGTAAGCACAAATATTATGTTGTTCGATTTGATTAGCCTAATTTAGGAAATAAATCTATCACTAGTTAAAAACTTCGATGCCAAGAAATTATATTGAAATTCTTAAAATGCAGAGTGAAGTAGAAGAGCTTAAAAACAGGATCAAAGATTTCGAAGAAAGGTATAAGGAAATCGAAAAGGAAAATCAAGAAAGGATGAAAGAGGCAGAAGAAGCACAGCTTAAAGCAACACAACTTCAAGAAACCATCGAAAGGTTGTTAAGAAAATAGTTAGCTTCAAATTTATATATATATCTCTCTCTACTATCATAAACTAGCATGCATTGAATATCGATTCTTTGTTATACAGATTAGAATTGAGTTTGTCAAACCTTGAGTCAGAGAACCAGGTTCTTTGCCAGCAGGCTTTGGTCGAATCGAAAAATGAAGATCTCTCTGAAGATATCAAAATGTAAGATCGAATAATATATTTTCTTCATTTATTATTACTATTTTTTTCGGCTAGAGTGATATTTCCGAGTTGTTTCCAGCCTCAAGGATCAAATAGCGAATCTAGAATCAGAGAATGAAGTTCTTCGGAGCCAGGCAGCAATAGCTGCCGCAGAGCAGAAAGTTCATCCAGAAAAAGTAGAAACCGATCAGGAAGTTGTTGTTGAACATCAGACTCAACCAAGAGCTATTACAGATAACGCGACAGCACAAATCAAGGTACATTAAAATTGATCTTTTTCTTAAAATTATTTCATCATGTGACAATTATATTTTATGATCCTGCAGGAATTGGACAATAGAAATCAAATAGATGAAGATATGCATGCAAGAAAAGTATTTCAAATTTACTACATTTATTTTCTTAAAAGTGCGTTGGTTTGAAATAATAATTTAATCATGTTTACAGGAAGCAAGAGTACCTGTTTTTGTTCTTACAAAGCAAAGATCATTAACAGAAAGACAGCAGGTAAATTTTAGAGACAATGGCTCTCTTTCGGTAAAACATAGCATATATCAGATAAGCTAGCCGATATAAATGGTACTTTACAGTTTTCGTATGTTTTGTAAACAGGAAAGTCATGATGCATTGCTCAAGTGTCTTACGGAAGATAAGCGTTTCGAGAAGAACAGGCCAGCAGTTTCGTGTATTGTTTATAAAGCACTTCTTCATTGGAGGTCATTTGAAGCCGAGAAGACACAGATATTTGATAAAATTACTCACACTATCCGAGCATCTATAGAGGTATAATCTTCCAAGAACTCTAATAAGCTTTCAGTTTTTGAGTCCAACTCAGCCCTACAAAAATCGTTTTGGAAATTGATGATTTCGTGTTTTATAAGCTCGATTTAGGCCTTATCAGAATATACCGAAATAGAACAATTAAGAAATTCATCAACTCATGTTGTTTTGTGAAAATAAGATTACCATTTTATGTTTCTGGCAGAATCAAGAAGGAATCAATGATCTGGCATATTGGCTTTCAACAACATCAACACTTTTGTTTTATCTACATTGCACACTAAAAGTCAGCAATACAACTAATACACTGTCGCGCAATCGTAATCGTAACTCGCCTGCCACACTTTTTGGCAAAATGGCACAGGTAAGCTTTGAAAAACTGGAAAATTTTGCATTAAATCGATGTTAAAACCATAATGATGTGTGTGATATGCAAAACCAGGGTTTACGTTCGTCTTCAATGGGAATAGGGATATCAAGTGGTTACAGTGGCATGGTGGAAAAGCCAAATGAACAATCTAAAGTGGAAGCCAAGTACCCTGCTATTCTATTTAAGCAACACTTAACTGCATATGTGGAGAAAATATATGGAATGATCCGCGACAGTTTAAAGAAAGAGATTAGTCCATTCTTAAATCTTTGTATTCAGGTAACCGTGTGTATGAAAAACTTGTGCAACAAGAAATTGGAATTGGTTTATTAGGGCAGCATTTGATAAATCTCCTAAAAATTTTTACAAGTGCTTGTATCAATAGATAATATAAAATAAAGAAATACGAATAGACCCTATAGCTTTTGATAAATATCTTAACACCATTGACAGGCACCAAGATCCATAAGATCCAGATCGATAAGAGGGTCATCAAGAAACATCCATTCAAATATAGTTGCAAAACAACAAGCATTGCATATGCACTGGAAAGGCATTGTGAGCAAGTTAGATCATGCCTTTGATATATTGTCTAACAACTATGTAAGTATGAATAATTCTCCTATTTTCTTTGGTTGGATTATGCTAAACAGACAAGAGATTTCTTAATATTCTCAACATTCCGTGACTTCAGGTCCCTCCGATGATAACAAGGAAGATATTTAGTCAGGTTTTTTCGTATATGAATGTTCAACTCTTTAATAGGTAAGCTCAATTTCCACTCAATTGTATTTAACATCTTAGACTAGTAAATATTGATTCAATTTCATCTCATGAAGTTACAATGATTCCTATGGTCTCGCAGTTTGTTGCTTCGTCGCGAGTGCTGCTCCTTTAGCAATGGAGAATACTTGAAGGCCGGTTTGCATGAGTTGGAACTATGGTGTATAAAAGTAACCGATCAGGTAACATAAAATCATTTTCATACTCTATGACTAGGCCAAACAATGTAGAAGCTCAAGACTCACACTACATATTTTCCTTTGTACTTTTGTTTACTTTGCAGTTTGCTGGGTCGTCTTGGGATGAACTCAAACACATACGCCAAAGTGTTGGATTTCTGGTATACTTTCTTCGATAATGTTTGTAGATAATGTTTTTCTTTCCCTTTTCCTCACTACTCAACTTTCAAATTGCTTTGCCAATGCAGGTTTTGCATCAAAAGACTCAAAAATCTTTGGAGGAGATCACAAATGAACTATGCCCGGTAATGTAACTAACAAATGTATTTTGGATAAGAAGTTGCTTTTCTCTAACTTATGGTTTTCTATTGAGAATGAACTTAACATCGAATATTATCTATGAAGTATTGACACAGACTCATATACGACACTGACAAATATACAACATCAATAATTTGAGAAAATTGAAGTGATTGAATGTAACTACATATTTCATTATCTGACACCGTGCACGCCTTCAGCTTCAAGTGTTACGACTACATAGATCTTTATCAGAATCACACGTTCTAGAAAGAAAGAATGATTCTAATCAATGTAACCTATATTTTTTTTTGTTTAATTGTTGACTCAATTAGGTGTTAAGTATTCCTCAAATATATCGCATTGGAACCATGTTCTGGGACGACAAGTATGGAACACAAGGATTATCTCCAGATGTAAGTCCTTATCTCCTCAATCATGTTTACCTTTGCTGCATAAATTTTGAACACATTTTCAAAATAAATACACATTAGATATTCGTAGCGATTGTGTTTAGTTTTGTATTGAATCAAGATACAACTCGCACGTATCGTAAGATTGTGATAACCATGCAACCGACCCTAAATTCTGTGGAGAATCACTTAGTTTCAACATACATAAGAATAAGTCCTTATTATTTTTACAGGTCATTAGCAGAATGAGAGTTCTTATGACAGAAGACTCAACAAACATACTCAATAACTCATTCCTTCTAGAAGTGGAATCCAGGTGATTAATAATTATTAACGTCCTTTTCCTAACTCCTACTTTACATTCAAGTTCAAAATTCACTTTTCATCCAAAGAAACAAAACTTTTCTGACAAGCTATCTCCCTTGTTCCTTTTACAAAATTCAGCATTCCATTCTTAATGGAGGAGTTGTTTCGGTCTATGAGCGACATTCGAATATCAGATATGGATGTGGATCCACCAACAATCCTTAGACAAAGATCTGATTTCCAATTCTTGTTGCAGCACATTGATAGTGACTCTCAGTGAGAGTGAGGTAGTGAAAGTTTTGTGCTTGTGATAGATAGTTTTAGTTTCTGATTTTTTATTGGTTTGATTGGGTCTGGTGTGGTGAGAGTGATTCAGTGGTGAGATGAAGAATTGTAATTATTTTATACCATTTATATGTGTTATCAAATATCCGCAATTGCGGCGCTATGGTGGATATACGTAGCGGTTTTTGGCCTCTCCGCAATGGTAAATTATCGGCCGATATTGCGGGTTTTTCTGTCATAATCCGCTATAACGGCACCTCAAAGTGTCCCGTATGGCAGGATTTTAGCTCTCCGCCATGGTCCGCCATCTGCCATGGACAATAGTCATTTATTCTTATTTTTTCATTTGTTTTTGTGAAGTTTCAGTTTTTGTTTTGTATTCTTGTAAGGCTTCTTGTCAAAGAAGGCCCTTAATTTTGACATTGTTGTATAATGTTACTTCAAAAAGAAATGTGGAATGAAGAAATGTTTGGGTTTAGTTTAATTAGCAAACTTGTGATCAAATATTTGATTAAATAAATGAAATGACCAAACAAATGTTACATAGAAAACTTCTTATATTGTTAACATCTAATCCTAACAACACCATAACTTGAAGCACTTGTTAAGTGCTTTTGATTTTCTCATTTTAGACAACAATACAATGAACATGACACACAATGTGGCCAACATAAATATTTTCATCCATTTTGTTTTGATTTATCTGAAGTATGCATCTGCAAAATCATTGATCCCCTCAATGTCATGCATGTCTCTAATACATTAATATGGTTATAATTATGGAAGCACCGGTCATTATAAGCCGGGTTGTCCATCACTTAAGAAGGATAAAAAGCAATTCTAGAAGTGCATACATCGCATGGGATAGTAGTGAATTCTCCAAAGAGGGTAGCTCAAGTGAAAGTGATGAATTGGCACATCCTTGCCGCATGGCCAAGCATAAGAATAAGAATGTAAATCATTCTAAATATGAACCTATTGATGAAATGTCTCATTATGAATTACAAATTGCTTTTGAAAATCTATATGGTGAAGCCGTAGACACGTTTAAAAGGCTGGCTTCAAATAAGAGAATATTTTAATATTATGAAGCTAAAATTTTAGAAATTGAAAAACAAATGGAAGTTCTTAAGAAAATCATGTTAGATGCTCAAAAAGATAATGTTGAGGATGAGAAATATTCTTGGTTTGGTTGTGAAACTTGTCACATTTGATAAAAAGAGGTTACTACTCTAAAGGTCAAATTGAGCAAGGCTTTAGAACCAAAAATTACCTTTGTTGTTAATCCAACAAAATTCAAAAGACCTTTGTTATACAAGAATGAAGTAGCGAAAGTCATTCTCATTGTCACTTAACTTGTCATTATTGTTGCAAGAAAGGTCATACCATTGCTAAATGCACATTTAGGAGATTCCTAGTTCCTAAAGGGGTATTTCAGTGGTTGCCCAAGTGTAACAATGTTTTCACTCACTTTCAAAGATCCAATGAAAATAAGATACCTAGCATTATTGATTGACTTTGTAGGGAAAATGTCTTGACTCCTTGAAGAGTATGAGATCTTAACAAGTGAAGCTCAAGGCATATAAAAGGTAACATCTCCTTATTCATTGACTTTGTGGCAAAGAAGGATGTTATGACCTATGAAGTTAAGAGAGATAAGTGCTAAATCATGAAATTTATTATTAGTTTCACATTTAACATTAATATAATAAATTCTATATTATAAATATTTTGAATTATATCTAAAATAAAATGAAATATATTAAAAGAAAATTTTTATAAAAAAATAAAATACACATATAAAACAAGTTTTGGTTTCATTTTTTCTTATCTAAAAACAAATTTTTGCAGTAAAATTACCAAACTTATTTTACAAAACAGGTTTTTAAATTTAATTTACTAAAATAATTGTCAAAAACTAAACTTCATTCATACAATGCCCTATAACATAAGAGTATGTAACATCATTCTCAAAGAAAAATTTGCATAAACAAAATTTAAGATGAGGAGGGTGGGGGAGGAGGAGATGACCGGATGTGGGGCTGAGAAAATGCTCCACTTAGTTCCTCGAGAGCAAGTCTAATTTCGTTTTGAAAGCGGAGACGAACATCACTGTCGGGCTGAGAAAGGACTCTATGTATCGCGTTTTCAAAGATAGGACGAATTTCAAGGTCGGACTGAGAAAGTGCTTCGCGTATGGCATTCTCAACGATAGGACGGATTTCAGTGTCGGACAGAGAAAGTGCTTCGCGTATCACATTCTCAATAATAGGACGAATTTCAGTGTCGGAATGAGAAAGTGCTCCACGTATCGCATTGTCAACTATAGGACGAGTTTCAGTGTCGGACTGAGAAAGTGCTCTGAGTATCGCATTCTCAACAATAGGACGAATTTCAGTGTCGAATTGAAAAAGTGCTCCGCGTATCGCATTCTCAACGATAGGACGGATATCAGTGTCAGACTGAGAAAGTGCTCCGCGTATCGCATTCTCAACGATAGGACGAATTTCACTGCTGGACTGAGAAAGTGCTCCGCGTATTGCGTTCTCAACGATAG
The DNA here is from genome assembly GCA_022829125.1 of Lathyrus tuberosus. NCBI lineage: Eukaryota > Viridiplantae > Streptophyta > Magnoliopsida > Fabales > Fabaceae > Lathyrus > Lathyrus tuberosus. Next base: position 6,830,179 of record JALAZF010000311.1, read on the forward strand.
GACGAATTTCACTACTGGACTGAGAAAGTGCTCCGCGTATCGCGTTCTCAACCAAAGGACGAATTCTACTCTCCATATTACCATCAGGTTGTGCTGTTGAGCTATCTGATTCAAGGATCATATTTGGAGCTTCTTGTGAACCAATTGAGGTACTTATTTCTTTCCTTGCTTCCACTTCTTGAGGAAACAATACTCGTATTGTGTTCCACATAACTATGCTCACATTGGGAAAATTTTCTTTACTGCAAAATATCAACAGTTGAAAACACAAATAACAATAACTATCATATTTGTTAAAAAAAAAAAAGTGATTCTATAAATTTTAAAACTTTATAAACATAAACCTTATGTTAACCCACTGTCTGCAAACCGGGCAATTTTTCTTATACTTGTCTCTGGCAACAACCAAACATTTTCCACAAAAGCTGTGACCACAAGATATGGTGACCGGCTCAAAGAATATATTCAAACAAATCTGTTAAAAGTGAAAGAAAAAAAAAATCAGCATCACAATATGAGGAAACAATGTATAAAAATAATAAAAGTTTATACAAGATTAATCACAACACTCACTGTGCAAATAAAGTCGTCTCTAAGTTTATCAATGCAGGGAGGAGGTGCAGAATCCATTGTTTTCCTTGAGTATAATTGCTGAAATGAGTATTAAAATTGAAATTGATGAAAAATAAAGTAACCTCAACCTCAATAATTTGGCCAAGTTGTTTGATCGAACACTTAGATTAACAAGAAAGAAGTGATGAACAAAAGTTGAATGGATGAATTTACCAGGATATGGAGGATTGCAAGTTGAAGAAGAGGAAACGTTGCTGCAACCGAAAATCAGCAAAACTGGAGATGGTGAAAATTTTCAATTGAAATTTTACGAAATCGGAATTGGGGAAATATTGGGGCCTAATGGTGTTTGTTGAAACTTTCTTTAATCCTTAGGATCAGTATTTTGAAGTTTTTATTTTAATTCTTTAAAGTATACGATATTGAATATTTAATTAAAAAATAGTAGTATATACAGTCAAGGAGGAAATTTTTTCCCACTAAATTTATATTAAAGTAATTAAGTCAAATATATTTTTAAGATATTATTTTTACGGACGACTCAGGTGATATCTTCATTAGGTCTAAGCATATTAGTTGAGAAAATATCTAGAAGTAATCTTTTAATACTTGTTGATATTTGTAATATATAGTCTTCTAGAATATTTGTATGGAATAGTCTAACATCAGACACTATATCTGTAATTTGCTGTAATCTTTGTATATATAAAATAGTAGTTTTTAAAATATAATTTATTCAAATATTTTTTAGTTTTTTATTTTTCAAGTTTATTGAGAGATAACTTTTCACCGTATTTTATTTAGTTGACACATTGTTTTTTGATAAGAATTTTTTTCCAGCAAACCGTATTATAGCTCTGGTTTGCCTTCCACTCATTGTCGTGAATCACTCTGACATCAGTTTTTCGTAATCCTCCGATCACCACCACATACAGCCACCACTGTCACTAATTCCGACGACTTTTAGAGACACAACCACCGCAGACAAAATCGTTTACCCTGATCCGGTCCACCCTATAAAAAATTGTCGCCAAAGACTTCATTGTGAGTGCACTATACTCTTAGATATATGTTTTGATTGATGTCAAAACTATGTAGCTTAGTTCTTTGTGTATATTGTTGTGAATTGATGTTGTCAATAACAAATCAAAATATGAGAAAAAGATTGAGTTTCTTGAATAAACACAAGAAACTCTATTAGGTTTTACAAAAGATAGAGAAGAAGGAAGAAGAATAAGAATTGGTTAAAATTGTTTTACTATTCACTTTCTCAATAAGGGTTCAAAGATTACAAGTGAATACCAACAATTAACCTCCCTCAACAACATGAGAGAACTAGTCTATTTATAGGCTACTAAGCTAACTTAAGATACAAGCTAACTTAACAATTGGGCTTAAAAGTAAGACCTAATTCGACATACTAACTTAAATTACAAGTTAATATATTTCGACATTATGCTCGAACAGACTTCGACTACAGCATACACAACTCCTGACGAACCATGAAGTTACCCTTGTCGACCCTAGAGCTCGAACCAAATACCACATAACTCCACCTTTTGATAATCTTGATAATTAAATTCTTAAGTAATAAGATGACTTAAAATGAATATTTTCAATAAACAAAACCCTTGGTCCAACGCTAAGCAGGTCTATTCTCAAACTCATTTCATCCTATTTCGATTCAACACAAATAAAAAACCTCGATCAACATCGAGTGACTTTTCACCAATAAAAGTTAAAACACTTAATCATACTTAAACATAATTTCAAAGGGTAAAAAGGGAGATGGCCTAGAGTCTTATACTCCTCTTCTCAATTGTTTGAATACAAGTTGCCTTACTCGACCATTCGAGCAATTGTCATCCATTAAAAACTTATAATCTGATTCACTTCAAACCTTTTCATAATCAAGCATAAGCAATTTCATTTTCGTAATAACTTGGATGAAAAACAAGGTGGTCTAAAGCCTTCTATTCTCTTCCCCGAGTTATTGGATACGAGTTGCCTTACTCTACCATTTGAGTATTTTTTGTCTATCCAAAGTACCTTAACAATATCCAATCCTTTTTGCAATTAAGGATGAAAAGGGATATGGTCTAGAGCCTTCCATTCCTCTCCTCGATTGTTTGGATACGAGTTGCCTTACTCGACCATTCGAGAAATTGTCATCCAACAAAAAATCTCAACCAATCAAACATTTTTCTCTCCACCGCGCAATCATCAAACCCTTTTCACAAATGAAAGGTATTTTGTCTCGAGACGATGCAAAACAATGTTTCATCCACAAATGTGTGAGTTGAGATAAGTGACATTTTCCCGTGAATGTTGATATGTAGAAATCCATTCAATGTGATGCAAACGCCCTCTCCTTAAACTATTTTGGGTGAGCAATATTTTTCCTTTGATTATGACTAAATATCTTTCACTAAAATTGACCAACAAACATACATTTTCTACCCAGAACTACGTAGCTTTCAGTTCTCCATTGCATCTAGAGATACTTAGGAGCAAGACTCACATTCTTGTTAGGCACATTATTAAACCCTTTTTGCGACCCCTTTCTTTTTTCTGTTTTCACTTTTTCGAAGAAAACAATTAACATAAACTAACATTCAATCATAAGTTTAACTAAAAGGTTCCTGTTTAGTACAATAGACGTGATTGGTGTTAATACTTTCCATTGCGTAATCGAATCCCGAACCCGGATATAGTTGCGACGATAATCTTCTTTTTTAAGGGTTTTATTGATATTTTCCCTTTCCTATTTTGGAATAAATAAAGTTCGGTGGCGACTCTATTTGAATCATTTTTCGCGAGTGTGCAATACGTTTTGCGAAGGATCGTATTTTTGAGGTACGATAGCTGGCGACTCTGTTGGGGATATATGCTTCAAGCAATTGAGAGTCAAGCCTAATTTAGTTTGATTTGCGATGAACGTTAGATTATTCTATTTGTTTCCTTCTATCTTTTTTCTTTATCTCTTTGTTTCTATCTGCTATCTGTTGTTGGTTCTCATAGCACTATGGGGCTCAATGATTATTGATACTTTGTGAGATAGGCTCTCTACCCGAGTCTGAGGAAAACCATAGGATTAGAATGGTGGTTGTGTAGTAATACTAAAACTCCACCTAGAGTAGATTCTCATAAAGATGTTATTGTCTGACAAGCCTTTGTCAAGAAGATAATATTTTCAAGTTAGATCGATGAATCTAGGGACCTTTTAGAACCTTGGAATCAACGATTGTGTAGTATTGGCCTGCAAGGTATCTTTCTCGTTAAGGACAATACGAAAACCTCACCCAGAAGAGATCATCTTGAGGGTATTGTTGTCCGATAAGCCTTCGTCACGATGATGATGTACTTAAGAAGGATCCATGACTTTAGGAACCTATCAACCATAAAGCCTACCTATGGGGTTCCTTTAATCAGAGATACCATTCATTTACCCATTGTTCTCAATGACCTAAGAACACGATGGACCTGTGATCCTGAGCATGACATTGCATATCAAAAAACGACAAAAAAAATTATGCATTTGCATTTCATCAGCAAGCATTGCACACCATTTTCCGAAATAAAAAAATCATTCCGCCTGTTGAAGGACGATAAAGCATTTGAAGCATGATCAAGTGGAGATAAGAGGGGACATAGACGAAATAAAAGGCCAGGTAGACCAGATGTTGAAAGTTGTTCTAGCTATGTTAGAGAATAATCTTTAGCATGTTATTGCAGAGAATGTCGGCCCCCATCGGGCATTACTGTGGTGACTAACCCAATGTAAGATCTTCCCCCTAACTATGCTCCTCAACAAGTGGTTGTTCCTACTCAACATCAAACTATGCATATCCCGATGTCAAGTGGGATCCCCATTATGCAAAAGAATCCCATTGTTCATATTGATGAAACAGATCCTCAATTTACAAGGAGTGTGCCAGTTTCTAAAGGTTCCCACCTGATGACAAAAATTGAGCATTCTCAATTTGCTGAAGTCGTAGAAAAAAGTTGTGACTTGGAGAAACAATTTAGGGCTATGGAAGATTTTAGCACGTTGAGTCTTGACGACATGTGTTTAGTGGCAGACCTGGTTATACCCCCGAAATTTAAAGTACCCAACTTTGTTAAATACAAAGAAGATAGTTGTCCAAGGCTCTATTTGGTGATGTTTTGTCAAAAAATGGCCTCTTATAATCATGATGATAGGCTGGTGATTCATTGTTTTCAAGACAGTTTGAGTGAGGCATCGTTGAGCTGGTACATGAAGTTATAAATGAGCCATATTCAATCATGGTTGGACCTAAATAACGACTTTGTGAAGCAGTAAAGTACAATATAAACATGGCTCCCAGCTGCAAATAGTTGTAAAGCTTATCTCAAAAGAGTAAAAAAAATCCTTTAGAGGATACACACAATGATGGAGAGAATTGGTAGCCTAAGTGCAACCATCACTCTTAGAGAAGGAATTGGTTGACATGTTCATGGATACCCTACAAAGCTCATACTTCAAAAGAATGGTAGGCAGTAGTACATCATGAAACTTCTCTGACCTGGTGAAAGTTGGAAAGCGCATCGAGAGAGACCTTAAGAGCTGAAAGATCCAAGGCGCCTCAAATAGTGAGAGTGATGAGAATGAATCCTCTATCTATTCCCAAGAGGGAAAGGAATATGAAATTAATGCAATCATGGAAACTCACCAAGCTCCGCAAGCTCTATCTCTAGTGCCTTGTTGTTAATATCCACATGCATCGACTGTTCCATGTCACCAACATTATCCCCTGGTCCTCAATACCAGCAACAGTTTCCTAGACCACATAACTAGTAGGCTTATAATCCGAACAATCAACGTCGATGATGGAGTCGACCTAGGCCTCGACGTAATCAAGAGGGAAAGCTTCCTTATTTTGACCCTATACCTATGACATACTGTCAGTTGCTACCACAATTAATCCAAAGGGGATTGGTGGATCCTAAACCACTCAAGCAGTTGATATCTCTAATTTCAAAGTGGTTCAATCCAAACTTTCAATGTGAATTCCATGTTGGCACAATGGGGCATCCCACTGAAGACCGCACCAATTTCAAAATTAGGGTATAAGAGATGATTGACAGCGGGCAATTGAATTTCTAAGGAGGACCTAATGTGATGAACAACCTCTCGCCTGAATGAGTGCAAAGACCTCAAGGGGCATCTCCTGAAGTCAGTGGATCAAACAGGAAGTCATCCTCAACGCTGGCAGGCATGGGGCGTTGTTATTATTGCATTTGTAATTGCTTTGTCTATTAAATGCAACTTGTTTTTAAACATTTTTGTCTTTTAATGGTAATATTAATGAATTAATCATGCATTTTCTAAATCAATCCATTCATATTCACTCTTTCTATTTTTTCCTTATTTATGCAAAAAAAATCAACCCTTCTTCCATTCACTTATTTTTATCAAACTCTTATTTAAACGAAGATCGGAGGGAGGATGATGGAAACTAAATACCCGAAATTGCTACAGTATGCTTTCGATTAAACTTTGCTGATGATGTAAGACATTGTTTCGAATCCCCAAACACCAAAGAGATAAGAAGTTAATCCCTATTCAGCCACTTTGAGCCTAGAAGTTGGTGTTTCTTTTGGAATTAAAAACCCTTAATCTTAACCAGGGTTAGGATATTTTTGTTTAGCTAATCTAACTTTGCATTCAAATTGCAAGAGAAAATATCACATTTGAGGATCAACCACACACTTCGCTCACATCTTAAATTGTCGAAGAAGTCGTGAAGAAACCAAGAGAAATTGTAGTGGTTTTTTCTCAATGACAAATAATATGGAAGTCATAACCTTTTCACCAAAAGAATGAATTTCTATGAAAATGGTTCAAAAAGTCCGCTAAGTCAAGCACCACAAAAGGTCACTTAGGAAAAAATCAGGATATCCCGATGGACCGAAAGCTTCAAAGAAGCGGTCCAGGCAAAATTATGGATACAAATCAATCAAATGAGGTCATCAAAATCCTCAACAAAATAAAGAGAATCAAAATAAGGTGACTTCCATTTCAAGAAAATCTCAGCCTGAATCCTCATCTTTACCATCACACTTTCAAACTCTCTTGGAAGTTGAGTGCGTTTGTCAATTAAGTGAATGTAGGACTGGAGATCATCAAGAAGAAGGGGTGGGTTAAAATTAAATTTTGAGCCTTATATCCTTTTGTTTAGAAAAACTGTGAACTAGACCACATTACAACCCTTAAAAGATCTAATTAAGGCATGATTTATTCTAAAAGCATACTACAACAAGGTTGTGTTAACTTGACTCCAAACGATATTTGTTGATCATTTGTATTGATCACACCACCTTGCACGTTGTGAATGGCTAGATCATCATTGTGTTCTGATTATTGGCATGTTCACTGTGTTTCACCAAATTGATATCAATAAATTTTGATTTCAAATGTGGCATAAGCACTACATTAAAATTACCATTTTTGAATGAATTGTTTTAACTGCAAGTTAACACTTAACATCAAAGGAATCCCAACAATATGCAACCAGTTGAGACCTTGATCAGGTGAAAGAATTCCAATCAGGGGAAAATCATTTTGAGCATCAGTCGATCTGAGCCAATCTTCCTAGGAGTCGTTTAGTCAAGAGCAAATATCTCCAAGACTCAGACTAGGGAAAACAACCTAAAGAGCTTAGTGAGTCTAACTCTCCAAAAGGTGGTCAATCAAAATTATCTCGTTCTAAGAATTGGTTAATCAGGGGTAGATTAGTACAAAATCTAAAAATTGGGGCAAGCCATCTCGAGGTCATCTCATGGAAGTCTTCTTCCAAACTCCTTTCGAGGTAATTCTTCAAAGACCCAACTGGATGGGGCAATCTGAACCACAGAGGGGCAAGTCCTCTCCATACTTTCAAGCTGCTCAGGAAAACTCTTAAGGTAAGAGAAACATAAGAAATGGGTGGTTTGAATTGGGTTTCTAGAATGAAAAACTTTTGCTACCCAAGAAAATCAGAGAAAACAAGGAACAAAAATGATGAGCACACAATTATTTTTATCCTGGTTCACTATTAACAAAGCTACCTCTAGTCCACCCTCCAAGGTGATTTTGCCTTATCACAAGGACTTAATCCACTATAACAAAACTTGATTACAACCACAGAGACTAACTATCAATGTCTTCTTGAGTAATTCTGACTATACCCTAGTCACTCAAGAAACTACAACTCAAAGAATAACATACAAAGTTGGTTTACAAGATGCTTCTCAAAATTAGATTACACAAATGAAATACAAATAAATTACACACAAAATATTTTCTATGGAAGTCTAGGAACAAAATTTCCTTGTGTGTTTATTTTTCTTTCTATCGGAATATTCATGATTTGCAAAGTATACATTGTCATACCCCAATTTTGTCCGAGCATTTCAAATAATTTCATGCATCCGACTTTATATTTACTTTGCATCATATGCATAACATAACATGCATTTCATTACACATAACGCCTAAAATATCGACCAGAATAAATTTTCGATTGTACAGACAGACCGGTGATGCGCTTCGAGCTCACTGATGTGTCCGTCGAATAAAGACTGCAAGTATACAGTTGTTCGCGTAGTTTTAAATAAGGTTGTCGAACCCACAGGGAAGAGATAATCAAACTAATGCAATCAAATGTTGCATTGTAAAGCTAAGGCTAAGGATTAACGAATTTTAAACTGGAAGAAAGAATTACTAATTCTAGAGGTTTAAAGGAATTACAATAAAAACGAGTCCGGAATATGGTTTTCGCGTACCTAAGGGACTTGTAGAAGTTGGGTGCTAATTACGACTGAACTTCATTTCGTAGAAAGTACTAACTTAAAGACTTCGTCTCACACTCTCATGCTATCGACAAGAAACACACCTTTCAACCACAGGATTTTGCTCTCCCTCGCCCGTTTTAATTAAAAAGCATATTTTGAAAGTTAATAAAATTCTAAATGATGCCTAAAGCGCTCTCGCTATTTTTAGGATCGATGCCTAGTTTCCACTATCAGTTCATCCCTCACACTCTCACGCTATCGGTCCGAACTTAGTATATTCCTCACTCTCGTGCCGGAATAATAAGACATGAAAATTAGAAACAAAATCAAAACTAACATATAATCAATAATTTCACACCTAAATTTTCTACGGAATCCCGTCGGTAACGACAGTCCTCATACGCCGAACTCAAATAATTTAACAAGACATGGTATTTTTCATAGCAAACATGTTAACGGTAATTGGAATCAAAAGTAACATTGCATACGAAATTAAAATAAATTCCAATGCTAAAGTAAAAACAAGAATTAACCTGTAAAATAGAAATACGGAACTGAATTGAAAATAATGCCGGTAGGCTTGTTCGGAATCCAAAAGTACAACAACAAAATAAAATTACAATAAAGGTGCGACAATTCCTCGATGTGAGTAATTGCCACTTTGGAACTGAATATATGCCTAAAAATCTAAACAGAATTTTGACAGAGCTTCAGCGCGAATTCAGGGTGTCTGGAACATGACTAGAGGGTCCTATATATAGAGGAAGTGAGGATAACAACTGCCCAGCTCGTGGTCTTGAGTGGAGGGAAAAGAGGGGCTGAAGTAACTGCCCAAAACAGTTGCACAATTTGAATTTTGCAACTGTACTGCTATGGCGAGTGCCATCAGGCCATGGCGAATGCCATGGTCTTACTTCATTAAAATACGTGGCAGGCTGATGTATGGTGAACGCCTTATGGCCATGGCGAACGTCATATCAGCAAAACAACTAAAATTGATCTTTCTTGCTGCATTTTCCTCTTCTTTCACTCTTTTTCCGCTTCTCTCCTAATTCCGCAACAGATGAAGCTGTCAACTGTAAAATACACAAAAAAAAAGTAAAATGCAAACAAAATGCGAATAAAACGGATGAATAATATGTGCAATGAGCCTAAAAATATGATACGATTTCTCGTTATCAAACTCCCCCACACTAAAATTTTTGCGTGTCCTCAAGCAAACTCCCAACACGTATAAAAACAGTAGATGCGATATCCGAAACGAAAGCACGACACGACTTTAAAAAGGTGCATAGCTATTAGGCTAATGCTAAAAGGATAGGTACTAGACTTTGATAGCAAGGATACTGTAATGTCACATATCCGCATTTGCGGACAAAAACTCCCCCTATGCGATACTAATCCTAATCATACCATTATAAATCGACCTACATTCCTTGTTTCTTTTTCCCTCTCTTTCATTCTTTCCCGATCATATTAAGCCCGTTATCCCTGCACTCGCATGGTAAGTGAACCTGTTAGTGTTTATGATCTCAGAATTCAACTATTTGCTCTTATTCTTCTTTTTCTTTTTCTTTTCTTTTTGAATTTCAAAATTCGATCCGTTGGGCTAAATGGCCAGGTGAGGGCCACCTAACTTAGAGGGAAACGAATCATTTCATTCGCTTTTCTATAAAACGGCTTAATTTTTTTTTTTTTGAGATCACCACATATTTGCATCGGTTCATTACTTAGCGTGTGCATTAGGATGGTGCTGACCGCTAACATAAACTACTCAAGAGACTACTACATAAACTCGGAAATCAAGGTCTCAGCATAATGGTTATTTAGATCGGTGTCACATACGTAGGGAGTCTAGGGTACTAAGACGGTACCAACAAATCAAGACTTTCCAAAGTCTAGTTAACATAACCTATAAGTGAAAAGTGTCATGCTATTGAATCGGAAGAAATTTTTTTTCGTTGGGGTTAATTTTTATCAATCTTAGGGGAATTATCTATCAAAAGACAAAGATAACATACAATATGAATCAATAGACGCGTAAAAGACTCGACATAACTAAAACGGAAATAAACTAGCTAGAAAAACATAAAAATAATGGAAAACTAAAAACAAAGCAATAAAGCTCCTCCCCCACACTTGAACCAAACATTGTCCCCAATGTTTTAGTACAAGGTGAAAGAAGGAGTGGAAAAACCTGGTGAAATCAATGGTGGCGGCCTCGGCCGCGATGGTGTCCAAATCCTCAGCCAAGGGCAGAGTTAGGAACATGCTGCACAAGCTCTCTCAAAGAAGTCACCTTCATCCTCATACCCTCCATCTGCTCCGTCAGATCTCCCATGTCATGCTCTATCCAGTCGGTAAAGTCAACCTGCTGCTGGTTGGCACGGTCCAAAGCAGCTCTGAGGTCCTCCTGCTGACGCTGCAAACTCTGGAGTAGTAAATCACGCTCCGCCTCTCTGTCATTCCGAAACCGTATCTCGGACAAGATGTCATCTAGACTTCTCTGGATGGCGACGTAATCGTACTCCTCACGGGGCTGGTATGTACCTGAAAATTGTTCAAAAAAAGTGGGTGCAGTGTGTGCACGGTGATTAGGCCCTGGGATATCGGTAACATTGGCACGGGGGCCAGTCTGTGGAGCAAATCCCATAGTCTCAGCATAGGCCCTGTTAACAGTCTCCTCCTCTAGGTATGGGGCCTCAGTGTCAAACAACCAGTTAGTGCTAATGCGCACATTAATGCGCGTCGCACAATGTAAAGCAATACTCCTCACCTCTTTGTTCCTAATCATCAGCCTATATTTGCCGCTCGGCAGATTTTTAATGAGGCGCATGTTGCGGCAATATTCTAAGTCAGCAAAAGGAACGACCAACTGCTCAATGGTAGCTAACTTATCATGCAGGCCTAAAGCATATGCTATGGAGGTAATCACTCCTCCGACACAGATGTAACCACCAATCCTACCGGCGGCATATCCAAGATGAGATAACAAGAAAGGGGCAGGGTCTACCTTAGTTTCTAACAAAGCACAGTGAATGAAAAACAGGTCTTTGGAATTGGGATTCCCTATGTTCTCTCTTCCAAAAATTGTGTTTGCTAAAATGCGGTGAAGGTATCTTATGGCGGGGTTGTGGATTGTGGTGGCTTTTAGACCTTCCCAAGAGGTGGCAGTCTTGCTAGTAATTTGGCGCCAAAAGCCTAAAGCATTGACTTCCCACTCACTTTCAAGTGGTGCTTGGCAAGTGTAAGCCTCTCTGCTCGAAAATTGAAAAATAGCCCCTACTCTCTCTTGTGTCAGTGTATAGTCCCTATTGAACATTCTAAAATTAACTGTATCAGAGGTACGAGATGGATCACAAGAATACTGAAAAGTGCTTAAAAATTCATAAGTTAATCTAGTGTAAGTGGGGTTAGTAAGAGAGCAAAAATAAGACAAACTGAGATTGGTCAGCATCCAGTTGATGCTATCAAACAACCCCAATGCATGAACATTATCGATGTGGGTGTACCGAGTTGCTACAACAGGTCTCTTGCAGAGTTTGTGGAAGATGGTTCATTGATGCTCACCAACGATTCCTTCTGGGAACTCGATTCCCATGTAATCAAGTTCACGAGCAACTCTTGGAGGCATTCTGGAAATTTTAAAAAGGATTAAGAGATTTTGAAGATGAGAAACAGTGAGTAAGAGGGAAGTTTTAGAGTGGTGGAGATGATGAAGTTAGAATCAGAATTTTGTGGTTTTTATAGAGAAAGAAAGAGTATATGGATGGTTGGTGTAAGACCCTAATTTTGACCCCTAAGATTCCACATATCATTCACATCTCATTTTTCATCTTTAACACAAATAGCATCACATATTGGTTCTTTTATCCCTCTCTTCTTTGGGTTTATGCCTTGCAGGGATCGCCGAACATTTGTATGTTTCTTATTTGCTTTATTTTCTTATGTTTACTAACCACTAATCAAAATCCAAAAATATTTTGTTTCTCCTTTATTAATTTTTTCAAGGGAAGAACCGATCAAAACACCAGGCAACACTCCCTCAGCTCGAATGAATTTCATATGATAAAGTCAAAGTTGATCTGCACATAATTCAAAAATTCATCTGATCAAGAGTTCTCAAGTTTTTGATTGATTATTATTCAAGAGACTCCAAGGTTCATGTGTTTATTTCCATGCCTTCTTTGACAAGCGAAACAAAATCGAGTCGGAGCCAAGACAGTGCAACAAAAAGGCAATTTTTCCATTTTTTCACTGAAGTAACCGATTACCACTATATGGGTAATCGATTGCCACGTAGAAAATTTGAAAAAAATCAGCAAATTCAAATTCAGCAATTTTGGCACCAATTTTCAAAAATGATCACATGTGGAATATTCTAGACCACCTACTTTTAATTCCCCTACATAATCACAATTAATTCCCATCATACACCTTCACTAATCACCACTTGATCTTGATTTTCCCTCCAAATTCAAATTCCAAGCCTAATTTTGGTTCCAAACCTAATTCCAAGCCACCAAAATTCCCATGCCTAAACTCTATAAATAGAACTCTCATTTCATTCATTCTTCAAGCTTTTGATAGCCAAATTCACCTTGCTAAAATTTCTCTTGAAGCTTTTGATAGCCAAGAAACCTCTTGCAAATTCTCTCCCCAACCACCAAAATTCACCAAAGCTCACTTTTCTTCTCTTGAAAGTTAACAAGAATTCACATTGAATCTTGTTCAAATTTGAGCTAAACCTTTATCCATTCACTTTTTCATCACCAATTCTTGTAGATCAAGGCTTTGGAGTTTGGATCTTGGAGCAATTTGAAGGAATTTTCAGATTTGGAGTGGTAATCTCATTTTCCACCATTGTTGTTCTTGATTCATCTTCCACAATGTAGATCTTTGGTGATCCTTATTACTTGATCCATTGAATCTTATAATTGTGTTTAATTGCTGGTTTTTACTGTTGTTTTACTGAAAATTTCGTGCAATTTCAATTCCATGATCATAAGGTGTTTGAAGAAAGTTTTGAAAGATGATCATGCTGAATTTTGCACTATTTTTTGACTCTGTGTGCAGAGTAATCAGTTACTCTGAGTCAGAATGCAGTTTTTGGTCTATTTTTGGGACTGTTTTGGTTGCTTTGCCATTTTGTTCCCTTTTCTTTTGCTCTTAGCCTTAGATCACATAATTTTGTGGTTTAATTTGGCTTTCTCTTCATCTATTTCTTTTTATTTTGATCGATGAAAGTCTTATGGATCTTAGAATTTCTTTGTTGAATTCTTGATCAAGAATAGATCATTACCTTTTTTCTTTTCGTGCGGTATTGCTTTCGGATGACGATTTACATATGGTTCATCTAGCATGCATTAGCACAAAGATCACTATTGACCGGCCTCGAGTAGGGTGACTTCTTTATAAGTCACTTGGCGATTGCTTAACATAGCGGTACATTTGTCCCTCTCCGAATTGGAACATGAACTTCCGTGGCCCAAACTTATGATTATAAGCCCAAGGATGGTTGATCTTTTGTATTAGGTTCAAAATCTATGAAGCTTGTTGTTGTAGAGGCTTTGATTCTATCAATCTTCTAACAAGTCTTTATTAAACTTGGCCTAAGTACATTGTTCATTCATTATAGTTCATGACGCGAGGCGGAATAATCGGTGTTACCTTTTGAAGGCTTATGGCACTAGGGCCTTTGTGCTACTAATCACTAACTTCTAACCTATACTTTTATGCTCCCTTCTTGCTCCCTATCTCTCTTTACTTTTTTATGCTTTATGTCATTATATCATATCATATCTTGTTTATGCTTCCGCAATTTTTCCTTTGTCCGTTGGACACATGTTTATGCTTATGCCTTTTTCTCTTTGTCCACTTGGACAAAAAAACATTAATAAAGGCCTAAACCTCTAAAAAACTTGTGATTCTTAATCTTGGACTATGGTTACTATCCTTTAACCTAGACCTTAGACTTCAATGCTATTCTTGGATCCTTGGACTTAGAACTAGGACCTTTTCCCTTTGCTTTGGAATTATGGTTTGAAGACTTTGGAGCTTTGTGCTTTTGCTTGGTTTATGGTGAAGATAGCTACATTTGTGGTTAGATCATTCTTATACTTAGCTTTTACTTTATGCTTTAGGATAGCCACTTCTTCTCCACCCATTCTTCAAATTTTAAAACCTTCTCCCTTTTTCAAAACTTTCTTGATTCAAACTATCACCTCTTTCATAATCAAACCTTGACTTTGTCAAGTGATTTTACTCTTTTCTTTTCATTTTTTAATAAATGCTAAACTACATAAGCATATTGACACCTTTTTCAAAAGACTTTAAAAAACACTCAAACTCACTTACCCTCTTTTGTGCCCTTGTGCACTTTTTCCTTTAACTTTTTCACAAGTTTAGACATGATTCATCTCTTTAAGCGGAATTATTCGCTTGGAAATGACGACTTGTCTTTACATTTAAAATCAACCAAAACAAACAAATTTCATTCTTTGTACCACGAACTACGAGGTTTTGATCCTATATTGCACTTTGTGGGTACGTAGGCATGAGGCAATGAGTCTCTCCAAACACAAAATCTTAAAAACAACTTCTCTTCTCATCTCCTCAATCTCATTTCAAACAAACCTTTTCAAACCAAAAAGCATAGATATTTCAAAGGGTTCCTATAGAGTACTATAGACTTTTTGGGTGCTAACACCTTCCCTTAGCGTAACCAACCCCCTTACCCAGTCTCTGTTTACTTGTTCTTGATTTAGAACTTGTTTAGGTTTTGCTCGCTCTTTTTCCTTTCCTTTTTGGATAAAATAAAAGTGTGGCGGCGACTCTTGCTTTTTGTGTTAAGTTAATCAATAGCTTACACTCACGATTTTTGCCGCTACAGTTGGGGGTTAGGATAATGATTAATGGGAGTTATTTTGGGTGGTAAATGAGAAGTTTGGGGAGTTGAACAAATTTTGTTTGGAAACCGCACAAAATTTATAACTGAATACGCGCAAGAAATTCTGCTCGTTTTGTCTCCATGGAGAACGCCATTAAGCAAATGGCGAACGCCATGTGTTTAAACGTTGGAAATTTGAAAATACGAACAGCTGGCGAACGCCATCTAGCAATGGCGAACGCCATCTAGCAATGGCGAACGCCATTAAGCTAGAATGCACAAAATTCAGTTGTTAAGGTTCAAAAATAGGAATTTTTTGTTTTTGATATATTAAACAAGTATAATATAAAGACTTAGATGCAGAATTTAAACCTTGAGATTAAAAATTTCATAAACACAAAAATAAGCATAAAATACTATGAACAAAGATAAATGACATAAAGGGAAATCACATTAATCAATAGCGAAAACAACATGTCTTCACCGATAAATCGATGATACAGTAAATTAGGAACAACAATGGAAAGAAATACAATAATAATAACTAAAACAACCTAAAATATAAAAACAACGAAACTCCATCGGTACATGTCATCAATCATCTATTAAAGTGCCTACTAAATGAATGGACTTGCTGAAACAAATGATCGAATTGCTCATTGGCAACATCCATGAATCCAATGAGATCTCCTCGGATGGAAGTGATTTCATTCCTAAGAGTCTCTACTTGACATTGTAAAACACCAATGGCAGCATCATAGTCTACACGAGCTCCAGAGACATGAGAAGTTGCATCAGGGGGATTGGCATCAGGTACTTCATATGGTTGAAGACTATAAGGTGGTGTAGGTGATTCACTCTGCTCCTCTAGGTCATACAACCAGTGGTTCCTATTGTGCACATTGGTCCTCTCATGGTTAGGCAAGGTAAAATTATGGACCACTTTGTTATCAATTAAGAACTCAAATTCGGCTGGTCCTAAGTTAGCTAGGATACCTCGGTTGAAGCAAAAATTCAAATGCATGGGACGAATGCCTCCATAGACACATATACGGTTAAGCTGGTAGAGTAAACCTATGGCTTCTACAATCATGGTGACTAATTCTCAAGTGAGAATAGCATCATGGGTCTCATGTGCAATACGGTTCAGATTTACTAACATAAAAGAAGCGGCATTCACAGGCCTTCCCTATGAAGCACAGTACATAATAAACAGCTCGTCCTTAGAAACAGAAGTGACATTTTCCTCCTTACAAAATAAAGTGTGTGCCAGAATCTTATGGAAATACCTTAGGGCCGGATTGTGGATGTTTTCCGAGAACATGGTGTGAGGTTCAGGATGGTAATTACCGGTAATGGTTCCCCAGAAATAATTAAGGTCGAGGTCGGTGAAGGCGTCTTCAGGTGTTAGGGAATAGGCATCAGGTGCATTAGGGAATCCTAATAGGCTGGCCATTTCATGATGGATAAAGCGGTGTTTTGTCTCGAACAACCTGAAAGTGGCTAAACCTCGGCCAAAACCAAGACCTCGGTTAGGGTCATAATAAAATGAGCTAAGGAACTCTAGGGTAAGCATGCGGTAAGGGCTAAATCTCCTCGTCACACCAAAATTCACCCAACAAATTTGGTCGAGCAGATACATAACACTGTCCCTCAGTCCTAGGGTGGTCAAAGTAAGTCCATCTGGGTATATAGGTAGTGCCAATTCCCTCTGAACCAAGACATCGAATCGGCGTCTCTGAGCCTCGTTCCTAAACACAATCTCCACATCAGCATTAGGATTCATACTCTAAGTTAATGACAGTTATCCTAAGATAAGCTAGCCTGAAAGTAGACAAAGATTATACTATCAATGAACTGTACCGTGGAAGGTATCAAAATAGAAATAATAATAATAATACTCATAATAATAATAATAATAGTAGTAATAATAACGGCAAACAAACACAAAAACAAATAATAAAGATAAAAAGTAAAGTCTAAAGGTCGTGGGTTGCCTCCTACGCAACGCTTATTTAATGTCTGTAGCTCGACATCAGATCTGAGTCGAACTAATCCTTCGAAAGAGCGGGCAACTCCTCTAACCTATAGCTTATGCAGAAATCCTTGTTTTCGATGTTATGGTAGTGCTTAAGTCTCTGCCCATTCACAATAAAGGTCTCATCAGATTTTCCTTTAATTTCTACGGCTTCGCTTTGGAGAACTCTTATAACTTCGAAGGGGCCAGACCATCTGGAACGAAGTTTGCCAGGAAATAACTTAAGTCGAGAGTTAAAAAAGAGAACTATGTCACCCTTGTTGAACTCTCGTCTAGCTATTCATTTATCATGCCACTGTTTGGTTCTTTCCTTATAAATCCAGACATTTTCGTATGCATCTAATATAAGTTCCTCTAGTTTATGGATATTAAAATTTTGTCCTATGCAAACAGCAGATGTCCTAACACATGTCAAGACATTGTGCTACATAATCATTTAAACTCAGAGGCACAACAGCAGACTGATACCTTGAATATCAGAACTGCACAATCACATATGTCATGACATCTGATCCAACATGTTTATCATGAACCCTAACAGAAAATATAAATCTGCAGAATGATAAAGAACACAGTAATTGTTAACCCAGTTCGGTGCAACTCACCTACATCTGGGAGATACCAATCCAGGAAGAAGACTTCACTATCTGTAGAACTGTTACAAAGCTAAACTCCCCCGTTTACAACTTCATACCTAACATCTACCCAATTAACATCTTTACCAAGGCTAAACTCAAAAGTTTACAACCCTGATATGAGATACCCCACTCACTTCCCTTAATCACCAACTGTGATTTCTACATCATCCCTGTCAATACAGAAATCTGTCAAGCTTTTTTGACAAACAAGATAACTCGGATTTACTTAAAAGCTTCATCGAAGAACAATACCCAATCCAGTACCTCAAGGCTTATGGATCTGTGCGACACCTATATCTACCACAGTGCATCAAACGATACAAAGGGAGACTTACAACCTAGAGAGCCAACAACTCTCAAAACCCTGAACCCTTATTTCTTACGCAAGAAAACAAGGTTACAAAAAGCGTACTCCAGGCATGTAAAAACCTAGGTCTAAGTCTTCTATTTATAGGCTTCTGCTTCCTTGGGCTTCAATCTTCTGTCCTTGATCCATGCTCTGATTGCTTCCTTAATTCTTGGACCAGACAAAATAGTCTGTTGTATCAGTTTAAGATGTCAGGACATTCCTTAGGACATCATGTCTTCTACGTGTTATAACACTTCATTTAGCGCCTTGTTTTACCAAAAATTTGCTCAAATCTGCAAAGCCTTTAATCTCCCCCTTTTGACAAATTTTTGGTTAAAACTCCTTAGGTAGAAAAAGAAAGACCGGGCGCTTGGTAGATATGATTGGAACCCATCTGAGACTCTTTCTTACCCCTGAAATTCCTAGCTGTATGTTGGTGTACATGAGGAAGAGTATATGACTCTCTCCCCCTCAAACTAGTACTTGCCACGAAAGGATGAATCTTCCTCTTGAAGGGCATAAGAGAACCCACAAGATGATCCAGAAAGAGCTTAAGAAAAAATAGTTGTATCATTTGTAACACAGAGTTCACAGGGAATGTAACTCAGATCATAAGACACAACCTGTTTCATAAATCAGATCACATGGCACAAAGGGAAAGACTCTGAATGAATGTTAGAACATCCTCTCCATCATCCTTGCAAGAAAACCACCAGAGATGTATGTTGAAAGACTCACCCACACATCCTTTCTCCCCCTTTTTAGCCAAAAATTGACAAAAGAAGCCAATTCAGTTCCATATCCATATGTTACTTATCCAAACACGAATGAATGACATGATGAAACAACCCACACTCTGAACTACCTAAAACATATGCACTCTTTAAATACCTATACACTTTCTCTAGATAATCACGGTCCAAAGAAGTTACCGCTGAACAATTCAAAGAGAAATAAATTTAGGTAGGTGAATTCAACATTAATAACTGTGTATCGCCCAACTAGGATAAGACTGTTCAAACTTTTAAGAGTAACCGTCCAAAAAGGATCACTTGTAACAAAACACATGTTACTCATGCCTTCTCTTAGGAAGCACTCCCCACCGTCCAAC
This sequence comes from Lathyrus tuberosus, assembly GCA_022829125.1. Taxonomy (NCBI): domain Eukaryota; kingdom Viridiplantae; phylum Streptophyta; class Magnoliopsida; order Fabales; family Fabaceae; genus Lathyrus; species Lathyrus tuberosus. Next base: position 6,849,574 of record JALAZF010000311.1, read on the forward strand.
ATAGTCAGATAGGACTCACATTCAGGTCTTAAATAATATCCTGGCATTTTTTCAGTCTTGTTTAGTCCATATGAATCACAATCTCCATCCTTTTGATAAGTCCCAAGAATAATCCTTTAAACCAGAAGACGAATAGAGCTGGCCAAGATGTTAAGACATTTCTTCAAACATCTCCCAATTAGCATCCAGAGATTTCTGTATTGATCAATAACTTCACAATTTTATGATTACAGTCTGCAGAGAAAAATAAATTCCCCCATACTCAATCAATGATTCTTAAGCATCCAATAAGAACCATTTCACTTGCACTGCCAAGTCTCCCCCAACTTACAACAATACAAAATGTCAAGACATCCTTCTTGACATCTCATCCTCCCAGGATGGACACATAATCATAGCTTGCTTAACACACAAATGCAAACCGGAGCTCCAACTGTATCCTCGCAGTAAAACATTTTAGATCAAGGAGTAACTCCCCCTATCTAAGGTAACCAATGCTCCTCCATAGAACACCTAGCTAATGAATGTAAAACATAAGACGCATCTTCATGTCTTCAAGAGCTCACCCTCAATTCAAGCCACCTGCTAAACACAATCATCAACTCTCTTATAGTTTCTTCTGACAAGAACCAATAATCACTCACACATGATCACCATCATGCTACCCGTGAGGAAATGAATATAAGGATCGCAGTCCTTCCATAACAAACTCTTGGCTTAAGATAAAAGTCCCAATGATCCCCCTCATTCTGCAACTATCTACACACCACACAAACTCCTCTTAAATTCTCATGTATAGACCTTTAGCTGCTTGAGGCATAAACCAATTGAATCAGAATGCTTCACATTCCTCAAAGAGATGCACAGGGCCCCTTAGTTTGTTATAACGATGTCAGATATCATATGCATGCTCAAGAACTTCACAGCTGCCAAACTGATCCACTACTAGCATGACTTGCAGCCAGGGGCAAATATCCCCTTCACAAGATTTTCCACTGACTTTATCAAGCCAGCAATAGAGATAGACACCCCACAATCTAACACAGTAATTTCTTCATCATGCTCCTGTATGATAACCTGGAAGACTTCTGATTTTCTGGTGAATATCCACTTCTGAACGCATAAGAAACCAGACCTTCATGCAATCAACATATGATCCACTCCAGTCTTCTCAAAACCTTACATCAACCTTCCAAGACAGTTCTTCTACTCCATCATTCTCCCATATGACAATGTAGATACTTCTTAGACACGATGCAAGTAACTAGTTCCTCACAGAACCTGAAATCCTCCACCAAGGATAACCAACCCAAAGATGTTCTAACATCAGTTAGGACATCTTCCACACATCATAGACACCACACACCATGGTTCTTTATATGCTCCACCACTGGACTTACTATCAACATAGTAATCCAAACTGAAGATCTTCACACAACACTGCGCCACCAGTTTGAACAAAGAGAACTTCAGAAACCCAGAGAGAAATAAACTCTCATCCACCAAAAGAAGGTATACTTCCATCTTCAACCCATAACTTCTGCCACAAGCTCCAAGAGAACCAGAACCTCCTTACGTTTTCAACTAACTACTCTTCTGCACAAGAGCAATCAGTTTCAAGCATCCTGCTTGAATGCACATTATGAGACCAACCAAATGCCACGTTTTGATTGATATCACTCTTCTCTAGAATTCCCACAAGATACACTGATCCACCAATGAAATCAGATCTTCAAGTCACATGAACTACTTGCTCCATAGCAAGACATCTTGGATCCACCAAGCCTCTTATTCATGTAACATCTTCCCATCCACAGCTCCCGCAAACTGCATGAGATGGACCTTTTTGAAGCATCCATAACTTCCATTCTCCTGTAGATCACCTTATCTTAAACTGATGTGCCACATCACCAGCTGAGACTTCTGATGTTAAGTTAGATGTCAGAACATTTTGATATGACATCCAACTTTTGAATTCAGCTCCTCCTTCTGCCACTTAGAAGAACCTCCTCCCTTCGCAGAACAAGAGTTCCATGCTCTCATAGACTTGATTCAACAACTAAGTTTAAGTAAACAACCTTCATCCTGCTTTGAAACTCCAAAGACTTCACACCTACCACATCTGAATCTTCAGAAAATAAGTAGTCCAAGACTACACCACAGCCATACCAAATAATGCCACTTTCCTTAGTAGAGCAGCAGACTGTAGAAAGTCAGAGATAACTGCCACTTAACTTTGACTTCCAAGAAGAGCAAGATCCATGCTCCAAAGCACCTATATCAGAAATAAACTGATCCAAGTTGTAACCATCAAGATTATGATGTCTTCATCTTCATCTTCAACAACATCAAAGTCCAGACTAGTTTCTTGCCAGGAAACTCTCCAGAGAACGCATGCTTCTGTCACACCCGACTGAAGCCACTTCTTAGGTCACTACCTAAGACTAAAATAGATGGTAAAGCGTATGCAGTACCCCTCCCATGATTCTGTACAAACTCTGATGATGAAATGTTCCAACATCTTGTTGAACATTAGCAATCTTGACTTTCAAGGATAATCAATTAAATACTTGTGGATTCCACAAATAGCAATTGATCTTAAATCCTTGTCCAATAACACTTCTTCACTGTTGTAGCTGAGCTCCACCAGATCACGTCATGAACACTTATAAAGTATTCAATCTTTTGCAAGTATCTACTTCAAAGGACAATGTTGAGATACCAAGGCTGCCACCCTTGACTCAAGTAACTAAGATTCTCTCTGAACGAATCTTATTTTCCTCAATAATTCTTCAATCAGATTGGATCCACTCTTAGGGTCAAGAGAGATGAATCCTTCCTTGCTGTTTTTGGATGGTGAAAATAAATCACCTCCACTTTCTTCAGATTGTGTTTCAAAGAAACACCTTCTTTTCAAAAGAGTAACTAGAAGACTCCAGATACACGACTGAGATGCCTTTATAAGTGGACTTGAGAGAATTCTCAAGTATCTTTGACAACCTAGCCGATCAATAGTTTATTAAACTCCTAGAGCAAGAACCTGATAAACTTAAACTCAACTCCTCTCCTCTTCAACTGACTTTAACTGCACCAAGAAACCAAGCTTCCAAGTACCAAATCACCAAACCAGATATCTAACAACAACTCCCTTCACTCCATCGCTCCCGACTTTGGAATAAAAGAATGCAGATATCTTCAAATATAGAGGCCGACGATTGAGACCTTCCACCAACTGTCTTCAGTAACAACTCCAGAATCCCATAATTCTAGAGTTCTTCCATCAGAAACACATGCAGCGGAACCACCAAGGAACAGATCCTGCTTGCCCTAATAAGATGTCACAACATCTTATAAGACACACCAACAAGAAAACTAGCCACTTCTCCTGTAGTTGTTGTAGAATCTCCTCAGCAACATGAATAACCTCCGGGTTGCTCCCTTCGATCTAGAACATCCATCTCATCCATTAATACCCTTGAGTATGTCTGAGTTGATTGATCTGGTCTTTACAACTCCACCTTGTTTAAATGCCAGAAAGTATCTCCCAAAGATCTCATCCAGAACCATACAGGATGTCTGCTCTGATACCAATTGAAATTCTGGCCTATGTAAATAGCAGATGTCCTAACACATGTCAAGACATTGTGCTACATAATCATTTAAACTTAGAGGCGCAACAGCAGACTGATACCTTAAATATCAAAATTGCACAATCACAAATGTCACAACATCTGATCCAACATATTTATCATGAACCCTAACAGAAAACATAAATCTGCAGAATGATAAAGAACACAGTAATTGTTAACCCAGGTCAGTGCAACTCATCTACATCTGGGGGATACCAATCCAGGAAGAAGACTTCACTATCTGTAGAACTGTTACAAAGCTAAACTCCCCTGTTTACAACTTTATACCTAACATCTACCCAATGAACATCTTTACCAAGGCTAAACTCAAACGTTTACAACCCTGATATGAGATACCCCGCTCACTTCCCTTAATCACCAACTGTGACTTCTACATCATCCCTGTCAATACAGAAATCTGTCAAGCTTTCTTGACAAACAAGCTAACTCAGATTTGCTTAAAAGCTTCATCCAAGAACAATACCCAATCCAGTACCTCAAGGCTTATGGATCTGTGCGACACCTATATCTACCACAGTGCATCAAACGATACAAAGGGAGACGTATAACCTAGAGAGCCAACGACTCTCAAAACCCTAAACCCTTGTTTCTTATGCAAGAAAACAAGGTTACAAAAGGCGTACTCCAGGCATGTAAAAACCTAGGTCTAAGTCTTCTATTTATAGGCGTCTGCTTCCTTGGGCTTCAATCTTCTGTCCTTGATCCATGCTCTGATTGCTTCCTTAATTCTTGGACCAGACAAAATAGTCTGCTGTATCAGTTTAAGATGTCAGGACATTCGTTAGGACATCATGTCTTCTACATTTTGGAACACTTCATTTAGCGCCATATTTTACCAAAAATTTGCTCAAATCTGCAGAGCCTTCAGATATCCATAATTCTTTTCTCTCCTGCCGTTGTGTAATTCATATTTAGGGTCTTAATGGCCCAATAAGCTTTATGCTCAAGTTCGACAGACAGGTGACATAATTTGCCATAAACTAGTTTGAATGGGGTGGTTCCTATCAGAGTTTTATATGCTTTTCTATAAGTCTACAGAGCTTTATGAAGTTTCGCAGAACAATCCTTCCTAGAGATCGCAACTGTTTTTTCTAATATATGCTTGATCTCTCTATTGGAAACCTCAACTTGTCCACTCGTTTGAGGGTGATATGGTGTTGCTACTCGATGTCGCACCCCATATTTAAGGAATGATTTCCCAAAAATGTTCGAGATAAAATGGGATCCACCGTTGCTAATGACAATTCTCGGCACAACTAATCTAGGAAATATTACATTCTTGAAGAGTCTTATGACTACTCGTGCATCATTGGTAGGAGAAGCTATTGCTTCAATCCACTTCGACAAATAGTCCACTACGAAGAGTATGTATTTGTTGCCAAAAGAAGACGGAAAAGGGCCCATGAAATCTATGCCTCAAACATCAAAGACTTCTACTTCTAGAATACACCTTAGTGGCATCTCATCGCGTCTAGAAATGTTACCAGTGCGCTGGCACCGGTCGTAATTTGTAACCTCAATGTGGACGTCTTTCCAAAGGTTAGGCCAGAATAGGCCGGATTGTAAAATCTTTGTGCAGGTCTTTGAAATGCTCGCATGCCCTCCATAGGGTGCATAGTGGCAGTGAGATATGATATCTTTTACTTCAGATTCAGGGACACATCGATGGAAAATTCAGTCGGCGCCTCGCTTGAAAAGCATGGACTCATCCCAATAATAGTGTTTAAGGTCAAGGAAGAATTTCTTCTTTTGTTGGTAGGATAAATCTGATGGAAGTACCCCAGCTGCTAGGTAGTTAACAAAGTTAGCATACCACGACAGTGTGGTCTTTGTGCAAATTGATTCCACAACTTCATTTGTTTCTGCATCATGATAAATTATAGAGTATTCACTCGTTTCGCTTTCACTTTCTAACTGGGCTACAAGTCTATCATAGGGAAACTCATCATTGATGGGCACTTGCTTAGGTTCTTGACCCTCGATTTTAGAAAGATGATCTGCTACTACATTTTCGGTCCCTTTCTTATCTTTGATTTCTATATCAAACTCTTGCAGAAGCAGGATCCATCTTAAAAGTCTCAGTTTAGAATCCTTCTTATTTAACAGGTACGTAATTGCGGCGTGATCGGTATAGACAATTATTTTTGCTCCCACCAAGTAAGAACGAAATTTATCGAAAGCGAACACAACAACCAGGAGTTCTTTTTCTGTGGTGGCGTAGTTCATCTGTGCACTGTCCAAGGTTCTACTTGCGTATATAGCATGAAGCTTTTTATCCTTTCTTTGTCCTAAGACAGCACCAACAACATAATCACTAGCGTCAGACATTATTTCGAATGGTTTACTCCAATCGGGCGGTTGCATAATAGGTGCAGTTATAAAAGCGTTTTTCCGATGTTCAAACGTTTTTAAGCAGTCCTTATCAAATATAAATTCAGCGTCTTTCATTAATAAGCCCGTTAGTGGTTTGGTTATTTTAGAGAAATCTTTAATGAATCGCCTGTAGAAACCGGTGTGTCCTAGAAAACTTCGAATTTCTCTAACAGTTTTTGGAGGTTGAAGATTTTATATAATTTCAATTTTTGCTTTATCAACTTTAATTCCTCGGTTGGATACTACATGTCCAAGCACAATTCCTTCTCGGACCATTAAATGACATTTTCCCCAATTCAGCACTAGATTAACTTTAACGCAACACTCGAGTACCATTTATAGGTTTGACAGACATCCTTCAAAAGTTTCCCCACAGACAGAGAAGTCATCCATAAATACTTCCATTATGTTGTCTATGAAATCCAAAAAGATTGCCATCATACATCTCTGAAAGGTTGCGGGTGTGTTACACAGTCCGAACGATATTCGTCTATAGGCAAATGTACCATATGGACAAGTGAAAGTAGTCTTTTCTTGATCGTCAGGATGGATAGGAAGTTGGAAGAATCCTGAGTATCCGTCTAAATAGCATAAGTGAGAATGTTTAGCCAGTCGCTCAAGTATTTGATCTATAAAGGGAAAAGGAAAATGATCCTTGCGAGTGGCCTTGTTTAGCTTTCTATAGTCTATGCACATCCTCCATCGAGTTTGAGTTTGTTTTGCAATGGATTCGCCTTTTTCGTTACTAACAACCGTAACACCTCCCTTCTTTGGCACGACGTGTACAGGACTGACCCAGTTACTATCAGATATCGGGTATATGATTCCTGCTTCTAGTAGATTTTGTACCTCCTTTTGACTACATCGCTCAAGATAGGATTTATCCTTCTCTGATGCTCTCTAGAGGTCTTACAATCTTCTTCAAGCATAATGCGATGCATGCATATAGAAGGACTTATTCCTTTTAGGTCCAAAATGTTATACCCCAGTGCTTTAGGATACTTCCTTAGAACGTGTAGAAGTTTTTCGGTCTCTATCTGTCCCAAGTCAGCGTTGACTATTGTTAAGTGCCAAATTGTGCATATTTTAGATAGTATTTTGTGGCCTTTTCAATGGTTTCCTTGATATTTTAGTAGTAAATATATTAGTTTTAGTGTAAATATGCAAGTTTCTGATTTTATTGTAAATATTGTGAATATTTATCATTTTGATGCTCTTTAACAGGTCTTCTTACTTATATTTGATGATAGGAACAATTGGTGAAGGAAAGAAGGCCTAAAAGTAGATTTTCGAGAAGTCGTGTCGGTAACTCGCGCTAAGCGAGCTTTTCAGTGCGGTATCAGCGTGCATTTTCTTCCAGAGGCAGTAGCTAAGGTTCTTGACCGCATTTAGCGTAGACAGGACCGCGCTTAGCGCGCTTTAAGGCGGTTTAAGTGTATATTAGGAGAGATCGTGCTTAGCGCGATCTGAGCGCGCTTAGCGCGAATGTAATAAATTTCATTCTTTCTAATTTTAATTTATCTCATTTTTGTAGGTATTCAAGCAAGGATATTTTTTCATTGTTGTATGGTGTAACGCCCCAGTTTTGTCTTATTTATTTAATTGAGTCGATTTAATTATTTTTGTTTTATATTATTTTATTTTTGACTTTTATTTGGCAATATATTATTTTTCATCGCTGTTTATGTTTTATCGCATTTAGAGAGCGTTTGCGAGATATTTGAGCTGAGGGGTAAAATAGTCTTTTAGGGGTTTAGATATTTATATAAATAGAAAGTGGAGAGAAAAAAAGAGAAAAGAAAAGGAAAGAAAAAGAAGAGAAAGAAAAGGAGAAGAAAGAAAGAGAAAAGAGGAGAAAGAGGAAAATCGCGGGAACTCCGTTTCGAGCGCGATTAATCGGGTAAGGGTGAGAAGTTTCAATTATATCTTGCTTGTGTATGTATATGTGTTGTTTGTTGTAATTGTTTTGGTTGTTTCACAACTTTCCGTATCGATTGGAATTAGGAGTAATTGATATAAATTGATGTTTTCGCGGATGAAATTTGATAAAAACTGAGTAGAATACTTGTTGTTAGGTTTGGATCATGTTTTGGTTGTTATAGTATGTTTTGGAAGTGTTTGGGTGGAAGAAATGAGGGATTTTGACCCCAAATGACCTATGTTATCGCTGCTGGAAATTCTGGGTTTCGCAGGTTCGCATTGCGAGTCAAAGCGAAGGAAACAGCGATTGTTCGCTAGCTGTTCGCATTGCGAACTTTGGGTCTTTTTGCTTCTGCCACTGTTCGCTGGGAGCTTCGCATTGCGAACGTGACAGATTTTCAGTTTTTGTTTTCTTCATAACTTTTGATCCGTAAATCGGATTGAGGCACGGTCGGATGCGTTGGAAATCTATTTCAATGATCTTTATGATAGTGGAATAGAAACATATGTTTAAGCCTTGGATTGATAAGAAAATATGGAAAAGTGATGTATGTGTGAAAAGTGTGGTTTATGTTTCCACCATAACTCCCGAATCGCGAGTCCGATTGATGTGGGACTTGAGGCATTAGATAGATAACCTAAGATGCTATTAAATGGTGATGTTAGACCATGATTTAAACAAGAATATTTGGTAGAGGATTATTAGGGGTTTGTAGGTTTTGTTGTGTTTGTTTGGGTTTACGGTGATATGCTATCGTCCTATAAATGTGGGGCTTTTGTGCTATTTACATGATGCTGATGCATGTGATAATGATGTTGTTATAATGTTGTTGTGGGTAGCCTTTGTGGCGTGAATCCTAGTGTTGTGAGTATCATTGTATGATTGTTGGATTGTTGTGGTTGATGGTGAGTAATTCTTGATGTGCATTGATATGAGTGTATGTGCTAAAATGCTAATTGTTGTGGTTTGTGGATTATGATGAAATGCATTGTTTATGTGAAATTCAATGTATGTTGTTTGGTGGCCTTTATGGTTTGAAATGCATTGTTTGAATTGATTTGCAATGCATGAATGTGATGATGAGATAATTCATATGGTTGAATTGTGAAGATGCATTTGTTTGTCATGAGTTCTTGTGTGTCAAGCATCATGATATGCATCTTGTGACGTCGTGTGCCCTAGTGGGTGTGAGCGACGAAACGATTCCAGAGGGAATCTGCTATAACATCGTGAGCCTTATACAAAGAGGACCGAAAGCGATGATTATAGACAACCGTGAGCCTTATACAAAGAGGACCGAAAGCGACGGGGAACATCGTTTGCCCGACGGGGAGTTACACTAAGTAACAAGTGATGATTCCAATAGTTCCTGAGTGAACTAGTGATGAGATTGATGGATGGAATGGTACCACATATGCATTGCATAGAGTCTTTGTGTCGGTCTCTGTGCATTTGCATAAATCATGAATGGATTGATTGTGTGTGGAAATTGTGAATTGATTGAGTATGTGTTGAGAATTATGATTGAATTGGTGAATTGATGTGCATATGTGATAAATGCATTGGTTATGGATGATATGTGTTATGTATAGACATATGTTATGTGATGTGGTGGTGTGTTTACATATGTTATAACTTTGGTGTGCCTTATGTGTGAATATGTGTTTATGTTGGTATAGTTGATATATGCTATGCGGTTGGATTAGTAGGAATATGTTATGTATATGTGGCGTGCTATAGGTATTGGTATGTGATGCTTGTGGTGAGAATAACTATGTATGTGAATTATATGTTTTGCATATTATTATGCAATCTTGATATAGTTGTTATTTCTCACCCTTCTGCTGTGGTTTGTTGCTCTATGAGGCAATTGCAGATTTGTAGTCTTGGAGGCTTCTGTGAAAATTAGCCCTTCGTTCTTTTGTCGGTCTTGGTGTTTGGTCTGATACGTAGCACGAGAGTCGGGGAACGATTATGTTATATATGTATACCTTTGTTAGATTTATTGTGTATTGCCTTTGTATGTATATTTTGATGTTATAAAACAATTCAGATATGGATCTTCCGCTTTATTCCATAATTGACCTTTCATTTTGTATGGAAAAAGTTTCCCTTTGAGGTTATTCCCTTTTGTGTTATGTATCAAATAAATGAGCAGGGATTGTGTTTTCTTTCTTTAATTGTGACATTCTTGTTTTCTGTCAGAAAAATAAATATTTTATTTACTCTGATTTAATTATGTATTATTTATTCGCAATGGGAATTGGGGTGTTACATATAGAGCATTGAATAAGCTTTCCAACGCTTCCGGCGGCGCGTCAATCAGAGTTACGGTTCAAAAGTTATGAAGAAAATAAGAATTGTGATTTTGCTGATGGCGCTAAGCGCCCGCATAGCGCAGTTCGCGTCTTTTCAGCCCCTATTTAAGTCACTTTTCAGCATTTTTAGGCTATGGTTTGGGTATTTTTTGCTCCCACTCCATCAAACATCATTTTTTCATAGGATTAGCTTAGAAAACAACATTGGAGCTTGCACACGGATGATCCGGGGTGGATTTCTCATCGATCGGCGCCGATAAACTGCGAAATGTTTGGTTTATTTATCTTCTTCTTTGTGTATTTCTTCTTTGTTGGGTTGCTGTATATGTATTTACTTTGAACTCATGTATATTTGTCACCCACGGCGTTGTATAAAATCTGCTTTAAAAATCTTTATCGGTGATTGTCCTTGATTTTTACTTTATGCTCGGGGTTTGGGTTGTGTTAGAGATAAACATCACAAACCTTGATTAAGGATGATTATCTGTTAGTTTCTGAATGCTAGAGATAGATTTAGAGCTAACAATCTTTATGGGTATTGGAGCTTAATGCCTCCGTGTTGTTTGAGTCGGGTGCGAGAGCGTCGACGAGAGTAATACGGTAGTCTCTCAGCTCAGTGTGTCAGAGATGGACATTGTTGTGAGCGATGCTGGATGATATTGAAGAGTATTGTAGGTTGAGTATAACTGGTCGATAGGTTTAAGTTTGTGAGGAGTGGATTATATGCATACCGGATAAGTTTCTTCTCTCTAAAGAATGAATTCTTTTTGTGTTAATATTTACTTTTCTGTTTCTATATTTGAAACATTTTAAACCAAACTCAGAATTGCGGAAACTGCTGAATGACAGTTCAATAACACCGATCTCTGTGGACACGATAAATTCCCAGAAAAATACTTCCAAAAACTTTTGTTGCTTGCCGTATTACCACTTTAACAAAAAGGCGTCGTTGTCGGGGATCGAACCCGGGTCACCCGCGTGACAGGCAGGAATACTCACCACTATTCTACAACAAAAAGATTTGGAAGTATTTTTCCAGGAATTTATCGTGTCCACAGAGATCGGTGTTATTGAACTGCCGTTCGACAGTTTCCGCAATTCTGAGTTTGGTTTAAAATGTTTCAAACATAGAAACAAAAAAGTAAATATCAACATAAAATGAATTCATTAATCAGAGAGAAGAAACTTATCCGGTATGCATATAATTCACTCCTCACAAACTTAAACTTAACGACCAGTTATACTCAACCTACAATACTCCTTAATATCATCCAGCATCGCTCACAACAGTGTCTATCTCTAACACACTGAGCTGAGAGAACAACCGTGTTACCCTCGTCGACACTCTCGCACCCGACTCGAGATACGGAGGCATTAAGCTTTGACACCCATAAAGATTATTAGCTCTAAATCTATCTCTAGCATCCAGAAACTAACAGATAATCATCCCTAATCAAAGTTTGCGATGTTTATCTTTAACACAACCCAAACCCCGAGCATAAAGAAAAAATCAAGGACAATCACCGATAAAGATTTGTAAAGCATATTTTATAAAACGCCATGGGCGACAAATATACATGAGTTCAAAGTAAATACATATACAACAACCCAACAAAGAAGAAAAACACAAAGAAGAAGAGAAATAAACCAAACATCTCGCGGTTTGTCGGTGCCGATCGATGAGAAATCCACCCCGGATCATCCGCGTGCAAGCTCCAATGTTGTTTTCAAGCTAAATCTACTGAAAAAAATGATGTTTGATGCATTGGGAACAAAATTTACCCAACCATAACCTAAAAATTGTGATTTTGGCCCTTAAATGGTGTTTCTGTCCCTCAAAATTCGCCTGGCGAAATTCTGGTTCGCTTGGCAAAGTTTGGCGGCTTATCCTACTATTTTTTCATGCTTCTGGACTGTCTGGCTCGCCACAGCTTCGCCTGACAAACCTGGGGTGAGAGCTGTCATGACAGCAAAAATCATGCACTGTTTCAGCCATAACTTTTGAAACGTAACTCCGTTTTTCGGCCGGTTTGAAGCGTTGGAAAGCTTATTAAATGATCTATCAAACAATGAATAAATATAAATGCTTGAGTACCTACAAAAATGAGATAAAAACAATTAAACTCAATGATATTTACACGATAATGCAATATATACACTATATCGTAAAGTAAATGTATTTACAAACATAGCGGGGTTTATTCGTATGATATTAACAAAAAGTATCGATAAGTGCAACAAAACTTATATACAAAAATAGTTACAATTTGCACTTATCAAAACTCCCCAACTTAAACTTGTTTGTCCTCAAACAAGAATCAAGCGAACTTAAAAACACAAAAGCAATAACCAAAGAATCATGAATCAACAAGCAATGTATGGTTCAAGAAGCAACACAACACATGCAAAATAAAGCTTACCACTACACTACAACGATAATATAAAAACGAAACAAATCCTAAGTACAAAAGTCATGCTAAACATTGTAAACAACACAAGCTCAATCATGAATCACACCTAGCAAAAATTCATCTGTGGATGAAAAACACACAAAGGTGAGGATTTGACACTCATCCAACAATCTTGCAAACAAAAGACTAAATTATGCATTCATCCAAAAATTCACATTGAACATACAAAGGCAAGAATCACAAGGGATTTTCAAGGTTGTAATGTGGCTTGGTTAACAAACAAGGGGCAATTCCTAAAGCTAATCGAAACAAAAACTTACCTAAACCTAAGGGAGTGATCAACTCACAAAGACTCAAACACACAATTCCAATCAAACTTCTTCTTTCATCCCAAGTGTTACACCAAACACACATAACTTATTTAGCACAATTATTGTTACTTTTTTTCTTTCCTTTCTCAAGAATTTTCTTTTTCTTTATTTTTTTTTCTTTTCTTTTTTTCTTTTTCATTTTTGTTCTCTTTCTTTTTTTTCTTTTTCATTTTTTTCTCTTTCTTTTTCTTTCAACCTCATAGCAATCAACAAATGAACAAGTAAACATTTTTCTCCCCAACTTGAATTCAACCAACCATCATAGTCTGAATACTGCCTACTTTCTAAGGCAAGGTAAAAATTCAAACCATAAGCCATGGTTGAGGGTTCAAGAAAAAATCAAAATCCATTCAAAAATAAGTGAACTAAATAGTCATAGACAAGCATTAAGTTAAAATAAAACATGGATAAAAAAACTCAAAGGGGTTACCAAATGCTCACACACTCACAGGGTAAATTGACTATCTGGCCAAGGTAGTTATGCTCAAAATGAAACAAAATGCCTTGATCCTTTTCATGCTTTCATATAATCAACACAAACAAAAGATTAAACATAATGAAATCCAGTTAAAACAAGAATTGTGGCAATTCAAGGCAATGATATTCACCGAGAATAGATCAAAGTCAGGAAAGTTCAAGAATTTGGAAGAAACTCAAAGATGCCATTCACGGAGAATACATTCATCTTGGGGAGTAGAGCTTCTTGACAATTCCTAATGAGGACAGCCGAAGAGAAGACTGTATCTGGTGATCCTATTGGGGGATCTAGTTGTCTATTTCTACGAATAAACGAAACGGCGTCACCTAGTTCTAGACGTAGTTGCCGGGGAAACTCTAAATATCTATACTATTATTACACAATCGATATGAGTTTATGAAAGAAGACTTACAGTGAAACAGCCCCACAATACAGTTATATGTATATGAAAGCGGTAAATGAAAGCAATAACCACTTACTCGGTTGTAGAGCTTCCATGTTGTTTGGTTAGTTGTTCAACAAAGAAAGATTGAAAACAACAGTATATTCAAAATCAAAGGAGAAAGTGCTTTGGAAAAGAAAGATTTGGGGCTTACAGCTCAAGGAGAGGCCCAGGGTTTTATCAGTGAGCGCACTGTTTGAATTTGTACAGAGGGACTTATACAAGTGACTGAGGCCAAAAATGTTTTCTGTACAAAGGGATGGGTCTTACACTCTTTCAAGAGGCCCAAAAGGTTTTAAAGAAAAAGAGTGGGGCTTATAACACGAGGGTAGGCCCAGATGACTTTTCGTTTAAAAATGGCGATCGCGCCGAGGTTTTCTTTTAACGCAGAGGGACTTATACAATAAGTGAGGCCCAAAATGTTTTGGTTAAAAGGGGGTTGGGTCTTACACTCTAATAGAGGCCCAAAAGATTTTGAATGGGTCTTATAGCTCGAGGAGAGGCCCAGGGTTATTTTTCAAAAGGTGACGATCGCGCCGTTTGTTTTTTACGGTATCGGGACTTATACAATACACTAAGGCCCAAAATGATTTGGTCAAAAAAATATTGGGTCTTACACTCTATTAGAGGCCCAAAAGTTTTTGAAAATGATTTATGAAGGTTAAATTAATCCAAAAACCCTAATTTGTTTTCAAAAATGTATTTAATTGAATAAAAATTCAATTAAAATGATCAAAATTGTTTAACATATGAAAAACAAATTGTGATCTTGGATTAATGTTTTAAAATTAAGTATTGACCTACAAAATAATTAGAAAGCATTAAAAGTTGCAAAATCAATGTGGAAAAAATATTTAAAATGTCAAAAACAATTAAAATATTAATTCTTTGCAAAAATATCAATTATATGAAATAAATAATATTTTTGGGATTTTTGGGGAAAATAAAATAATTTAACATTTTTGTGAATTATTAAAAAAAGAATCAACTCAAAATCATTAAAACTCAGAGAGAAATTAATTTTTGAATCAATTAAATAAAATCACAAAATTCAAATATTTGAATTATTCAAAAATGGCGCCAAGAACACACCAAGAACACGCGCGTGTTATGGGTTTGGCTGATTTGCATTTTCTCTCCAATCTCACTGAATACTTGATTATAACATGCAATCCACATATCATTATGCTCGTCTCAACCTCACGATCATGTCTATGTCCATTAATTTCATTTAAATTAAACATATAACAAGAAATCATGAAAAATCCTCAAGAACCCTAATTTCTGCATGAAGGCTAGGATTTTTGATACACGATTCAAACAATACAATTAATTGAGGGAAAATATTCCATGCATGATTATGAACATATGGCCAAATTATTGTGCAGCAAAAATTGCATGGATCGTAGAGTTAGAAGAGCTCATGCTTACCACTTGCAGCTGGTGATCGTGATTTGTGTTGGAGGTGTTATAGCTAGGTTCCAATGATGTGGATAGCTTCCCTAGGTGCCAAGTGATGTGTCTGAGTGCTTGGAATAGATTGAAATGGTTTGGAGTTGAAGATGGTACCTCAACTGCAAAACTGTCAAGAACTTGAGCAATTGGCTGATGATTTTGTGAAACCTGTGTTCCAGATGTTATGTGAGTATTTGGATCACTTCTATATGATGTATGTGAGGTGTGTGAGTGATTGGTTTGATTAGAAAAGCTCTCAAACTCAAAACCCGATAGCTACCTTGCTAAGAAAGGCATTTTTGCCAAGAGAAAGAGATTTTGAGGAAAGCATCTGTTTGATGGCTTTGGTGTACTTAAACTGATCACAATTGAGCTCTATTTATAGTAGAGTAAGTTTGTTTTGCAAGGAATAGTGAATGGCAGCTGTTAAGTAGGTTTGGCCAATGTTGGCAAATGAAAATCCAAGTCTCCTCTAGCCATTGACTAGAGATTAGGGCACAGAGTTTTGGTTCCCTTGGTCTTGGATAAGTCTTGACTGATTTCAGATGAGAATGGCTCAGTCCATGCCACCTTGATGCTTCCATTGAATGCTTCAATCCAAATTTGGAGTCTTGTCCCTATTTTGGCCATTCTAGGTTCAACATGCTATTTCTTGTTCCATGGACTTTGGAGGCTTGGCTCAGTGATTGTCCCCTTTAGATTCAATCCTCAGATGTGTCTAAATGGATAGGAGCATTTGAATTTGGATGATTTTGGCAAATCGAGCAAAATTGTAAATTCTGCCTTGCCTTTGACAGATTTCAGCAAGGCAACTTTCCAATGTCATATCTCATGGTGTAAGTTGAATTTGGTAATGCTCTTGACCATTTTGGAAAACCCTTACATGATACAACAACTGTTTGAACATGTTTGGTTTTGATCTCTTTTGAATCCAAGTGAAAAATCCCGCTACATTTGGCAAAAAGTGAAGACAGATTTGGACTTAGGGAAAATTTCACTAAGTGTTGGAAAAAGTGACATTTTCATTTTTCAGCCATTTTGATCACTCCATAACTCAAAATCCTTAATGAATTGGACTTAGGTCTAGTTGAAGTTTTTGTAGAGGGTAATGAGGGCTACAAATCCATCTTTGGATGGGAAAAAATGGCCTTGTGGTTTAGGAGTTATGATCCTCCAAAGTTGGTACCCTAGCCACTTTATTTTTAATTAGAAAATTTTCTAAGTTTTTATGGTTACCCCTTTTACAAGTTATCAAACTTTTCTTGATTTTTCTTGATGAATGATGATTCAAATCATACATTAACATCATTTTAGGGTTAAAAATCCATTTTGGTGAAAAATCTCAAAAAGTCAAAGTTGACTTTTGTGCACAGTTGACTTTTTATCAGATGAATTCCAAACTATGCCATTCTTCATGAAATCATGTCCTTGACCTAAATCAAACTTGATGGACATGTTCCATGGGTGTCATAGGGCATATTGAATCATGTCTTAGGGCTTGGGAGCATGTCCTAGTCAAAAGTCAAAGTTATAGTTGACTTTTCCCTTAAAACCCTAATTGTGGTGCAGATGAAATTGAGACTTGTTGCTCAAGCTTCTTGGATCAATCCATTGTTCCAAATGGATCAATATAGTTCATTAGAGACCCTCAAACCCTCTCTTGAGGTCATGGTTCATGATTTGTCCCAAAAGTCAACTTAGGGGTGGATTAGGTCAAGAAACCCTAATTCCTGATTTTTGATGTATGCATCCCCTGAGGCAAAATTGACTTGATGATTAGGTCCATGAGATTCCGTGGAGTATATTAGGTTGTGTTTTGGATCTTTAGCTCATGCATGCCCAGAGGAAATTTTCCATCTGGAGGCCCTGGTCGACCAAAACCCTAATTTGGTAACACTGGCGATCTTGAGACTTGATCCACCTAGAAGGGAGCAGCCTTGTGCTTAATCCTTGAAGTGGGAGTCCTTTTGATCCACTGTGGATGTTTGAGAGGTTAGACAAGTTGAAGATCATGTCATTTCTTGATTGATCCTTTGCCTAAGGGCTCAGAGAGGGCCTGAAACCCTAATTTTGATTGTAGTGGATGCTCACCCATCTTTGGGGAGACTGATGAAGTATGATGGTTCCTCCATATTGTGATGATGATTTTCACAATGATGGGAAATCTTAGTGGTCAAAATTTGGGGTATGACAGATGCCCCTATTTAATCTTCTTGGACCCGAAGATGTGAATGACGAAGGTATTCGGGCATTCGGGGTGCAAGAGGATTAAATATCGGAATACCCGAAATTTTGATGGCTATGAATGACAGCTTGCGCATTCATCCTCTTTTGCTAAGCAATGATGCTTAGAAAGGGTAAACTTCCCCTCGATCCTGGTCTTCAGCCAAGGAGCTGGTCTCAGTTTCTGATTTAAACTTCCCTTCGATCCTGGTTTCCTACCGAGGAACTGGTCTTAGTTTCTGATTTAAACTTCCCCTCGATCTTGGTTTCCTACCAAGGAACTGGTCTTAGTTTCTGATTTAAACTTCCCCTCGATCCTGGTTTCCTACCGAGGAACTGGTCTTAGTTTCTGATTTAAACTTCCCCTCGATCCTGGTTTCCTACCGAGGAACTGGTCTTAGTTTCTTTCGTCAATAAACTTTACTGACAAGGGACGCTATTCGTAGCGGCTTTCCTTCAAACTTCTCGCCGAATTTTCCTGGGGAGATGCCATTTGAGTGGAAAAGGTTTTGATGTCAGACTTGCTGGGGAACCCAGTCGTCTGAGTTGTAGAGGTGCACAAACTTCTCTGTTTGGAGACGCCATTTGTTGAATCTACTGGGGAAAACGAGTCTCTTGAGAGACTGCTTTCGTTCGGGGTCTTTACATCATACTTTTCTCGGAGAAATGCCATATGATGTGATCCAATTTTGAGGTGCCGATGACCTTTTCATCAGTGGGTTTTTCGGAGAAAAATTGCCGTACTGCCGAATCTCCGATTTAGGAGGCTTTCTCTCGGGATTTTCTTTAATCCGGGAAAACAAGGATATCATCTTCAATGGCGAAGAGTGATGTTAACTGAGGGCTCTCTGGCTTTTCAGAGGTTCAAGTTATCAAAGTGGTCAAAGGCCAACTTCCATCCAGAAATAAAACTGGAGGAGAGAGATTGTTCAGACGTAACACTTCCTGACGAGGAAAGGGCTGACAACTCAATTGAGAGGACTTTTATCACTAGGGGACAAGACCGACTAGAGTGATAGTGATGCAATATGAAATGTGAATGCAAATCAATAATGCAATGATGTATGTATGTTTATGCTGACAAAACTGACGTGACATACAAACTGACAGGTGAACACGACTGGATACTCGGCCATCGCGGGGCGAAGAAGTACCGTTGGTCATAAAGTAGCAATTCTACCTTCCTTAGGAGAAATAGTCCCTGCGGGGAATACCGGTGATCGGGCTTAGGAGATGAGAACTCGGCCGAAGCGTGTCAGACGAAACAAGGTCTCTGACACAGTTGATCCCTTCATTCAGGCGCACTGGGTTAGAAGGAGTACTTTGATTCTGCACTTTGAGGTTCGATTACTTCTGGAAAAACGACCGATGTTCTTCTGATGTTCAACAGTCAAAAGAAATTTCCGTCTTTATTAAAAGCAGAAAAAAGTTTTAACAAGTAAATTCATTTTTGTTTCATTTCAAGAATCGTTGATCATGTTAAAATGCCGTTCTGTAAAGCTAAAACAAATAAGAATTACAAACAAAAGCACAAGGGCTCAAATTTTATTAATGAGATGGAGATCAGCCAAACGCGTGATTCCAAAGAGTATATACAAAGCTAGAAAATGGTAATTTACAGGGAAAAGGGCTACGTTGAAACATAACGACCACTATCCTTCTACCAACTTTGAATTCGGGACATCCTGAGCTTCTGTCGAAGATTACCTTGACTGGAGTTTTCCTGACGGATGATGTAACGGCTGCTGCTGAGGGACTCGCCTCTGTTGAACATAGTTACTTGCCATTATCCCTAATTTTTGCCTGGATTGTACTTTGAGGCTTCCAATCCATCGGGATGATTGTTTTTTTCATGTCTCTAACTTTTGCCTGGACCGCCCTTTCGGGTTTTCAATCCACCGAGATGTTTTTTTTTTTTTAGTTTAGGCGAAGTATTTCTTGACTACATCAACATTCATGGGGTAGGCAAATTCCTCTCCGTCCATGGTTGCAAGCCTTAAGGCGCCGCCTGAGAAAGCTTTCATGACCACGTAGGGGCTGTCATAATTCGGAGTCCACTTGCCCCGGGAATCAGTGAGAAAAGATTGTATCTTCTTGAGCACGAGGTCTCCTTTTCTGAAGACACGAGGTCGGACCTTTTTGTCGAACACCCTCTTCATTCTCTGTTGATACAACTGACCATGGCATAGTGCCGTGATTCGCTTCTCTTCGATCAGATTCAGTTCATCGTGTCGACTTTGACACCATTCAGCTTCGGTGAGCTTAGCTTCCATCAATACCCGGATTGATGGGATCTCTACTTCTATGGGGAGCACTGCTTCCATGCCATACACTAGAGAAAAAGGGGTAGCCTCTGTTGAAGTGCGGACAGATGTACGATAACCGTGAAGAGAAAAGGGTAGCATGTCGTGCCAGTCTTTGTAGGTTACAACCATCTTTTGAACGATCTTCTTGATGTTCTTGTTAGCCGCTTCTACCGCTCCGTTCATCTTAGGTCGGTAGGGAGATGAGTTATGGTGTTCAATCTTGAACTCTGCGCACAACTCTTTGGAACACCATAACGGTAGATGATATTGTTTTTTATAAAGCGGACCACGACCTGTCGGGTTACATTAGCGAATGACGCTGCTTCGACCCACTTGGTGAAATAGTCAATGGCTACCAGGATGAACCGATGTCCGTTTGAAGCCTTAGGTTCAATCATGCCAATCATGTCGATTCCCCATATGGAAAAAGGCCATGGGGAAGAGAGAACTTTGAGATGTGATGGCGGTACATGAATTTTGTCGGAGTATATCTGACACTTGTGACACCTCCTCATGCACTTGTAGCAGTCGGATTCCATTGTCAACCAATAGTACCCTGCTCTTAGAATTTTTCTCGCCATTGTATGTCCGTTGGCATGAGTGCCAAAGGATCCTTCATGAATTTCTTTCATAAGCATGTCTGCTTCTGGTCTGTCGATGCATCAGAGCAAGACCATGTCAAAATTTCTCTTATAGAGAGCGTCACCGCTCAGGAAGAAGTTTCCAGCCAATCTTCTGAGGGTTTTTCTGTCTTTTCTGGATGCCCCAGGTGGGTACTCTTTTCTCTGAAGGAAGCATTTGATATCGTGATACCAAGGTTTGTCGTCTATGACTGCTTCAATCGTAAAGATGTAAGCGGGCCTTTCAAGGCGCATTATGTCAATCTTAGGTATGTCATTCCATTGACCTACACTAATCATGGAAGAGATAGTGGCTAATGCATCAGCCATGTGATTCTCATCACGAGGGATGTGATGAAACTCAACTCTGTTAAAGAAGGGTAACGACCTTCTTGCATAGTCTTTGTAAGGAATCAATCCTAATTGGTATGTGTTCCAATCTCCTTTTATCTGATTGATAACCAGGGCTGAGTCACCATATACGTCCAAGCTTTTTATCCTTAAATCAATCGCTTCTTCGAGACCCATAATACAAGCTTCGTATTCGGCCTCGTTGTTCGTACATTTGAACGTAAGTCTGGCAATGAAAGGAATGTGGGTACCCTGAGGGGTAACAATGATTGCCCCAATTCAGTTTCCATAATGATTAACTGCTCCGTCAAAGATAAGTCCCCATTGGGAACCTGGTTCTGGCCCTTCACTGGGTAACGGTTCATCGCAATCTTTCATTTTTAGATACATGACATCTTCGTCTGGGAAGTCAAACCCGATTGATTCCTTATCGTCAATCAGTTGATGAGCCAAATGATCGACTAAAATACTTCCCTTAACGAATTTTTGAGCGTGGTACTCTATGTCATATTCTGATAACAGCATTTGCCAACGGGCAATCCTTCCCGTGAGAGCAGGTTTTTCAAATACGTACTTGATTGGATCCATTTCGGAGACCAACCAAGTAGTATGACGAATCATGTACTGGCGAAGACGTTTGGCTGCCCAAGCCAAAGCACAACAAGTTTTCTCGAGCATCGTGTACCGAGTTTCACAGTCGGTGAATTTCTTGCTTAGATAGTAAATGGCAGACTCTTTCCTTTTGGTTTCGTCTTGTTAGCCAAGTACACATCCCATTGAGTCCTCCAGAACTGTGAGGTAAATGATCAGTGGTCTTCCTTCCACTGGAGGTGATAGAATCAGAGGATTCAACAGATATTCCTTGATACTGTCGAATGCGGTTTGGTAATCTTCTGTCCAAACGCAGTCCTGGTTCTTTTTCAGTAGTTTGAAAATCGACGCACTCGTGGCGGTCATAAGGAATATGAATCTGGAGATGTAGTTCAAACATCCCAAGAATCCTCTGACTTGTTTTTCAGTTTTTGGAGAAGGCATTTCTTGAATGGCCTTGACCTTGTCAGGATCAACCTCAATTCCTTTCTGGCTGACGATGAACCCTAATAGTTTCCCTGAACGGACACCGAAGGTGCACTTGTTGGGATTTAAGCGGAGTTTGAATTTTCTTAGACGTTCGAACAATTTTGACAGATGTTCAACGTGCTCATTCTCTGTTTTTGATTTTGCAATCATATCATCGACATACACTTCGATTTCTTTATGTATCATGTCATGAAACAGAGTAGTCATGGCCCTTTGATAGGTTGCCCCGACATTCTTTAAACCGAACGACATTACCTTGTAGCAAAAGGTGCCCCATGGGGTAATGAACGAAGTTTTCTCCATGTCTTTCGGCGCCATTTTGATCTGGTTATAGCCCGAGAACCCATCCATGAAGGAAAAAACTTTGAACTTTGCTGTACTATCAACCAGCATGTCAATGTGTGGTAAAGGAAAGTCGTCCTTTGGACTTGCCTTGTTCAGATCTCTGTAGTCGACACACATTCTAACCTTTCCATCCTTTTTCGGAACGGGTACAATGTTGGCTAACCATTGAGGATATTCTGACGTGGCGAGGAAACCCGCGTCAATCTGTTTCTGTACCTCCTCTTTGATTTTAATGGCCATGTCCGGGTGAGTGCGTCTCAACCTTTGCTTTACGGGCGAACATTCCAATCTTAACGGTAAGTGATGTTCCACGATGCTGGTATCCAACCCTGGCATATCCTGATAGGACCAAGCGAATACATCGGGAAATTCTTTGAGAAGGTTTATCAAACCCTCCCTGGCAGTTGGACTCAGCAGTGCCCCAATCCTAATTTCTTTTCTCTCTTTTTCCGAACCCAAGTTTACCGTTTCCAACAGCTCTTTGTGAGGTTCAATGGACCTTTCCTCTTGTCTGAGTAGTCGGGAGATCTCTTCTGGAATTTCGTTGTCATTTTCTTCTTCAGCCTCGAATACCGGGAACTCAAAGTTGGGAGAAGGCATCGGATCGTATGTTTCAACTGGGTTTAAAACAAGCAATCTGCATGACGTGATGATTCGTGTTTAGAAGAGATAGAGGAAAATGCAAGTGTGTGCAATGTTTTATTTTACTGCTTGTTTTTATTTTTAAATGTTTTTTAGGATTACCATTTTCTGAAAAAGCAAAAAGGGAAAACAACAATAAATGCGGAAATTACAGAACGACG
This sequence comes from Lathyrus tuberosus, assembly GCA_022829125.1. NCBI lineage: Eukaryota > Viridiplantae > Streptophyta > Magnoliopsida > Fabales > Fabaceae > Lathyrus > Lathyrus tuberosus. The sequence goes on from JALAZF010000311.1 coordinate 6,872,721, forward strand.
TTATTTTATTAATGAACAAGTCGATCCTTGAAACTACAGCCCTATAAAACAAAACTCTGTCGCTTCGGGAAAAGCAAAAAGGGAAAATTTACAGAAAGCGAGCCCTATCAAAACATCTGTTTCACCTGGGCAGGGTGAAAGGTTAAAAGACGGCAATTACTTTGACTGATGAACGACCTTCGGAACCTCGACGGCAACCCATTGGCGGCGAACTCCTCGGTGAATCACAAAGTCTGGCACCTTCCTTGATTTGTCTTCAGAAATAACACTGATTTCTGGTGGAGCAGAATCATTGGAATCTGTCTCCCAGGCAGAATTGTCGTAGGAGGATTCCTCTGTTGTATTTTGCATAGCATTTGCGCTCTCAGCTGTACCTCCCCATCCAGTTGGCTGGATATCTTCGAGCCTGATACGAGAGCTTTCGGGAGCGGTGTACTTGACCATGAAGTCGTATTTTCCACTTGGTTCGCCCAGAGTGTCCCAAACTTCTTTGGAACTGGAGGAGTCATCCCTCTCGATGACGTTGACCTCGGGAAAAGCATAGTTGATGAATTCAAGTCCTGCGACCGTTGCGAATTCATCTTCATGTTGAGTAGTTTCTGAATGACCTGAGTGTTGATCCCATGACATGGTGGGGACACAGGTATTCTGTTCAATGATGCTCAGCTGAGTTTCATTACTCGGCTGACTCTCTTGCCCCAAGTCTCCTGGATAAGGTTGCCACATTGGCAGACCATCCATTGGGCCATAGTTGGTGTAGTCAAAATTGTCTTTCATCGGAGTGTCCTCCTCTAATGAATTTGGCGGAGCACGACATCCTTCCGGATCACAATCCCCGTATATCATTTCGACATCTGACCTTGGTATAAACCTCGGACTCTGTGCGGGATTGCAAAATGGCGTAGGCACCTCTTCCTGAGACATATAACCGTCCTTGTTAAGATAGGACTTCCATTCTTCATCTGTGTCAGAGGGATCTTCCTCATTGATAGCATGAACTGTCTGAGACACTGGGTGAAGAAAACCTCCATTGTGGAAGAAGTTTTGAAGCGGATGAAGACTTTCATCGTTGGCAGCTATCTGAATACAGGTTGCTAAAAAACCAAGACCCTTCTTTGTTGTATTGCTAGTAGGAATGACGAGCTGTCCCCATCCTGTTGTATCGGTACTCTCGACCGCTTTAATAGCATCTTTGTATGAGGAAATCGAAGTTCCTCCTCGGGATTGATCGTCCTTGTGTAGCGAAAGCGCTTGGAACTGGGTTCCAATTATCCCTTCTGGTTCCACATAAGTGGATGACGATAAATTGCTGACGAGCAACGCCTGTTCCCCACAGACTGTGACAAGTTGATCGTTCTGGATAAACTTTAGCTTTTGGTGGAGGGTTGAAGTAACCGCTCAAGCCTGATGTAGCCAAGGTCTTCCTAATAAACAACTGTATGTTGTCCGGATGTCCATGACCTGGAAAGTGACTTGGAAAGTGTGAGGACCGATAGTTATGGGAAGATCAACTTCGCCGATAACCGTTTTTCTGGATCCGTCGAACGCTTTGACGACGACCTCGCTGATTCTCATCGGAGGGCCTTTGAATGATAATTGCATCAAAGTAGACTTCGGCATAACATTCAGGGCTGACCCTGTGTCTACCAGTACGTTGGCTAAAGCACCGTCCTGGCAGTTAACTGTGATATTGAGCGCCATGTTATGACGACCACCCTCTTCAGGTAATTCCTCATCAATAAATCCCAAATTATTGCAGGAAGTGATGTTAGAGACAATGCTATCGAACTGTCTGATTGTTACATCTTGTTCCACAAAGGCTTGCTCCAAGACTTTCTGTAGAGCCTCCCTGTGGGCTTCTGAACTGAGTAACAGTGATAATATCGAGATCTTTGAAGGAGTCTGTACCAGCTGATCAACAATGTTATATTCACTCCTTTGGATGAGCTTCAGCATCTCATCATCATTTTTCAAAAGGTCGGGATCACTGGATTGACCGACTGGTGGATCAGGAGTTTCTGACTGAAGTTCCTTTTCTTTGTTAAGTTCTCCAACTCCTCGGTTGAAGATTCTACCGCTCCGTGTTACGCGATTGATGTCTGCAATATTCACGACGGAGGGTAATGGAATTTCCTTTCCATTCTCAATTGTTGTTGTACCGTATTTGTAAGGGATAACCTTAGTCGATTCATACGGTAATGGTCCCGGTAGATAGATGACTACGGGAACCTTATGATTTTTTCGACCCTCATAAGTAATCTCGATCCGTTCCCGGTTGGGAACTTTAGATTCGTCAAGTAGAGGGATAATGGCAAAAACATCCCTGGTCCTGTGATGACCAGAGATCGTGACAACATCCTCAACTTGCTCGGTAAGATAGTTCGGCGACCAGTTGATGGGTCCAGAACCCGGATATGGACGAATTTCTCCATGATCGACCTGACCCTGAAGAGCTGCTCTCACAAGGTAACACCCTTGGTTACTTTCCGAACAGACGCTACAACTGTCATAGTTGTGTGGTGGCACCTGGTCACGCCCACTTTGAATACAATGTAACCTTACTAGGTTAGCTTCCACTGATCGGACATCCTGACTTTGACGCCGAGTGAGGTTTCTATTACTGATACTAATCTGCTAAGTATCTTCATCCATATAGATTGGCATCCACCAGTGATTTAACAAGTGCTGAAGTGCCTCCTGGACAAGGGTACAACCTCGATCATTTTCGCAACCTGCTTTACAGCTTTGATAGTCATGTGATATTAAGAATCCGAGTCAGACCTGCTCAGCATGTAACTCTACCAGGTTGGTATTCATCACGCGAATATCGAAGATCTGAACCATGTTGATCTGATAAGGGTTCCTATCATGGTAGTCTTGGATCCATCCAAGATCCATCTGACGCTGGAGGGCCTCTTGTATGAAAGAGCATCCCTGCTTGTTTACCGAGCAAATCAGACAGGAACTGTAATCGTGTCGCGGCAGATTATAATGTTGGCTTTGCCTTGAGTGCATTGCCACCAAGTTGACATTCATTGCACGGATGTCGTGGTTCTGAATGACGTTAGAATTCGTGTAGACCATGTTAACTCCACAAACTCGGTGCTCTTGGATCCATCCGAGATCCATCTGTTCCTGCAGAGCTGCTTGCACTACAGAACATCCTTGATTGTCTTTAGAGAAGATATCACACTGATGATAATTATGAGGTGGCACATGGCCATATCCACTCTGTCTACAATGCATCTTGACCAGATTGGTCTTTAACAAGAGTACATCGTGAATTTGATAGACATTGTTAGTCTCTCCTTCTATCAAATTGACTGCAGCCTTCTCGTGTTGAGGCAGCGGGTTCGTGAGAACATTAGGATTCGTATCCTTGAAGGATAAGAGCCCGCTCCTAACAAGCTTTTGCACGTCGGACTTGAAATTGAGACAAGTCTCTATGTTATGCCCTGAACCTCCTTGATGATAAGGGCATGTTTGATCCACCTTAAACCAAAAAGGCAGATTTTTCGGTACTGTAAGAGGAGATTTAGTCTGAATGTGCCCCTTAGCCAGTAGTAATGGAAACATCTCTGCGTACGTCACGGGTATAGGATCAAATCCTGGTGGCCGTGTTGTACGGTTGTTGTTATATGGAGGATAAGCCTGCTAAAGAGGCTGTTGTGTCCTTTCCTGATCAGGTTGGATCTGCGCAACCTGAGGTTGATACGTAGGAATAGGCGCAGGGCCGATAGCAGGAGTTACAGCTGCTACTGGTTGATAACGTCGCCTTTGCTTTCCGAGAGAGATATTCCCAATATCTTGCTCTTTTTTCTTAGGGAGAGCACTACCATATATTTTAGTACCGCTCGTCGATCCAATGTCTTTTACCAAAGGTCCTTCTCGGACGGCTTCCTCAAGACGTACGCCCATGCCCACCATCTCGGCGAAATCACTGGGTGCACTGGCAACCATTCGGTCATAGTAAAATGAGCTTAAGGTCTTTAAGAAGATCTTTGTCATCTCTTTTTCCTCAAGAGGTGGACAAATTTGAGCAGCAATTTCACACCACCTTTGAGCATACTCCTTAAAGGTTTCCTTGTCCTTTTGCGACATTGATCTGAGTTGATCTCTGTCGGGTGCCAGGTCCAAATTGTATTTGTATTGTTGGACGAAGGCAGTGCCAAGATCTCTGAAACTGCTGATCGTAGCACGGTTTAAACCCATGTACCATTTGAGTGCGGAACCGGTTAAACTATCCTGAAAGTAGTGAATCAGTAGGTCCTGATTCTCCGTCTGAGCTGACATCCGCCGAGCGTACATCACCAGATGGCTTTGAGGGCAAGAGTTACCCTTGTATTTTTCAAAGTCGGGCAATTGAAATTTGTGCGGGACCTTCACATTTGGGACCAAGCAGAGATCTGCGGCGTCCTTTCCAAATAGATCCTAACCGCGAATAGCTTGCAGTTCCTTCTGCACTTCCAAGAACTGCTTCTGGAATTCCTCCATTCTGTCAAACATAGTTTCCTTCTTACCAGAAGGTGTCTGTGGAATCTGTCCTTCTGGGACAGTGTGCACCACAGGGGGTGGTACCGTGACTGCAGTGAGTCTTGGCGTTTCCCGAAGTTTGTAACCTTCAGGAGTCTTCAGTATGCCCCTGGCATCTTCGCTTTCCCGAAGTTTGTAACCTTCAGGCCCAGCGGCTTCTGTTGTGATTCCCTGATCTTCAGTGATCGGCGGAACATATCCTTTCGGGATATAGTTAACAGGCATGCCCCAGGGACGATCTTTCGGCATCTGATACCTAGGATCATACTTCTCCACTATGGGCGTTGAGGTGATCTCTGAGATCACAGTTCTTTGTAGCTGAGCTTATGCCATGGCTTGCATGTCGTTACGAAGCTTTCTTATATCCTCTCACAGAGCGTCGATCTCTTCTTTCAACTCTCTGTTTTCTTCCTCAAGATCATCCATCTTTTTCTGACGATTGGCCTGAGTATTGTACGAATGAGACAGTTTGACTCTAGAACCGAGACACAAACGTGAGATTCGTAGGTAAGAAGGATACGCGATGTGAGAATGATAAATGCAATGATTATATTAATTATTTTTTGGTTTAATCAAAATAAACTTCGACAATTAGATTGCAAATATCAAACGGTGGGGAAACCCTTTTTTATTGAAATTCAAAGGATTACAGAAATGGAAATACAGTAGATTACAAAATGCAGAAACAAAAACCTAAGCTAATGGGCCCCGAGTCCTCTCTGAAGAGAAATCGGGTGCTGATTCTGGTATCTTCCTTTTCTTTGACCGGGGCTCTTGGGCAGTTGTCGGGTTGTCACTCCTTTGCCAGGTGAAAGGAGCGAGCAAATTCCTTTGGTCATCCTGATTATCCACAGCGTGTTGCTCCAAAATCTCAATCAGAGCATCTTTCTCTTTCAGTAATTGCTGTATTCTGATGCATTCTACGTCGAGGGTGCGGTACTTGTTCTTCCAAGACCTCCTCTCCCGTTGAACTTTGTTGAGAGTAACCTGAAGCTTTTCAGTTTCCGGCATGAAGTACATGACAGATTCCCTCGGCGGAAGAATTCCGTAATGAGGATAAGGCATCTTTAGCTTGAGAGCTCTAGTTTGTACCCAATGGAGATAAGGCTCCACCGAGACATAGTCCGGTTTTCCTAGAGACTCTCGTCCTTTCTTATGAACATGCTTCCAAGCGTGCACTATTTTCGTCTTTAGTGCTCTGTCATTTTCCCCTTCCTTGAAGAAAAGACCTTCCAGATGAACACCCAGTGGGATGTGTCTCATCGGGTATCCAAATTGACGGTGAACCAATACCGGATGGTAGTTGATTCCTCCTTTAGTTCCTATGAGGGGTATGTTGGGGAAGTTTCCACAACGGTCAATGATCCTGATTCCCTCATAAATCCTATTACACCAATCAATGTCAGAGTTTGTAAGAGACATGATCTTCTGCGACCAACGTAAGGCATTCTTGCAATCCCAAAAAGCAGCAGACTTGGGCAAGTGAGAGATAAACCATTTGTAAAGCAGAGGTACACAACATGTGATCTCCCCTCCGATGTATAAATTCCCCAAGTGTACAGAATGATACGCATCTGCGAGCAAAGTCGGCACAGGGTTTTCAATGAGAAAAACCTTAATGGAGTTGATATCGACGAAGTTATTGATGTTGGGAAACAAAAATAACCAGTAGGTAAGCAAGACAAAGATGCTTTCAAAAGCAGTCACGTTTCCTATACTGGCGAAATACAGGGCCTTCTTTGTCAAGAACTGGGCTGGCAAACCTTGGATGCCACCCTTAGTAGTTAGGTGAGTCCTAACTTCAGACTCGTCCAAATGAATTGCTCTTGCAATAGTCTGATTCTTTGGAATTTCTTCCAGTCCAGAAAATGGAGCTCGATCTGTAATGTGTAGATTGATCAGGTGAGAATACTCCTCCAGTGTTGGTGCGAGCTGGTAATCCGGGAATGTGAAATAGTGATAAACTAGATCATAAAACTGAATGAGCGCATCCATGATTCCCTCAATCACATGGACTCTTAACAGTGGTAGCAAACCTCCGTGCTTAGCTCTGAAAGCCTCTGGGTTAGTGATCATCCTCGCTAACCTTCTCAAATCCTCTAGCTTTGGAACCTTGAAGGTATACTGGTGAGTTCTCCTTCTACCAAAATCCATTAGTGCAATCCTTTTCTCTGATATTTGCAATCACAGTCTTAGTTTATTTTGAAAAAACAGAGAGACTAGAAGAGAAATATTTTGAATGTTTTAATGTTTTTTAGATGAATGCATGAATGCAGCACACAAAAACATAGAAAAAACATGGGGTCAAAGGGTCGTTGTCATGAAGTCAAGGCTCTACCCATCCCCAAAGGTTTATACTAGGGTGATTTTTGTACCTGTACTCATTATCATCAGCTCCTCCCAGGAAAGCAAAACAACAAGCGGATCGCCAGCGAGTTGTAGTGCAATCTTAGAGTAAGTGCCATTCACCGAGAATAGATCACCAGCCTCAAATGAGGGTAGTATCGCGTAACAACTATTTCAGATAGTTTTCGCACTACGAAAGGGTTTGGCTCCTCAGCTTCTCAGACTTAACAATCGGCCCATTGTCTAGGTGAGAGAATGGGTTGCATTGGTCAGCCTCCACTGAGGTTGATGGTCGACCTCGTCGCCATCACTTATCTTAAGTGTATACTCAATCTTTCCACATACGGCATCACCCGCATTCCCATTAGCAGAAAAATAAACACGTATAGCAATTAGGAAAATCAGTATATATATTTGTCCTAAACATCCTAGACCTTTAAAGCTATGAATCCTAAGTTCCTGACAGAAAATGGGTTCCCCGGCGGAAGCCCCCAATCTGTGGTATTCACACAAGAGGTGAAAAGGAAGACCGTGCCTAGATCTAACTTTGAAAGGCCCCACGGTGGGCGCCATTTTTTCTATAGCGAGCGATTTTGGACGCGGTTCTTAAGCGCTGGTCGCTCTCTGCGGTTTGAGCTTAAACTACAGGTCGATTCATTTTTTATCCTATTAAAGCTGATGAAGGAAGGGAAATAGATGTCTCCAATTAACCCTGCTTGCATACTGAGTTTAAACAGCGGTCTGTTAGGTTACGGATGCTATCAATGTGGGGGGCCTTTGTACTGGTTATTTGTATTTTTGCCAATACGGGTTTTATCTAGACAGAAGGTTTCTGGCGGGGAACAAGGATTAGGATGTTAGGACTGGTACTTTTTGAATTACTGCTTTTGATTGATGGAGATATGGGATTTGGGTTTTTGTTTAGTGTGCTCGCTAAGATTTTTCTTTCAATCTTATGCCTACGTATTCCCGTTTATCCAAAACAGGGAAATCAGAGCGTTCGTAGTTCCTCCTATTCTATGGGAGGAAATGGGTGTTTTGGTGTCTTGTTCAAAGCCCAAGACATGAAGCTGAAAGTCTATTTGTATCTTGTTCAAAGCCCAAGATGTGAAGCTGAAAGGTTTATTTGTATCTTGTTCAAAGCCCAAGATGTGAAGCTAAAGGGGTTTGTCTTTAGAGAGAAGTTGTCATCTCTAAAGAGGGGGTTGTATGTCACAACTGTTTATAAAGGAGAATTACTTTAACCAGGATACGCGGATTCTAGCAATGCCATAATTTCCCTTATGGGGGGTTTTAACCTGAAGGAGAAGACTTTAACTCAGTGTAGAGCAATGCTATCTTTCCTTAGGAATTTCTCATGCTAAAAGAGGGACAGTGGCATAGATGTAGATGATCAAGAGGCTTGCCGCTTACAGCGATTAGATGAAAGGGGAAGGAGTTGTTGATGTTTGTGTACTGTGAACGAGGCACAACTTTGATGCTAAAAGGTTAATTGGATTAACCAGTGGTTTTCTTATACAAAGCCTAAGAGGAGGCTAATATGTGTCTCGTACAAAGCCCGAGAGAGAGGCTAAAAGGTTTTGACCCGACGATGGAGTCTTTTGGTATCTCGTATAAAGCCCGAGATAGAGGCTAAAAGGTTTTGAATCAACGAGGGAGTCTTTTGGTATCTCGTACGAAGCCCGAGATGGAGGCTATTGTTTGTTTAGCTCAATAAGAACCTTTTTGTATCTCGTATAAAGCCCGAGATGGAGGCGAAATGGGTGATTCACTAAACGAGGGAGTCTTTTATGTGCTCGTATAAAGCCCGAGAGAGAGGCTAAACATTGTTTGACTCCGCTGGGAAGGATCATTGTACAAAGCCCAAGAGGAGGCTATGGTTACTGTTTCAGTTGAGTGACAGGTCCAGTATACTGATTTTGAAATAGAAAATCAGTTCTTATATGAGCACCACTGTACTCAAGGATTTGATTCAAGGATCTGGGTTATTCCTGTTCTTTAAGGAAGTGGGAAATCCGAAGGGTATTGAGACTGTCCGAGTCTACGGGTTTTCTTCCTATTTAACGAAGGGGTCACTTGAGAATGTCTCTGAGACTCAAGGAAATTAGACTGTCCAAGTCTAGGGTTTTATCTTTTGTACTGTGCTTTGAGAAACAGTAGTAGACTCTATGAAAGGACTGTTCTATGCAAATGACTAAGTTCTGTTCCTATACCTTTAGGAGGTCGTCGGGACAATTTGTACGAAGCCCAAGAGGAGGCCGGAAACTTTTAAGAAGCCGATCGGTCCTTGTACTAAGCCCAAGAGAAGGCTATCATTCCCGGAGGAAGAGATCATTATAGGAAGCCTAAGAGGAGGCTGTGAATACTTCTAAGAAGCCGGAGGGTCCTTGTACTAAGCCCAAGAGGAGGCGGGGTTGCTTTTAGGAAGCCTGTGGGTCCTTGTACGATGCTCAAGAGGAGGCCGATGCTTTTAAGAAGCCGATGGGTCCCCAAACCCCGAGAAATTCAAGGCAATGCTATTCACCGAGAATAGATCAAAGTCAGGAAAGTTTGAGAATTTGGAAGAAACTCAAAGATGCCATTCACGGAGAATACATTCATCTTGGGGAGTAGAGCTTCTTGACAATTCCTAATGAGGACAGCCGAAGAGAAGACTGTATCTGGTGATCCTATTGGGGGATCTAGTTGTCTATTTCTACGAATAAACGAAACGGCATCACCTAGTTCTAGACGTAGTTGCCAGAGAAACTCTAAATATCTATACTATTATTACACAGTCGATATGAGTTTATGAAAGAAGACTTACAGTGAAACAGCCCCACAATACAGTTATATGTATATGAAAGCGGTAAATGAAAGCAATAACCACTTACTCGGTTGTAGAGCTTCCATGCTGTTTGGTTAGTTGTTCAATAAAGAAAGATTGAAAACAACAGTATATTCAAAATCAAAGGAGAAAGTGCTTTGAAAAAGAAAGATTTGGGGCTTAGCTCAAGGAGAGGCCCAGGGTTTTATCAGTGAGCGCACTGTTTGAATTTGTACAGAGGGACTTATACAAGTGACTGAGGCCAAAAATGTTTTCTGTACAAAGGGATGGGTCTTACACTCTTTCAAGAGGCCCAAAAGGTTTTAAAGAAAAAGAGTGGGGCTTATAACACGAGGGTAGGCCCAGATGACTTTTCGTTTAAAAATGACGATCGCGCCGAGGATTTCTTTTAACGCAGAGGGACTTATACAATAAGTGAGGCCCAAAATGTTTTGGTTAAAAGGGGGTTGGGTCTTATACTCTAATAGAGGCCCAAAAGATTTTGAATGGGTCTTATAGCTCGAGGAGAGGCCCAGGGTTATTTTTCAAAAGGCGACGATCGCGCCGTTTGTTTTTTACGGTATCGGGACTTATACAATACACTGAGGCCCAAAATGATTTGGTCAAAAAAAGATTGGGTCTTACACTCTATTTGAGGCCCAAAAGTTTTTGAAAATGATTTATGAAGGTTAAATTAATCCAAAAACCCTAATTTGTTTTAAAAAAATGTATTTAATTGAATAAAAATTCAATTAAAATGATCAAAATTGTTTAACATATGAAAAACAAATTGTGATCTTGGATTAATGTTTCAAAAATTAAGTATTGACCTACAAAATAATTAGAAAGCATTAAAAGTTGCAAAATCAATGTGGAAAAAATATTTAAAATGTCAAAAACAATTAAAATATTAATTCTTTGCAAAAATATCAATTATATGAAATAAATAATATTTTTGTGATTTTTTGGGAAAATAAAATAATTTAACATTTTTGTGAATTATTAAAAAAAAGAATCAACTCAAAATCATTAAAACTCAGAGAAAAATTAATTTTTGAATCAATTAAATAAAATCACAAAATTCAAATATTTGAATTATTCAAAAATGGTGCCAAGAACACACCAAGAACACGCGCGTGTTCTGGGTTTGGCTGATTTGCATTTTCTCTCCAATCTCACTGAATACTTGATTATAACATGCAATCCACGTATCATTATGCTCGTCTCAACCTCACGATCATGTCTATGTCCATTAATTTCATTTAAATTAAACATATAACAAGAAATCATGAAAAATCCTCAAGAACCCTAATTTCTGCATGAAGGCTAGGATTTTTGATACACGATTCAAGCAATGCAATTAATTGAGGGAAAACATTCCATGCATGATTATGAACATATGGCCAAATTATTGTGCAGCAAAAATTGCATGGATCATAGAGTTAGAAGAGCTCATGCTTACCACTTGCAGCTGGTGATCGTGATTTGTGTTGGAGGTGTTACAGCTAGGTTCCAATGATGTGGATAACTTCCCTAGGTGCCAAGTGATGTGTCTGAGTGCTTGGAATGGATTGAAATGGTTTGGAGTTGAAGATGGTACCTCAACTGCAAAACTGTCAAGAACTTGAGCAATTGGCTGGTGATTTTGTGAAATATGTGTTCCAGATGTTATGTGAGTGTTTGGATCACTTCTATATGATGTATGTGAGGTGTGTGAGTGATTGGTTTGATTGGAAAAGCTCTCAAACTCAAAACCCGATAGCTACCTTGCTAAGAAAGGCATTTTTGCCAAGAGAAAGAGATTTTGAGGAAAGCATCAGTTTGATGGCTTTAGTGTACTCAAACTGATCACAATTGAGCTCTATTTATAGTAGAGCAAGTTTGTTTTGCAAGGAATAGTGAATGGCAGCTGTTAAGTAGGTTTGGCCAATGTTGGCAAATGAAAATCCAAGTCTCCTCTAGCCATTGACTAGAGGTTAGGGCACAGAGCTTTGGTTCCCTTGGTCTTGGATAAGTCTTGACTGATTTTAGATGAGAATGGCTCAGTCCATGCCACCTTGATGCTTCCATTGAATGCTTCAATCCAAATTTGGAGTCTTGTCCCTATTTTGGCCATTCTAGGTTCAACATGCTATTTCTTGTTCCATGGACTTTGGAGGCTTGGATCAGTGATTGTTCGCTTTAGATTTAATCCTCAGATGTGTCCAAGTGGATAGGAGCATTTGAATTTGGCTAATTTTGGTAAATCGAACAAAATTGCAAATTCTGCCTTGCCTTTGACAGATTTCAGCAAGGCAACTTTCCAATGTCATATCTCATGGTGTAAGTTGAATTTGGTAATGCTCTTGACCATTTTGGAAAGCCCTTACATGATACAACAACTGTTTGAACATGTTTGGTTTTGATCTCTTTTGAATCCAAGTGAAAAATCCCGCTACATTTGGCAAAAAGTGAAGACAGATTTGGACTTAGTGAAAATTTCACTAAGTGTTGGAAAAAGTGACATTTTATTTTTCAGCCATTTTGATCACTCCATAACTCAAAATCCTTAATGAATTGGACTTAGGTCTAGTTGAAGTTTTTGTAGAGGGTAATGAGGGCTACAAATCCATCTTTGGATGGGAAAAAATGGCCTTGTGGTTTAGGAGTTACGATCCTCCAAAGTTGGTACCCTAGCCACTTTATTTTTAACTTAGAAAATTTTCTAAGTTTTTATGGTTACCCCTTTTACAAGTTATCCAAATTTTCTTGATTTTTCTTGATGAATGATGATTCAAATCATACATTAACATCATTTTAGGGTTAAAAATCCATTTTGGTGAAAAATCTCAAAAAGTCAAAGTTGACTTTTGTGCACAGTTGACTTTTTATCAGATGAATTTCAAACTGTGTCATTCTTCATGAAATCATGTCCTTGACCTAAATAAAACTTGATGGACATGTTCCATGGGTGTCATAGGGCATATTGAATCATGTCTTAGGGCTTGGGAGCATGTCCTGGTCAAAAGTCAAAGTTACAGTTGACTTTTCCCTTAAAACCCTAATTGTGGTGCAGATGAAATTGAGACTTGTTGCTCAAGCTTATTGGATCAATCCATTGTTCCAAATGGATCAATATAGTTCATTAGAGACCCTCAAACCTTCTCTTGAGGTCTTGGTTCATGATTTGTCCCAAAAGTCAACTTAGGGGTGGATTAGGTCAAGAAACCCTAATTCCTAATTTTTGATATATGCATCCCTTGAGGCAAAATTGACTTGATGATTGGGTCCATGAGGTTCCATGGAGTATATTAGGTTGTGTTTTGGATCTTTGGCTCATGCCCAGAGGAAATTTTCCATCTGGAGGCCCTGGTCGACCAAAACCCTAATTTGGTAACACTGGCGATCTTGAGACTTGATCCACCTAGAAGGGAGCAGCCTTGTGCTTAATCCTTGAAGTGGGAGTCATTTTGATCCACTGTGGATGTTTGAGAGGTTAGACAAGTTGAAGATCATGTCATTTCTTGATTGATCCTTTGCCTAAGAGCTCAGAGAAGGCCTGAAACCCTAATTTTGATTGTAGTGGATGCTCACCCATCTTTGGGGAGACTGATGAAGTATGATGGTTCCTCCATATTGTGATGATGATTTTCACAATGATGGGAAATCTTAGTGGTCAAAATTTGGGGTATGACAACGTTCTCTAGCATACCTATAAGAAATTTAACAGAACGGTCCACTAGTTGTAGATACATTTTCATTGGTCTCAACTCTCCTAAATCGAGTTTCTTACAGGTGGATAAGGGCATTAAACTAACCCTGGCTCTTCAATCTCATAGAGCATTATCTATGACGTACTTTTCGATTACACAGGGTATGGAGAAACTACCTGGGTCTTTCAGCTTAAGAGGAATGTTGTTTTGAATGATAGCGCTACACTCAATAGTGAACATAACGGTTTCATTATCCTAGAGCTTCTTCTTGTTATACAGGATCTCTTTAAGGAATTTGGCATATGAAGGCATTTGCGTTATGGCTTCTGTGAATGGTATAGTAATATTGAGTTGTTTCAGAAGCTCCATGAACTTCTTGAACTGTCCTTCATTTTTAGGCTTAGCGAGCCTTTGAGGATAAGGTATTGGTGGTTTGTATGGTGGCGGAGGCACATAAGGTGTTTCTTTCTCTAAGGCCTCTTTGCTTTTGTCTTCCTTTTTGTCATTATTCGACTCTATTACCTTTTCAACTCCTTTACCAGGATTTTGATACAAGGCACGATTTTGGAGTCTTGTGTCCACTGGCCCATCTAGTTTGGTTCCGCTTCGTAGTGTGATAGCATTAGCATGTCCTTTCGGGTTTGGTTATGGTTGTCCAGGAAATGTTCGTGCAGGGCCTGCTACTGTTGCTTGTTGTTGGGATACTTGAGAGATTTGAGTTTCTAACATTTTGTTATGGGTAGCCATGGCGTCATGCTTAGTTGCCATCTGCCTTAACAATTCACTCGTGTGCACATTTTGGTTGGCGAACTCTTTGTTTTGTTGAGTTTGGGTTGCGATGAAATTTTCTAATAATAGCTCAACGTTTTACTTTCTTGGGCTTGAGGGCCATGTTGGAGCGGTAAAGCGGCAAGAAAAAAATATTATTTTTGAAAGAATTCCCTCTGGGATTTATGTCGTGTCCACAAATATTGGTGCTATTGAACTGCCATTCGACAATTTAAATGTTAATGAGTTTGGGTTAAAATGGGTTTAAAGTAAATGCAGAAAAGTAAACATTAACACAAAAAGAATTCATTCTTCAGAGAGAAGAAACTTGTCCGGCATGCACATAATCGACTCATCACAAACTTAAACCTATCGACCAGCTATACTCAACCTACAACACTCCTCAATATCATCCAGCATCACTCACAACAGTGTCCATCTCTAACACACTGAGTTGAGAGAACAACCGTGTTACCCTTGCCGACACTCTCGCACCCGACTCGAGATACGGAGGCATTAAGCTTCGACACCCATAAAGATTGTTAGCTCTAAATCTATCTCCTGCATCTAGAAACTAACAGATAATCATCCTTAATCAAAGTTTGCGATGCTTATCTCTAACACAACCCAAACCCCGGGCATAAAGCAAAAATAAGGACAATCACCGATAAAGATTTGTAAAGCAAATTAGATACAACGCCATGAGCGACAAATATACACGAGTTCAAAGTAAATACATATACAGCAACCTAACAAAGAATAAATACACAAAGAATAAAAGAAATAAACCAAACATCTCGCAGTTTGTCAACGCCGGTCGATGAGAAATCCACCCCGGATCATCTGTGTGCAAGCTTCAATGTTGTTTTCTAAGCTAATCCTACTGAAAAATGAGTTTGATGGAGTTGGGAGAAAAAATCCCCAAAACCATAACCTAAAAAATGAATGAAATGACTTAAATAGTATGTCAAAATTTTCAAGTTCGCAAAGCGAACATCAAATTTAGGCACCTGATGCCTCAGGAACAGTTAAACCGCCTCTGCGATTCTGCAAAAATTCGCTTTGCAAACTTTTATTCGCAAAACGAATATTTGTTGGAAAGTTCACAATGGAAACTTTGGTCCCTTTTTCACCTGCCTCCAGTCTGGGATTAATCGCTGGGAAGTTCGCAAAGCGAACATTCGCTGGAAAGTTCGCAAAGCGAACTTGACAGCAAACCATCCCTTATTTTGACCATAACTTCTGAACCGTAACTCGGATTGACGCACGGTCGGAAGCGTTGGAAAGCTTATTAAATGATATTTATGAATATGACAAGACATCCTTGCTTGAATACCTACAAAAATGAGAGAAAATCAATTAAACTCAGTGATATTTATACGATACACAATATATACATTATAACGTAAAGTAAACGTATTTACAAACAAAGCGGGATTTATTAGAACGATATTAACAAAAATTATCGATAAGTGCAACAAAAATTATATACAAAAATAGCTACAATTTGCACTTATCAGGACAGCGGTTACTCCCTTCTGATATCCTAGAGGAACGACAAGGGCTTGGGTTGGAGCAAACAAAGCGTTGTTGTTCTTGTAGGAAAAATTTGGATGATTCCTCCAGCCAGGATTGTAGGTGTTTGAGTACGAGTTTCCTTAGGCGTAATTCACTTGGTCGGTAGGAGTACCAGCTAGTAAATGACATTCAACGTTACTATGCCCAGGGGTTCCACACAATTCACAACTTGGTGTCACAGCGGCCACAGTGGCTGCTGGAGCTACAATCAAACTTTCGATCTTTTGAGTAAGCGCATCCGCTATAGCACTGACACGGTCCAAACTGTTAACTTCATATATTCTGTTCTTCGTAGCAGGCTTTTCTGTCGGAGTTCTCTCACCTCCCCATTGGAAGTGGTTTTGAGCCATATTTTCAATGAGTTGATAAACGTCTTCATATGGTTTGTTCATCAGAGCGCCGCTAGCTGAAGCGTTTAGATTCAGCTTTGTGTTGTAAAGAAGACCATTATAGAAAGTATGGATTATCAACCATTGTTCAAGTCCATGGTTCGGGGAAAGCCTTAGCATGTCCTTGTATCTTTCCCAAGCATCGAAAAGAGAATCATTGTATTTTTGCCTAAATACGTTGATTTGGGCTCTTAGCATAACAGTTTTGCTGGACGGAAAATATCGGGCTAAAAAGACTTTCTTCAACACGTCCCACGTAGTGATGGAGTTGGATGGTAGAGACTGGAGCCAAGCTCTAGCTCTATCTCTTAAAGAGAAAGGAAAAAGACGTAGTCGTATGGCTTCGTTACTAACACCATTTGCTTTTACGGTATCAACATATTGCACAAACATAGATAAATGAAGGTTCGGGTCATCGTGGAACTTCCAGAAAATTGGTTCTGTTGAATGCCTTGTAACAACGAAGGTTTCAGCTCAAAATCATTTTGAATGATGGCAGGGGCAGCAATGTTGTTATGCGGCTCATCTTGCGATGGGATAACGTAATCCTTAAGTGGACAGTTCGGTGGGTTCTCAGCCATGGGTATTTTTAGTTCTGGGTAAGGGATTTCAGGTTTGGGAAGATTATACTTAATTCGGAATTCGTTAATTCGACGTCTTAAATTAATAAAACACTCGATATCGTCAATCGGTTGCTCAAGCTTGTCGCCTCGAGAGCGAGTATTTGGCATACAATCGACGAATTAGAGAAAAAGGGAAAATATTGGTGTCTTAGTCTATACTGCGCAATAATGGAATCATAATATTGACTAAATCAGTCTTCCCCGGCAACGGCGCCAAAAACTTGATGCGCTTCGAGCACACTGATGTGTCCGTCGAATAAAGACTGCAAGTATACAGCTGTTCGCGTAGTTTTAAATAAGGTTGTCGAACCCACAGGGAAGGGATAATCAAACTAATGCAATCAAATATTGCAGTGTAAAGCTAAGGCTAAGGATTAACTGATTTTAAACGGGAAGAAAGAACTACTAATTCTAAAGGTTTAAAGGAATAAAAATAAAAACGAGTCCGGAATATGGTTTTCGCGTACCTAAGGGACTTGTAGAAGTTGGGTGCTAATTACGACTGAACTTCGTTCCGTAGAAAGTACTAACTTAAAGACTCCGTCCCACACTCTCGTGCTATCGACAAGAACCACACCTTTTAACCACAGGATTTTGCTCTCGCTCGCCCGTTTTAATTGAAAAACGTAGTTGTAATACCCCAAAATTTTCCCTCTTACTTTTCTTAATAATTGGCTTATGTTTCACTCATTTGCATTTCATAATAGGTCATGTTAAATCATATACATCATTGGTTGCAGGGCATGGGATCAGGTGTCTCAAGACATAAACAGTTCAAAGTCAAAGGACAAGAGACAAGATTTTCCAAACAAGTCACAAGGGCTTTTCATAATCTTGCTCTCTGTAATCTTGCTCAGTTCTTCCTAGGTATGTGTTGATAACCTCAGGAGAAAATTCAATACACTTACCTCTCACATATACTTTTCTAAAGTCCACACTCCTTCTGTCAGTAATGTCCACAGGAATGTTTACAACAAACTCCTTAACTAGTCCATCATAACATTTGGAGAATCCAGAAATAGTTTTTATCAACCCAGCAAACTTAATCAGCTCCATAACTTCTTTAATCTCCAGAGCATCTTTGCCAAGCTCTCTTTCCAGAACCAATCTTCTTTGACACACAAACTTCCACATGTGAGCACTTCCAGCATAGTGAAAAGAGATGTTGTCCACAGGTACATCAGGGACCTTATCATCAATCCTCTTCAAAATTGACCTTCTCACTGGAGTGATGTCTTGAACATCCTCATCAACATCAAACTCAGAGTCAGATTCTTCCCTTATCTTCCTCTTTTTGGATGATACAGACACCTTGCTCCAAGACTTTGCAGGGCCAACAACAGGAGTCTTCTTCTTTTTGCTTTCAGTTCTCATCTTAGGAGATGACTCAACAGTCTTCCCTTTTCTAGACTTTAATCTTTTTGCAATATCTAGAATTGCATTGCCAATAACCTCATTGTCTGACAGATTCTCAACATCCACAACCTCAACAGGCTTCTTTCCTTTGGGGCTAGAAGAAACTTCCCTAGCAGATGATGTTCTAACATCAGGTTCAACATCAACCCTAGCTCCACCATTAGGATCAACATTAGTTTCAGCTTCAGTTTCAGCATCTTCAATGACAGAAATAGCCAACCTGTGAAGATTGGTTTCAGCTGGTTGCATGTCATCCTTTTTACCTTCAGATTGCACAGCAGCTATTTGAGCCAAAGGTCTTGATATTCCAGCCACAGGAATCCCTTTCTCAAAAATCTTAGTGACAAACTGACCTATACTTTTATCAACATCTACAGTCTCTTCCTCATTCTGATTTCCAACAGCTTGAGGAGTAGAGGTCCTAGGAGCAGATTTATCTTCAAACAGAATGCTAGTAACAAACTCTCTACTTTTCCTATCATCAAATTTTTTACCAGCAGAATGATCAGACGATTTACCTGATGTATCATGAGAAGGCCTTTTTGTTTTTAGCTTGTCAGGTCTAGTCTTAGAAGCTGGGATCATTGAGAGAGGGGCTATATCCAAAGCTTCATCCTCAGAAACCCCTTTCGTTGAAACCCTAGGTTTTGTGTGTGAGGGACTCTTGGATGCAGACTTCTTGGAGGGAGACGACATTTGTTGAGACATTGTTCCTCTGTAGCAGCTGATGAACAAAGATGTGTTAAGACTTCTATTCTTTGGGGAGAAGACAAACAGACTATGAGGATTGATGTAGCGTGTGGAGGCAAAGTGAGGAAATGATTGCATAGGGTAGGAGGGCTGCTTTTGTTGAGCACTTAAAAGCCAATAAATGTAATTTCCCCACCAAAATGTATCACATTTCAAATATTTGAATTTTAATAAATATTCAGCACACGTCATTACCCTCTGTTGTCTTTTACATAGACCCAGTTTTCCTCTTACGATATCACAATGTTAAACACTTATCTCCTTAGAGAAACTGTCATTACACCTCCTTCCTGTATGGTTATCCTCAATGATCTTGCTTTCCCTAAGATTAGCCCTAGAGTGTTTGGTGATACTAGGAATGTCACAGTAGGATGTCATGACATCATGCTTGACATTGCGATCAATCAGACTTTGTTTCACCTCTAGATGTTCTCCCTTTTTATCCCATAGATAGTAGTTGTCTTTGGACTTAACACCCTTCATGACAACTTCACCTTTCTCATTAGTGACAATACATTCAGTTTTAGTAAAGTGAACTTTAAGTCCTTGCTCACATAGTTGACTAATACTGATCAAGTTGGCCTTCAATCCTTTTACTAATAACACATCATCTAGTCTAGGAGCACCTGCACAGTTCAGTCTTCCCACACCCTTGATTTCTCTTTTGACTCCATCTCCAAAAGTAACACAGCTGGAGTAATGTTCAACATTCAACAACAAACTCTTCATACTTGTCATGTGCCTAGAGCAACCACTATCAAAATACCAGTCCTCTTTGTCAGAACCAGTTAAGGACATCTGAGCTAACAAACAGGTGGTACCATCCTTGGGAATCCATTGCTTAACAACAATAGGACTATCCTGTTCTGTCTAGGTTGGGGATTAGGTTGAGGATATCCATAGAGCTTGAAACAGAAAGATTTTAAGTGACCAAATCTTCCACAATAGTGACATCTCCAGCTTTGAAACTCTTCTCTGAAGTGATTTACATTCCTTCTCTCTTGAGGATGTTTTCTGTTATACTGCTGAGGCTGCCATCTCCCATAGTATTGAGACTGTCTCTTCCTGTAATGATGATTAGCCTGTCTTTTCCCATGATGATGGGGCTTTCTTCTGCCATAATAGTGAGGCACAGTATTATTGGGCCCATACATTTTCCCTTGATGTTGAGACATGGGTTGGGACATGTTATGTTTAGGTCTAGAGACATAACCTTTCCCATGGTTTTGAGTCTTCTGATGAGGTACATATTGCTTGGGTCCTGACATATGAGCTTTCCCTTGATGTTGAGACATCTGATGGGACAAGTTCAATTTGGTACCAGAAGAACTAGCATCTGAAGAGGATTTCTTTTCACCATTAAATCCTAGACTAGTCTTATCACTTGCTCTTTTTCCAGCCTGAAGGATTTCATCCAGAGTGTCAGTTCCACTATTCAACATTCTGATGGATTTGGTCATTTGATCAAGCTGGGATTTTAACAACAGAACTTCATTCTCAAGTTCAACTTTATCAGCCTTAAGCTGAGTAATAATTTTCTTCTGCTTCTCCCTTTCTTAACAAACCTCTTCACTTTTCAGACACAACTCTTTATAGGAGGTTGCTAGCTCTTCAAAGGTCAGATCATCATCACAAGACTCTCCACCAGAAGTACATATTCCATTCAATGCCCTAACATGCTTGGCAGTCTCTTCATCATTCTCACTCTCAGTATCAGACCAGGAAACAAATAACCCCTTTTTCTTCTTCTTGAGATATGTAGGACATTCTTTTCTGACATGACCATAACCTTCACATTCATAGCATTGGACTCCTTTGTCAAGATTAGGCTTCTCCTCAGCTGTAGTTCTCTTGTTGATGTCAGATGAGATGTTCTTAACATTTGGTCTATAGTTCCTGTCCATTCTTTTTAACACCTTATTAAACTGTCTTCCTAGAAGAACAATGGCATGGGACAGCTCCTCCTAAGACTCAGGACTATTCTCTTCCTTAGCATCTTCAGAACTAGATACCAAAGCTATGCTTTTGGTCTTTTTTTCAGGTTCCTCATCCATCCCTAATTCAAAAGTTTGAAGAGAACCAATCAACTCATCCACCCTCATCTTGCTGATGTCTTGAGCTTCTTCTATAGCAGTCACCTTCATTTTATATCTCTTGGGAAGGGATTTAAGAATCTTCCTTACCAGCTTCATTTCAGTCATTTTCTCTCCAAGGGCACTAGAAGCATTTGACAGCTTAAGAATATTCATGTGAAAATCATGAATGGTCTCATCATCCTTCATCTTCAGATTTTCAAACTTTGTTGTCAGTAGTTGAAGTCTTGACATCTTGACTTTGGAGGTTCCTTCATGAGTAGTTTTCAAGACATCCCAAGCTTCCTTAGGCACTTCACAAGTGTTGACCAGCCTAAAGATGTTCTTGTCAATACCATTAAAAATGGCATTCAAAGCCTTAGAATTTCCAAGCACAAGTTCATCTTCTTCCTTGGTCAATTCTTCCTCAGGTTTCAGCTTAGATGTTCCATCTTTTTCAACAATAATAGGATGTTTCCATTCTTTTAAAACAACCTTCCAAGCCCTACTGTCCAAGGACTTCAAGAAGGTAACCATGCGAGGTTTCCAATAATCATAATTTGAGCCATCTAGAATAGGGGGTCTATTCACAAATTCACCACTCTCCTTGTCCATAGAACCAGAAAGTAATAGCCCTAGATCTCACCCAGATGCAGAGCAGGATGCTTGCTCTGATACCAATTGAAATTCTGGTATCAGATGTGTGATGTTAAGTGTAATGTCACAACAACAAAATCTGCTATATGAACAAGGTAATAAAAACAGTCAATCAACACAAGCAATTTTTCACCCAGTTCGGTCTAACTACCTACGTCTGGGGGCTACAAAACCAGGGAGGAAATTCACTATTAGTAGTATTAAATTACAGACTCAACAATCCCAGTTGACAATCCACTAACTTAATCACTACCCAATGACACTTCTACCTAATATACACTTAGACATGAGATACCACTCACTCCCCCTTAATCACCTCAGTGATACAACTCAAAGATTACAAAGTTCACAACTTGATCTTGCTTAAAAGCTTTGATCAAGAACAATACTCTCCTGCTTAAAAGCTTTAGAGAGGACAAATACAACTCAAACAAACTAAACCAATTCAAGCATTAATGGCTTACAAAACACAAACGAAAACTCTAACAACTGATATTCAGTATACACTCTCTAGTCTCCGTCTTCACCAAGTAGGGTTGAGGATGCTTTAAATAGAAAACAGACTTGGGCTTGGACTCCTTGAAAATCTCTGATTTGATTTGCAATTAAAATAGACTTTATTCTTCAAATCTTCTCATATCATTCAGCCCTAAAAATAGAAACAAAATCTGCTCCACAAATGATTGCACCAGAATATATTTTTACCAAGATATTCGCCTGAAATCTTTCACTCACTTAAGCAAATATCTCATCACCAACAAAAACACACGCAACCCTAATAACACATCAGACTGATATTCTGATGTTCTGCCAACTGATGTCAAGACATCATGTTTAACATCAGCACACAAAACTGCAACCCAAAAAACTTAACATAAACTGAATGTTAGTAACTCATGTTAAGACATCAGACATATGACATCTTCAACACCAACATTGTTTTACCAAAATTCCAGCCAATAACAAGAACTAACACCTAGGCTCTGCCCAAGGCCTAATGATTTCATTGTAGGGCCACATTTGTTTCATATGCAGGTTTATCATCAATAAAAGGACGTTTTTTGTATTCAAAAATTGTGTTCCCTGTCTTTCATTTTGCACTTTTCATTTTAAATAAAAATGGCAATGTTTTCTCCATAGCTTGTTTTCTTTCTTTTCAAAAAGCTTTTTTCTGAGTAAAGCAAGAATCATCATTCATGTAGAAATAATCCTCCGGATTCTGTTGATAACGGTTCTGCTATGGCTCGATATGACTTTGATAATCCAATTTACCAAGCTGAAGAGGGGGATGAGGAAGATTGTGAACTTCCCGAAGAATTGGCCAGATTATTGGAACAGGAGGAAAGAGCTATTCAGCCTCATCAAGAGTCACTAGAAGTCATCAACCTTGGCACCGAGGATGTGAAGAAGGAGGTCAAAATAGGGGCAAGCCTAGCAGAGAATGTGAAGAAGGAGATGATTGAGATGTTACGCGAATACGTCGATATCTTTGCCTGGTCTTATCAAGATATGCCGGGGTTGGATACAAATATTGTTGTGCACAGGTTACCTCTCAAAGAAGGTTGCTCCCCCGTTAAACAGAAGCTCAGAAGAACTAAACCAGAAATGCCCATTAATATCAAAAAGGAGGTGCAGAAACAGTTGGATGCAGGTTTCTTGGCCGTCACCAGCTATCCACCATGGGTTGCGAATATTGTCCCCGTACCTAAGAAAGATGGTAAAGTCCGTATGTGTGTTGGCTACCGTGATTTAAATCGAGCAAGTCCGAAAGATGATTTTCCATTACCTCACATTGATGTGTTAGTAGATAATACAACTTAATTCTCGGTATTTTCATTCATGGATGGCTTTTCCGGTTATAATCAGATAAAAATGGCACCGGAAGACATGGAGAAAACAACGTTTATTACCCCATGGGGCACGTTCTGCTATAAAGTGATGCCTTTTGGTTTGAAAAATGCAGGGGCAACTTATCAGCGTGCTATGGTGACACTCTTTCATGACATGATTCATAAAGAGATTGAGGTTTATGTTGATGATATGATTGCTAAGTCGCAGAATGAGGAAGAGCACTTGGTGAATCTGAAAAAGCTTTTTGAACGATTGAGACAATTCAGACTGAGGCTGAACCCGAATAAGTGTACTTTCGGGGTGAGATCTGGTAAGCTATTGGGCTTTATTGTCAGTTAAAGGGGAATCGAGGTTAATCCAGCAAAAGTAAAAGCAATACAAGATATGCCCGAGCCAAGAACAGAAAAGCAAGTTCGCGGTTTCTTAGGGAGGTTGAACTACATTGCTAGATTCATCTCTCATCTTACAGCCACTTGCGAGCCAATATTCAAATTGTTGAGAGAAGATCAATCAATTCGTTGGAATGATGATTGCCAGAGGGCATTTGACAAAATAAAAGAGTATTTGCAGAAACCTCCGATTCTTATGCCTCCGGTTCTAGGGAGACCACTGATAATGTATCTGTCTGTACGAGAAAATTCGATGGGTTGTGTTCTCGGTCAACAAGACGAGGCAGGTAGGAAAGAACATGCCATATACTACCTGAGCAAGAAATTCACAGATTACGAGTCTAGATACTCAATGCTTGAGAAGACATGTTGTGCACTTGCATGGGCTGCTAAGCGTTTGAGCAATATATACTGACTCACACAACTCTACTGATATCAAAGATGGATCCATTCAAGTACATTTTTGAAAAGCTAGCTCTCACCAGAAGGGTTGCCCGTTGGCAGATGGTGTTGAAAGAGTATGATATACAATATACATCCCAAAAAGCCATAAAGGGTATTATTCTGTCTGACTATCTCGCTGAGCAACCAATTGATGATTATCAGCCAATGAAGTTTGAGTTCCCTGATGAAGACATCATGTACTTGAAAATGAAAGATTGTGACGAGCCACCAGTTGATGAAGGACCAGATCCTGATAACAAGTGGAAATTGATGTTTGATGGGGCTGTTAATGTGAATGGTAGTGGCGTTGGGGCAGTTCTCATAACTCCGAAAGGTTTCCATATACCTTTCACTGCCAGACTAAGTTTCGATGTCACCAACAATGAAGCCGAATATGAAGCTTGCATTATGAGTATTGAAGAAGCCATTGATTTAAGGATCAAGACTCTTGATGTATTTGGGGATTCTGCCCTAGTGATCAATCAGGTCAACAGAGATTGGTACACCCATCAACCCAACTTGATCCCTTACAGAGATTATACGAGAAGAATGTTGACTTTCTTCAAAATAGTAAAGCTATATCATGTACCTCGTTATGAGAATCAGATGGCAGACGCTTTGGCCATGTTATCTTCTATGATTCAAGTGAATTGGTGGAATCATATACCCAAAATTGATGTGATGCGCCTTGATAGACCTGCTCATGTGTTTGCAGCCGATACAGCGACCGATGATAAACCTTGGTATCATGATATCAAGCATTTCTTGAAGAGTCAAGAGTATCCAGTTGGGACATCTAATAATGACAAGAAGACTTTGAGAAGGTTAGCGGGCAGTTTCTTCTTGAATGAAGATGGCGTATTATACAAAAGAAATTTTGACATGGTCTTGCTCAGATGCGTGGACAGACACAAACCCGACATGTTAATGCAAGAAGTGCACGAAGGTTCCTTCGGTACCCATGCTGGTGGACATGCCATGGCAAAGAAGTTTTTGCGAGCTGGTTATTACTGGATGACCATGGAAGCTGATTGTTTCAAATATGCTCGAAAATGCCACAAGTGCCAGATTTATGCTGATAAAGTGCATGTGCCACCAAATCCTTTAAACGTGATGAGTTCCCCTTGGCCCTTTGCCATGTGGGGCATTGATATGATTGGGAAAATTGAGCCCACCGCCTCTAATGGACATCGTTTTATCCTGGTGGCCATTGATTACTTCACCAAGTGGGTGGAAGCTGCTTCGTTTGCAAATGTCACTAAACAGGTGGTTGCCCGGTTTATCAAGAAAGAGATTATTTATCGATACGGGGTGCCCGAAAGAATCATCACTGATAATGGTTCTAATCTTAATAATAAAATGATGCAAGAGCTGTTCCAGAGCTTCAAGATTGAACATCACAATTCTTCTCCGTACCGCCCAAAGATGAATGGTGCTGTCGAGGCCGCCAATAAAAATATCAAGAAGATTGTGCAAAAGATGGTTGTGAGTACAAGGATTGGCATGAGATGTTGCCTTTCACTTTGCATGGGTACCGTACATCAGTACGTACGTCTACTGGAGCAACCCCGTTTTCTCTTGTGTATGGTATGGAAGCGGTCTTGTCGGTTGAAGTTGAGATTTCTTCTCTGAGGGTCATGATGGATGTCAAGCTTGATGAGGCTGAATGGGTTCGAACGAGGTTCAACAAGTTGAGTCTCATAGAAGAGAGGAGATTGGCAGCAGTATGCCATGGGCAACTTTATCAGAGACGGATGAAACGGGCATTCGATTAGAAAGTGCGTCCTCGGAATTACCAGAAGGGTGACTTGGTGTTGAAAAGGATTCTTCCTCCTAATATAGATCACAGGGGCAAATGGACTCCGAATTATGAAGGTCCATATGTTGTCAAGAAAGTTTTCTCGGGCGGAACTTTGATGCTTACAACTATGGATAGTGAGGATTTTTCGTCGCCTGTGAACTCAGACGCAGTAAAAAAATACTTCGCATAAATGGACCCGCTGGATAGTAAAAAGAGAGTCCAGGAAAAAAAGGGCATCCCGGCGAACAAAAAAAAAGAGAGAAAAAAAAAAGAAAAAGGGTTCGGGAAAAATTTAAGGATAAAATAAAAAATGAGTACACCCGGTAAGTTGAAAACCCGAAAGGGCAACTTAGGCAAAAATGGGTATCCCGGTGGATTGAAAACCCACAAAAGGGCGATCCAGGCAAAAGAAGGATTTAGCGAAAGGCTGCGATCTGAGTAACCTGTATCCCGTCTCATTTTAATAAGGGGCATTCCGAAGGATAGGAATCGGTCCAATCATCCCCCTCGGAAAGCGAAGCACTTGGAGAGTCTTGAAGACATATGAATCATAGCAGGATTGAAACTCAATGGATTTTCGTTTCCCACATTGCCATTAGGATAGTTTCTTTTCTCTTTTAAGCAATTACCTCTTTCCAGGAATTACCTCCTGATGTAAACGCCTATCTTCGGGATTTTCAATCAATAGAATTTTCTTTATTCAGAATATCCATTTCTTGTGTTTTCTTTTACAGTTTGTTTTGATTGCAAACAACGTCCAAGTTTTTTATAAAACATTGCATTTGAAAACATTGAGGTTTTACAATGACATGCGTGCAAAAGAAAATAATTAAAATTGCTTTTAATGTTAAGTGTTCTGGCGCGATGAATTGAAAACCTAGTAATACCCTGGGGCATATGTGTACACCCTTTTGTTTGCAGGTGGTAATGTTCGCTGGTTGGCCCATCAATATCACGTGATGTCTTCAGTGTCTTTTCCAGCAGAACTCAAATGATAAGTCTTCCTCAAGCAGAAGTAGTTACCTCAACAAGAACTTTCTTCCTTAAAGTGTTTCTTCCCCTAGCAAGAAATATGGTTGATCTCAGTCCCTCAGCAGGTATTTCCTTCCTCAGCAAGAGTTCATTTGATCCTAATTCTCCAGCAGCCAGGTCAGAAAGTTGTCATTTCCCCAACATAGTTATATGGTTATGCTTCTTCCCCCAAATAGATTGATTCAGATGATACCTCCCCAGCAAGGTCATCATTCCTTACAGGAACCTCAACAGGTTTGTCAGGTCAGAGCCCAGATCAGGAGATCAAGTAATTTGTCTTCCCTAGTACGGTTTACGACCACAAAGTCAATCCAGCTTGTTATCCCCAGTGGAGTTGCCTTCTTTTCCTCAACATTTATTTTTCTGAGGAGCTTCCATGCATTTTGCATATAGTAATCATTGCATCCTCAAAAACGCGTAGCATTTCCATTCGAGATGGAGCATTACGCCATGGAAAATTCAAACATATGCATGCGAAGCATAAGCCAGTTTCGGTACCTTGTGCGAGAGCCCAAAATTGTTTCCCTTCTATCACATCTACAAAGTAAAAGAATGCCTCGTTCATTCCCCAACAGATATTTCAAGCAATACCAGGGTTTCGCCTCTTTCCTCCTCACCAGAGTCCCTTTTTTCAGTTTGTAGATCCTTTTCAATCTTACATTTTAACCGTATATTTCAGGAACCATTCCCGATAGGTTTCCTTTAGTCGTTCCCGACAGGCGTCCCTTTTGAGTTTTAAACCTAGATGTTCCCGACTGCCCCATTTACCGTTCCCGACAGGTAAGCCATAGATTTTCAACTTTAGTCGTTCCCGACAGGCGACCCTTTTGAGTTTTAAACCTAGCCGTTCCTGACAGGCCCATTTACCGTTCCCGACAGGTAAGCCATAAGTTTTCAACTTTAACCGTTCCCGACAGGCGACCCTTTTGAGTTTTAAACCTAGCCGTTCCCGACTGGCCCATTTACCATTCTCGACAGGTAAGCCATAGGTTTTCAACTTTAGCCGTTCCCGATAGGCGACCCTTTTGAGTTTTAAACCTAGCCGTTCCCGACTGGCCCATTTACCGTTCCGGATAGGTAAGCAACAGGTTTTCAACTTTAGCCATTCCCGACAGGCGATCCTTTTGAGTTTTAAACCTTGCCGTTCCCGACTGGCCCATTTATTGTTCCCGACAGGTAAGCCATAGGTTTTCAACTTTGCCTGTTCCCGACAGACAAAACTTAGCCATTCCCGACAGGCATATTTCAGCCGTTCCCGACAAGCATACCATAAGTTTTAAACTCCAGTCGTTCCCGACGGGCGAAACTCCAGCCGTTCCCGACAGGCACAACTTTAGCCGTTCCAGACAGGCGTACTATAATATTTAGACCTTAGCCGTTCCCGACAGGCGACCTTTGAACTTCATTCGTTCCCAACTCTTTTCCACCAACATCCATCACCGCAACTTTTGTGTTTGTCGTATATCCATTCTTTTTACCCACAGAGTGCAAATTTTCTGGTTATTTTTGTATTCAATCCCTATATACCTTGAATGTCTGACAACCGTTGCTCTCATCCTATCAAGTCCACAGTGGATTGAATAGGGGCAGCTGTAATACCCCAAAATTTGCCCTCTTACTTTTCTCAATAATTGGCTTATGTTTCACTCATTTGCATTTCATAATAGGTCATGCTAAATCATATACATCATTGGTTGCAGGGTATGGGATCAGGTGTCTCAAGACATAAACAGTTCAAAGTCAAAGGACAAGAGAAAAGCTTTTCCAAACAAGTCACAAGGGCTTTTCATATTTCAATTCATCTCATTTGAGCCTTCAAGGTATCACAAGATGACAATTCAATAGAAGATTAAGGGGAGTCATATTCTCCTAACCAGTGCAAACTAGGGTTTTGGAATTCTAAAGCATAATGCCCCAATGGGTGAGATCTTTAAGCTTTTATCATTTCCAAATGGCATATCTCATCTTTGTTGGAGAGGATATACATTATACTCAAAGGAGTTTGGATTTGGAGGATGTGCCGGTTTCTCCTAGACTGAGGGGTCAAAATTAGGGTTTGCCATAAAATCAGTTTATTTCTGATTTTTTGGGAAAGACTTGATTATATGGTATTCTACATGTCCTCAAGGGTCTAAGGATGAAGAATTGTCCATCAATTTGATTTGGAAGGGTTTTAATTGACCAATTGATTGAGAATCAAGAGTATTGGGGAAAAGTCAACTGTGCAGTGGAAAAAGTCAACTCTTGACTTTTTGAGGTCAAATTCATGTTCCTCATGTCAAATATGATCATTGGTGAGGGTTTGATCAAGAAATAATGGATGATTCATCAAAAATCAAGAAATGTGCAAAGTTGCCAAAAATAGAAATTAGGGTTTCTATTTATGGCAAGTTTTGGCAAGGTGAGAGGTCAACTTTAGAGCTTTCTTTCTCTAAGCTCCAAGAACCAAATGGAAAGGATAGGGAGGCCTATCAAAAGTTCATATTCCAAGCTTCAAATCCATACCAAGAACATCCCCATTGGATTAAAATTGAGAGAGATATGATGGATTAAAGTTGGAGCAAATCAAGGCAAAATGACAAGTCATGACTAGCCAATGCGCCATAATTTCCACAAACACTTGGTGTGCATGTTGTACCTAAGTTCATGGTCGAATTTCTCAATGATAGATACTCCAAATGGAAAATAGTTCAACACGACTTTTGTTCATTTCCATGTCCCCTTCAACTATGGTGTTGGACAATTTTGCATTTGATCAATTATTTGGAAGCTATGGTGGTCCAAAGAGGGTAGCCTTAAACTGATTTATCCATGTGCACACGAGCTGGTCAGGCCAGGTCAGGATGACTTGCAACATCAGTTATGCATATCCATCTTTATGATCATTTGTGATTACTTTAGAGGTGCTATTTCCACTCATGTTGAACACCAACATTACTCTACTCCATCCCTTCTTTTCAAAGAGCCATTGATCACATCATTTCACCTATTGATCTTCAAGATACAAGGTTCCAAAGATCACTACTTACCAATTATTTTTCTTCCTTACCAAGCAATTAATCCCAGCTGAACCTGTGGCATTGTTGTCACCTTTCATGAGCATGTTCACACACATACATCAAACATTTCCATTTCAAGCTAAACCAACTCTTGTCCAGATGCATGCTTATGAAATTTCTTTGCCTTAATTGTTCAAACAAAAAGAAAAAGGAAGCTTGTAGGAGAAGCATCTGCAGGGTACGATGAATACATCACCACCCTCCATCACATTCCACCATAGGATAGCATACTCCCTCCACACATAAGAAAAACCCGTGCCACATCTCACTCTCATTCTCAAATTCATTTTCAAATTCACTCAATTCCTCTCAATTAACCTAACCTTGCATCCAACTGTTAACCACAATGGTTAACATTTAACTCACCATATATAAACCTTTCTCTAACTGTTTTTCAACTAACTTCATCATTCTACACTTGATCTTTCACTGAAACTTCATATTCTCTCTCTGAGCTTTGGCACCACTCTCTTTCGTGTTCATCTTCTCTGCAAGCTAGTTCATTCTTTTGCAAGATTCATAATCATCATCATGAGCTCTAGGATCTAGCAGCATTGGAGCATCAAGTTTATTTTCCTCTCCAAGTTTTTCATATTAAGCTTCACTGATTTGAAGCAGTTCATAGCCTTTATTTGGCCAAAATTAAGTTCAAGGAGCAATAGTATACTCCTCTGGTTTTCTTGTGTTGAAAGAGTTCATCAGTAGGACAGGTTTTCATCTCAAACTTTTGCTCTCATCTTGCTTTAATTTTGGCTTGTTGTTGTTTGTCTTGAGCTCAGTAGGAGCGATGTAATCATCCGGCTAGTTGATAGGCTCCATAAGAGCATAGATTCAATTTTTAGGGCAATTTGTTTTGCTTCGATTTGCATTTTGTGTGAGCTTTCTGTGAATTTCATTGGTGGATTTGTGCTCTACATGAGGAGAGGATCATTTTGATATGCGATTTGTCCATTTCCGGTGACCTGCTACTTGAACCACGGTGGTGAGTGGCCGGAGAAGATGACCGGAGACTTCTCCGGCCGGTGGTGTTCTTCACATGTTAAACCCTAGGGTTTTAATCTCAGATTAAATCATGACCGTTTTATCTTTTTGATCCAATGAACCAGATCGTGCCAGTGAATTAATGAAAGACACTCTCTCTCACGTGCCTCTTTTTTGTGACTGACTGGTCATGTATGTATGTTGTACAATACCTTATCATGTGCGTGCATCTTGATTCGTCTGATTGTATGATTATGTTTGATCATATCATGCTTGATTGATCCAGTGGTTGTGATTGAGTCAATGTTTGACTGATATCCATGCTATGTACTTGTCTTTACACGCGCCTTTGGGCTTTGTACCTTTTACTATTCACACACCACGCCTTGAGCCCAATCCATGTTTTTAACTAGATTTTTGCTATTGTAGCACCCCCTGACTGATTTCATTTTATTTTTATTTTCTTTTGCCTAGTTGTTCCATTTTTATTTTTAAAAATTACATTTGAGCATCAAAAAATTCTATATAAATTCATGAAGCATCTAAATACATTTTAATAATTTTTTATCATGTTATTTTCTGATTTCATCATGTTTTGGCACATTTTCATGAATATTCTTTTATTTTCTTTTGTATGTGCACTAAACCATGAGCTATGCTACATTGTGGAATTTTTTGACATAGTTGTGCACTGATTTTCTACCTAATGATTGGTGTATGCATTAATGATATGATGAGGCTTGGTGTGCATTTTTTTTATAGATTTTTAGGTCATTTTCTTGATTGAATTTTGAGTAGGATCTTTGAGCTAATTGTTTGCATGACTTGTATGACATTGTGAGACACCTTTGAGCATGATTCTTAATGATGGTTGAGCCATACTTTTGCAGCTTGTTTACACACTGATTGTACCTTAACTTGATTGCCTTTTCTCAATTTTCTTACCATCTTAGCATGACTTGTGGGATTGTATGAAAGCATGGTTACTTGTGTGAATATTAGAGAACATGTGCTTAGGTATTGATGTGTATTGTGTTCAATTCCTTTTTGACCAATCTTGGGATCTTTTGATACATGTTATGTCAACATTATAGGTCACTTTCATCCTATTATAGGTCATTCAAAGTCCACTTTTACATGGCTTGGGTACATTGGTTTAATTTGGAATATTGTGTGGTCTTGTGCATCCTTATATGTTTCTCTTTGATCACTTGTTTGCTCAATACTTACATGATCTTGTACATCCATGAAAACTTGACTTAATTTCTGTTTTAGATCATCTCTAGTCATCCATGTGTGATTCATAACCTCATTTCACTTAATTGAATTCACATGACCTCAAATTATCTTCATTGGTTCAACTTGTGCTAGTTTCCATTGTTGGTGTAATGTGCTTTTGCTTGTTGCTTCATTCCATTACACATAATCTCATATGACCCATAAT
Organism: Lathyrus tuberosus; assembly: GCA_022829125.1. Classification (NCBI taxonomy): domain Eukaryota; kingdom Viridiplantae; phylum Streptophyta; class Magnoliopsida; order Fabales; family Fabaceae; genus Lathyrus; species Lathyrus tuberosus. Next base: position 6,905,352 of record JALAZF010000311.1, read on the forward strand.
ATGTGCATATACTTGTAAATACTCAATTGACTCATAAAAATGCCCATTTGTTTCATGCATTCTTACTTTGGTATGTCATCTCCAAATTGGATAATTGTTTGTTAAATTTGTTTGTACCTTATATGATGTAGGTCTTCAATTTCTTTTAGGTTTTGTATGAGATCTATTAGAGGTCAACATCCTCTGACCTTGATATGTTTAATATGCTCTTGACTCATTCTAACTTCATCTATCTTCATTCATTTCATATGTCATCTATACTTGACAATTTTGGTGGTGTTTTGCCCTTAACTTTTAACAAGTAAGGACATGAGTTGTGTATGAACATTATAGGTCTTCCATTTTGATTTCAACTTCATTTAAAGTGTGATATGCTACTGATTTGGATGTTCATGCAAGATCCATTTTACTTACATGACTTCTTTTGGCTTGTTTTAGCTAGTGTGTGCATAGTTTGAACTTGTATGAACTAGTTTGCTCTTCTTCTTCAATATGCTTCAATGTGAGACTTGTGTAGACTTTATACTTCCATTCTTGACCTCCAAATGTCATCTTAAATGTCATAAGCCACTGACTTGAATTCCTATTACATGATTTTTTTCATCTTACATCTTCATCTATTACTTGCCTCACAAGTATGCATTATTATTGAATTTTTAATGGTTGTTTGTCCATTTCTCTTTGCTCTATTTCTTTTAATGCTTACATCCATGACTTGTATGGTAATTCAATGACATTTATATACATTGTTAAATGTCATTTAATTCTGACCTTGATGTTTATAGTTACATCCATCCATATCCATGATTCATTTGCATTCATATTACATTGTTGTTGTTTCGCTTGCATTTGTGGGATTTGTTTCAACATAGTTTGCTATTGTTCGTTTTCATATGACATGTTTACATGAGTATGGTACCTTGGCATGTACATACTGACTTTGATTGTCCCCCAACCATTAGGACCTTCCTCTTTTGGTTTGAATTTTACTTTCTTCTTCATTTGTCTTCTTAAAGCAAATAGTTGTGTTTGTTTAGCTTCTTCCCCTTGAATTCATTACTTGTGGTTGATTATATACTAACTTTTTGTGTAGGGGCAGAGGTAAATCACTTGAGTATGTGGATGTTAATCCATACTCATCTCTTATTTCATCTCTCATCTCTTTTACTTATCATTCTATTTTGTGAATAGCATGATATAATGCTTGTTTGTGTAGAACTTTCTCACATCCCTTAGGGATCCTAGCCCATCCTTAATTTTTGATTAAGGTGAGGTAGGATAAGCATTAGATAGTGTTATCCCTCTCTTATTTTAGACTTAGGGGTCCCTATTACCTCACATAACCATATGATCTCCATGCATGAAAACTTTAGGATAACTAGTCCCCCACTTAGATTTTTTCCTTTCTTACGCCTTTGAGTCTCTCTCTCATCTCAAAACAAAAAGGTAAAACATCTAATAAAGGATTACCATGTATTGCACATGAGCCTTGCATATGGGAAATGGAAGGAGAAGGTTTTCCCTTCGCCTTTCTAGAGTGTTTAGCATACGTCCTATTAGGACGATCATGTGACGCATTCGTTCCTATGTCATAGACTTTAGTGCAATACTTGTTATAAACACAAAATATCAAAACACTTCTTCTTAAAATACAAAACAAACAATTCTCTTCTCATCTTCCTCACTCTATTCATAAAGGATATGTCACCTCCGTTCTACCGCAAACAGGTAAATGCCTAAGACTCCGTACAACGAGTTGCGACACCTAACTGCTGGAACGCGACCCTTGACGTTTTCCGTTAAAAAACACAAACAAAGTGAATCCATCCCTAGTGAGGGGAACTACGTCGCTCTGATTCTCGCGTGCGAGCGGGATACGTAGGCAGGAGATCGTACGAGATCTCTCCGATCACAATCCTTTCACCCTTCCCCAATCCGTAGTCTGAACTACATTGACTCTGATTCTTCATTGGTTAATGAAGATACGTAGGCATATGATTGCGAAGATCCTTGCGAGTCCTTTGTGTTGATCACGACTTTATGAGTCGAATGGGGTTACTAACTGCAAGCGCACAGTCTATCGCGTAGTTTTAAAAAGATATCGATCCCAAAAGGACTGATAATCAAACTAGTGCTATCAGATTGTTACTATGTTTAGCTAAGGCTAATTGTTCTAAGGGAAATAAGGCGACAGAAATTAAATCTAAGAATACTAACTTTTAATAAAAATAATCAATAACGAGATATCAGTATGTAACGCATTAATCGTCTGGAATTTAATAAGTCATCGGTGCAGGGTTAAGTGTCAAATTACTTTTCAGTAGAAAATGCTCATTTAAAAGACCTTATCTCACACTCTCGTGTTTATTGATTTGGACTATACCGTTAAATCAGAATGAGCGCTCTCGCTGTATTATTTGCATTTAAAAATACTTTTTGAAAATGAATAAGTCCTAATCAATTCTAAAGTGCTCCCGCTGTGTTTAAAATCAATGCCTAGTTTCAGCTATCTGGTTAAACTCTCAAACTCTCGTTTATCTTGACCTTAACCTTAAATGCCTTTTTACTTTCGTAAGAAAAACCAATCGATTAAAAATAAGAAACCAAAGCCTAAAAACTAATTTGTAAAAATATAGCACCGATTATTACTTAATGCCATGTGAATAAATTGTTTACATACTGATACCAAATAACTTAGCCAGACATGGTTGGAATGGAAAACATGCTAACAATATATATATAACTACTACTAATCATGCTGCAGTAAACAACAGAATAAAGCATATAATAAAAACCTGGAATTTAAATAACTGGTAAATGAATCCTTGCTAAAGACTTGAAGCGATCCGGCAACACTTGCTAACAGTAAGAAATAAAGAAATAGAAGTGCAGAAGAAATACAAACTGTTTGATTGAAAATAAGTGCAGAAAAAATAATTCACTCAGAGCTCTCTTGAAAATTCTCGGACCCTTGCAAAGGAGGTCTTCACTTCAATTTATATCCAGTCTTGGCAGTTGAGAAATTTTCGTCTCAGTCGTGTGGAAAATGCTCGAGAAAATAACGCATGGCTGGTTGAAACCTAGAGAAAATAGGAGAAGTGGTGCAACTATTCTTTTTTCTCTCCCCATAAATAGGTGGCTCGCGCCACCTCATCCTTCTTCATAGATGTGGCTTGCGCCACTCTCTCCTTTGGTGGTGGGCGCCACCCACAATGTGGCTTGCGCCATATGTGTGGTGGTGGGCCCACCCTTTATTTTTTTTCTTTTCTTTGCTTCTTTTTTTCTTTCCTTTCCATTTCTTTCCATTTCAATTTCTTCCAATTCATTTTCTTTCCTCTTCAATTCTTTTCTCTTCAATTCTTTCAATAAATATTTATTTTCCGTTAAATCCCGGTTCGACTCGAGTGCCTGAAAAACATAAACAAAAACGGGTAGAATAAAACATAAATCGGGAAAAACCAATTAAAACACAATATAAATTCATGCATGTCAAGTCAAATACACGATATAATTTCGCGTTATCAAACTCCCCCACACTTGAACCTTTGCTTGTCCTCAAGCAAATGAAACATCTAAGCACGGGTTTGAAACAAAAACACGACACAGATCATACAGTGATGCCAAGCCTTGTCAGAAAGATAGGTACTAAATATCAATACCAAGGATACCCTAATGACACAGAATTACATCATGTAATAAAAAACTCCCACCTTATACAGACAGATCCGAATCATGGTATTATAACTCGACCAATTTTCTTTCACCTCTTTTTCATTCTCGCGCAATCACATTAAGCCCGTTATCCACGCACGCCCATGGTAAGTAAACCTGTTAGTGTTCAGTGATCTCATTTTCCAGATCTTTTGCATTTTTTTCTTTTAGTTTCGAATTTCCAGAGTCCGATCCGTTGGGCTAAATGGTCGGGTGAGGACCACCTAACTTAGAGGGAAACATGTCTTTTATTCTCCTTTTCTATTAATTCATTAAATTCACTTTTGAGATCGAACACATATTTGCATCAGTTTATTACTTAGTTTGTGCCTTAGGATGGTGCTGCCTGCTAGTATAAACTAATCAAGAGGTTATCTTAAAATTTTAGGTCTCTGCATAATAAGTACTCAGATTCATCTGTATATTCAGGGGTTCAGGGTGTCAAAACAGTACCGATTTTATTAACACTTTCCCAAGTCTTCCTAACTTAGCCTTCTAAGCTTTTAAAGTACCATGTCATGTATCAAACCAAAATAAAATGTTTTTTTTTGTTATGGCTCAAGAAAGTTGGGAGAATCTAAGTAATAGCAGAAACTATGTGTAGAGACTCGACAGCACATGAATTTCTTTTATTGAATACAAAAAACGGAACATAAATTTTAAATCTACCTAGAAAAGCAGTAAATAACCAAAATAATTTAAATGAAAGCGATAAAACTTCCTCCCCCACACTTAAATTGAGCATTGTCCCCAATGCAACAACGTAAGGTGAAAAAGGAAGGAGAAACCTAGAGAAACGGGCTACTGGCGGCCTCTTCCTCGAGTCCGTGCTCGCCTGGTGTTTCTGGTTTGTTGTTCTGAAGCACCCATATCCTGATGTTGTTCATGTGCTTGCACATTCATACCGGCCATCCCTTGGATCAGCTCTGCCATGTTGTTCTGGCCTTGCTGCATTCATTATAAAACCTGGATCATCTCCGCTTGTTGGTTGTACATCTGGGTTTGCTGAGCCATCATTTGAGCTTGCTGAGCTGCGATTCTTTGTATGGTTTGGTCGCGGAGTGCGTTTGCTTCGCTCTGTCTCATCACCTCAGCGTATATGCTTTCTAGAGTTCCGGATGGTTCTTCCTCTCGTCTCCTAGGCCTGCGTCTGGATGATGTACCTGCAACAAAATTAGAGGAGGAGGGTGCGGTGTGTGCTTGTGCGTTAGTTTCGTCCCCGCCAGCAGCAACATTCTCAGGAATGTGCACAGGGTCTGGGTTATCAGTATAGCAATAGTTTTCCTCTCGCTGCACATCTGTGCGGCTTGGGTTAGGAAGTGTAAAATTTAGGAAAACGTTATTGTCAATCAGTAGATCATATTTACCGTCTTCTCTTTTCTCAACCAGCTTCATACGTTCAGTCATTTTCAAATCAATGGTAAGAGAAGGAAGTGGTGTTAAGGCTGCAAAATGTCCTTCGACCCCAAGGGCACGAGCTATAGTTGTTATTAGACCACCGAATGTTATGGCGCCTTTGTTTGAGGCGGTAATGGAGCACATATGATTAATCATGAATGGAACATGGTTTATTCGGCGGTTAGCAAAGGTGTTAAGTAAATAGGAAAATTCCTTCTCATTCACTTTGTTTGAATTAGACCGGCCAAAAATTATAGTAGCCAATAGTTGGCGAAAATAACGAAAAGTCGGGTTTTGAATGAGAGTGGCCTTATTTCCTTCACAACTTTGCGTATGAGTGCCCGTTAGACCTCTCCAAAGACACTTGTCGCTGTGAACCCAGTCAGGTCCACTTGGGATACTATACATTACATTGTCTCCTACTGGGAAATTTAGTTTAGCAGCCAGTTCATCAAAAGTAAATTTAAATTCAGTATTAAACATTCGAAACTGGACCGTCCCTTCTGGGTCATAAATAAGCGAGCTAAGAAATTCTAAGGTAAGCGGGACATAGACAGGGTCTCTATTAGACAAAAATTGTTTCAAATTTACTCGTTTTAATAAGAAGTCTACGCTTTCGGTAAGTCCTAAAACTTCTAAACAATTAGTATCCGCATACCTTGTTGGCTCGATCTCGCGTTGTCTAAGCGACTGGAGAAGAGTTGCTTGGTTTTGATCTCTGCAAAGTAATGTAAACCCTTGTGGTGTTGGTGCTGGTTCAATTTTTGTTGATAGAAAATTTCACTCTCAAAACTTAGACGTGCAGACCAAAAATATTCTAAATACTCTAAATGTGTGTGTGAGTGAATGTGTGAAAGTGTGAACTTATAGTAGAAGGAAGTATTATTAAATTTGTGTAGTTGTGGTAGGTGGCGGTCAAAGGAAAATAAAGTAGGGGTGGACAAATGCATGTGAGGATGAACATGTGCTACGCATGCAATTATGCATGCAAAGAATTGATAGGTGGCAGAAAAAGGCAATAATATTGGAATTAGACAAGCACATGCATTTTTGCATGCAAAAGGCCAAGATAGGAGTGGCGGGGGCCACAAGGAAAGGTGTGGCGGAAGCCACATGATTTAAAGTGGCGAGAGCCACATTTCCTCAAGGTGGCGCGAGCCACATTCCCATGGGTGGCGGGAGTCACATGTTCATGTGGTGGCGGGAGCCACTTCCAACATATATATATATATATATATATATATATATATATATATATTATGTTTTTGTTTTTTTTTTTTATCTTCAAATCCCACACTTCCCTGCATGTGATAATAAGTCAAAGATTCCTTCTATTTTTCATCAACATTAAATCATGCAATAGAGTTATGATAGATGATAAGGCAGATGAATAACACTAAATGATGAAATAGCAGAAAAATCAATGAAATAGAAGTCAATATCACATGCTTGAACTGTAATAGTCAATAACTGAATCGAGAGTAAATGCAACCAAAACAGAACAATAAATGTAGCCAAAGCAAACCAACAAACTGAAAGAAATTAAAACTTGAAATTTAAATCAATTTAAACCAAAATACATCAAACCCAAGTGCAACTGAAATGAAAAAAATTTGTAACAGTAAAAGGAATTAAATTTCGGAAATGAGAAAAACTCAATGGAAAGTTAGCTTCCGTCTCCCACACTTAGAATTAACTGTGTCCTCACTGTTAAAATGCAGAAGCTCGGATGTGAAGCAAATACTGCCCTAGCCACTTTGATTTGGATTGTTAGCAAGTCCTCTAGAAAACAGTTGCTGATGAAAATGATCCAATTGTTCTACCACTATATCCATAAATCCATGAAATTCAGTGCGAATAGTGGTGAATTCTGTTTGAAGGTCAGTCACTCGGTTCTCCAAGGCTGTTATGGCAGTGGTGAAATCAATTGGTGGAGGAGGAGCTATAGGAGCTATAGTAGGAGTATGAGATTCAGCATCAGAAATATAGTCTGCATCAAATTCATAAATCTGTGGTGTATCAGGTGGTGATGGTGGAGCATGAATTGGGTCGGTCAAATCATAAAACCAATTGTTTCTATTATGGACACTGGTGCGCTCATGGTTAGGTAAAGTGAAAAGACGGACGACCTCATTATTAATTAGTTAGTCAAAGGTATCCGGTCCGAGGTTTCCTGTGATACGGCGGTTAAAGCAGAAGTTAAGGTTCATAGGTCGGAAGGTACCAAGAGGGTTAAACCTGATCAGAGGATGTCTTAGTCCTATGGCATTTGCTATCATGGTGACTAAACCTCCTACTATGATAGGGGCGCGAGCATCCAGTACAAGACTCACAAAATTAGTTATCATAAAGGTAGCAGCATTTACTGGGCGGCCCTGTGAAGCACAATACAAAATATAAAGCTCAGTTTTGGAGACAGAGGTGTCATTTTCTTCCTTACCGAAAATGGTATGGGCGAGGATTTTGTGAAAATACCGGATGGCTGGGTTGTGGATATTCTCAGAAAACATGCCAAAGGGTTCAGGATTATAATTACCGGTTATGTTACCCCAAAAGTAGTTCAAGTCAAGGTCAAGGAGCAATTCATCTTGGTATGCGGTAATCACATCAGGTCCACTAGGAAATCCTAGGAGTTCAGCAAGTTCTCTATGGTTATAGGTATAGTCATTATCAAACAGTCTAAAAGTAACCAGCCCTCTATGGAATCCGTAACCATGGTTAGGTATGTGAGTAAGGGAGCTAAGGAACTCAAGTGTCAGCCTACGATAAGAAGTAAACCTTCGTCTGATAGAAGCAGTCTCCCACCCCAGCTGGCTAAACAGAAACAGGATGTTGTCCTTGATACCTAACTCAGCCATGGTAGGTCCATCATAGTAAATAGTCAAAGCCATATCTCTCTGAGCTAACATCTCAAATCTCCTCCTCTGAGCTCGGCCTCTGAAAATAATGTTCATGTAGTCCACTTGTTGCATCTTGAAAGTTAGTTACTAGCTAAGCTAAGTTAGCCTGTAAGTAAGTAGATAGTCATGCAAGGTTAGTGATGAACATGTAAATTATGGCGTCAAGAAATGGGGAGAAGGAGAGGAAATAGGAAAAAAAAAACAAAAATGCAATAAAAGGTAAGAAAAACTAAACAAGGAGTAACATAAAATCAAATAAAACAAAATAGAATAGAATGAAACGAAATAAAGCATTTAAAATTTGGGTAATTAAAATACGTGGGTTGCCTCCCACCAAGCGCTGTTTTTAATGTCTTAAGCCTGACATAGTTCTAGTGCAATGTCAGTTTTCAGAATGAACGGGCAGCTCTAGGAGCTTTAGACTAGCCGAGTAATCTCTATTGTCTACGCAGTGATAATGTTTTAAACGCTGTCTGTTTACTCTAAATGGTTGACTAGATCTACTTTTTATTTCTACGGCACCACTCGGGAAAACCTTACTTATTATGAAGGGGCCTGACCACCTAGATCTAAGTTTTCCTGGGAAGAGTTTAAGGCGTGAATTAAACAGGAGTACTACGTCGCCTTCATTAAATTCTTTACGGGAAATTCGTTTGTCATGCCATTTTTTAGTTCTTTCTTTATATATCCTAGCATTCTCGTATGCGTCTAGTCGAAGTTCTTCTAGTTCGTGAATGTCTAAGATTCTTTTCTCACCTGCGGCAGTATGGTCTAAGTTGAGGGTCTTAATGGCCCAGTAGGTTTTGTGCTCTAATTCTACAGGGAGATGGCATGATTTTCCGTAGACTAACTTAAAAGGTGTGGTTCCTATTGGGGTTTTATAAGCTGTCTTATATGCCCACAAAGCTTCGTGTAATTTTGATGACCAGTCTTTTCTAGAGGTTGCAACAGTCTTTTCTAAGATTTGTTTGATTTCTCTGTTCGAGATTTCGACTTGTCCACTTGTTTGTGGATGATATGGTGTTGCTACATGGTGTCGGACTCCATACTTCAGTAGAAGTTTTTCAAATATCTTTGATATAAAATGGGAGCCTCCGTCACTGATGACAAGTCTGGGCACACCGAATCTAGGGAAGATTATGTTCTTGAAAAGCTTGATTACTACTCGTGTGTCATTTGTTGGAGAAGCTACAGCCTCGATCCATTTTGAAATGTAATCAACAGCGACGAGTATATATTTATTACCAAAAGAAGATGGGAATGGCCCCATGAAGTCAATCCCCCACACATCAAAGACTTCCACTTCTAAAATACCTTTTTGTGGCATTTCATCGCGTCTAGAGATGTTACCCGTGCGTTGGCACCGGTCGCAGTTTAATATCGTGATATGGACATCTTTCCATAGATTAGGCCAGAATAGGCCAGATTGTAAGATCTTAGCGCAAGTCTTTGAAGTGCTTGCGTGTCCGCCACAAGGAGCAGAATGACAATGTGAGATTATGTTTTCTATTTCATCTTCGGGGACACATCGACGGAAAATTCCATCGGCACCTCTCTTAAAAAGTAGAGGCTCATCCCAATAGTATTGTTTAAGGTCATGAAAGAACTTCTTCTTTTGTTGGTAAGTTAGATCTGGTGGAAGTACCCCGACAGCTAGGTAGTTAACAAAGTCAGCATACCATGGTAGTGTTGTATTCGTTTGAATTTCTTCCACTAATTCCCTTGGTTTGGTATCGTTCAAGGTCAATTCAGACATATTGCTTTCCAATTGGGCTATCAGTCGCTCATATGGGAAGTCATCATTAATAGGCACTTGCTCAGGCTTAATACCTTCTATTCTTGATAAATGGTCTGCGACTACATTTTCGGTGCCCTTTTTATCCTTTATCTCTAAATCGAATTCTTGTAAGAGTAGGATCCATCTTAAAAGTCTAGGTTTGGCATCTTTCTTACTTAGTAGGTATCTTATCGCGGCATGATCGGTATAGACAATGATTTTCGCTCCTACCAAGTAGGAACGAAATTTATCCAAAGCGAACATGACAGCTAGGAGTTCCTTTTCAGTGGTGGCGTAGTTCATTTGGGCAGGATCTAGGGTTCTACTTGCGTAGTAAATTGCGTGGAGCTTTTTGTCCTTTCTTTGTCCTAAGACTGCGCCTACGGCATACTCACTCGCATCACACATAATTTTAAATGGTAATCTCCAATCAGGTGGTTGCATGATAGGTGCGGTAACGAGAGCCGTTTTTAATTGCTCAAACGCTTTTAGGCATTTCTCATCGAAGATAAATTCAGCGTCTTTCATTAATAAACCTGTCAATGGTTTGGTAATTTTTGAGAAATCTTTAATGAATCGTCGGTAGAAACCGGCGTGTCCAGAAACTTCTTATTTCTCGTACGGATTTTGGAGGTTGGAGATTTTCTATAATCTCTATCTTTGCTTTATCAACTTCAATCCCTCTATCAGATACTACGTGTCCAAGTACGATTCCTTGATTGACCATAAAATGGCATTTCTCCCAGTTTAATACGAGATTGAATTTTACACATCTTTCAAGTACCATTTCTAGGTTCGATAGACATCCTTCAAAACTCTGCCCACAAACAGAAAAATCGTCTATAAACACTTCCATAATGTCGTCTATAAAATCAGCAAAAATTGACATCATGCATCTTTGGAATGTTGCGGGAGCGTTACATAGTCCAAACGGCATTCGTCGGTAAGCAAATGTACCATAGGGACATGTGAAAGTTGTCTTTTCTTGATCATCAGGATGAATAGGGATTTGGAAGAATCCTGAATAACCGTCTAAATAGCAGAAGTAAGAATGTTTTGCCAATCGTTCCAACATTTGGTCAATGAATGGTAATGGGAAATGATCTTTACGAGTAGCTTTGTTCAATTTTCTATAATCGATACAAATTCTACTTCCTGTTACGACTCTTTGCGTTATAGATTCACCTTTTGAGTTCTTAACAACTGTAACACCTCCTTTCTTAGGTACGACATGTACTGGGCTAACCCATTTACTGTCTGATATCGGGTATATAATTCCCGCATCTAAAAGCTTTTTCACTTCATCCTTAACTACAGTACTTAAGATTGGATTAATCCTTCTCTGGTGTTCTCTAGAGGTCTTACAGTCTTCCTCTAGCATAATGCGATGCATACAGATAGAAGGACTTATTCCTTTAAGGTCAGCGATGTTGTAGCCTAACGCAGTTGGATATTTTCTTAAGACATCTAAAAGTTTCTTAGTTTCGGGTTGTCCTAAGTCTGCATTGACTATTACAGGTCGTTCGAGTTCTGTGTCTAGGAATTCGTACCTTAGACTATCTGGTAGTGTTTTCAGTTCTAAAGCTGGTTTCTTTGGGCAAGGAAGATGATCGGGTGTAAGTGCTAAACATTCGCTTAGGCTATCATCTTGGTATGGTTCAAGCCAATTATCATCTTCAAAAATTGGAGGTATTGGAATTTTTATAATATCTGAATATATGGTCGGTTGCATTTCCATTTCTCTTACGCACTCATCTATGACATCTAATAGATAACATATGTCCTCTATAGCTGGTGCTTGTAAGAATTGTGTCAGGATAAATTCAACCTTTTCTTCACCGACTTCAAAGGTTAGCTTACCTCTCTTTACGTCTATAATGGCTCCGGCGGTAGCTAAGAATGGTCTTCCTAATATGATAGGCGTAGTGGAGTCTTCTTTAATGTCCATGATTATGAAATTGGTAGGAATATAGAATTGCCCTATACGAACTGGAACATTCTCTAGTATACCAACGGGATATTTAATAGAGCGGTCGGCTAATTGAACGGACATCTTAGTTGGTCTTAATTCTCCCATATCAAGCTTCTTGCATATGGATAAGAGCATTACACTGATACTGGCACCTAAGTCGCATAGAGCTTTGTCTATGACGAACTTTCCAATTACACAGGGTATGGAGAAACTACCTGGGTCTTTCAGCTTAGGAGGCATGTTGTTTTGGATTATTGCGCTACACTCAGCAGTAAGTGTAACTGTTTCATTATCCTCAATCTTTTTCTTATTAGATAGGATTTCTTTAAGGAACTTAGCATATGAGGGCATCTGAGTAATAGCTTCTGTAAAAGGTATTGTGATGTTCAATTGTTTCAGAAGTTCAACAAATTTCTTAAATTTCCCTGCAGTTTTAGAGTTTGCGAATCTTTGAGGATACGGAATCGGGGGTTTATATGGTGGTGGAGGCACATAAGGCTTCTCCACGGCCTCTTGGTCATTATCTTCCTTTTTCTTGGGTTCATTCTCCTTCTCAGTATTAGGCTTTTGGTACATGGGCGGATTCTGAAGTCTTGGATCAATGGGTCCTTCTAATTCTTTCCCACTTCTCAATATAACGGCATTTGCATGTGCTTTCGGATTAGGTTGTGGCTGTCCAGGAAATGTTCCTGCAGGAGCAGCAGTAGGTGCTTGTTGTTGTGCCACTTGCAAAATTTACGTTTCAAGCATTTTGTTGTGGGTGGCTAAAGCGTCTACTTTGTTTGCTAATTGCTTAATTTGCACACTCGTGTGTATGTTTTGATTCAAGAAGTCTTTGTTTGTTTGAGCCTGGGTAGCTATAAAGTTTTCCATCATTAGTTCAAGGTTGGACTTCCTAGGAACATTAGGGGCAGTTGCAGCAGCCTTTTGGTAGCCTGGTGGCGCAGCAGGTGCTTGACCAGGTGCATATAATGCATTATTGTTTTTATAAGAGAAGTTTGGGTGGTTCTTCCAGCCCGGATTGTAGGTATTTGCATAAGGGTTTCCTTGAGCATAATTTACTTGGTCACTGGAGACTCCTGCCAGAATTTGACATTCAGTGGCAGCATGTCCAGGGTTTCCGCATAATTCACAGTTTTGAGCTACAGCAGCCACGGTGGTTGCAGGCGTTATGGTCAAGTTATCGATCTTTTGGGCAAGGGCATCTACCTTAGCATTGACATGATCAAGGCTACTAACCTCGTACATTCCACCTTTTGTTTGGGATTTTTCCACTGCAGTTCTTTCTCCTCCCCATTGGTAGTGGTTTTGTGCCATGCTCTCGATCAGTTGGTGGGCTTCTTCATATGGTTTATCCATAAGCGTACCACCAGCGGCGACATCTATTGTCAATCTTGTATTGTACAAGAGACCATTGTAAAATATGTGGATGATTAACCAATCTTCAAGACCGTGATGCAGGCACATCCTCATCATGTCTTTATATCTTTCCCATGCATCGTAAAGAGATTCGTTATCCTTCTGTCGAAAACTATTAATTTGGGCTCTCAACATGGCTGTTTTGCTCGGGGGGAAATATCGTGCTAAGAATACCTTTTTCAACTCATCCCACGTAGTAACGGAGTTTGATGGCAAGGATTGCAACCAAGCCCAAGCTCTGACTCTTAATGAGAAAGGAAAAAGACGTAGTCTTATCGCGTCCGCAGTTACACCATTTGCCTTTACTGTGTCTGCGTACTGCACAAACTTGGTCAAATGTTCGTTAGGATCTTCTGTAGGGTTTCCAGAAAACTGATGTTGTTGTACGGCTGACAGCAATGAAGGTTTCAACTCAAAATCGTTTCGGTTGATGGCAGGGGCAGCAATGCTACTATGTGGCTCTTGGTCAGATGGGGTGGCATAGAACTTAAGAGGACGGTTTTGTGGTCTTTCACCCATGTTTTGTTCTTTGACTGGTTCAGGGGTATAAGCAGGGAGATCGGGAATATTATACTTGCGTTGATACTCAAGTAGTCTGCGTCTTAAATGTAAGAAACGCTCTAATTCGGCGACTGGTGGTTGCAAGTCTTCGCTTTGTGAGCGAGTACTTGGCATACAATCGACAAAAAGAAAAATAAAATTTTGTTGCCTTAGTCTATACTGCGCAATAAATGAATCGCACTAATGACTAAATCAAAGTCCCCGGCAACGGCGCCAAAAACTTGATCGCGACTTTATGAGTCGAATGGGGTTACTAACTGCAAGCGCACAGTCTATCGCGTAGTTTTAAAAAAATATCGATCCCACAAGGACTGATAATCAAACTAGTGCTATCAGATTGTTACTATGTTTAGCTAAGGCTAATTGTTCTAAGGGAAATAAGACAACAGAAATTAAATCTAAGAATACTAACTTTTAATAAAAATAATCAATAACGAGATATCAGTATGTAACGCATTAATCGTCTGGAATTTAATAAGTCATCGGTGCAGGGTTAAGTGTCAAATTACTTTTCAGTAGAAAATGCTCATTTAAAAGACCTTATCTCACACTCTCGTGTTTATTGATTTGGACTATACCGTTAAATCAGAATGAGCGCTCTCGCTGTATCATTTGCATTTAAAAATACTTTTTGAAAATGAATAAGTCCTAATCAATTCTAAAGTGCTCCCGCTGTGTTTAAAATCAATGCCTAGTTTCAACTATCTGGTTAAACTCTCAAACTCTCGTTTATCTTGACCTTAACCTTAAATGCCTTTTTACTTTCGTAAGAAAAACCAATCGATTAAAAATAAGAAACCAAAGCCTAAAAACTAATTTGTAAAAATATAGCACCGATTATTACTTAATTCCATGTGAATAAATTGTTTATATATTGATACCAAATAACTTAGCCAGACATGGTTGGAATGGAAAACATGCTAACAATATATATATATAACTACTACTAATCATGCTGCAGTAAACGACAGAATAAAGCATATAATAAAAACCTAAAATTTAAATAACTGGTAAATGAATCCTTGCTAAAGACTTGAAGCGATCCGGCAACACTTGCTTATAGTAAGAAATAAAGAAATAGAAGTGCAGAAGAAATACAAACTGTTTGATTGAAAATAAGTGCAGAAAAAATAATTCACTCAGAGCTCTCTTGAAAATTCTCGGACCCTTGCAAAGGAGGTCTTCACTTCAATTTATATCCAGTCTTGGCAGTTGAGAAATTTTCGTCTCAGTCGTGTGGAAAATGCTCGAGAAAATAACGCATGGCTGGTTGAAACCTAGAGAAAATAGGAGAAGTGGTGCAACTATTCTTTTTTCTCTCCCCAGAAATAGGTGGCTCGCGCCACCTCATCCTTCTTCATAGATGTGGCTTGCGCCACTCTCTCCTTTGGTGGTGGGCGCCACCCACAATGTGGCTTGCGCCATATGTGTGGTGGTGGGCCCACCCTTTATTTTTTTTTCTTTTCTTTGCTTCTTTTTTTCTGTCCTTTCCATTTCTTTCCATTTCAGTTTCTTCCAATTCATTTTCTTTCCTCTTCAATTCTTTTCTCTTCAATTCTTTCAATAAATATTTATTTTCCGTTAAATCCCGGTTCGACTCGAGTGCCTCAAAAACATAAACAAAAACGGGTAGAATAAAACATAAATCGGGAAAAACCAATTAAAACACAATATAAATTCATGCATGTCAAGTCAAATACACGATATAATTTCGCGTTATCATGTGTCCTTTTTCTCTTCTTCCCCTGTTTCTCCATCTCACCTTTTGTTTCCAGTTTCCAGTAGCAGTGGAGCTCCAGATGACGACACCCTTTGATCGAGACAATAAGCGTGGATCCCATCGAGTACGATGGACGCGTGGGGGTGCTAATACCTTCCCTTCGCGTAACTGACTCCCTTACCCATTTCTCTTGGTTCAAAGAGCATGCTTTTCCGTTCCCTCAGGTTTACGCAGTGTTTCCTTTCCCTCTCTTGGGATAAATACACATTGCTGGCGACTCTGTTTCAACACCACTTTCATGTTTGTACTTGGATGAAAATCCCGGGAGCGACAGTATTTTGAAAGTTAATGAAATTCTAAACGATGCCTAAAGTGCTCTCGCTGTTTTTAGGATCGATGTCTAGTTTCCACTATCAGTTCATCCCTCACACTCTCGCGCTATCGGTCCGAACTTAGTATATTCCTCATTCTCGTGTCGGAATAATAAGACATGAAAATTAGAAACAAAGACCAAAACTAACATACAATCAATAATTTCGCACCTAAATTTTCTAGGGAAACCCGTCGGTAGCGACGGTCCTCATACGCCGAACTCAAATAATTTAACAAGACATGGTATTTTTCATAGCAAACATGTTAACGATAATTGGAATCAAAACTAACATTGCATATGAAATTAAAATAAATTCAAATGCTAAAGTAAAAACAAGAATTAACCTGTAAAATAGAAATACGGAACTGAATTGAAAATAATGCCGGTAGGCTTGTTCGGAATCCAAAAGTACAGCAACAAAAGAAAATTACAATAAAGGTGAGACAATTCCTCGATGTGAGTAATTGCCGCTTTGGAACTGAATATATGCCTAAAAATCTAAATGGAATTTTGACAGAGCTTCCGTACGAATTCAGGGTGTCTGGAACATGACCAAAGGGTCCTATATATAGAGGAAATGAGGATAACAACTGCCCAGGTCATGGTCTTGAGTGGAGGGAAAAGAGGGACTGAAGAAACTGCCCAAAACAAATGCAGAATTTGAATTCTGCAACTACGCTGCTATGGCGAGCGCCATCAGGCCATGGCGAATGCCATGGTCTTGCTTCATTAACATACGTGGCAGGATGATGTATGGCGAATGCCATATGGCCATGGCGAACGACATATCAGCAAAACAACTAGAATTGATCTTTCTTGCTGCATTTTCCTCTTCTTTCACTCTTTTTCCGCTTCTCTCCCGATTCCGCAACAGATGAAGCTGTCAACTGCAAAAATACATAAAACAAAGTAAAATGCAAATAAAACACGAATAAAACAGACGAATAATATGCGCAATGAGCCTAAAAATACGATAGAATTTCTCGTTATCAACCAGTTAGATTAATTATCAAATGTGCGTAAAATTAGCGGGAGAAAAGCTTTGAAATGGAGCTTGCAGATGTCAGTATTATTAATCTATGGTCCACGTAGTTTAACCTAGTGTGCTCATTTTATTTTTTCAACTATTTTTTCAGTCGCACTTTGATCAGCCTAACCCTTTTAACTAGTTATTTTTTATTTCAAAAATTGATCAAAACCTGTATGTTTATGAGAAGTTTATTTTGGTTGATCATTTTGGTGCATTCAGTTTAATTTTTCGAGCTTTTTCGCGCTCAATTTTTATTTTTCGAGCAGTTTAATTTTTATTTCGAGCACTTTTACATTTACCATCGAATTCAAGTTAAACAAAGACCCATGTTTTCAATCCATGTGATTTCTTACAACCAATCAATAATTATAAATTAATTAAACTAGAATTAATAAAGAAAATAAAAAAAAATCAAAATATATTCTCCATTCTAATGAGTGATGACCATGCGGCAATGTGATGCGGTAAAGGGGGACCAAAAATAATTTTTCCTACTTTGAGCTTTATCTAAACACAACCTTACCAAAAGAGGACCCTCTCCCTCTCTCTCTCTCTCTCTCTCTCTCTCTCTCTCTCTCTCTCTCTCTCTATCTATCTATCTATCTCAGACATACACACACACACACACACACACATGCACACACACTAATACTCTCTATCACGATAACAATCAGAGGAATCTACTTCATCCTCAACAAACTACTTGACTCTCCTCACTCACTTGAAAAAGTTGAAAAAATCACTCCCTAAAAAACCTCACCCACACACGGATTCTCTCCTCTCTCTTATAGACTTTTATGCAAATTAAGCTGATCCACAAAAACTTTCCTCTCACACTCATAAGATTATCATCATCTTCTTCATTTCAAAGAACTCTTTATCTACAAATCACTATAAAAAACCACGTCGGCCATCTTTATCGATATCGCCTTCACACACCCTTCAGAACCGTTCAAAGCCACCACTCCTGCTCATATAACACCATGATAACCTCATTCACAACCTCACAGTGTTAACGCTTTCTGTATCTACCTTGAATGGTCGTGACCGCCTTACACACTCTCCTATGCCATCCACCTCCATACATCGACATATCTCCAGCCAAACATAACACCAAACCTTTTAACCACCCTTGACAAAACCCACTATTTCCTACTTACTCACTACACGATAACACTCAACATTCTAACCTACAACAAACTCACAACCGCACCGATCCACTCCATTCAAACAAAATACACGGCCAAACCCTTCTCTCCATTTCCGTTCACAACATCATAACAATAATGGTCTCACTATGATGGCCATTGACAATAGAACCACTGCTCGATAGACCGTTAATGTTGAAACTGTTGGAAATAAATCCTTTTTGTGTTTAAGGAAAGTGTGTGGGAATATTGAAGGCTTAAATAGAAAACTTGATAGGTAGCATAATTCTTTTGGAAGAGAGAAATTTGTATTTTTGCTTGATTCAAAAGTATAGGATTACATCTCTATTTATAGTACTCTATGGAGAACTCTAGACACACTAATTCTAGATAGTTCTCAACTCTAGAAATTCCAAGAGTATTCTAGAGATTATTACAACCCTAATAAATATCTAGACACTCTAAACACTATAAGAGTTTTCTATAAACATTATCCAAAATTATCTAAGCCCAAAATAACTAAACCCAAAAATCCAAAACACAAATAATAAGGTTAGGCCCAAATCAAGTTTAATATTTCAACATCCCCCATTAAACTTGATTTGTGATTCCAAGCATACTCCTTAGCTTTAGGAAAGTTTCCAACTTGAGTGGCTTGGTGAAAATGTCGGCAGCTTGATCTCGAGACATCACATACTTCAACTTCACCTTGTACACACATCTTATTCTGATTTCTTTGTGTCCTTACAGAAGTGTAGTAAGTTCCCACCTATCATTCTTCGTGATTGACTTGATTTCTTCGTCAACAGCGTCTCTCCACTTTACTTTTTCAGCCGCTTCTTGATAGTTTAGAGGCTCGCAATCACCAAAAAGACAAAAGAGGTTAATGTCATTTTGGTTTTCGGTTACCTCATAAATCTCTTCAATGCTCCTTAGTCGTGGTGTCCTCTCACTTGAGCTTGTTTCATCCAACCTTGGTGTCAGTGAGGAAGGTGGTGTAATATCTTCCTCTATCATTGGTTCTTCCATTTCATCTTCTTCTTCAAAGTATGGAAGAAAATCATACATGTCTTCCTGAACACTCCAATCCTAACAATCTTCTTTTTAGAATTCCACGTCACAACTTATGACAATATTTCCAATATTTGGATTATAGAGCTTGTACCCTTTGGAGCTTGAGTCATAACCCACGAATATGTACTTCTCACTTTTTTCATCAAACTTTCTCCATTCATCTGGAACGTGGGTATAGGCAATGCTTCCAAACACTTTGAGGTGAGAGATCCCGAGTTTCCTTCCACTCCATGCTTCTTGTGGTGTCTTCTCATGCACACTTCTTATTCGGGAACAGTTTGTCAGGTAAACCGCACATACCATTGCTTCGGCCCAAAACTCTTTCAGCATCTTCTTGCTCTTAAGCATGCTTCGCACCATATTAAGTATGGTCTGGTTCTTTCTCTCTGCTACTCTATTTTGTTGTGGCGATCTTGGAACTGTTAGTAGGCAGAGGAATCCATGGTCTTCACAATATTTGTTGAACTCATTTGAAGTAAACCCTCCTCCTCGGCCAGATCTCATGGCCTTAATGGAAATACCACTTTCTTTCTCCACAACGGCTTTGAACTTCTTAAAGTTTTCAAACACTCCCGACTTCTCCTTCATGAAATAAACCCACGTTTTTTCTAGAATAATCATCAATAAAGAGGAGAAAGTATTCACTTTTACCAAAAGAGTTTGGATTTATTGGTCCACAGACATCGGTGTGTATGAGCTCTAGCAGTTTTTTCATTCTTGACGTTGATTCCTTTAGAAAGATTTTTCAGAATTGCTTCCTAATTAGATATCCTTCGCATAGTTGGTCTGGGTGGTTTATACTAGGCAAACCTCTCACCATCTCCTTCTTTGACAAACATTCTAGACTGTCGAAGTTGAGGTGTCCAAATCGTAGATGCCATAGCCACGAAGAGTCAGTATAGCAAGCTTTGAGACACTTTGCCACATCATTTTGAATGTTCAAGAGGAACATTCTATTCTTTGACATAGGCACTTTATCAATCAAGTTATGTCCACAATCTCTTAAGAAAATACTATGTTCTTTCAAGTGGATGTCATAGCCTTTCTCTAATAATTGTCCCAAGCTCAAAATATTATTCTTCATGTTAGGAACATAGTAGACATTGGATATGAATTGATGACTCCCATTCTTCAAGCGTATGAGAATTTTACCTTTGCCTTTGACTGGTATCTTTGAGTCATCTCCAAATGAGACATTGCCAGTTGTCGCTTCATTGATCTCTACGAATATGCTTCGATCGCCGCACATGTGGTTGCTTGTGTAACACCCCGATTTAATTTAATTATTTTTCCTAATTAAATTGAATATTATTATATGTGTCGTGTATGGATGTGTTTTGGATTAAGTGTGGGTTACCCTTAGTATGGGGGTAGTGCCCTTGGAGTTATGAAGGATAAGGTGTTGGAGGATGGGTTAGTTGGTTAATATTATTATTTAAATTATTGAGGAGATTGTTGTTATTATTTATTTTGGGTGAAATAATAATAATAATAATATTAGATAATAATAATATTTGGGATTAACAAGGAAAATATAAATAGGAAAAAGGGTTAGAAAGGAAAGGGTGGTCAGTACGTGTTTTGGAGAAGAGAAGAAAGATCAGAGAAGAGTTAGGTCAAGAAGAGCTCCATTGTTGAGGAACGATTTCAAGAATCCTAAGGTAAGGGTGGGGCTCTCTATCTCTTAAGGGTTGCATAGTAGTGGTATGAGGGTACAAAATCGTTATGATCCCCTGTTATGTTACTGGTGTGAATTGGGAATTGGGTTGTAGGTTAGAGGGTTTGGTAGGAAGAGAAAATTATGCAATGGATTATAGATTTGTGTTGTATATGTGTATATGTCATTTGCTGCTACCTTATTGGTGTTTTCTAGACTGTATGATACCAAATTTGGGGGAATTGTGAGGTCTGAATTGTACAAAATCATAATTGCAAGATTGCTGATTCTCCCAGGTTTGCCAGGTGAAAATGGAACTCGCCAGGCGAAAGTGGATTCGCCAGACATTCGCCAAGCGAATGTAGAAGCGAAAGGGGAGTGAAAAATTAATTTCTGGATTTTGTATGGGGGAGTTGGATTCGCCACTGCTTCACCAGGAGAGCAGGAGATGAAAGTGGAATTCGCCAGGAAAATGGGGATTTTTCCAGGTGAAAGTGGTTTCGCTGGTGCTTCGCCAAGCGAGTATCAGGCGAATTGGGCTGAGACGAACCGAATTTTCTGAAACTTCAGAAATTCATATCTTTTGATCCGTAGGTCCGTTTCCATCGTCGTTCGAAGCGTTGGAAAGCTGGTTTTGCGTAATATTTATAAAAATTGATTTCAATACCAGAATTCCAATCCTTTGACGTGCTAAATGGAAATTGAGCGTGTTGTTTGTGTGGTGAGTGGAGACGATGGAGTCGTCGATGTGTATGCATGATATATTTGTATATTGTTGTTGTGGCAGGTATGAACTGCGGTTGCATCCTAGTATTATGATGTATTGACATGTTGGTTGTCGTGTGCATGTGATTACTGTTATATTCGTTGTTGTTGTCGTTGTTGTTGTGCATTGTCGTTGCATGCATGACAAGTTGCATAGTTGTGGGATGGCATGCCCAGATGGGGCGTTATCGTCTATCTGAATTCCTTGAAGGAATCGTTGTTGTTAGTGCGGTCATGAAATAGGGGTCGTACGTGACCATGATATAGGGGTCGTTGGTGTGATCATGAGATAGGGGTCATACTTGACCATGAAACAGGGGTCGAGAGTTCCGACGGGAACTGTGATCATGAAACAGGGATCGATTGGTACCACATGCATTGGGTCGAGTCATGGGTCTCATTGCATTCAATCCTTGTATGTTGATTATCTGTTGTATGATGAATGTTGTTGTGATGATGTTGTTGTGATAGGGTGAATTTCGTATGTTTTTATGCTTTCATACTTATGCTATGCTGTCGCGGTGAAAATTGGATACCATAGTTATTTGTTAACTAGGATCACATTTTTAATGTCACCACCGTCTTTAATTGTATCCAAGGGAAGGGAGAAAGACTGAATACCCACAATGCAATGCAAATGCACTAAGATTCTAAGTTCGGGGGTTGGTTATACCTAGGGAAGGTGTTAGCATCCTAGATATCTGTAGTACTCTACAGGAACCTCTTGATTTATTTTTTTATGTTATTTGTTATCTGTTTTGCTAAGGATTTAAGGGTAGGTGATTTATAATTTTACTCCTAAGTGTGCTTGACAAGATATCGCATCTTGTTCCTACATATCCTGTCAGGAGGGAATCAGAGCACTTGTAGTTCCTTATTAAGGATACTAAAATTGTTTTAAAGGTTTAGGAGAGAAGATGAGTCATCATCTTAAGAAAACCACCACAGTTTTGAAAATTGTTTGTATTTTGTGGGGTATGGGATTGTATGTCCCTTCTTTGAGATGATTCACATCTAATTCTCTTGTGTGGAGAATTAGGTGAGCTAAGTTTTGATTTGTAGAATCAAAACTATGGGGGACTAACTTAGGAAGTCTATCCTAAAGTTATCTAATAAACTTATCTTAAGGGTGTCGATTATGATGCAAATGATGTGCACCATGCACAATAACATGGTTATCATGCATGGGATTTTCCCTTGGATATTAATGCGATCGATTATATTAGATTTAAGCGAAAGTGCTAGAAAAGTGGTGCTAGTCTTGTGTCTAGTGACCAGAAGGTTGAATGCGATGCCTAAAGGCAATCAACTTACATGGGTAGAAAATGGGCTCGACGTTGGATCGAGAGTTTTAAGTTTTGAAAGGGTTTAGAACACAAAAACAATGCATACATCATACATAATAAACAAAAGCAATAGGAAAGCATAGTAACAAACAAGACTAAACCTATTCCACACAAGCGTACGACCAAGCGCGAGGGATTCTAACGGGCATCGGTTTATTGAGAAAAAAGTTTTGATTCATTTTAAAGGGAAATGATAAAAGGTTTTATTTTTATTTAGGAATTATGTTAGAGATTATTTTTAATTTGAAAAAGTTAAAGGTTTTCCTATTAATAAAAGGATTTTAATTATTTTTAAAGTTTTAATTATTATTTAGTTTTAAAGTTATATTAAAAAAAACGAATAAAGTTTTTATTATTAATAAAAAAGTTTTAGTTATTTGAAGTTTTTATTATTTTAGTTTTAAAGTTGTATGAATAAAGTTAATAAATAAAAGGTTTTCTTATTAAAAGATAATTATTTTAAAAGTTTTAATTATTATTTTTAGTTTTAAAGTCATGTTAAGAAGAAGTTAATTAGAAAAAAGTTATTAAGGAGTTTTCCTATTAACTTAAAAAAGGTTTTAATTTTAATATTCTTATAAATAAAAGTTTTTATAAAAAGGTTTTTACTAATTAACAAAATGTTTTTAATATATTATTTTATTAAAAGGTGACATTTTAGAAAAGAAGATATATATTATTTTTATTAAAGAGAATTAATTAAAGGTTTCTAAATGCTTACCATTTTAAGAATTGGTTATGTTAAAAACAAATTCTAATTACTTTGAAAAAAGATGAACTTGAATTTTAGATTTATTTATTGTAAAAATGTTAAATTAATTAAAACTGGTTTAATATACTAAAAAAAGAAAAATGGAGGGATCGTACGCTACACAGGTAGGGAGGGTCCATCGCGGACCCTCAAGTTCAACCTCTAGATCAAAAAATGTTGTCCATCCAACGGATCAAAGCGAGGGTACACGATAGGTGAGGTGTGTGCCTGTGTACAGGATCAAAACGATAATCAAAAGAAAAAAGAAAAAGAAAACCAGAAGGACTCTCACTCTCTCATCTTCTCACTCTCGTTTTCCTCTCCCTCTCTCAAAAATTAGGGTTTCGCAACCCTAATTACGCCGCCACCACTCTCATTCTTCTCATCTTCTCTCTCGAACAAACAAGCAATAAACCCTTTCCCCATGATTCCCAGCCCCATTGTTCTCATTACAGATTGATATATTTTACAATTACAACATGATAAGCAAGAAAATGAGGAAAGAAAAAAAAAAGCGGACGGACGACTTCACGGATATTCCTCAGGGAAGATTTCTTTCTTCTTCATTTCCTCTTGCGATTTGATATGTGTTGTGGTATTCCTACTGCTACGAACTTGTTTTTGCCACCGTGTGTGTATGCTTGTCTCTGATGATGTTGTTGGCGGTTGTGTGTGTGTACCGATTCGTTGTGTTTTCTCTGGTCTCTTTGAAGTGTGTTTGTATATGGTTTTTGGTCTTATGAAATTCTGCAGGGATTTTTGGTGTATTTGGTTGTATAAGGGTTTGGTGTTTGGTTTGATAAGTTCTGATGTGAACGAATCTTTTTTCTCTGATGTTATGAACTGGTTTTGAATTGTGGTATCTGTTTGTGTAGAGATGTGGATTGCCCCCCTTTTGCCTTGGTATGAACACTCTTTTATAGGTGAAAGGAAATGGATTTGTGTTTAACGTGTTTGAAAATTGTCATGAATGTCCTGATTGTGTTTTTGATGGCCGTTGGATATCATTGATGACAATGAAATTATTTCCTTTTCAAAAGTGAACATGTTTGATCTTATTTGGGGAAGGTTTAATGTAGTTTCATGGTGTGTTATCTGTGTGATAATATATTTCCAATTCCAAATAACCGTGTCTCGAGCACGTTTAGTTTTTTTTTTTGGCTCAGCCTGTCATAATAAAGTTTGGAAAGTTTTGAAGTTTGCCTAAGCATGTTTCTGACTGTCTGCAAACTGTCATAACTTCAGGTACAGGCATGTTGGGTGGAGAATCAAAGGAGCCATACCTATGAATCGCTTGTTCAAACGCACTTGGATAAAGATCGACTTGATGATGGAGACAAACACGGCCCTGCGAAGGTATTGTTTCTGTTATTGACGTTAAAACATTCGGATTGTGTGCTTTCCTTTCATGCTTGAATTCCATGTTTTATCCTGAATTTAGCTGACCCTGTTTAAATACCGCTGATCCCTTTCTTACGTTTCACCATATTTCCCTCACATTGGTTTGCGTACAACTTATTTGGAAGTTAACAATTTTGATCTCTTATTATGGTACGGATTGGGGCGTAGCCTGGAGGTTCTTGTACGATTCTCAGGTAATACCAGTGCATTTGATGTTATTTTGGTTTTGATGAATTTTCTTCTTCGATGTACCTCAGCTGGTGATCCATGAACTGGTCACGATTGTACGATTTTACAGGTCTTAGGAGCTTCGAATGGAGGAATCATCCATAACGATATTGTTATCTCGAAGATGATAAGTAAGAAATGTAGCTACCGGTGGTGAGGCCTTGGAAGTTGTTATTCGTGAAAGTTGTTCATTAAATCCCCACAGAGCAAAGCAAGGAACTAGATTTTCTGGAATGCTATTAGTTACGACATCTGAGGTTGCGCAGATGCATTGGCTTCTGTTCTATACCTCATGTAAAATGTATTGGAATGATAATAGACTATCTTGTTTTAGGAACAAATAGTATGATCTTTGTAGGATTATAAGGATTTGTAAATGCTTGTATCTTTGCGTATGGAGATGTTGTAAACATGTTGGCTCTATTTTGGAAATAGAATTAAACTGAAATCCTTGCTGTCTAATATGACTGTGATTCTTAATTACGAACTTTCTATTTCTATCTCAATTTTCCAGAGGCATGCTTGTGAATTGACTGGTGGCTCTTTTGGAGATTCTGATTTTTTATCGGTGAATGTTATAATCTTGTCTTGGAAAAAAAATACACTGCTATGAACCATTGACTACTTTAAGCAATCATCTTTGGTCTGCGCGCGAGAAATTCCAATTCTCGGCTGCCGGTGCTCAGTAATGGATGCGATCGTTGGTGGAGACAACATGTGATTGATAAAGGTACTGTGAAGTCTATCATTGAACTCCATCTCTATTCATGTTTAACTCACTGAACATTTTGTGACAGGATTTTGGGCAGCAACAACATCGGTTTCAAAGAAGGTTGTTCTATCACTAGCAAGTCTGTCAGGAAGATTCAGGGGACTATTCATAGCTGGCTCTAATGTAGGAGAATAACATCTTCATTGAACTGATTAGGCCTATCAACAAACTAGTGCGTCTAACTTCTGAGCGCAAGGGTCGTTGCATTTTCTAGAGCGATTCAAGTTCTAACATCGTGACTGAGGGCTCATCTGATGAGATTTGTAGAGTTTATACAGGGCAATTGAAGCTTGGCGTGGGCACAAATGTGGCTTCTAGTACCAGAACCAAGGATATTTTGAAAGTTTGGATTCAAAGTTCCATCGTATTCTCTGTACATGTGAACTTGATTACTGTTTTGTATGCCCTTCAATATTGTAACTTTGTAAAATGATTTTTGAATTCTATGTCCAACTTTGTAAAGAACAAAGGGTCTTGTATGAATTGATAAGTCTATGGATTCTTTTGAATTTGAGCTTTGATTGGAACTACTTGGGGCTTGTATACCTCTTGCTCACTTTGGTTTGAATAAACTTGAGACTTTGCATCAATCTCATGATGTTTCCAACGATTCATTTTGCATGAGGTTTAGAAAACTAGGCCCGTTACGAGCATGATGCACACGAGGGAATTACATGGTATTTTAGCATAGCAATCACGTCCCTAAAATCTGATGAGCTTTGCCAAATACACTTCACACTTGTACAGTTCTAATATCCCATGATTATATCTTGCTACGTCTGAAGGGATTGAAATAACAACAACCCGCCTTGTTTGTACACGCAAATATCATATAGAATTACTTACTTATCTCTTGTTTGGTAAAGACCTCACGTGGGGTTTGCTTTGAGGCTTTTGGATGAAAATGACCTTGAGAATTTCTTGTCTAAATTCAATTAGAATCTTTGACCCAACTTCATCACTTCCAGCTCATGGATAAAATATATCAACAAGCAAATTCCAGATTTTTTCTTAAGATCGAAAGAATTTTACATGATAATCCACTCCATGAATGAAAAAAAAAATCCTCCTGGACATACATTGCTCGCACAACCACAAATTTAATTGACGATGAAATAAAATCCTTAGTATCTTTCACATATATTTGGTTTACTTTGAGCTTTAAAGCTTGTAGTAATTTGGTTTGTATTTGGTAGCTTGTAACTTGAATCAAATACGACAATATTATTGTAAAGAATTTGAGTCTTGTGAAGAACTTGACACTTCTAGAATTGAGTTTCAAAAATTGTAGCTTGCTCTTGTGATGGATCTTGAATTTGTACTTTGGACTCCAAACTTCTAATTCCTCCCAAATTGAATCTTCCTTGATGACCCATCAGTAAAGCAAACAATATCTCTCAGATCTTGAGGGGCTTACCGGGAGAGATGTCATCTTGTAATGTAGCTTGACACACAATCGGTGACCATTCTTCAGGGGATCAAATTCCATACCAGAGGGCATAAGGATTTAATCTTAATGGGGGGAAAACTGAGGAGTCTTGAGGGAGAAAAGGCTTGGCAGTGGTTTAGGGATCAAAAGGGTGAGGGCACAATCTCGCAGGACCAGAGAACCTCCACAATCACACACACAACACAGCCTTCAGGACCTTGAATCTTCTGCAGCGGCACCTATCTTCACGAATGAAACAAAACAGAAAAAGCCTAGATAAAAAGGTTAGCTATGCACGAGCGATCGACCTAATATGCTATGCAAAGAACAAAGCGGGGATCTTAGGGTCAAAAATTAGGGTGTGACAGATGCCCCTATTTAAGTTTCTCCTATCCGGAGATATGGAGATTGAAATCTTCGTCTCGACGAGATAGGAGAGACTTAAATATAGACATGCATAATTTTTGGCCCTAAGATGCCGCAAGATGCACATGATATGGTATGAAAATGATATGAAATGCAAGACAAGGATCCTGTGAGGAATGATGTCACAGGGGATAACCGATGGAAAACGCTGAAAAAGAAAGACCAGACGAGGCCGACTAGCAAAGCGAGACTCCACGGGGAAAGATCTAACTCCACTGGGGGAAAGAGACTACCAATATGACAATCACAAGGTACTTAAGCACATGGTGATGAACTTGCGATGAAATCCTCTAACAAAATCTAATTGAGGAACTTGCTGTCGTGGTCAACCGGAGGAATCTTCTAGAGATATCAACTGGAGGAGTCTATTGTTGAGACTTAGAACTTCTTCTGAGAATACCTTCTTCGATGGTTTTATTGAAAATGTGTCCACTGTCAAAGATACTGGGGAATCTGCTGAGAAAAATGAATGTCTGTCAAAGTTTAAAGTTAACCAGGGAATTTACTGCCGAAATCTTGGAAAGAAACGACTGTTTGTCGAAGTTTGAAATTAACCAGGGAATCTACTGCCGAGTCCTGGAAAGAAACGACTGTTTGTCGAAGTTTGAAATTAACCAGGAAATCTACTGCCGAGATCCTGGAAAGAAACGAATGTTTGTCGAAGTCTGCTGGAGAT
This sequence comes from Lathyrus tuberosus, assembly GCA_022829125.1. Classification (NCBI taxonomy): domain Eukaryota; kingdom Viridiplantae; phylum Streptophyta; class Magnoliopsida; order Fabales; family Fabaceae; genus Lathyrus; species Lathyrus tuberosus. Next base: position 6,933,886 of record JALAZF010000311.1, read on the forward strand.
CTACTGCCGAGAATAACCAGAGAATTTAATATGAAATACCTACTGCAGAGGTCTTCTGGAAATCTCCTGCCAAGAATAACCAGGGAAATACCTACTGTCGAGGTCTTCTGGAAATCTACTGCCAAGAATAACCAGGGAAATACCTACTATCGAGGTCCTGGAAAGAAACGAATGTTTGTCGAAGTCTGCTGGAGATCTACTGCCGAGAATAACCAGAGAATTTAATATGAAATACCTACTGCCGAGGTCTTCTGGAAATCTTCTGCCGAGAATAACCAGGGAAATACCTAATGCCGAGGTCTTATGGAAATCTACTGCCGAGAATAACCAGGGAAATACCTACTGCCGAGGTCTTCTGGAAATCTTCTGTCGAGAATAACCAAGGAAATACCTACTCCCGAGGTCTTCTGGAAATCTACTGCCGAGAATAACCAGGGAAATACCTACTGCCGAGGTTTTTGGTCAAGTATTCCACTTGAAAAGGGTAGAAAATAAATCATTGTTGCAAGGTCGTCTACCTCGAACACGAGTCTTGAAATAAACTGCTACGAGGTTGTCTGCCTCGCAAAGCCTTGAACTCCTCCTGGAAAGGTGAATACTTGTTGGAAAGTAACTTCACAAGGGATTGGGATTTCACTGGAGATCTTATGACTTCAGCTGGAATCCATAACTTGTTGGAGATTTGGAAGTTTCACCGGGGATCTTCAAAAGAGATGCGGGTCGGCTGACTTGTAAAATACGTCTTCTCAAATAAAGAGAAAGATCATCTGAATCTTCACCAAACTTCTCGAAAAGATGCCGTTTAATGGAAGCAAATTGAATTGTGGACTCACTGGGGAGAATACCGCTGAGAAGTAATATTGCTGTAGCTGAACTCTGCGTTGATGCTAGTAAAATTTTGTAATAGGGATTCTAAAATAAAGAGAATACTTGGAAAGTCTTCAATGATCCTTTATGACGGATTTCCGGCGGGATAACATCTGATGGAGAATAGTTGATAACCTTGATAACTTCACCGAGGATAGACGAACTGTCTTGAGGAGACTGTCATTTGTCATCCGGATAGAAAACAGAGCTCAAATAAAGAGCTACCACTTGTTGTATGGGTTTAACTCTCGTAATACTGCTGGAGGAATAATTTCCTGTCTTCCATAGAGAACTTCAAATAAACTCTTCTTGGGGAGACACAGTGCAAAATAAATGCACGCTCAGTCTATAATCAAAGCCTTGAGATATCCGAAATTTGTGATTGTCAGGGACCAAAGTTCAATCCAGGAAATAACTGGAAAGAAACGGTCAAACAAGACTCAATCCATTGAGGACTGAACTCAACGGGGTCTATCTTTGTCAAAAATGGAAAAGAAAACTAAAGCAACCATCTTCCACGAGGATCAAACTCAGTGGGGAATTAGAAAGGATGTGCTTTTCCTACCTAGGGCTGACGATTCTATTTGGAGGAAGCAGACAAAACCCAGTCACTTGGGGGATAAACACGACCAAAGTGACAAGCAAACAACACACAAAATGCAAGATGCACAATGCGCACATGTCATCAATCTACATGGATAAATGCTATGTTATGCTTATGCTTATGCTGACGAAACAACAAATAGAAAGAAAACTGGAGATGAAAAAAAGCATCTCGATACGGATACTCGGTCAATCTTTGCAATATAAGAAGCATCACTGGGGATGAAATGAGGGCCATATACAAAATAAGTCCCGCTTTAAAGCTTCAAATCTTTGGGGAAAATAGAGCACTCCACTTGGGGATGAACAACGTGACTTCATTTGGGATTGTCAAGATGAACCTTGTGATTCTGTTGGGGATAAGAAAGATTCACCGGGAACGAATCAAACTCCTGATCGAATAGACTTCACGGGGATAAAATAAATATCCATTGCGAGCTGAAGTAATCTGAATGAAAATTGTAACTGGATAAAATAAATATCCACTTCATCGGGGAAGCTTGGATCAATAGTAGTTGAAAATGTCGGAGATAAAACTCGAGGGGATGAAATAAACATCCGCTTCACTGGAGGAGATTGAGATAGTGAGAAAATCCAATGCGAAGTGAAATAAACACTCGCTTCGATGGGGAAGGTTGAAGTTGTAAGAACATTCACCGAGGAGTCTTAGGCTGCCGACTGGGGAAACCTTGCGTCAAACGTGACATAACTTCTTGAAATAGAAATTTACCGGGGAATAGTCGGGACTACCTGAAGTAATGACTTACTGGGGAACCATCACACCACTCGAGGCAAAAACTCTTTGAGGATGGGTAAAGAATGTTGTGAGAACAAGATAGTTATGCATTGATGACCTGCATGGTAGTCGTTATTTTGAACAATTGTTGTGGATAAGAAGCAATCTTCATTTCTCAAAATTCCCCAGATCACTTGGTTTTTTTAGAAGAAGTCATTCCAAGAGGATTTTACAGAAAACTTGGCATCCAACTGTTCCAATATCTTCAAATTCTTGAAGAGATTCGTCGAATCTCGACGTAACTGGCCCAGATCGACTATATCTTGTATAACTGAGTCTTCGAATTTGGAGAGATTTATCAAATCTCGACGTAACTGCCCTAGACTGACAGTGTTCTGAGCCTTCAAACTTGGAGAGATTTATCAAATCTCGACATAGCTGCCCCAGATTAACCGCGTTCTGAGTTTTCAAACTTGCCCCTTCGGGGACAGACTATGAAAGAAACAACCGGGAAACGACTTGCCCCTGCTCAGCAAAGTCTTCAGGTATCGTGCCCCTGGATATGGCCATCCTTTTGAAATGATTCGTCGTTTACTCATCAGAGTTTCAAATCTCAAAAGATTTAGCTCATCGCTGATGCTCGTATGCTAGCTTCTATGATGTCAAGCAATGTTAGCACGCAGAAAAATGTTAATTCTGAAACCGATAATGCAATGTATGTTTGTCTTGAAAATTTTGTTCAAATATTTTGGTGGTTGAATTACCGATTTTATAAAGCCAATACGAATTTGAGTATAGCTCATAGAAGTCAGGAAACAATATCTCAATGAGTATGCTTTTTGGAATAAACCCTGCTTCAATTAGGTCTTTTGAGGGTTGTATCATGGATTGGTTCACGGTTTAGGAAACAAAGGATATAAGGCTCAAAGTTTGTTTATGCCCACCCAATCTTCGTGATATTTTACTCCATTTTTTGAAAATTACCCTGCCCCAGGTTAAGAATGAGGGTTTTTTGTATAGAAGAAAACTCCTACTTCAAAGGCTCAAAAGGGTTAACGAGGGTCTATCTCCCTTATACCTCCGGTGTTTAGGGGTTTGAAACAATGCCTTACATCACTAGCAGAGTTTTATTCAAAAGCATACAACAAGAGATCTTGTGTTTGATTTCATCATCCTCCATTCAATTCTCTGCTGAGGCAAGAGATTGGAGTAGTATTGGCATTATAAAATAGAAAGAACGTTTAAAATGAGTGAAACGAATGGATTTCTTCAAGACAAACATTATTATTGCATTAATTATTCAGAACAAACAAGTTCTTACAAGCCAAAACAAATGCATTAACAATCGTAGAAAATTACATATGAAAACAGCAAATAAGCATAAAATATGACGAGACGTAGCCTTAAAGAAACCGTCCTTGGTATCAATCCACCATGTGCAAGGAGGGGATTGCTTCTTGTTCGAGTGAGAGATGGATCTCAACTTGGGGTTCGCACACTTCAAAAGGCAAGACTCCCTTCTGAACCATCTCTTTCACTTTCTCCTTCAAGACATAACATTCCTCGATATCATGGCTGGGTGCCCCTTGATGGAAGGCACAAAAAGCATTAGCTTTGAGATAACTCCTATGGGTCATAGGGATGGATAGTGGAGTTTCCTTCTTGATCAAACCATATTGTAGGAGGGTAGGGAACAGATTAGGGTAGAGCACAGGGATGTCCCAAAATTCACCACTTCGTTCAACTGGCCGATTGGTGGAGGAGGCAGAAGAACCATCCTGGCGTTGGGATATGACCAACTCTTTGACCAAATCCATCAGGCTCCTCTTGGTAACCTTTAAGTTTGCAACCTCGTCGCGAAGTTCTTGATTTTCATGCTCTTGAGTGTCTATCAGATTCTTCATAGTAGTAGAAAAAGTTTCTATGTTGGCCTTTAGAGTGGCAATCTCCGCTCGGAGTGCTTGGTTTTCATGTTCCAAATGATCCATCCTTTTCTTGCGACTGGCTCGAGTATTGTATCGATGATTTGGAGTGACTGAGAAGAGAAACACGGATGAGAACCTGGAATGCAAAGGAATGCAAATGCAAATGATGCAACAAGATTCATGGAACTCAGCTATTTATAATCATCAGGGAATATCAAGAGACTCGTTTTTTTTATAAAAACGGTTACTATCATTAGTATCGGAAGACTAAAAATTGATTTAATACAAAATTAAAACGCGTCTGTACCCCTTACAACAGTCATAACAGAAAAGCTAAATAAAAGCTAATAATGATGGATCTAAGGAGACTCTCCCAACGGTCTTCTTGAATCCTTTGACTTCTTTCTTCCAACTGAGCCTCTTCTAGAATAAGCTTGTCCACGATCAATTTCTAGAGTGTTGACTGGTGACTTAGAATGGAATAGGACGTCTTGAGCTTTCCGTTTATTGCAAAAAAAATAATAGCTCCTTTCTAATAAACCTTCTTTTGTAGTCATCTTAGCTTGAATATTAACCGGAGATAGGAAATGAGTTTTTGTCTTAAATTAGTAACTCCATCAGCTTAGGAAATTCTTCAAGGGCAGGTACCAATTGATAATCAAGAAAATGGTAGTAGAATGGAGATAATAACTTCTCATATCTAATCTCGATCCTTTCTTTATCTGTCAGCAAGGTCTCCAGTCCCCTTAGATCGTCCAGGTTATGACTCTTGTAAAGGTACTTCAACGCTTTTTTTTTTTTTTTTTTTTTAGAGTCCATGATATCCTTATGATGTTTACAAACAAAGCTAAGTTCCATGAAACTTTATGAAATGATGCTCATGAATGCAGGGATGCAAACACACGAAGCACAACGCACAAAGCATAAAGCACACACAAGCAACCGAACAGACAAAGAGTCCTAGGTTTTAAAGGTCACAGCATGGAGCCAAGGTCTACCCATCCCAATAGGAGTGCACTATAGTTTCAAATGTACCTGTCGAACGGGTTCTACAAAGTTCCCAGAGTCTACAATCCATCTTTCAGATATTATCGATTTTCCAAATCACTTGGTGGTCAATAATATTCTCAAGAGAATCTCGTCTGAGTGTAGTATCGCGTAGCGACTATTGCAGAAATAGACTCCCGCATAGTCCCCGCACTACATCCTAATAGGCCAAGTTGGGTTAAAGGTAACTACGGTCCCCAGTCTCGATGGCCATTAGTTCGAAATGATATCGTCTTCACGAATAGACTCGTTGGACAAAATTAAATTCGAGAGGGCCTAGACTGAGTGGTGAAGTCTCAATTCAACTTCTTCAGGAATTGACTCCCTCAAAGTATCCTTGAATTCTCACCGTTCCTATCATAATTTTCACTCTAGTCCGGGGGTAGGACTTTGTCTCACCACTCAAAGTGACAACCCAAGCAAACATAACAAATACAAAAACATAATTAAACAAGTTAGAGGGAACCCTCTTATGAGAGTCCCCAGTGAAGTCGCCATTTCTGTCGCGGTGAAAATTGGATACCATAGTTATTTGTTAACTAGGATCGCATTTTTAATGTCACCACCGTCTTTGATTTTATCCAAGGGAAGGGAGAAAGACCGAATACCCACAATGCAATGCAAATGCACTAAGATTCTAAGTTCGGGGGTTGATTATACCTAGGGAAGGTGTTAGCATCCTAGATATCTGTAGTACTCTACTGGAACCTCTTGATTTATTTTTTTATGTTATTTGTTATCTGTTTTGCTAAGGGTTTAAGGGTAGGTGATTTATAATTTTATTCCTAAGTGTGCTCGACAAGATATCGCATCTTGTGCCTACATATCCTGTCAGGAGGGAATCAAAGCACTTGTAGTTCCTTATTAAGGATACTAAAATTGTTTTAAAGGTTTAGGAGAGAAGATGAGTCATCATCTTAAGAAAACCACCACAGTTTTGAAAATTGTTTGTATTTTGTGGGGTATGGGATTGTATGTCCCTTCTTTGAGATGATTCACATCTAATTCTCGTGTGTGGAGAATTAGGTGAGCTAAGTTTTGATTTGTAGAATCAAAACTATGGGGGACTAACTTAGGAAGTCTATCCTAAAGTTATCTAATAAACTTATCTTAAGGGTGTCGATTATGATGCAAATGATGTGCACCATGCACAATAACATGGTTATCATGCATGGGATTTTCCCTTGAAAATTAATGCGATCAATTATATTAGATTTAAGCGAAAGTGCTAGCAAAGTGGTCCTAGTCTTGTGTCTAGTGACCAGAAGGTTGAATGTGATGCCTAAAGGCAATCGACTTACATGGGTAGAAAATGGGCTCGACGTTGGATCGAGAGTTTTAAGTTTTGAAAGGGTTTAAAACACAAAAGCAATGCATACATCATACATAATAAACAAAAGAATAGCAAAGCATAGTAACAAACAAGACTAAACCTATTCCACACAAGCGTACGACCAAGCGCGAGGGATTCTAACGGGCATCGGTTTATTGAGAAAAGAGTTTTGATTCATTTTAAAGGGAAATGATAAAAGGTTTTATTTTTATTTAGGAATTATGTTAGAGATTATTTTTAATTTGAAAAAGTTAAAGGTTTTCCTATTAATAAAAGGATTTTAATTATTTTTAAAGTTTTAATTATTATTTAGTTTTAAAGTTATATTAAAAAAAGCTAATAAAGTTTTTGTTATTAATAAAAAAGTTTTAGTTATTTGAAGTTTTTATTATTTTAGTTTTAAAGTTGTATTAATAAAGTTAATAAATAAAAGGTTTTCTTATTAAAAGATAATTATTTTAAAAGTTTTAATTATTATTTTTAGTTTTTAAGTCATGTTAAGAAGAAGTTAATTAGAAAAAAGTTATTAAGGAGTTTTCCTATTAATTTAAAAAAGGTTTTAATTTTAATATTCTTATAAATAAAAGTTTTTATTAAAAGGTTTTTACTAATTAACAAAATGTTTTTAATATATTATTTTATTAAAAGGTGACATTTTAGAAAAGAAGATACATATTATTTTTATTAAAAAGAATTAATTAAAGGTTTCTAAATGCTTATCATTTTAAGAATTTGTTATGTTAAAAACAAATTCTAATTACTTTGAAAAAAGATGAACTTGAATTTTAGATTTATTTATTGTAAAAAGGTTAAATTAATTAAAACTGGTTTAATATACTAAAAAAAGAAAAACGGAGGGATCGTACGCTACACAGGTAGGGAGGGTTCATCGCGGACCCTCAAGTTCAACCTCTAGATCCAAAAATATTGTTCATCCAATGGATCAAAGTGAGGGTACACGATAGGTGAGGTGTGTGCTTGTGTACAGGATCAAAACGATAATCAAAAGAAAAAAGAAAAAGAAAACCAGACTGACTCTCACTCTCTGATCTTCTCACTCTCGTTTTCCTCTCCCCCTCTAAAAAATTAGGGTTTCGCAATCCTAATTACGCCGCCACCACTCTCATTCTTCTCATCTTCTCTCTCAAACAAACAAGCAATAAACCCTTTCCCCATGATTCCCAACCCCATTGTTCTCATTACAGATTGATATATTTTACAATTACAACATGATAAGCAAGAAAATGAGGAAAGAAAAAAAAAGCGGACGAACGACTTCACGGATCTTCCTCAGGGAAAATTTCTTTCTTCTTCTTTTCCTCTTGCGATTTGATATGTGTTGTGGTATTGCTACTGCTACGAACTTGTTTTCGCCACCGTGTGTGTATGCTTGTCTCTGATGATGTTGTTGGCGGTTGTGTGTGGGTACCGATTCATTGTGTTTTCTCTGGTCTCTTTGAAGTGTGTTTGTATATGGTTTTTGGTCTTATGAAATTCTGCAGGGATTTTTGGTGTATTTGGTTATATAAGGATTTGGTGTTTGGTTTGATAAGTTCTGATGTGAACAAATCTTTTTTCTCTGATGTTCTGAACTGGTTTTGAATTGTGGTATCTGTTTGTGTAGAGATGTGGATTGCCCACCTTTTGCCTTAGTATGAAAACTCTTTTATAGGTGAAAGGAAATGGATTTGTGTTTAACGTGTTTGAAAATTGTCATGAATGTCTTGATTGTGTTTTTGAAGGCTGTTGGATATCATTGATGACAATGAAATTATTTCCTTTTCAAAAGTGAACATGTTTGATCTTGTTTGGGGAAGGTTTAATGTTGTTTCATGGTGTGTTATCTGTGTGATAATATATTTCCAATTCCAAATAACCGTGTCTCGAGCACGTTTAGTTTTTTTCTTTGGCTCAGCCTGTCATAATAAAGTTTGGAAAGTTTTGAAGTTTGCCTAAGCATGTTTCTGACTGTCTGCAAACTGTCATAACTTCAGGTACAGGCATGTTGGGTGGAGAATCAAAGGAGCCATACCTATGAATCGCTTGTTCAAACGCACTTGGATAAAGATCGACTTGATGATGGAGACAAACACGGCCCTGCGAAGGTATTGTTACTGTTATTGACGTTAAAACATTCGGATTGTGTGCTTTCCTTTCATGCTTGAATTCCATGTTTTATCCTGAATTTAGCTGACCCTGTTTAAATACCGCTGATCCCTTTCTTACGTTTCACCATATTTCCCTCACATTGGCTTGCGTACAACTTATTTGGAAGTTAACAATTTTGATCTCTTATTATAGTACGGATTGGGACGTAGCCTGGAGGTTCTTGTACGATTCTCAGGTAATACCAGTGCATTTGACGTTATTTTGGTTTTGATGAATTTTCTTCTTCGATGTACCTCAGCTGGTGATCCATGAACTGGTCACGATTGTACGGTTTTGCAGGTCTTAGGAGCTTCGAATGGAGGAATCATCCATAACGATATTGTTATCTCGAAGATGATAAGTAAGAAATGTAGCTACCGGTGGTGAGGCCTTGGAAGTTGTTATTCGTGAAAGTTGTTCATCAAATCCCCACAGAGCAAAGCAAGGAACTAGATTTTCTGGAATGCTATTAGTTACGACATCTGAGGTTGCGCAGATGCATTGGCTTCTGTTCTATACCTCATGTAAAATGTATTGGAATGATAATAGACTATCTTGTTTTAGGAACAAATAGTATGATCTTTGTAGGATTATAAGGATTTGTAAATGCTTGTATCTTTGGATGAATTGGTAATCTTGGCAATGCGACAAATCGTGACGCGTAAGTACCATTTTCCACTGCTTTACTTTGAAATGAATTTACTAACTGATTAAACGATGATTTCTCACACTTTTCATATGTATCGTCGCAGGTATGAAATTCATCTTGTGAAGTAGCAGCTTGGCTTGTCAAATCTGGCGTTAGTTTCTTTTAGCAACTTGGTCGTGTTTCGTAGACTTTTCGAAGATTAACTCTCTCAAATCCTGAAGTCGCTGCCAATGCAAAAGCTAATGCAGGTATCATTTTGATTTGCCTTACTAACATGATGGGTGCATTTTCAATGACTCCTTTAACACGGTCAGGTTGTGATTGCTGCTACCAAATCGAAGCTTGCTGTCTATTTTCTAATGTGTCTAAGAGGCGGTAAGTTATGGACCTGTAATTTCTTCAGATGACGGCTGCATCTTCATGTTTAGTTGCTACCTCTGCTCTCATAGTAATTCGTTGTTCGATTTCCCATGATAATTGACCTTCCCATTTTTTATCGGATTGCGTAAGGAGATGTTGTAAACATGTTGGCTCTATTTTGGAAATAGAATTAAACTGAAATCCTTGCTGTCTAATATGACTGTGATTCTCAATTACGAACTTTCTATTTCTATCTCAATTTTCCTGAGGCATTCTTGTGAATTGACTGGTGGCTCTTTTGGAGATTCTGATTTTTTATCGGTGAATGTTATAATCTTGTCTTGGAAAAAAAATACACTGCTAGGAACCATTGACTACTTTAAGCAATCATCTTTTGTCTGCGCGCGAGAAGTTCCAATTCTCGGCTGCCGGTGCTCAGTAATAGATGCGATCGTTGGTGGAGACAACATGTGATTGATAAAGGTACTGTGAAATCTATCATTGACCTCCTTCTCTATTCATGTTTAACTCACTGAACATTTTGTGACAGGATTTTTGGCAGCAACAGCATCGGTTTCAAAGAAGGTTGTTCTGTCACTAGCAAGTCTGTCAGGAAGATTCAGGGGACTATTCACAGCTGGCTCTAATGTAGGAGAATAACATCTTCATTGAACTGATCAGGCCTATCAACAAACTAGTGCGTCTAACTTCTGAGCACAAGGGTCGTTGCTTTTTCTAAAGCGATTCAAGTTCTAACATCGCGACTGAGGGCTCGTCTGATGAGATTTGTGGAGTTTATACAGGGCAATTGAAGCTTGGCGTGGGCACAAATGTGGCTTCTAGTACCAGAACCAAGGATATTTTGAAAGTTTGGATTCAAAGTTCCATCGTATTCTCTATACATGTGAACTTGATTACTGTTTTGTATGCCCTTCAATATTGTAACTTTGTAAAATGATTTTTGAATTCTATGTCCAACTTTGTAAAGAACAAAGGGTCTTGTATGAATTGATAAGTCTATGGATTCTTTTGAATTTGAGCTTTGATTGGAACTACTTGGGGCTTGTATACCTCTTGCTCACTTTGGTTTGAATAAACTTGAGACTTTGCATCAATCTCATGATGTTTCCAACGATTCATTTTGCATGAGGTTCAGAAAACTAGGTCTGTTACGAGCATGATACACACGAGGGAATTACATGGTATTTTAGCATAGCAATCACGTCCCTAAAATCTGATGAGCTTTGCCAAATACACTTCACACTTGTACAGTTCTAATATCCCATGATTATATCTTGCTACGTCTGAAGGGATTAAAATAACAACAACCCGCCTTGTTTGTACACGCAAATATCATATAGCATTACTTACTTATCTCTTGTTTGGTAAAGACCTCACGTGAGGTTTGCTTTGAGGCTTTTGGATGAAAATGACCTTGAAAATTTCTTGTCTAAATTCAATTAGAATCTTTGACCCAACTTCATCACTTCCAGCTCATGGATAAAATATATCAACAAGCAAATTCCAGCTTTTTTCTTAAGATCGAAAGAATTTTACATGATAATCCACTCCATGAATGAAAAAAAACAATCCTCCTGGACATACATTGCTCGCACAACCACAAATTTAGTTGACGATGAAATAAAATCCTTAGTATCTTTCACATATATTTGGTTTACTTTGAGCTTTAAAGCTTGTAGTAATTTGGTTTGTATTTGGTAGCTTGTAACTTGAATCAAATACGACAATATTATTGTAAAGAATTTGAGTCTTGTGAAGAACTTGACACTTCTAGAATTGAGTTTCAAAAATTATAGCTTGCTCTTGTGACGGATCTTGAATTTGTACTTTGGACTCCAAACTTCTAATTCCTCCCAAATTAAATCTTCCTTGATGACCCATCAGTAAAGCAAACAATATCTCTCAGATCTTGAGGGGCTTACCGGGAGAGATGTCATCTTGTAATGTAGCTTGACACACAATCAGTGACCATTCTTCAGGGGATCAAATTCCATACCAGAGGGCATAAGGATTTAATCTTAATGGGGGGAAAACTGAGGAGTCTTGAGGGAGAAAAGGCTTGGCAGTGGTTTAGGGATCAAAAGGGTGAGGGAACAATCTCGCAAGACCAGAGAACCTCCACAATCACACACAGAACACAGCCTTCAGGACCTTGAATCTTCTGCAGCGGCACCTATCTTCACGAATGAAACAATACAGAAAAAGCCTAGATAAAAAGGTTAGCTATGCACGAGCGATCGGCCTAATATGCTATGCAAAAAACAAAGCGGGGATCTTAGGGTCAAAAATTAGGGTGTGACATATGCGTTCTTTATATTGATTGAGAATCTCACCCTTTCTGTTTGAATGTTACCTCTACGTGGGTAACGTACAGATAAGCAGGAGTAGTCGCAGGTGGAGTGGTGAAGACGAGGTCTTCTGGCGTTAGTTATCGAGTCGCGTCTGCTCTGAGTTTGTAACACCGGGGATGTCGGAACGCAAGAGTCTTTTGAATTCTGTTATATACTATTACTATTTTAATTAAGAATGTTGTGTGTGACTAAACATGTTTTAACTTGAGTTGACTTTTCCGCTGTGCATGAATGTTAAAATGTCATGTTTAATTATAATATCACCGTATTATTATTGTGTGCATGTTAAGTTGAGTAGTAGAAGTAGCATCCTAAATCCATGTATTTTATTTTTACTCTGATAAATTACGTTTAAATTGTCACGGGGGTTTAGGGTGTTACAAAGTGGTATCAGAGTAGGTCGGTCCGTCCGACCAAGTTGTCGAGTCGTTGTCGTGTGTTAGTTGTTTAGTGTTAGTGTTAGTGTCAGTTCCTTAACCATGGTGTTCTGTTGTTGGTGTGTGGCAGATTAAGAATGGCTGGAAGGAACAATGCTGCTATTGCTGCTGCTTTGCAAGCTATGGCTCAAGCAGTGCAGAATCCGCCGCGTGCTAACGAGAATGAGTTTCGAAAGAACAACCCGCCTACTTTCAAGGGAAGGTATGATCCGGATGGAGCGCAGACTTGGCTCAAGGAGATTGAGAGAATCTTCCGGGTTATGGAATGTCCTGAGGCACAGAAGGTACGGTGGGGTACTCATATGTTGGCTAAGGAGGCTGATGAATGGTGGGTTAGTACTCGTCAAGTGTTGGGAGCAGCAGGTGAGGCCATTACTTGGGCTGTGTTCAGTAGAGAATTCTTAAGGAAGTATTTCCCTGAAGATGTCAGAGGAAAGAAGGAGAATGAGTTTTTGGAGCTGCAGCAGGGTGATATGAAGGTTACAGAGTATGCTTCTAAATTCTCCAATTTGGCTAAGTTTTATCCTCACTACAGTGCAACAACTGTTGAGTTCTCGAAGTGTGTCAAGTTTGAGAATGGGTTGAGACCTGAGATCAAACAGGCAATTGGGTATCAGCGGATCAGAAGATTTCCTGATTTGGTAGATTGTTGCAGAATATTTGAGGAAGATAGCAAGGCTCGATCGGCTCACTATAAGGGGCTGGCCGAGAGAAGAGGAAAACAACCGGTGAATCGTGGGAAGCCTTACGCATCTCTAGCTGATAAGGGTAAACAGAAACATGCTGATGGCAAAAAGCCCAGTAGGGGAGGTGCAACTGCTCCTCTAAAGTGTTTTAGGTGTGGTGAGTTGGGGCATCGTGTCAGTGAGTGCACGAGCGATGTGAAGAAGTGTTTCAAGTGTGGACAGGCAGGACATCTGATTGCTGACTGCAAAGCCAATATGGTTACTTGTTACAATTGTGGGGAACAGGGCCATATTAGTACTCGTTGTCAGAAACCAAAGCAAGCTTCGGCTGGAGGAAAAGTGTTCGCTTTGACAGGGACTCAGACTTCCAGTGAGGACAGATTGATCAGAGGTACATGTTATATTAATGATATGCCTTTGCTAGCTATTATTGATACTGGTGCGACACACTCTTTTATTGCTGCTGATTGTGTAAGAAGGCTAAGCCTTGTTGTTTCTCCTATGAAAGGGGAGATGGTTATCGAAACTCCTGCTAAGGGACCAATGACTACTTCTTTAGTTTGTTTGAATTGTCCATTGTCAGTCTTTGGTAAAGACTTTGGTGTAGATCTGATTTGTTTACCGTTGGGAGGTCTCGACGTGATTTTTGGTATGAATTGGTTAGAGTTCAATCATGTTCATATTAACTGTTTTAATAAGTCGGTTCGATTTCTTACTCCTGAGGAAGAGGGAGAAGATGTTTTTCTGTCTGCTAGAGAGTTGAAAGAGCTCTTGAAAGAACAAGCTCAGGTGCTTGCATTGTTTGCATCTTTGTCAGTGGAGAGTAAGTCAGTGATTAGTGAATTGCAAGTGGTGCATGAATTTCCTGAAGTGTTTCCAGATGACATTGCTGATGTACCACCAGAGAGAGAAGTTGAGTTCGCTATCGATCTTGTCCCTGGTACCAGACCTATCTCTATGGCACCATACATGATGTTGACATCGGAATTGTCAGAACTGAAGAAGCAATTGGAAGACTTGTTAGAGAAGAAATTTGTGAGACCAAGTGTATCACCTTGGGGAGCTCCAGTGTTGTTGGTAAAGAAAAAGGATGGTAGTGTGAGGTTATGTATTGATTACAGACAGTTGAATATGGTAACGATTAAGAATAAGTATCCGCTTCTAAGAATAGATGACTTGATGGACCAGTTAGTGGGTACTCGTGTGTTTAGCAAGATTGACTTGAGGTTGGGGTATCATCAGATACGGGTAAGAGACGAAGATATTCAGAAGACGGTTTTCAGAACTCGATATGGACATTATGAGTATGTGGTGATGCCGTTCGGAGTTACTAATGCACCTGGTGTCTTTATGGAATATATGAATCGTATATTTCATGAGTACTTGGATCAGTTTGTGGCTGTCTTTATTGACGATATTCTGATATATTCTAAGTCGGAAGAAGAACACGCTGAACATCTGCGAATTGTGTTGCAAGTGCTGAGAGAGAAGTAGCTCTATGCAAAGTTGTCTAAGTGTGAATTCTGGTTCAGAGAAGTAAGTTTTCTTGGTTATGTTATTTCTGGTGATGGTATTGCTGGTGATCCGTCCAAGGTAGACGCCGTTCTACAATGGGAGACTCCGAAGTCGGTAACCGAGATTAGAAGTTTCCTGGGTTTGGCTGGTTATTACCAAAGGTTTATTAAAGGATTTTTGAAGTTGCCACTTCCGTTAACTCAGTTGACGTGCAAGGGGAAAACATTTGTGTGGGATGTTCATTGTGAAAAGAGTTTCATTGAGCTGAAGAAGAGATTGACCACAGCTCCAGTGTTGGTTCTACCTAAACCAAATGGACCGTTTGCAGTGTATTGTGATGCTTCTTTGATGGGGCTAGGAGGTGTGCTGATGCAGGATGGTAAGGTTGTAGCTTATGCTTCACGACAACTGAGGGTACATGAGAGGAATTATCCGACTCATGATTTGGAATTAGCCGCAGTGGTTTTTGTATTGAAAATTTGGAGGAATTATATCTATGGTTCCAGATTTGAAGTGTACAGTGATCATAAGAGCTTGAGGTATCTGTTTGATCAGAAGGAATTGAATATGGGGCAGAGGAGATGGTTAGAATTCTTAAAGGATTATGATTTTGGCTTGAACTATCATCCAGGCAAGGCTAACGTCGTGGCTGATGCTCTGAGTCAAAAATCGTTGCATATGTCTGCTATGATGGTTAAAGAGTTAGAATTGATTGAACAGTTCAGAGATATGAGTTTGGTCTGTGATCAGACACCGCATAGTGTTATGTTGGGTATGCTGACAATCAACAATGAATTTCTTAATAATATCCGAGACAATCAGAAGTTAGATGTGAAACTAGTGGAGTTGATGATTGGGGATAACCAAGCAGCAGGTAATGAGTACAGGGTGGATGAGCAAGGTGTGTTGAGATTTCGTGACAGGATTTGCATTCCTGATAATCCTGAGTTGAAAAGAATGATTTTAGAAGAAGGTCATCGGAGTAGTTTGAGTATCCATCCAGGAGCTACGAAGATGTATCAAGACTTGAAGAAGATATTTTGGTGGCCTGGATTGAAACGTGATGTGGCTCAGTTTGTGTATGCTTGTTTGACTTGTCAGAAGTCGAAAGTGGAACATCAGAAACCTGCTGGTATGATGCAACCGTTAGACATTCCAAAGTGGAAGTGGGACAGTATTTCCATGTATTTTGTGACCGGGTTGCCTAATACGCCGAGGGGACATGATTCCATTTGGGTAGTAGTGGATAGACTGACGAAGTCGGCATATTTCATTCCGATTAATATCAGTTTTCCTTTACAGAAGTTGGCAGAGATTTATATCTGAGTGATTGTGAAACTACATGGGATTCTGTTGAGCATTGTGTCGGATCGAGATCCAAGGTTCACTTCCAGATTTTGGGAGAGTTTGCAGGGAGCTTTGGGATCGAAGTTGAGGTTGAGTTCGGCTTATCATCCGCAGACGGATGGTCAGACGGAAAGACTATCCAGTCTTTGGAAGACCTGTTGAGGGCTTGTGTGCTTGAACAAGGAGGTGCTTGGGATAATCATTTGCCACTGATCGAGTTCACTTATAACAACAGTTATCATTCCAGTATCGGAATGGCACCTTTTGAGGGGTTGTATGGTCGTAGGTGTCGGACGCCTTTGTGTTGGCACGAATCTGGTGAGAGTGTAGTGCTTGGACCCGAGATTGTTCGACAAACTACCGAAAAGGTGAAGTTGATTCGAGAAAAGATGAAAGCTTCACAGAGTAGGCAGAAGAGTTACCATGATAAGAGAAGGAAAGATCTTGAGTTTCAAGAAGGAGACCATGTGTTTTTGAGAGTCACTCCAGTGACCGGGGTTGGCCGTGCGTTGAAGTCGAGGAAGCTCACTCCTCGATTTATTGGTCCATATCAGATATCTGTAAGAGTTGGACCTGTTGCATACAGAGTGGCGTTGCCACCCAATTTGTCGAATTTGCATGAGGTGTTCCATGTGTCGTAACTTCGGAAGTATGTTCCAGATCCGTCGCATGTGATTCCGATGGATAATGTGGAAGTAAGAGATAACCTTACAGTTGAAGCCTTACCAGTACGGATTAAAGACCGCGAGGTAAAGCAACTGAGGGGCAAGGAAATCGCTCTTGTGAAGGTAGTGTGGGGAGACACTGCTGGTGGAAATATGACTTGGGAGTTGGAGAGCAGGATGCGAGAGTCGTATCCAGAGTTGTTCGGATGAGGTAAATTTTCGAGGACGAAAATATTCCAAGTGGGGGAGAGTTGTAACACCCCGATTTAATTTAATTATTTTTCCTAATTAAATTGACTATTATTGTATGTGTCGTGTATGGATGTGTTTTGGATTAAGTGTGAGTTACCCTTAGTATGGGGGTAGTGCCCTTGGAGTTATGAAGGATAAGGTGTTGGAGGATGGGTTAGTTGGTTAATATTATTATTTAAATTATTGAGGAGATTGTTGTTATTATTTATTTTGGGTGAAATAATAATAATAATAATATTAGATAATAATAACATTTGGGATTAACAAGGAAAATATAAATAGGAAAAAGGGTTAGAAAGGAAAGGGTGGTCAGTACGTGTTTTGGAGAAGAGAAGAAAGAGCAGAGAAGAGTTAGGTCAAGAAGAGCTCCATTGTTGAGGAACGATTTCAAGAATCCTAAGGTAAGGGTGGGGCTCTTTATCTCTTAAGGGTTGCATAGTAGTGGTATGAGGGTAGAAAATCGTTAGGATCCCCTGTTATGTTGCTGGTGAGAATTGGGAATTGGGTTGTAGGTTAGAGGGTTTGGTAGGAAGAGAAAATTATGCAATTGATTATGGATTTGTGTTGTATATGTGTATATGTCATTTACTGCTACCTTATTGGTGTTTTCTGGACTGTATGATACCAAATTCGGGGAAATTGTGAGGTCTGAATTGTGCAGAATCGCAATCGCAAGATTGCTGATTCGCCCAGGTTCGCCAGGCGAAAATGGAACTCGCTAGGCGAAAGTGGATTCGCCAGGCGAATGTAGAAGCGAAAGGGGAGTGAAAAATCAGAGTTTCTGGATTTTGTATGGGGGAGTTGGATTCGCCACTACTTCGCTAGGGGAGCAGGAGGCGAAAGTGGAATTCTCCAGGCGAATGAGGGTTTCTCCAGGAGAAAATGGTTTCGCTGGTGCTTCGCCAGGCGAGTATTAGGCGAATTGGGCTGAGACGAACCGAATTTTCTGAAAATTCAGAAATTCATATCTTTTGATCCGTAGGTGCGTTTCCGTCGCCGTTTGAAGCGTTGGAAAGCTGGTTTCGCATACTATTTATAAAAATTGATTTCAATACCAGAATTCCAATCCTTTAACGTGCTAAATGGAAATTGAGCTTGTTGTTTGTGTGGTGAGTGGAGACGATGGAGTCGTCGATGTGTATGCATGATATATTTGTATATTGCTGTTGTGGCAGGTATGAACTGCGGTTGCATCCTAGTATTATGATGTATTGATGTGTTGGTTGTCGTGTGCATGTGATTACTGTTATATTCGTTGTTGTGGTTGTTGTTGTTGTGCGTTGTCGTTGCATGCATGACAGGTTGCATAGTTGTGGGATGACGTGCCCAGATGGGGCGCTATCGTCTATCCGAATTCCTTGAAGGAATCGTTGTTGTTGGTGCGATCATGAAATAGGGGTCGTACGTGACCATGAAATAGGGGTCGTTGGTGTGATCATGAGATAGGGGTCATACTTGACCATGAAACAGGGGTCGAGAGTTCTGACGAGAACTGTGATCATGAAACAGGGATCGATTGGTACCACATGCATTGAGTCGAGTCGTGGGTCTCATTGCATTCAATCCTTGTATGTTGATTATCTGTTGTATGATGAACGTTGTTGTGATGATGTTGTTATGATAGGGTGAATTCCGTATGTTTTTATGCTTTCATACTTATGTTATGCATTCTTTATATTGATTGAGAATCTCACCCCTTTTGTTTGAATGTTACCTCTACGTGGGTAACGTGCAGATAAGCAGGAGTAGTCGCAGGTGGAGTGGTGAAGACGAGGTCTTCTGGCGTGAGTTATCGAGTCCCGTCTGCTCTTAGTTTGTAACAGCGGGGGTGTCGGAACGCTAGAGTCTTTTGAATTCTGTTATATACTATTACTATTTTAATTAAGAATGTTGTGTGTGACTAAACATGTTTTTACCTGATTTGACTTTTCCGCTGTGCATGAATGTTAAAATGTCATGTTTAATTATAATATCACCGTATTATTATTGTGTGCATGTTAAATTGAGTAGTAGAAGTAGCATCCTAAATCCATGTATTTTATTTTACTCTGATAAATTACGTTTAAATTATCGTGGGGGTTTAGGGTGTTACAGCTTGCACCTGTGTCGAGGTACCACTTGTTTCTTTTCTCTTCAACTTGGTTTTGGCACGCTAGCAGCAAAGTTTCTTCTCCACCATTTTCTTCTACAAAGTTAACTTTCTCCAGAACCTTCTTCGATAATCTACACTCAAATGCATAGTGACCGATCTTGTTGCAGTTGAAGCACTTGATTTGTGACTTGTCGCACCTTGACCATGAATTTCCTCTACCACAACCTCTTGTTGCTTGTGGATTCCAACTTCTTTCTCCCTTGTTGAAGTTGTTGGAGTAGTTGTTGTAACTTTCTCTTCCTTCTCCTCTATGTCCTCGTCCACGTCCACGATCTTGAATTGCCTCTTGTAATTCACATAGTTTGCTTCCTTTGTGTTGAGTTGTAGTAGTTGCTCCATAGCCTCATTTTGTTTAATTTTTCTCTTTTGTTTTTTGTATGCTTGTAAGGAACCCATGAGTTGCTCAATAGTCATGGTCTTTAAATCCTTGTTTTCTTCAATTTTGGTAACAATGAAGTCAAAACATGGATTTAAAGTACGAAGTATTTTCTCCATGACTTTCCCCTCATCAACATCTTCACCATTTCTTTCAGGTTGATTGGCTATGGACATTACTCGAGAAAAATAATCAGAAATTGACTCAGACTCTTCCATAAATAAACGTTCAAAGTCACCTCTAAGAGTTTGAAGACGAATCTTTTTCACCTGCTTCACTCCTTTGTTGCAAGTTTGAAGCTTGTCCCATGCTTCTTTGGCCGTCGTTGCATTGGATATCTTCTCAAATATATCTTCATCCACCGATTGCTAAATAAGGAAGAGAGCTTTATTGTATCTCTTTCTTGACTCCTTCAATGTCTCCTTTACACCTTGGCTTAGCGAGGTTTCATCTTACTCCTTGAAGACTTTCTCAACGATATCTCACACATCTTGATCTCCTAGTAGCGCCTTCATCTTGATACTCCAATTGTCATAGTTGTTCTTTGTGAGCATCAGCATTTGAAAAGGGAAACCTCCATTCGCCATGTTTTGAGGACCTTGAAGCTCTGATGCCACTTTGTTGGAAATAAAGCCTTTTGTGTTTAGGGAAAGTGTGTGGGAATATTAAAGGCTTAAAGAGAAAACTTGATAAGTAGGAGAATTCTTTATGGAAGAGAGAACTTTGTATTTTTGCTTGATTCAAAAATGTAGGATTACATCTCTATTTATAGTACTCTAAGGAGAACTTTAGACACACTAATTCTAGAGAGTTCTCAACTCTAAAAATTCCAAGAGTATTATAAAGAATATTACAACCCTAAGAAATATCTAGACACTCCAAATACTACAAGAGTTTTCTAGAAACATTATCAAAAATTATCTAAGCCCAAAATAACTAAGCCCAAAAATCCATAACACAAATAATAAGGTTAGGCCCAAGTCAAGTTTAATATTTCAACAGAAACTGATTGTGGATTTTGATCTCAGTTACTAATTGGGTTTTGGTTTTGTTTTTCAAATTGGTGATACTTTTGACAGGAAGTTAATGTTTTCGATTTCGCATTTATAAGTTGGTTAGCTACTTGGCGATTTGAAGTTTTCATTTCTGTGCCCGATCGGGACACCGCGAGTACGTAGGTTTGATGAACGTTGTGATGCCACACTGTTGCTATGATTGGTTCGTGTCAACTAGTAGATGTTTTAGTAACATGTCGAACCAAGAATACCATTGCAAATTTTAACTTGTTTGAAGTCCTGATTCTGTTTTGCTATGTTTTCTTCTTTGACATTTGTTTTGGTTACGATTTGGTTATATCCGATCTGGTTATATGGCGTATCTACTATATTGAGCGTTTCAATTGCATATCCGTTTCGATTGCAGCTTTATAAACTAGTAATTACTGATTATTTATTTAGTTGTTGTTGTTAGCTCTTCCTTTGTATTGAATGATTGTTGTTGTCACTTGTTTTAGCTCACATGTTGAATTAGTGTATGATTTGCAAAACATCTTTATGATGTTATCCAGGATTTTAACACTATTGAGTATTTGAATTTGATAGAACATGTGGTTTGATGCCTAGTTTTCTTCAGTTAATTGTGCGCTTTTGTTTCACTGCATTTGTTAATCACCCATGGGATATTTGCATATTGCACCTACCATGCGTAAGGCTTTCAATAGGCTATGTCTTTCTGATTATTCCCGTGAAGTTATCATAATTTTTTTATCCATGTTGTTTGATGCATGATAATAGCTGAGGTATCTGGACTTGTTTTTGATATTGTAACATTACAAATAATTGAATTGCTGCTGATTTTTGTTGTTGTAAATGTTATGTAAATATTGCGCTGAGTTGTTGCTCTTTAACATCATTGCATTTTTAATTCGCAGATTTTATGTGATTATGCCATCAAAATTTTGATACGTTGTTATGATATTTTTGCCGCGTTATAATCATTGCGTTCATGTTATCATTACGCACAAATCGATTTTGAGCATATTCTTATTTCAAATCTATTTCTATTTCATTTTAAAATTCAATAAGTCAAATTCAATTAAAAATCCATTATTTTAATTAATAAAATTGATTGATTAATTTTGAATTTAATTAATTATTATTTTTAATTAAATTTAATTAACTCGATTATGTTAATGGAATTATCTTTTCATCCATTAATTTTAATAATTATTTTTAATTAATTTGATTAATTAATTAATTAAATTAAATCTTACTCCCTCCGTCTCACAATAGGTGTCCTTTTTGAGATTTTCACACTTTTTAAGATAATGATTAATTGTGTTGACTTCAATGATAAAACGAGTGTCATTTACTAAAATAACCTTATTAATAATAGATAGTGGAGTAGTTAAATGAATTAAAATACAATAAATAAGGGTAAGTTAGTGGAAAGAAATAATAAATATTACATTGGCATTCTAAAGGGACAAATAATTTGAGACAAATAAAAAAATGAAAGAGGACACCTATTGTGAGACGGAGGGAGTACTTAATTAACTTCATTTTCATGGCTTAATTATCCATCAACTTTGTAATTAAGTAATAAGACAATTTAAAATGAACCTTTTCATTAAGCAAAACAACCTTGGTTCAACGCCAAGTGATCTTATTTCAAACTCGTTCATATGAATTCAATTCCAAACCTTTTCTCGTTTAACTGTAACTCTAAATTTTTTTTCTAAACAAACGAGAAAGAAAGAGGACTTTTGGAGTCTTGCATTCCTTGAATCCTTGAATGATCGGTTCCGATGAGGCACATGTTTTGGGAGAGCCGTTAGTTCATTCTTTCGTTTCTAAAACACTTAATATCATTTTGGACAAAAAAGGGACCGTTGGAGTCTAGAATTCCAGTGGACCCTTTGAAGAATCAATTCCGAGGCACACGTCTCGTTCTTGTTGAATGTTCGTTGTTCATCAAACAAATTCCATAATATATTGGATGAAAAATGATAGTTGGAGTTTAGCATTTCAGTAATCCTCAAATAATTGGTCCGGAGGCTTATGTTTTGTTCTCGCTGAGCATTCGTCATTCACTAAAAAACATTTAACTCAACAAACTCTTAATCCTTCCTAATGTGTCTACAAACAAGCGTCCGAGGCACACATCTTGTTCTTATTGAATGTTCGTTGTTCATCAAACAAATTTCATAATATATTGGATGAAAAATGATCGTTGGAGTTTAGCATTTCAGTAATCCTCAAATAATTGGTCCGGAGGCTTATGTTTTGTTCTCGCTGAGCATTCGTCATTCACTAAAAAACATTTAACTCAACAAACTCTTAATCCTTCCTAATGTGTCTAGAAACAAGCGTTTAAGTCTCCATCGCGAGTAGGGGTGGAAATAGGTCAGGCCGATAACAGGGGCCTACAGGCTAGCCTACACAGGCTCAGGCCAGACCAAGATTTTTTATTAAATAGAAAAGGCCTAGGCTTTTTTATAAGCCTATTTAGTTAAAAAGGCTAGGCCTCAGGCCATAAAAAAAGCCTTTTAAGCCTAACAGGCCGGCCTATTTAAATAAATATGAATAATTTTTTATTATCATTATGTTATGTTTTGTACTTTGAGTTAAAATACATAAATAAAAATTAGTTATCTTAGAGAACTTAAAAAAATAAGATGAAAAAAATCTTATGAACAATGTTATAAGTTGTTTTCATAAGTTATCTTAAATTAATAGTCTCACAAAACTTCTGCTAATAGGTAAGTTAAAATAAGTGAATGCAAATAAATTTTTTGTCTCATTGGTTTTTTAGTTTGTTAGTTTATTTAAACAGTATTTTAATTGCTTATTTACATATGTCTAAAATAATAGACTTTTATGTAGGCTAACAGACTAACTAGACCTTAGAAAATGCCAGACTCAGGCCTAAAATTAAGCCTATGACAGGCTATAGGCCAGACTTAGGCTTTATATTTTTTGGCAGACCAGGCTTAGGCTTGGCAAAGCCTAGCTCGGCCTAGCCTATTTCCACCCCTAATCGCGAGTAACAAGCCAATGCTTAATCGTTAGAATGTGATCTAAGTACTTATTCGATAAAACAAACCTCAACCAATCAAACTTATCTTTTCTCACCCCGTGCGATCGAAAGCCATTGTTGCTCGTTCTTTTTCAAAATCCTCAAACTTTTGATTTTGTTTAAATAAATGAATTATAAGTTACTTAAATCTTTTAATTAATTGAAATATTGTGAAATATAAAGTTAAAAAATAAATTAAATCAAATGGATAGTCCAACGTGTTATTGCCATGTTATTTTTATTGTCATGTTATTTATTCTCATGACTATAAATCTACGGAAGAGCTAAAATATAATAACCTCGAAAAGACCCTTGAACATAATATGTTTTTAAAGGGGCATTTTTAGAGTTTTTTTTTCCATATGGCAGAAGACACATTAACCCTTTATTTTGCAACTCATTCAATTTGAACATATTTAAGAGAAAAAATAATTTTAAACTAAAAAATAATAAGAGAAGTGTTAGTTGAATTTTAAAAAATTAAGCAACACTGTATAAAATACACAACATGTAAATTTATTTTTAATGAAACTGAATAAATAGTTAATTTATTGATATCATTTGTTAAAAACTGTGTCTGTAGAATATTCCTAAAATACTGGATAATTTCACATACTTAATATATATGTAAATGATAATCAAATCTATAATTATTTGAAATTTATAATAATTAGGTAGTGTTTGATAATTATTCACACGCTCAATACAAATATAACGGTAATTAATATGAAATATACTGAATTAAATGTGAGTATAAGTTTTTTTTCTTTTTCAATAAGCAAGATTTCATTGATAGAGATAGGGATGTTCATTGGTTCGGGCAAATCCGAATCAAATCGGAATCCAAACCAAACCATTGTGTTTGATTCGGGCAAAAACTTAACCAAATCAATGAAATCCAATGTTAATTGGTTCGGACAATGGATTTCTAAAATTCTACCCGCGAGTCCGTCTACCCGGTACAACAAGATAAGACAGGGAAAAAAATTAATTAATAATATTAATAAATCAAAAATATTATTTAATTATTCAAAATAAAAAAAAAAATGAAAAAAAACAAAGTCAAGTAATTGGAATTCCTTCTCCTTAGGTTTTATTACTCTGTATTTCTGTTTTGATAAATTAGCCTGAGATTTGTTTCAGAATTCTGTATTTCTGTTTTGATAAATTAGTTTGTTTTCAGTGGAGATTTGTTTCAGAATTAGATCAGGTTTATCCTCCATCTATAAGTTAAATATTTTTAGTGGAGATTTGTTTTAGAATTAGGTTTCTCTCCTCCATGTTTGTGTGAGATTTGTTTTAGAATTAGGTTTCCATCTTTGTCTGAGATTTGTTTTACAATTAGTTTCTCCTCCTCCATCTATAAATTAAATATTTTTTTGGTCTGAGATTTGTTTCCATCTATAAATTAAATATTTTTATTCGAGATTTGTTTCAGAGTTTGAGAATAAATAGTTTCTCCTTGTTTAACCAAACCAGAATTCAGGATCGATGATTTCAACCGAAGACAGGGTTAGCATGATTTCAACACAAGATAGGCTTAGTAACCTTCCTGACTCAATTCTCTCTCACATACTCTCTTTTCTTCCAACCAAATTAGCCGCCCGCACAAGCATCCTCTCAAAGATGTGGAAACCAATATGGCGTTCTGTCACCACTTTGGATTTCACTGTTGGAATCACCCCAAACCATATTATATACTCACTCATACTATCTCGTGACATCAAATTGCCAATACCATCGTTCCGCCTAAGGTGTTACAACCCTGACGATTTTGAAGATTTAGACTCGGTTATTAAGGCAGCAATACAAAGAAGAGTTGAAACCCTAGAACTTATCCTGCTCTCTGACCATTTAGAGATGAAATTCTTTTCTAACATTTTCACTTCTAACACTCTTACTGTTCTCAAGCTTACACACATATGTATTGTCAAAGACCTTCCTGGAATAAGTGTTTCTTCTATCAAAACTCTTCACTTAGATGATGTCATTTTCAGTCGTAGTAGCTATGTCATCAACTTTTTCTCCGCCTTTCCCATTCTAGAGGAATTGCAAACAAATAATATAAGTGTCTACGATTTGACACAACCTGCACCGGGACCAGAATGTTTGCCCAATTTGGTGAGAGCTAATATTCATGGCCCTACACTTATTCCTTTACTCTCCTTTTCCAGGGCACTCATTCTCAATTTAGAGGAGGTATGCTTTTTATTGTTTTGTAATTTCAAGTTTTATAATTCATACGAGTAACTACTTTCTAATGTTTTGTGTTTGAAATTCTTCGAGATATGGAAACTCCGCTGGGTACAAGTCCCCAATTTTTACAATCTAACTCAAATGGAGCTATTCCTTGACTTGGACCAATTAGGGAAGTGGATACTTAAACTGCTTCAACACACTCCCAAACTTGAGCATCTTATCATTCATCATGAGGTTGGTTTTATACATGATTTGATTTCATTATTTTATTTTCTTTTTTAAATCTACTCTCTGTTTTTTACTTCAACATTGTCTAGGAAATAGAAAATATCTTAACTGACTCTGTTTATTACTTCAACATTGTCTAGGAAATAGAAAGAGAGGAGGTAACTGATGAGATGAATCGGGTGGACACAGAGATGGTTCCAGAATGTCTTTCTTCTCGCCTCAAAACTTGTTTGTTTGGAAGTTGGAGAGGCAAAAAGTGCGAGCTTCAATTTGCTGAATATATCATGCGAAATTCAAAAGTATTAAGTACCATGACAATTCAGTGCTCCTCTTCCTTGGATTTAAATGCAAAGTATCAGATATTACAAAAATTATCTCTATGTCCAAAGAGCAGTAAACTTATATTTGATTGATTCGTGTCCAAGAATGTCCTATAGGTGGAATACATTATTATATATTGACTTTTTATATGCAATTTAAATTCATTCTAGTTCCTCACATTTCTTACTTTTTGTTTTTTATTTTAACTCTTCATCACTATCACTTTCTTTTCTTGCAACTGTTTTAAGTTTGTTGTAACAGGTGTATTTTGTTACATACTTTGGCAAAGGTCAGAAAATGCCTTACTTTTCCCTCTTTATACAACCATAGAATGAAAAAGTCTCAATTGAAAATGCCTTTCTTGCATGCCCTCCTTGTTTTCGAGATTAGTTTATGAAATTTTAAGCATTAGTCATTTCTCTTGGTCGTTCTTCTTCTGTCTGTCCAACATGCTCTAATTCTATTGTGTGGTATTACTATTCATTAACTAACATGATTAAAACCCCCTGGTTTGATAATTTTAGGGGTACAATTATTGTTTTAACAAGCGCTACATAGTTACTGTTAACTATTTCTAAAGTTGTGATATCTAGAGTCCTATCTTACAAACATGCATATGAAATAATGGGAGAAAGTGCACAAGCATTTTCGTATTCAGATTTTCCAAAACGTATATTTTTATTGTTTTTAGGACCTTTGATTATTTAATTGCCACATGTAAAATGAAATCAATTGGAAAAAAATGATAAACATGAAAATAGAGTATTAAGGTATTCAAAATTATAGCTGTCAAATGTATCGGTCCGACCCAATCTGTTTCGGCCCAAAGAATCAAAACATACAAAGCATAAATTAAAGACTATGTTTATGGATTATTCAAAAATAAATAATCTCACATTCTTCAATATTTTTAATCAAATGAATATATAGATGTAAATCAATAATGTGTTTTTAATCAAATGAACATTCCAAATTTATTTATTGATCGTGAAGGCTGGATCAGATCCTGTAGAATCAGGCCGCCAAGTGTGTCAGAGATGCTGGTCGTATGGAGAGGAGGGGGGTGTACCTGCAAGATACTCTGACGCTCAAGTAAGAAAGGGTCAGAGAAAAGGAGCAAGTACAAAATATGAATTCTTAGGGTGAATATTGGATATCTGACCCTCTCAAGCGAGAGGGTTTATATAGAGCCCCCAGCGCGTGGCCAACGGTCCTATTTTCGGGGCGAAATAATCGTTTTCCCCAAAGAATAGGTAACTACCCAAACTAGCCGTTATGTCGGGCAGGGTGTCCAAAACTAGCCGTTACGTCGGGCATAAGCGTGGTTTCGGGCACTTGCACATAGCTGTTCGGGGAGCAATGAAGCCGTGCGTGACGGGCAGCAATTCCGGGGAGGAAAGTTGCATTCCTTGCCCGGTTGGAGGGGCAGAAAGGTAACTTTTGCCCCTCTGTGAATTGGACTTGGGCAATTTGGGCCTCTTTGGAGCAGAAGCGGATTGGGCCGATTTTAGCCATTGGTCCAGTCCAGAACATGAGCCCCCCAAGTCGTTGCTCCCGAGCATGGGAGTGATGACTTAAGGACTGCTCGTTGCTCCGGGGAGCCAGTATGGAGTCGTCGTTTGAAGACGAGGAGGATTGTCTCAAAGTGCTCGTGACCCCAGATGTTCGTGAGATTCGTGGTCGTGACATTGTTACCCCGGTGTTCGGGGAGACGAATGGTCAGATAGAATTGGAAACGTTGGGATGCCACGTGTGTCTAGAGCTCCGTGTAGCAGTTGATAGGCAATGATGGCTAGTGGATAGTCATAATGGCCTATGGGCGCGTGTTTGCATGTGACCCTTTGTATAAAAAAGGCAAAATCGTTCCATTTGGAACTTTCTCTTTCTGATTTCTCTTTGCCTCCTTCAAGTTCTTGCCCGTCACCATCTTCTGCCTTTCCGACCACCGCGTCAAGCTTCGAGCAGCTTCTTTCTTCTACTTGAATCAAGTAAGTGTTCCGATCCTTTGCTTGCTTTGCTTCTGTTTGTTGTTAGTGGTAGATTGCATGTGGCTAGGGCTAGTTTTAGAGGACAAAATAGGTGGATTTCTGGTGACTGTTGGTGGTGGACGGTGGTCGTGCCATTTTTCCACTTCTGACATGTCGCCGGACGTGTCTGTATGCTCCGGTTAGGAGGGCGGTTGACGGCGTCGTCGCGATGGCGACGCTTGCGTAACCGTCGTGATTTTTTGTCCTCTGAGCGAATGATGAGCTTTTCGACGGAACACCCCCAGATTCCGGTGAAGCCTTGTAATTTCCGGCGGAGCTTCGAACGGAAACTGGGATTGAGTGCGGGGAAGCTCCTCGCCAGGGGATGATATGTTTCGAGCGTCTCCTCGCGGGGAGGTTCCAACCTTTCCTTTGATGTTAGGACTTAGGCCGGGGACGTTGTCCTTAGCCCTTTGCGCGCCCTTTCACTTGACTTAGCAGTGGAAGGGTGTATTTGATTTGCTGTCGAATTCACATTCTTCTCTGCTTTTCAAGTGATTGTAATGGCGACGGGGCCATATAGAGAAGTTATTATAGATACATCCGAGGAAGAGATGGGCTCCGAAGATAGGAGCAGCTCGACGGCCTCTAGTTCGGTGACTTCGAGTTCTTCTAGCAATGTCGGGGAGGAGGAAGAGTTGGATGTCATGGAGGAGGACGTCGACGGGTTCTCCGCGGAGGAGTGGGAGGTGGCCGAACCCTCCGACCATGTGTCCACGTTCGTAAAGTCCTTGGTGGACGTTTTCACGGAGGTAGGACTGGAAGGGGAGTGGAAGGTGCACTTCCCTTCCGAAGACGATCGTGTCCTCACGCACTTCGGGGACCATTTTACCATGTACGAATATGCTTTTAAGGAGATGGGCTTGAGGTTTCCGTTTACTGATTTTCAGCGGTCGGTGTTCGAGCATTTGAAGTTAGCCCCTACACAACTGCACCCTAATTCATTGGCCTTCATCCGAGCCTTCGAGTTGGTATGCGAGCATCTTTCCTTGGGGGCTACTCTCCCTCTGTTCTTCACTGTTTTCCATCTCCAAAGGCAGCTGATGGGGAGAAAGTACGGCTGGGTTTCTTTGAAGCAGCCCCGCAAGCTGTTCAAGCCATTTTCGGAGTCAATCAGGACATTCAAGGAACGGTACTTCGTCGTTGAGCCCGTGTCTGAGGTTGCCCAGAACAGTACATATGTTTGGGAGATCGAGGTTGACGAGGACGGGAACGAGCTACACGACGAGGAGGGGAGGTATATTGGGCGGAGGCTCTACAAGTTCCCCCTCCACTGGGCACCCGACCATTTTGCTAAGAAGCCCAGTGAATATGTCTTTCAGCCGAGCGACATACACGGGCAGGACGCCGCGACGTACGAGGTGCTGATGAAGTGGGTCAACTCCTTCCGGCTTGCTGAGTTCTGGACGAGCAAGGGTAACCCGATCTTCGAGGAAGATGGTAGTTAGAGGGTCAAGCGTCGATTCATCAACGTTAAGGCACTGTTGGAGTGCAAGACTCCCGCGGACGCTGAGAAGCTGCTCGGTAGTCATAGTTATTTAGATTTTGTTCATGTCATTCTTTATTCCTCGTATCTAACGTGTTCGCATTTTGTTTGTGTAGGTGAGATGCCTCAGGCGCATGACAGGGTTGTAAGGAACGCTCTCGCGAGGAATAAGGTCGGGGCGGCTCCTCCGAAATCCCGGTTTGCTGGTGCTCGTGCTCGTGCTCCTCCTCCTGTTCAAACTGCTGTGGGGATCTGTTCTTCTCTTACTTCTGCTCCTCGGAGGTCTCCTCTGTCCTTGACCGGGCGAGCGAAGAGGCCAAGGGTAACTGACGCCGTGGACCATACTCGGGTGCCGGAGAAAGGGAGGTTCGAGCTTCCGGCCTATATCCTTGATATGAGGTTTTTTGAAGGCAACTCTTTGGTCGTTCCCCGGGCGAAATCTCTTCGCTTGGAAGGTATGGATCGCCCGAGCAAGAGGGCGCTGGTGGCCCAAGACGCTTCTGCCTTGGTCAGGATGTTAGAGATGGCGGTTGTTTACGCTGAAGGGGACTCTGCAACTGAGTCTGAACTCAATGCTGCCCGTGCTGCTGTGGCATCCCTTAAGGAAGAGGTCAAGAGCGCCGGCGAGGCTCGGAAGAAGGCTGAAGAGGAGGCGGCCTGTAACACCCTAATTCCCATCGCGAATAAATAATACATAAATAAATCAGAGTAACTAAAAATTTATTTTTTCGACAGAAACAAGGATGCCACATTTTAAAATAAGAAAACACAATCCCTGCTCAATTATTTGATACATAACACATAATAGAGAAAATCATTAACGGGAAACTTTTTCCATCTAAAGGGAAAGGTCAATTATGGAATAAAGCGGAAAGATCCATAACCGACTTGTTTTACAAAATAAATCATTTTAGAACATCAAAATATACATACCAAAGTAATACAGAATATACTCAACAATTATATACATATATATCATAATCGTTCCCCGACTCCCGTGCTACGTATCAGAGCAGACAGACGACAATGACGGAGGACTAATCTTCACAAAAGCCTCCAAGACACTAATCTGCAAATGCCTCATAGAGCATCAAACCACATCAGAAGGGTGAGAAATAACAACTAAATCAAGATTGCATAATAATATGCAAATACATAACAATTCACATGCATAGTTATTCTCACCACAAACATCACATATATTCATACATAGCATATCATAGACAACTAATACAATCATGGTAATGTACAACGTCCCCACCAACCATCACATATATCAAGTATCCAATATACTCGCATATTTTCACATAAGGCGTACCAAGTCATAACATTTAGAAACACATCACACATCACATAACACATGTCTATACATAACACATATCATCCATAACCAATGCATTTATCACATATACACATCAAATTACCAATGCTATCACAATCTCAACACATAACAAATCAATGCACAATTTCCACACATCATCAATCCATTCATGATTCTCACACATAATCAATCCATTCATGATTTATGCAAATGCACAGAGACCGACACAACGACTCTATCCAATGCATATGTGGTACCGACTTCCAACATTTATCATCACTAGTTCACTCAGGAACTCTGCTAGAACCATCGCTCGTTACTTTGTGTAACTCCCCGTCGGGCATACGGTGTTCCCCGTCGCTCACACCCCACACGGGCACATGACGTTTATGGATCGCTCACACCCCACACGGGCACACGACCCGATCGCTCACACCCCACATGGGCACACGATCGTCTATAACCATTGCTTTCGGTCCTCTTATTTTTAAGGCGATTTATACCTCTTATTTTTAAGGCGCACGATGTTATAGCAGATTCCCTCTGGAATCAATCCGTCACTCAGGACGTCACAAGAATGCATATCATGATGCTTGGCATACAATGACTCATGACATTCTAAATGCACACATATACACATCCATAATCATGCATATATCATCAATTACCACGCATTGCATTTTCCTGCCCTTAGGCCACAAATCATCATCACACCATGTATCACGTGCATTTTCATTTCACTACAGCACATAAGTCATACAATATCCATGTCAACAACACATTGCATGATACACATCAATTACACACAATGACAACGACAAAAGTCGACAAAACAACACCATTCAAATATCATACATCCATCACTAATGCGTATCAATCATGCACAACATTTCATCACATATATTCCCTCCATATAATAGCACACCAGCAATACGTTACATATCAAAGGCATATAGCATGATAACACATCAATCGCACACAATTAACGCGATAAAAACCCGACAACCCGACTATTTTTCAAAAACACAAATTAATTAAATCATATTTTACCCTCCAAACCATTTTTAAAAGAAAGAATATTTTATTAGCTTTCCAACGCTTCAAACGGGGGTCAAAACGGACTTACGGTTCAAAAGTTATGAAGAAAACAAAATCAGACATTTTGGAAAATTCTGTGATCATGCGTCGACGCATGAGGCTGGGGGTCAGCGCATGATCCTGGAAATTTCGCCTGGGTTAGCGCATAAACCTGGGGGTTAGCGCATAATTCTGGGGGTTAGCGCATGAATACGCAGATTTTGCTAAAAGCTCAGTTTTCGATCGTTAAATGCCTTCCGGACCTCCGATTTCGATTCCGTAAAAAGCCCCGGTCTCAGAATTCGAAATACTACAATATTTTCACCATTAAAAAGCCATCCAACACATTTCCCATTTTTGAAATATTTTGAAACATAGTTTTATCAATTTACTCAACTCCAAACTCGCTCAAAACCACTCGAAAACACAAAAACAACCATTCCCGATTAATTCCTATCCTTACCCGATTAAATATCAACCTATACCAATGTTACCAGACATATCCAAACACTTTACTCGATCACAACATCAATTTGCACAAAAACATCGATATATATCAAAAACTCAAAAGTTACAGATTCAACTCGATTCATCAAACGATCACGCTAAATCACGACCCAACATCACACGACTCTACTACGCGATTTATTCCGACTTTCGTCCGTAAAAACATCGATTTCTAACCGTTTTTCTCATTTCAACCTAGAATTGAAAAATTATGAAAAACAAGTAAACATTCACACAATCACACACATATACATATACAAGCAAGATATAATCGAAACTTCTCACCCTTACCCGATTATTCGCGCTTGAAATGGAGTTATGTCGATTTTTCCACTTTTCTTTCCTCTCTTTTCTCTTCTCTTCTCTTTCTCTTCTTTCTTTTTCCTTTCCTTACTATCTTTTCTTTCTTTTCTTTCTATTTATATAAAAATATAAAACTTACCCAAGTAAAAGACCAAAATACCCCTCAGCTCAAATATCTCCCAAACGCTCTCAAAATGCGATAAAACATAAACAACGATGAAAAATAATATATTGTCAAATAAAAGTCAATAATAAAATAATATAAAAAGAAAATAATTAAATCAACTCAATTAAATAAATAAGACAAAATGGGGCGTTACACGGCCAGGCTGAAGGAGGAGAACTCCACGCTGGCGGCGGAGAAGAAAGCTGCCGAGGAGCTGATCAGGGAGCTGAGGGCAATCAATGCCCTGGGTATCGACGAGCCGGACGATGTGAAAAACTTGAAGATTAGATCCGAGCTGGTTGCTCGCATGCTGCTGGCCGAAGACGACGGTATTGCCGTTGCGGAGGAGTCCTTCAAAAATGCCGTGGCTCAATTGCGGGTGGTGAACCCTGAGCTCGATTTTTCTGTCGAGGGTACTCACTACCTGGCGCATGTAGAAGATGGCCGTATTGTCTTGCCCGACGGTCTCCATGAAAATACCCCCGAGGATCAGCCCGCAGAGGACCAGGGACCCCAGTCAGAGCCTGCGGAGCATGCGGACGAATGAGGAGTTTGTATTTTTGATGTTGTTGTAATCTGTCCGGCCTGCGTGCCGTGGAATCATTGTAATTTATTTTCTTTGGGGGGGGGGGGGGCGTGGCCCCCGTTTGATGTAGCTAAGTACAATCGTGGCCCTTGTGGTCACCCATTATGTTAACTTATCACATGTTTAATTCTTTTGTTTGTATGAATTTACTTGTTCTTATTTCTAGCTAAATGTCGTATTCATGCTCGTTGCAAGTGCATATCTGCCCGTGATTGAGAGTATTTGACTTGTGCAAATATTTTGGGGGAATTGCTCGTTGCAGATGTGTTCGACAGTGAGGGGAACTGATCGAACTGCCAGGGAATATCCTGGCGGGGTGCGGAGCTCAGGTCGCGTTTGAGGCCTGAGTTCGCGGCGTGAATGTCCCATCGTGAACTGGGGTTCTGCCAATCATGGTACTTTGACGACGGCGATGCTCGATCGAGGACCGCTATTGAGCAGTTGCCTGGCTCATTACTGAGCGTGGTTATGCTTTAATCGTATGCGACGCTTGTACCTAGACGCACATAGTGGTCGGTAGCTGACGTTCGTCGTTGCGACGAGTCAAACAGAGAATTTAGCTGTAATATTGTTTCAGCTTTTCAGCGTTCCATGGTCGAGCAAGTTCTTCCCCAGAGAGATGTTCTAGGTAGTAGGCCCCATTTTCCGTTTTTGCTCGGACACGATAGGGTCCTTCCCAGTTGGCTGCTAGTTTGCCTTCGCGAGAGTCTTTGTGGTTTCTTCTTAGAACAAGGCTTCCCACGTCGAACTCTCTCTGTATCACCTTGGCGTTGTGCTTGATGGTAATTTTTTGTTTTAGTGAGGCTTCGCGAAGGGCTTCCCTGGTTCGGATTTCCTCGATGAGGTCTAGCTCTTCTCTCAACGATTCGTCGTTCATCTCCTCATCTAAGGGCGACTCTATCCGCCTAGAGGGCACGTGAACTTCGACGAGAATTACAGCCTCGGTCCCGTATACTAAACGGAAAGGTGTTTCCCCGGTCGTTGAGTGCAGAGTTGTACGGTATGTCCACAGTACGCTATGCAGTTCCTTGACCCATACCTTCTTTGTTTCGTTCAGCCTTCGCTTGAGGCCTCGAAGGATGACTCAGTTGGCTGCTTCATCCTGTCCGTTTGTTTGAGGGTGCTCCACGGATGCGAAATGCTGCTTCGTGCCCTGTTGGGCGACGAAGTCCTGGAACTTCCTGTCCGTGAATTGCATCCCGTTGTCCGTTACTATCGCTTGGGGAATACCGAAACTTGCGAGGATGTTTCGTTTTTAGAAACGCAGGATGTTGAGGGCAGTTATTTTGGCTAGAGCTTCTGCCTCTATCCATTTTGTGAAATATTCCACGCCCACTATGAGATATTTGTTCTGACTTGATCCTACCACGAAGGGTCCTAGGATGTCTAGGCCCCACCAGGCGAATGGCCACGGGGAGGACATAGCCTTGAGCTCGTTAGGCGGATCCAGGTGCATGTCCCCGTGCCGTTGGCATTTGTCGCATTTCTTCACGTGTTCTTTCGCGCCGTTTTGCATGGTCGGCCAGTAGTATCCTGCACGGAGAGCCTTTCGAGCAAGGGATCTTCCGCCTAGATGTTGGGCGTTGATTCCTTCGTGGATTTCGCGCAGGATGTGTGCGACCATTTCCTCCTCGACACATTTGAGCAGCGGAATGGAGAATCCCCGTCTGTAGAGTTTATCTTCGACCAAGACATAAGAGCAGGCTCTTCGCCTGGCTATGCTGGCCTCCTTTGGGTCGGACGGGAGTTCGCCTTTGGCGAGATAGTTGTAGACTGGGGTCATCCAACAGTTGTTGTCGCCGATCACCTGCACGTCGAGTGTCGCGGAGGCCTTCTCGATGCTGGGTCGAGGAAGTACTTCCTGTATGACGGATTTGTTTCCGCCTTTCTTCTTCGTGCTGGCTAGTTTGGATAGCACGTGTAACACCCAAAATTTTCCCCGCGTATTTTATAATATAATTATCAGAGTAAAATTAAAATAAAATTCAGCATTTAGGATGTTACTTCAACCATTCACTTGCTCATATATACGACATGTAACACATACCACTTGAAAATTATTAATAATTAATAATATAGTAAATTATGTCGGAAATCCATCTTCATTAAAACAGCGGAAAATATACTTCATATTAGTAATAAAACATAATATCAATGTAAGGAAATAAAACCAAACAATCCTTAATAATCAAATAAACATAAACGCGTTCCGACACCCCAGTATTACATATCAGAGCAGACACCGACACTAAAGCATAAACGGAAGACTTCATCTTCCACTCACATCCGATCTTCTACTGCGGATCACCTGCGCGTCGCCCAGATAGGGGGGACATTCAACAAAAGGGGTGAGATATCATAACAATATAAAAAGAGATATAATAATAAGTATACGAAATTATATCATGCATAGCAATTCATTCCACATCTCACACCTTCACAATATCAACCAACATTATAGTACATGTTATCATAGGACATGCATAATTATCAACACAAATCATCATGAACTATACAATTCAATGTCATGTCATCAACAACAAAATAACAATGTGACTCTTTACTGTGCAAATGCATGTGGTACCAACAGGGCAAAACTCTCAACTTAATATTGCCAATTAATAGAGGCATCAACAAGGCATAAGCCTTCAACTTTCAACTTTTGCCAATCCAGGCCAACTTACAGAGCATAAGCTCCCAACTTTGATGATATGTATGCGACAACGTTATGAATGCGACAATAACAACAACAACAATTCAACACTGGCATAAGCCTACACCTTATTTTTGCCAATAAATAGAGGCAACACAACAACATCATACAGCAATGTCATACAACAACAACAACGTGCAACAACAAAAACAATGTCACACCACAACAACAACGTCACACAACAACAACAACGTCACACAACAACAAGGCATAAGCCCTCAACAGTCGCCATTACAGGCCATCATCATCATTATGCAGCAACATACAATGCAATTCAATCATACAAGTTCATACAACATTCACACGATTAATAGCGTACACCCGATTCAACAATTACACAACATTACACAAGGAAAGGTATATCGATTTGACAAAATTCCTCTAATGTGTTTGAAAATATTTTTATAAGTTAGAACATAATTCTAGCTTTCCAACGGTCCAAACGGACACCCGAGTCAAAAGTTATGGAAGTTCTAAGTTTTTCAAAATTGTCAAAAAAACAGTAAAATTACTGTAGCGTAAATGCTACTGTCCAGCACGAATTTACACCATAAATCCACCTTAATCCATCATTTTTCATGAAATAAATAGTTATACAACCTATATATATCATATAGCAACTATTAGGATCATAAAAACCAGATTCTAAGCTTCACTAATTTTCACCAAAATCTCAAATCAAGCATTTCAAGTGAAACTCAAACATACATATATGCACTTAATTATGTTCTATACACATACCCTTTCATGGAATTCAATATAGAAACATCATAACATATATAAATCATCAATTTCATAGATTGAAACATAGATTCATGTTAGGGTTTTCAAGAATATAACAAATCCCCAAATCCTAAGTTCATGATATCTAACCCATACATTACATAAATTATACAACAACCCAAACAAAATTATAACATCAATTTTCACATCATATAACATAATCACAACAACAATTGTAACAATTACAACACAACAATATTCAACCCACAACAACACAATCAAGACAATCATAAACAACATCACAAGAATCATTGCAATCAAAATCCCCATACCCATCATTATATCATCCCGTTATAGAGTTAGAATCCCACTCTTACCTTAGATTTGACGATTCTAAACCTCTTACGGTGAAAAATCTTTGCCCTAGCCTCTTCGCGTTCTTCCCCTTCTCTCTTCTACGATTGCTCTTCTCTTCGTTCTCTCGTTCCAAAATGTTACGATTGTAATCCCAATTCTCTCTTTTCCCTACTTTAACCCTTGGACCCCTATTAAGGTATTCCTCATTTACCCTCACTTACTCCACCAGACATTACTATAATGCCCTTAATTTCTCTATACTCTTTATTTATTCCAATTCTAATAAAATAATATTATAACTATTATTTTACTAATAACAACAAAATAACTAGTATAGTTTCTAAACTCCAATAAATTCCAACTAATTATTTTAAATCCAAATAATTCTAATTAAATTATTTAAATTATCATAATTTCTCAACACCATTAAATCCCAACACTACCCCACATATAACATCACCACATCCTCAAATGCAACCCATAATTCCACGAAAATTCACAAATAATTCATAAATAATTAATTAAATTATTAATTACAATTTCGGGGTGTTACAACTCTCCCCTACTTAGAATATTTTCGTCCTAAAAAATCTACTCGATACTACCACTCTTACGCGAATTCTGCATCTAACTCTTTGATCCCCAAGTCACATTTGGCAACACTTCGACCACTACTTTCCCGACATAACAATAACTCAACACGATTTAAATCAAATACACACATGCTAATCATTCATCACCCTCGCGACATAATCGTTAATAACTTATCAACCACTTCAACAATATTTTGACATATCAACATTTAAAGTAGTGACACACTTATACTTGGATATACAACATCACATTTTCATCTTAACATCTTCAACACCGAAACACTTACACAATTTCATTCCTGTATATATATGTATGTCAATTATCAACAAAATATCAACAACTCTATCCAAACCGTCGTATCGCCCTTATAATGACATCAACATAGCCAACATAATCAACTTTGTCATATTATGGAGTATTATTCATCATTTACGGTAACCAACAACAACATCACGGCAACGGGAACAAAATTATTATAACGTCAACTTAACAGTATAACTCAACAAATATACACACAACTTACCATCAACCCACAACCATAATAATATCCTTATAAAATCAACAAATATTTACGAGAAAACACAATATCCTGTCACACCATCCTTATATCAACAATCCACTAAATTAAGCATGTAGATCGAGGCATATCATTCCCATAGGCTTCTGATATTTAGTCATTCACTTCTAACGAGTCGTACACGCATAGCAACTGCGCCACATCACGCTTCAGCTGCGCAACTCTGATCATCCATCTTAAGTCACTGTCCTCATTAAAATTTCCGTTAACTATATGGTTTACAAGTTTCAATCTAGTTTCGGACTTTCTTTAACATCCACCATAAAATCGTTGTTCACTTGATATTCTCAATCTTTCACTTTGCGACGTTGGCTCGCATATAAACCCGCTACTCCGAATTGTGCACTACGTTTCAACTCTTTCCTAGCCATTCCTCTATTAATTTGCACAAAATGGTGAGCGACTATCCTCATGATATACATCAATCACTTTACACACTATTAAGATAGCAATACAAGTCTATACCATCCAACACGATCTCGTCTATTATCAACAAGAGATTAAGGGTGATCAGTTCCTCAATTTGTCAATAGATAGCCGACAACCACAATTAAGTATAAACCCTCGTTACCAAACTTTAATAGTGTTCCTTTAGAACATGTACTCAAGTCACTTAAAGCACCAAAATCCAAAAATTTCCAATGAGGTTTACAAATACTCCCATAATTTCCCTCTCATTCGATCTTGTCGATGAGACACCAACGCTCAACATATTACACGGTCCATATTAAACCCACTTAGCCTCACACGAATTTTAAATATCTCCAACTCAAGAATTACTACTAAGCCAGTACATTACACGTCGTCTCATTCCAATTGAAATCTCACAATGCCGTTCCACACCGTTTTGGTCATAGAACCTCTTCACTTCTTCTTTTACACATGCCACTACCTTGGCATCATAAACACGACTCTAATTCCTCTTAAAAGCATCTTCCTTTAAAAGGACATCTTCATTCTAATCATTGTTAATCATCATAAGTCGCACCTCTATGCGCTTCTCCAATACTTTCACATCTTTTTTTTTTTTGCCGAACATTTCATTTCTCAGCTTATTCGCCAACAACTTATTACGCTTGACCTCGTCTCGAACAACTGCGATAATAACCAATTATGCCCAAAAATCCTTTAGTTCCGTAACCGACTCCAGTGTCCTTCCATATAGGAATGCATCTACCGTATTCGAAAACATTTTCAAAGGATAGAATATATTTTTATCTCCTCATAGGTTCAAACAGAAAATCAATCCGATACACGGAACACAAGATATGAATTTCCAAAGTTATTCGAAAATGCAAGCACCGACGTCATGCAGCGACATACTATTACACACATTACGCTAACATCAGAACATAATTTCTTTGCCCCAGTACCAACACTTACCATCCTTGAAATCGTACTCATCTCCTCGCATTTTCTGACTCTGACTCACGATTCAAAACATTCCAACAACATCAACAACTTTTACAGTCACTCACAATGATCCCACGACACGGTCTACAACAATCTGCCATTCTATCACCGTTCAAACGTCGATATATTATGCAAGGGCTACTCAAACCGACAACTTCACAGTCCACCAGCAGCGCCGAACATCAAAACTTTCGAAATTCCATCTTCTAAAAATTATCATTGTTACTTAACAATCACCTTCAGAAACATA
This sequence comes from Lathyrus tuberosus, assembly GCA_022829125.1. Taxonomy (NCBI): domain Eukaryota; kingdom Viridiplantae; phylum Streptophyta; class Magnoliopsida; order Fabales; family Fabaceae; genus Lathyrus; species Lathyrus tuberosus. Next base: position 6,974,281 of record JALAZF010000311.1, read on the forward strand.
AGGTATTTACACCCTACTCATATATCAATAACCGTTACATTGCTCCTCATCCTTCGAGAAGTAAACATCGACAATGTCTGATCATCCTCCCTCAAGATGTTCCAACTTGATTAACAAACAAAATCTTGAATCCATGGCATCTTCGGTTTCGGGAAACAACAAAACTTCAACAATACTTGCACTGTCGCCATCAGCAGCATACTGAACCAACATCTTACAACCGAAACATATCCGAGAAGCAAAACTTCTCCCCAACTTATCTTCAAACCTACTCCTGCATACAATCGATTAGAAAAGCAAGAAAGCACCGACAGTGTTCCACACACTTGTCGCGTACTAAGGGACAAACAACATTAGACAACTTGGCTGGACAGACCGACCTGCTCTGATACCAATTGTAACACCCTAATTTTTCCTCGTGTATTTTATAATATAATTATCAGAGTAAAATTAAAATAAAATTCAGCATTTAGGATGTTACTTCAACCATTCACTTGCTCATAATACGACATGTAACACATACCACTTGAAAATTATTAATAATTAATAATATAGTAAATTATGTCGGAAATCCATCTTCATTAAAACAGCGGAAAATATACTTCATATTAGTAATAAAACATAATATCAATGTAAGGAAATAAAACCAAATAATCCTTAATAATCAAATAAACATAAACGCGTTCCGACACCCCAGTGTTACATATCAGAGCAGACACCGACACTAAAGCATAAACAGAAGACTTCATCTTCCACTCACATCCGATCTCCTACTGCGGATCACCTGCGCGTCGCCCAGATAGGGGGGACATTCAATGGAAGGGGTGAGATATCATAACAATATAAAAAGAGATATAATAATAAGTATACGAAATTATATCATGCATAGCAATTCATTCCACATCTCACACCTTCACAACATCAACCAACATCATAGTACATGTTATCATAGGACATGCATAATTATCAACACAAATCATCATCAACTATACAATTCAATGTCATGTCATCAACAACAAAATAACAATGCGACTCTTTACTGTGCAGATGCATGTGGTACCAACAGGGCAAAACCCTCAACTTAATATTGCCAATTAATAGAGGCATCAACAAGGCATAAGCCTTCAACTTTCAACTTTTGCCAATCCAGGCCAACTTACAGAGCATAAGCTCCCAACTTTGATGATATGTATGCGACAATGTTATGAATGTGACAATAACAACAACAACAATTCAACACTGGCATAAGCCTACATCTTATTTTTGCCAATAAATAGAGGCAACACAACAACATCATACAACAACGTCATACAACAACATCAACAACGTGCAACAACAACAACAACATCACACCACAACAACAACGTCACACAACAACAACAACGTCACGCAACAACAAGGCATAAGCCCTCAACAGTCGCCATTACAGGCCATCATCATCATTATGCAGCAACATACAATGCAATTCAATCATACAAGTTCATACAACATTCACACGATTAATAGCGTACACCCGGTTCAACAATTACACAACATTACACACGGAAAGGTATATCGATTCGACAAAATTCCTCTACTGCGTTTGAAAATATTTTATAAGTTAGAACATAATTCTAGCTTTCCAACGGTCCAAACGGCGCGTCAAACGGACACCCGAGTCAAAAGTTATGGAAGTTCTACGTTTTTCAAAATTGTTGTCAAAAAAACTGTAAAATTACTGTAGCGTAAATGCTACTGTCCAGCACGAATTTGCACCATAAATCCACCTTAATCCATCATTTTTCATGACATAAATAGTTATACAACCTATATATATCATATAGCAACTACTAGGATCATAAAAACAAGATTCTAAGCTTCACTAATTTTCACCAAAATCTCAAATCAAGCATTTCAAGTGAAACTCAAACATACATATATGCACTTAATCATGTTCTATACACATACCCTTTCATGGAATTCAATATAGAAACATCATAACATATATAAATCATCGATTTCATAGATTGAAACATAGATTCATGTTAGGGTTTTCAAGAATATAACAAATCCCCAAATCCTAAGTTCATGATATCTAACCCATACATTACATAAATTATACAACAACCCAAACAAAATTATAACATCAATTTTCACATCATATAACACAATCACAACAACAATTGTAACAATTACAACACAACAATATTCAACCCACAACAACACAATCAAGACAATCATAAACAGCATCACAAGAATCATTGCAATCAAAATCCCCATACCCATCATTATATCATCCCGTTATAGAGTTAGAATCCCACTCTTACCTTAGATTTGACGATTCTAAACCTCTTACGGTGAAAAATCTTTGCCCTAGCCTCTTCGCGTTCTTCCCCTTCTCTCTTCTACGATTGCTCTTCTCTTCGTTCTCTCGTTCCAAAATGTTACGATTGTAATCCCAATTCTCTCTTTTCCCTACTTTAACCCTTGGACCCCTATTAAGGTATTCCTCATTTACCCTCACTTACTCCACCAGACATTACTATAATGCCCTTAATTTCTCTATACTCTTTATTTATTCCAATTCTAATAAAATAATATTATAACTATTATTTTACTAATAACAACAAAATAACTAGTATAGTTTCTAAACTCCAATAAATTCCAACTAATTATTTTAAATCCAAATAATTCTAATTAAATTATTTAAATTATCATAATTTCTCAACACCATTAAATCCCAACACTACCCCACATATAACATCACCACATCCTCAAATGCAACCCATAATTCCACGAAAATTCACAAATAATTCATAAATAATTAATTAAATTATTAATTACAATTTCGGGGTGTTACAACTCTCCCCTACTTAGAATATTTTCGTCCTAAAAAATCTACTCAATACTACCACTCTTACGCGAATTCTACATCTAACTCTTTGATCCCCAAGTCACATTTGGCAACACTTCGACCACTACTTTCCCGACATAACAATAACTCAACACGATTTAAATCAAATACACACATGCTAATCATTCATCACCCTCGCGACATAATCGTTAATAACTTATCAACCACTTCAACAATATTTTGACATATCAACATTTAAAGTAGTGACACACTTATACTTGGATATACAACATCACATTTTCATCTTAACATCTTCAACACCGAAACACTTACACAATTTCATTCCTGTATATATATGTATGTCAATTATCAACAAAATATCAACAACTCTATCCAAACCGTCGTATCGCCCTTATAATGACATCAACATAGCCAACATAATCAACTTTGTCATATTATGGAGTATTATTCATCATTTACGGTAACCAACAACAACATCACGGCAACGGGAACAAAATTATTATAACGTCAACTTAACAGTATAACTCAACAAATATACACACAACTTACCATCAACCCACAACCATAATAATATCCTTATAAAATCAACAAATATTTACGAGAAAACACAATATCCTGTCACACCATCCTTATATCAACAATCCACTAAATTAAGCATGTAGATCGAGGCATATCATTCCCATAGGCTTCTGATATTTAGTCATTCACTTCTAACGAGTCGTACACGCATAGCAACTGCGCCACATCACGCTTCAGCTGCGCAACTCTGATCATCCATCTTAAGTCACTGTCCTCATTAAAATTTCCGTTAACTATATGGTTTACAAGTTTCAATCTAGTTTCGGACTTTCTTTAACATCCACCATAAAATCGTTGTTCACTTGATATTCTCAATCTTTCACTTTGCGACGTTGGCTCGCATATAAACCCGCTACTCCGAATTGTGCACTACGTTTCAACTCTTTCCTAGCCATTCCTCTATTAATTTGCACAAAATGGTGAGCGACTATCCTCATGATATACATCAATCACTTTACACACTATTAAGATAGCAATACAAGTCTATACCATCCAACACGATCTCGTCTATTATCAACAAGAGATTAAGGGTGATCAGTTCCTCAATTTGTCAATAGATAGCCGACAACCACAATTAAGTATAAACCCTCGTTACCAAACTTTAATAGTGTTCCTTTAGAACATGTACTCAAGTCACTTAAAGCACCAAAATCCAAAAATTTCCAATGAGGTTTACAAATACTCCCATAATTTCCCTCTCATTCGATCTTGTCGATGAGACACCAACGCTCAACATATTACACGGTCCATATTAAACCCACTTAGCCTCACACGAATTTTAAATATCTCCAACTCAAGAATTACTACTAAGCCAGTACATTACACGTCGTCTCATTCCAATTGAAATCTCACAATGCCGTTCCACACCGTTTTGGTCATAGAACCTCTTCACTTCTTCTTTTACACATGCCACTACCTTGGCATCATAAACACGACTCTAATTCCTCTTAAAAGCATCTTACTTTAAAAGGACATCTTCATTCTAATCATTGTTAATCATCATAAGTCGCACCTCTATGCGCTTCTCCAATACTTTCACATCTTTTTTTTTTTGCCGAACATTTCATTTCTCAGCTTATTCGCCAACAACTTATTACGCTTGACCTCGTCTCGAACAACTGCGATAATAACCAATTATGCCCAAAAATCCTATAGTTCCGTAACCGACTTCAGAGTCCCTCCATATAGGAATGCATCTACCATATTCGAAAACATTTTCAAAGGATAGAATATATTTTTATCTCCTCATAGGTTCAAACAGAAAATCAATCCGATACACGGAACACAAGATATGAATTTCCAAAGTTATTCGAAAATGCAAGCACCGACGTCATGCAGCGACATACTATTACACACATTACGCTAACATCAGAACATAATTTCTTTGCCCCAGTACCAACACTTACCATCCTTGAAATCGTACTCATCTCCTCGCATTTTCTGACTCTGACTCACGATTCAAAACATTCCAACAACATCAACAACTTTTACAGTCACTCACAATGATCCCATGACACGGTCTACAACAATCTGCCATTCTATCACCGTTCAAACGTCGATATATTATGCAAGGGCTACTCAAACCGACAACTTCACAGTCCACCAGCAGCGCCGAACATCAAAACTTTTGAAATTCCATCTTCTAAAAATTATCATTGTTACTTAACAATCACCTTCAGAAACATAAGGTATTTACACCCTACTCATATATCAACAACCGTTACATTGCTCCTCATCCTTCGAGAAGTAAACATCGACAATGTCTGATCATCCTCCCTCAAGATGTTCCAACTTGATTAACAAACAAAATCTTGAATCCATGGCATCTTCGGTTTCGGGAAACAACAAAACTTCAACAATACTTGCACTGTCGCCATCAGCAGCATACTGAACCAACATCTTACAACCGAAACATATCCGAGAAGCAAAACTTCTCCCCAACTTATCTTCAAACCTACTCCTGCATACAATCGATTAGAAAAGCAAGAAAGCACCGACAGTGTTCCACACACTTGTCGCGTACTAAGGGACAAACAACATTAGACAACTTGGCTGGACAGACCGACCTGCTCTGATACCAATTGTAACACCCTAATTTTTCCTCGTGTATTTTATAATATAATTATCAGAGTAAAATTAAAATAAAATTCAGCATTTAGGATGTTACTTCAACCATTCACTTGCTCATAATACGACATGTAACACATACCACTTGAAAATTATTAATAATTAATAATATAGTAAATTATGTCGGAAATCCATCTTCATTAAAACAGCGGAAAATATACTTCATATTAGTAATAAAACATAATATCAATGTAAGGAAATAAAACCAAATAATCCTTAATAATCAAATAAACATAAACACGTTCCGACACCCCAGTGTTACATATCAGAGCAGACACCGACACTAAAGCATAAACAGAAGACTTCATCTTCCACTCACATCCGATCTCCTACTGCGGATCACCTGCGCGTCGCCCAGATAGGGGGGACATTCAATGGAAGGGGTGAGATATCATAACAATATAAAAAGAGATATAATAATAAGTATACGAAATTATATCATGCATAGCAATTCATTCCACATCTCACACCTTCACAACATCAACCAACATCATAGTACATGTTATCATAGGACATGCATAATTATCAACACAAATCATCATCAACTATACAATTCAATGTCATGTCATCAACAACAAAATAACAATGCGACTCTTTACTGTGCAGATGCATGTGGTACCAACAGGGCAAAACCCTCAACTTAATATTGCCAATTAATAGAGGCATCAACAAGGCATAAGCCTTCAACTTTCAACTTTTGCCAATCCAGGCCAACTTACAGAGCATAAGCTCCCAACTTTGATGATATGTATGCGACAATGTTATGAATGTGACAATAACAACAACAACAATTCAACACTGGCATAAGCCTACATCTTATTTTTGCCAATAAATAGAGGCAACACAACAACATCATACAACAACGTCATACAACAACATCAACAACGTGCAACAACAACAACAACATCACACCACAACAACAACGTCACACAACAACAACAACGTCACGCAACAACAAGGCATAAGCCCTCAACAGTCGCCATTACAGGCCATCATCATCATTATGCAGCAACATACAATGCAATTCAATCATACAAGTTCATACAACATTCACACGATTAATAGCGTACACCCGGTTCAACAATTACACAACATTACACACGGAAAGGTATATCGATTCGACAAAATTCCTCTACTGCGTTTGAAAATATTTTATAAGTTAGAACATAATTCTAGCTTTCCAACGGTCCAAACGGCGCGTCAAACGGACACCCGAGTCAAAAGTTATGGAAGTTCTACGTTTTTCAAAATTGTTGTCAAAAAAACTGTAAAATTACTGTAGCGTAAATGCTACTGTCCAGCACGAATTTGCACCATAAATCCACCTTAATCCATCATTTTTCATGACATAAATAGTTATACAACCTATATATATCATATAGCAACTACTAGGATCATAAAAACAAGATTCTAAGCTTCACTAATTTTCACCAAAATCTCAAATCAAGCATTTCAAGTGAAACTCAAACATACATATATGCACTTAATCATGTTCTATACACATACCCTTTCATGGAATTCAATATAGAAACATCATAACATATATAAATCATCAATTTCATAGATTGAAACATAGATTCATGTTAGGGTTTTCAAGAATATAACAAATCCCCAAATCCTATGTTCATGATATCTAACCCATACATTACATAAATTATACAACAACCCAAACAAAATTATAACATCAATTTTCACATCATATAACACAATCACAACAACAATTGTAACAATTACAACACAACAATATTCAACCCACAACAACACAATCAAGACAATCATAAACAGCATCACAAGAATCATTGCAATCAAAATCCCCATACCCATCATTATATCATCCCGTTATAGAGTTAGAATCCCACTCTTACCTTAGATTTGACGATTCTAAACCTCTTACGGTGAAAAATCTTTGCCCTAGCCTCTTCGCGTTCTTCCCCTTCTCTCTTCTACGATTGCTCTTCTCTTCATTCTCTCGTTCCAAAATGTTACGATTGTAATCCCAATTCTCTCTTTTCCCTACTTTAACCCTTGGACCCCTATTAAGGTATTCCTCATTTACCCTCACTTACTCCACCAGACATTACTATAATGCCCTTAATTTCTCTATACTCTTTATTTATTCCAATTCTAATAAAATAATATTATAACTATTATTTTACTAATAACAACAAAATAACTAGTATAGTTTCTAAACTCCAATAAATTCCAACTAATTATTTTAAATCCAAATAATTCTAATTAAATTATTTAAATTATCATAATTTCTCAACACCATTAAATCCTAACACTACCCCACATATAACATCACCACATCCTCAAATGCAACCCATAATTCCACGAAAATTCACAAATAATTCATAAATAATTAATTAAATTATTAATTACAATTTCGGGGTGTTACAACTCTCCCCTACTTAGAATATTTTCGTCCTAAAAAATCTACTCAATACTACCACTCTTACGCGAATTCTACATCTAACTCTTTGATCCCCAAGTCACATTTGGCAACACTTCGACCACTACTTTCCCGACATAACAATAACTCAACACGATTTAAATCAAATACACACATGCTAATCATTCATCACCCTCGCGACATAATCGTTAATAACTTATCAACCACTTCAACAATATTTTGACATATCAACATTTAAAGTAGTGACACACTTATACTTGGATATACAACATCACATTTTTATCTTAACATCTTCAACACCGAAACACTTACACAATTTCATTCCTGTATATATATGTATGTCAATTATCAACAAAATATCAACAACTCTATCCAAACCGTCGTATCGCCCTTATAATGACATCAACATAGCCAACATAATCAACTTTGTCATATTATGGAGTATTATTCATCATTTACGGTAACCAACAACAACATCACGGCAACGGGAACAAAATTATTATAACGTCAACTTAACAGTATAACTCAACAAATATACACACAACTTACCATCAACCCACAACCATAATAATATCCTTATAAAATCAACAAATATTTACGAGAAAACACAATATCCTGTCACACCATCCTTATATCAACAATCCACTAAATTAAGCATGTAGATCGAGGCATATCATTCCCATAGGCTTCTGATATTTAGTCATTCACTTCTAACGAGTCGTACACGCATAGCAACTGCGCCACATCACGCTTCAGCTGCGCAACTCTGATCATCCATCTTAAGTCACTGTCCTCATTAAAATTTCCGTTAACTATATGGTTTACAAGTTTCAATCTAGTTTCGGACTTTCTTTAACATCCACCATAAAATCGTTGTTCACTTGATATTCTCAATCTTTCACTTTGCGACGTTGGCTCGCATATAAACCCGCTACTCCGAATTGTGCACTACGTTTCAACTCTTTCCTAGCCATTCCTCTATTAATTTGCACAAAATGGTGAGCGACTATCCTCATGATATACATCAATCACTTTACACACTATTAAGATAGCAATACAAGTCTATACCATCCAACACGATCTCGTCTATTATCAACAAGAGATTAAGGGTGATCAGTTCCTCAATTTGTCAATAGATAGCCGACAACCACAATTAAGTATAAACCCTCGTTACCAAACTTTAATAGTGTTCCTTTAGAACATGTACTCAAGTCACTTAAAGCACCAAAATCCAAAAATTTCCAATGAGGTTTACAAATACTCCCATAATTTCCCTCTCATTCGATCTTGTCGATGAGACACCAACGCTCAACATATTACACGGTCCATATTAAACCCACTTAGCCTCACACGAATTTTAAATATCTCCAACTCAAGAATTACTACTAAGCCAGTACATTACACGTCGTCTCATTCCAATTGAAATCTCACAATGCCGTTCCACACCGTTTTGGTCATAGAACCTCTTCACTTCTTCTTTTACACATGCCACTACCTTGGCATCATAAACACGACTCTAATTCCTCTTAAAAGCATCTTCCTTTAAAAGGACATCTTTATTCTAATCATTGTTAATCATCATAAGTCGCACCTCTATGCGCTTCTCCAATACTTTCACATCTTTTTTTTTTTTGCCGAACATTTCATTTCTCAGCTTATTCGCCAACAACTTATTACGCTTGACCTCGTCTCGAACAACTGCGATAATAACCAATTATGCCCAAAAATCCTATAGTTCCGTAACCGACTTCAGAGTCCCTCCATATAGGAATGCATCTACCGTATTCGAAAACATTTTCAAAGGATAGAATATATTTTTATCTCCTCATAGGTTCAAACAGAAAATCAATCCGATACACGGAACACAAGATATGAATTTCCAAAGTTATTCGAAAATGCAAGCACCGACGTCATGCAGCGACATACTATTACACACATTACGCTAACATCAGAACATAATTTCTTTGCCCCAGTACCAACACTTACCATCCTTGAAATCGTACTCATCTCCTCGCATTTTCTGACTCTGACTCACGATTCAAAACATTCCAACAACATCAACAACTTTTACAGTCACTCACAATGATCCCACGACACGGTCTACAACAATCTGCCATTCTATCACCGTTCAAACGTCGATATATTATGCAAGGGCTACTCAAACCGACAACTTCACAGTCCACCAGCAGCGCCGAACATCAAAACTTTCGAAATTCCATCTTCTAAAAATTATCATTGTTACTTAACAATCACCTTCAGAAACATAAGGTATTTACACCCTACTCATATATCAACAACCGTTACATTGCTCCTCATCCTTCGAGAAGTAAACATCGACAATGTCTGATCATCCTCCCTCAAGATGTTCCAACTTGATAAACAAATAAAATCTTGAATCCATGGCATCTTCGGTTTCGGGAAACAACAAAACTTCAACAATACTTGAACTGTCGCCATCAGCAGCATACTGAACCAACATCTTACAACCGAAACATATCCGAGAAGCAAAACTTCTCCCCAACTTATCTTCAAACCTACTCCTGCATACAATCGATTAGAAAAGCAAGAAAGCACCGACAGTGTTCCACACACTTGTCGCGTACTAAGGGACAAACAACATTAGACAACTTGGCTGGACAGACCGACCTGCTCTGATACCAATTGTAACACCCTAATTTTTCCTCGTGTATTTTATAATATAATTATCAGAGTAAAATTAAAATAAAATTCAGCATTTAGGATGTTACTTCAACCATTCACTTGCTCATAATACGACATGTAACACATACCACTTGAAAATTATTAATAATTAATAATATAGTAAATTATGTCGGAAATCCATCTTCATTAAAACAGCGGAAAATATACTTCATATTAGTAATAAAACATAATATCAATGTAAGGAAATAAAACCAAATAATCCTTAATAATCAAATAAACATAAACGCGTTCCGACACCCCAGTGTTACATATCAGAGCAGACACCGACACTAAAGCATAAACAGAAGACTTCATCTTCCACTCACATCCGATCTCCTACTGCGGATCACCTGCGCGTCGCCCAGATAGGGGGGACATTCAATGGAAGGGGTGAGATATCATAACAATATAAAAAGAGATATAATAATAAGTATACGAAATTATATCATGCATAGCAATTCATTCCACATCTCACACCTTCACAACATCAACCAACATCATAGTACATGTTATCATAGGACATGCATAATTATCAACACAAATCATCATCAACTATACAATTCAATGTCATGTCATCAACAACAAAATAACAATGCGACTCTTTACTGTGCAGATGCATGTGGTACCAACAGGGCAAAACCCTCAACTTAATATTGCCAATTAATAGAGGCATCAACAAGGCATAAGCCTTCAACTTTCAACTTTTGCCAATCCAGGCCAACTTACAGAGCATAAGCTCCCAACTTTGATGATATGTATGCGACAATGTTATGAATGCGACAATAACAACAACAACAATTCAACACTGGCATAAGCCTACATCTTATTTTTGCCAATAAATAGAGGCAACACAACAACATCATACAACAACGTCATACAACAACATCAACAACGTGCAACAACAACAACAACATCACACCACAACAACAACGTCACACAACAACAACAACGTCACGCAACAACAAGGCATAAGCCCTCAACAGTCGCCATTACAGGCCATCATCATCATTATGCAGCAACATACAATGCAATTCAATCATACAAGTTCATACAACATTCACACGATTAATAGCGTACACCCGGTTCAACAATTACACAACATTACACACGGAAAGGTATATCGATTCGACAAAATTCCTCTACTGCGTTTGAAAATATTTTATAAGTTAGAACATAATTCTAGCTTTCCAACGGTCCAAACGGCGCGTCAAACGGACACCCGAGTCAAAAGTTATGGAAGTTCTACGTTTTTCAAAATTGTTGTCAAAAAAACTGTAAAATTACTGTAGCGTAAATGCTACTGTCCAGCACGAATTTGCACCATAAATCCACCTTAATCCATCATTTTTCATGACATAAATAGTTATACAACCTATATATATCATATAGCAACTACTAGGATCATAAAAACAAGATTCTAAGCTTCACTAATTTTCACCAAAATCTCAAATCAAGCATTTCAAGTGAAACTCAAACATACATATATGCACTTAATCATGTTCTATACACATACCCTTTCATGGAATTCAATATAGAAACATCATAACATATATAAATCATCAATTTCATAGATTGAAACATAGATTCATGTTAGGGTTTTCAAGAATATAACAAATCCCCAAATCCTAAGTTCATGATATCTAACCCATACATTACATAAATTATACAACAACCCAAACAAAATTATAACATCAATTTTCACATCATATAACACAATCACAACAACAATTGTAACAATTACAACACAACAATATTCAACCCACAACAACACAATCAAGACAATCATAAACAGCATCACAAGAATCATTGCAATCAAAATCCCCATACCCATCATTATATCATCCCGTTATAGAGTTAGAATCCCACTCTTACCTTAGATTTGACGATTCTAAACCTCTTACAGTGAAAAATCTTTGCCCTAGCCTCTTCGCGTTCTTCCCCTTCTCTCTTCTACGATTGCTCTTCTCTTCGTTCTCTCGTTCCAAAATGTTACGATTGTAATCCCAATTCTCTCTTTTCCCTACTTTAACCCTTGGACCCCTATTAAGGTATTCCTCATTTACCCTCACTTACTCCACCAGACATTACTATAATGCCCTTAATTTCTCTATACTCTTTATTTATTCCAATTCTAATAAAATAATATTATAACTATTATTTTACTAATAACAACAAAATAACTAGTATAGTTTCTAAACTCCAATAAATTCCAACTAATTATTTTAAATCCAAATAATTCTAATTAAATTATTTAAATTATCATAATTTCTCAACACCATTAAATCCCAACACTACCCCACATATAACATCACCACATCCTCAAATGCAACCCATAATTCCACGAAAATTCACAAATAATTCATAAATAATTAATTAAATTATTAATTACAATTTCGGGGTGTTACAACTCTCCCCTACTTAGAATATTTTCGTCCTAAAAAATCTACTCAATACTACCACTCTTACGCGAATTCTACATCTAACTCTTTGATCCCCAAGTCACATTTGGCAACACTTCGACCACTACTTTCCCGACATAACAATAACTCAACACGATTTAAATCAAATACACACATGCTAATCATTCATCACCCTCGCGACATAATCGTTAATAACTTATCAACCACTTCAACAATATTTTGACATATCAACATTTAAAGTAGTGACACACTTATACTTGGATATACAACATCACATTTTCATCTTAACATCTTCAACACCGAAACACTTACACAATTTCATTCCTGTATATATATGTATGTCAATTATCAACAAAATATCAACAACTCTATCCAAACCGTCGTATCGCCCTTATAATGACATCAACATAGCCAACATAATCAACTTTGTCATATTATGGAGTATTATTCATCATTTACGGTAACCAACAACAACATCACGGCAACGGGAACAAAATTATTATAACGTCAACTTAACAGTATAACTCAACAAATATACACACAACTTACCATCAACCCACAACCATAATAATATCCTTATAAAATCAACAAATATTTACGAGAAAACACAATATCCTGTCACACCATCCTTATATCAACAATCCACTAAATTAAGCATGTAGATCGAGGCATATCATTCCCATAGGCTTCTGATATTTAGTCATTCACTTCTAACGAGTCGTACACGCATAGCAACTGCGCCACATCACGCTTCAGCTGCGCAACTCTGATCATCCATCTTAAGTCACTGTCCTCATTAAAATTTCCGTTAACTATATGGTTTACAAGTTTCAATCTAGTTTCGGACTTTCTTTAACATCCACCATAAAATCGTTGTTCACTTGATATTCTCAATCTTTCACTTTGCGACGTTGGCTCGCATATAAACCCGCTACTCCGAATTGTGCACTACGTTTCAACTCTTTCCTAGCCATTCCTCTATTAATTTGCACAAAATGGTGAGCGACTATCCTCATGATATACATCAATCACTTTACACACTATTAAGATAGCAATACAAGTCTATACCATCCAACACGATCTCGTCTATTATCAACAAGAGATTAAGGGTGATCAGTTCCTCAATTTGTCAATAGATAGCCGACAACCACAATTAAGTATAAACCCTCGTTACCAAACTTTAATAGTGTTCCTTTAGAACATGTACTCAAGTCACTTAAAGCACCAAAATTCAAAAATTTCCAATGAGGTTTACAAATACTCCCATAATTTCCCTCTCATTCGATCTTGTCGATGAGACACCAACGCTCAACATATTACACGGTCCATATTAAACCCACTTAGCCTCACACGAATTTTAAATATCTCCAACTCAAGAATTACTACTAAGCCAGTACATTACACGTCGTCTCATTCCAATTGAAATCTCACAATGCCGTTCCACACCGTTTTGGTCATAGAACCTCTTCACTTCTTCTTTTACACATGCCACTACCTTGGCATCATAAACACGACTCTAATTCCTCTTAAAAGCATCTTCCTTTAAAAGGACATCTTCATTCTAATAATTGTTAATCATCATAAGTCGCACCTCTATGCGCTTCTCCAATACTTTCACATCTTTTTTTTTTTTGCCGAACATTTCATTTCTCAGCTTATTCGCCAACAACTTATTACGCTTGACCTCGTCTCGAACAACTGCGATAATAACCAATTATGCCCAAAAATCCTATAGTTCCGTAACCGACTTCAGAGTCCCTCCATATAGGAATGCATCTACCGTATTCGAAAACACTTTCAAAGGATAGAATATATTTTTATCTCCTCATAGGTTCAAACAGAAAATCAATCCGATACACGGAACACAAGATATGAATTTCCAAAGTTATTCGAAAATGCAAGCACCGACGTCATGCAGCGACATACTATTACACACATTACGCTAACATCAGAACATAATTTCTTTGCCCCAGTACCAACACTTACCATCCTTGAAATCGTACTCATCTCCTCGCATTTTCTGACTCTGACTCACGATTCAAAACATTCCAACAACATCAACAACTTTTACAGTCACTCACAATGATCCCACGAAACGGTCTACAACAATCTGCCATTCTATCACCGTTCAAACGTCGATATATTATGCAAGGGCTACTCAAACCGACAACTTCACAGTCCACCAGCAGCGCCGAACATCAAAACTTTCGAAATTCCATCTTCTAAAAATTATCATTGTTACTTAACAATCACCTTCAGAAACATAAGGTATTTACACCCTACTCATATATCAACAACCGTTACATTGCTCCTCATCCTTCGAGAAGTAAACATCGAC
Source organism: Lathyrus tuberosus (assembly GCA_022829125.1). Classification (NCBI taxonomy): domain Eukaryota; kingdom Viridiplantae; phylum Streptophyta; class Magnoliopsida; order Fabales; family Fabaceae; genus Lathyrus; species Lathyrus tuberosus. The sequence continues at coordinate 6,989,712 of JALAZF010000311.1, forward strand.
AATGTCTGATCATCCTCCCTCAAGATGTTCCAACTTGATTAACAAACAAAATCTTGAATCCATGGCATCTTCGGTTTCGGGAAACAACAAAACTTCAACAATACTTGCACTGTCGCCATCAGCAGCATACTGAACCAACATCTTACAACCGAAACATATCCGAGAAGCAAAACTTCTCCCCAACTTATCTTCAAACCTACTCCTGCATACAATCGATTAGAAAAGCAAGAAAGCACCGACAGTGTTCCACACACTTGTCGCGTACTAAGGGACAAACAACATTAGACAACTTGGCTGGACAGACCGACCTGCTCTGATACCAATTGTAACACCCTAATTTTTCCTCGTGTATTTTATAATATAATTATCAGAGTAAAATTAAAATAAAATTCAGCATTTAGGATGTTACTTCAACCATTCACTTGCTCATAATACGACATGTAACACATACCACTTGAAAATTATTAATAATTAATAATATAGTAAATTATGTCGGAAATCCATCTTCATTAAAACAGCGGAAAATATACTTCATATTAGTAATAAAACATAATATCAATGTAAGGAAATAAAACCAAATAATCCTTAATAATCAAATAAACATAAACGCGTTCCGACACCCCAGTGTTACATATCAGAGCAGACACCGACACTAAAGCATAAACAGAAGACTTCATCTTCCACTCACATCCGATCTCCTACTGCGGATCACCTGCGCGTCGCCCAGATAGGGGGGACATTCAATGGAAGGGGTGAGATATCATAACAATATAAAAAGAGATATAATAATAAGTATACGAAATTATATCATGCATAGCAATTCATTCCACATCTCACACCTTCACAACATCAACCAACATCATAGTACATGTTATCATAGGACATGCATAATTATCAACACAAATCATCATCAACTATACAATTCAATGTCATGTCATCAACAACAAAATAACAATGCGACTCTTTACTGTGCAGATGCATGTGGTACCAACAGGGCAAAACCCTCAACTTAATATTGCCAATTAATAGAGGCATCAACAAGGCATAAGCCTTCAACTTTCAACTTTTGCCAATCCAGGCCAACTTACAGAGCATAAGCTCCCAACTTTGATGATATGTATGCGACAATGTTATGAATGCGACAATAACAACAACAACAATTCAACACTGGCATAAGCCTACATCTTATTTTTGCCAATAAATAGAGGCAACACAACAACATCATACAACAACGTCATACAACAACATCAACAACGTGCAACAACAACAACAACATCACACCACAACAACAACGTCACACAACAACAACAACGTCACGCAACAACAAGGCATAAGCCCTCAACAGTCGCCATTACAGGCCATCATCATCATTATGCAGCAACATACAATGCAATTCAATCATACAAGTTCATACAACATTCACACGATTAATAGCGTACACCCGGTTCAACAATTACACAACATTACACACGGAAAGGTATATCGATTCGAAAAAATTCCTCTACTGCGTTTGAAAATATTTTATAAGTTAGAACATAATTCTAGCTTTCCAACGGTCCAAACGGCGCGTCAAACGGACACCCGAGTCAAAAGTTATGGAAGTTCTACGTTTTTCAAAATTGTTGTCAAAAAAACAGTAAAATTACTGTAGCGTAAATGCTACTATCCAGCACGAATTTGCACCATAAATCCACCTTAATCCATCATTTTTCATGACATAAATAGTTATACAACCTATATATATCATATAGCAACTACTAGGATCATAAAAACAAGATTCTAAGCTTCACTAATTTTCACCGAAATCTCAAATCAAGCATTTCAAGTGAAACTCAAACATACATATATGCACTAAATCATGTTCTATACACATACCCATTCATGGAATTCAATATAGAAACATCATAACATATATAAATCATCAATTTCATAGATTGAAACATAGATTCATGTTAGGATTTTCAAGAATATAACAAATCCCCAAATCCTAAGTTCATGATATCTAACCCATACATTACATAGATTATACAACAACCCAAACAAAATTATAACATCAATTTTCACATCATATAACACAATCAGAACAACAATTGTAACAATTACAACACAACAATATTCAACCCACAACAACACAATCAAGACAATCATAAACATCATCACAAGAACCATAGCAATCAAAATCCCCATACCCATCATTATATCATCCCGTTATAGAGTTAGAATCCCACCCTTACCTTAGATTTGACGATTCTAAACCTCTTACGGTGAAAAATCCTTGCCCTACCCTCTTCGCGTTCTTCCCCTTCTCTCTTCTACGATTGCTCTTCTCTTCGTTCTCTCGTTCCAAAATGTTACGATTGTAATCCCAATTCTCTCTTTTCCCTACTTTAACCCTTGGACCCCTATTAGGGTATTCCTCATTTACCCTCACTTACTCCACCAGACATTACTATAATGCCCTTAATTTCTCTACACTCTTTATTTATTCCAATTCTAATAAAATAATATTATAATCATTATTTTACTAATAACAACAAAATAACTAGTAAAGTTTCTAAACTCCAATAAATTCCAACTAATTATTTTAAATCCAAATAATTCTAATTAAATTATTTAAATTACCATAATTTCTCAACACCACTAAATCCCAACACTACCCCACATATAACATCACCACATCCTCAAATGCACCCCATAATTCCACGAAAATTCACAAATAATTTATAAATAATTAATTATAATTTTGGGGTGTTACAACTCTCCCCTACTGAGAATATTTTCGTCCTCGAAAATCTACTCGATACTACCACTCTTACGCGAATTCTGCATCTAACTCTTTGATCCCCAAGTCACATTTGGCAACACTTCGACCACTACTTTCCCGACATAACAATAACTCAACACAATTTAAATCAAATACACACATGCTAATCATTCATCACCCTCGCGACATAATCGTTAATAACTTATCAACCACTTCAACAATATTTGGACATATCAACATTTAAAGTAGTGACACACTTATACTTGGATATACAACATCACATTATCATCTTAACATCTTCAACACCGAAACACTTACACAATTTCATTCCCGTATATATATGTATGTCAATTATCAACAAAATGTCAATAACTCTATGCATATCGTCGTATCGCCCTTATAGTGACATCAACATAGCCAACATAATCAACTTCGTCATATTATGAAGTATTATTCATCATTTACGGTAACCAACAACAACATCACGACAACGGGAATAAAATCATTATAACGCCAACTTAACAGTATAACTCAACAAATATACACACAACTTACCATCAACCAACAACCACAATAATATCCTAATAAAATCAACAAATATTTACGAGAAAACACAATATCCTGTCACACCATCCTTATATCAACAATCCACCAAATTAAGCATGTAGATCGAGGTATATCATTCCCATAGGCTTCTGATATTTAGTCCTTCAATTCTAACGAGTCGTACACGCATAGCAACTGCGCTACATCACGCTTCAGCTGCGCAACTCTGATCATCCATCTTAAGTCACCGTCCTGATTAAAATTTCCGTTAACTATATGGTTTACAAGTTTCAATCTAGTTTCGGACTTTCTTTAACATCCACCATAAAATCGTTGTTCACTTGATATTCTCAATCTTTCACTTTACGACGTTAGCTCGCATATAAACCCGCTACTCCGAATTATGCACTACGTTTCAACTCTTTCCTAGCCATTCCTCTATTAATTTGCACAAACTGGTGAGCGACTATCCTCACGATATACATCAATCACTTTACACACTATTAAGATAGCAATACAAGTCTATACCATCCAACACGATCTTGTCTACTATCAACAAGAGATTAAGGGTGATCAGTTCCTCAATTTATCAATAGATAGCCGACAACCATAATGAAGTATAAACCCTCGTTACGAAACTATAATAGTGTTCCTTTAGAACTTGTACTCAAGTCACTTAAAGCACCAAAATCCAAAAATTTCCAATGAGGTTTACAAATACTCCCATAATTTCCCTCTCATTCGATCTTGTCGATGAGACACCAACGCTCAACATATTACACGGTCCATATTAAACTCACTTAGCCTCACACGAAGGTTAAGTATTCTCCAACTCAAGAATTACTACTTTGCCAGTACATTACACGTCGTCTCGTTCCAATTGAAATCTCACAATGCCGTTCCACACCGTTTTGGTCATAGAACCTCTCCACTTCTTCTTTTACACATGCCACTACCTTGGCATCATAAACACGACTCTAATTCCTCTTAAAAGCATTTTCCTTTAAAAGGACATCTTCATTCTAATCATTTTTAATCATCTTAAGCCGCACCTCTATGCGCTTCTCCAATACTTTCACATCTTTTTTTTTTGCCGAACATTTGATTTCTCAACTTATTCGCCAACAACGTATTACGCTTGACCTCGTCTCGAACAACTGCGATAATAACCATTTATGCCCAAAAAGCCTTTAGTTCCGTAACCGACTTCAGAGTCCCTCCATATAGGAATGCATCTACCATATTCAAAAACACTTTCATAGGATAGAATATATTTTTATCTCCTCATAGGTTCAAACAGAACATCAATCCGATACTCGGAACACAAGATATGAATTTCCAAAGTTATCCGAAAATGCGAACACCGACGTCATGCAGCGACATACTATTACACACCTTATGATAACATCAGAACAAAATTTCTTTGCACCAGTACCAACACTTACCATCCTTGAAATCGTACTCATCTCCTCGCATTTTCTGACTCTGACTCGCGATTCAAAACATTCCAACAACATCAATAACTTTTACAGTCACTCACAAGGATCCCACGACACGGTCTACAGTAATCTGTCATTCTATCACCGTTCAAACGTCAACATCTAACGCAAGGGCTACTCAAACCGACAACTTCACAGTCCTCCAGCAGCGCCGAACATCGCAATTTTCTAAATTCTATCTTCTAAAAATTATCCTTGTTACTTAACAATCATCTTCAGAAACATAAGGTATTTACACTCTACTCATATATTAATAACCGTTACATTGCTCCTCATCCTTCGAGAAGTAAACATCAACAATGTCTGATCATCCTCCCTCAAGATGTTCCAACTTGATTAACAAACAAAATCTTGAATCCATGTCATCTTCAGATTCGGGAAACAACAAAACTTCAACAATACTTGCACTGTCGCCATCAGCAGCATACTGAACCAACATCTTACAACCGAAACATATCCGAGAAGCAAAACTTCTCCCCCACTTATCTTCCAACCTACTCCTGCATACAATCGATTAGAAAAGCAAGAAAGCACCGACAGTGTTCCACACACTTGTCGCGTACTAAGGGACAAACAACATTAGACAACTTGGCTGGACAGACCGACCTGCTCTGATACCAATTGTAACACCCTAATTTTCCCCGCGTATTTTATAATATAATTATCAGAGTAAAATTAAAATAAAATTCAGCATTTAGGATGTTACTTCAACCATTCACTTGTTCATAATACGACATGTAACACATACCACTTGAAAATTATTAATAATTAATAATATAGTAAATTATGTTGAAAATCCATCTTCATTAAAACAACAGAAAATATACTTCATATTAGTAATAAAACATAATATCAATGTAAGGAAATAAAACCAAATAATCCTTAATAATCAAATAAACATAAATGCGTTCCGACACCCCAATGTTACATATCAGAGCAGACACCGACACTAAAGCATAAACGGAAGACTTCATCTTCCACTTACATCTGATCTCCTACTGCGGATCACACACGCGTCACCCAGATACGCGGGACATTCAACAGAAGGGGTGAGATATCATAACAATATAAAAAGAGATATAATAATAAGTATACGAAATTATATCATGCATAGCTATTCATTCCACATCTCACACCTTCACAACATCAACCAACATCATAATACATGTTATCATAGGACATGCATAATTATCAACACAAATCATCATCAACTATACAATTCAATGTCATGTCATCAACAACAAAATAACAATGCGACTCTTTACTATGCAGATGCATGTGGTACCAACAAGGAAAAACCCTCAACTTAATATTGCCAATTAATAGAGGCATCAACAAGGCATAAGCCTTCAACTTTCAACTTTTGTCAATCGAGGCCAACTTACAGAGCATAAGCTCCCAACTTTGATGATATGTATGCGACAACGTTATGAATGCGACAATAACAACAACAACAATTCAACACTGGCATAAGCCTACATCTTATTTTTGCCAACAAATAGAGGCAACACAACAACATCATACAGCAACATCATACAACAACATCAACAACGTGCAACAACAACAACAACGTCACACCACAACAACAACGTCACACAACAACAACAACGTCACGCAACAACAAGGCATAAGCCATCAACAGTCGCCATTACAGGCCATCATCATCATTATGCAGCAACATACAATGCAATTCAATCATACAAGTTCATACAACATTCACACGATTAATAGCGAACACCCGGTTCAACAATTACACAACATTACACACGGAAAGGTATATCGATTCGAAAAAATTCCTCTACTGTGTTTGAAAATATTTTTATAAGTTAGAACATAATTCTAGCTTTCCAACGGTCCAAACGGCGCGTCAAACGGACACCCGAGTCAAAAGTTATGGAAGTTCTAAGTTTTTCAAAATTGTTGTCAAAAAAACAGTAAAATTACTGTAGCGTAAATGCTACTGTCCAGCACGAATTTGCACCATAAATCCACCTTAATCCATCATTTTTCATGAAATAAATAGTTATACAACCTATATATATCATATAGCAACTATTAGGATCATAAAAACAAGATTTTAAGCTTCACTAATTTTAACCAAAATCTCAAATCAAGCATTTCAAGTGAATCTCAAACATACATATATGCACTAAATCATGTTCTATACACATACCTAGTCATGGAATTCAATATAGAAATATCTTAACATATATAAATCATCAATTTCATAGATTGAAACATAGATTCATGTTAGGGTTTTCAAGAATATAACAAATCCCCAAATCCTAAGTTCATGATATCTAACCCATACATTACATAGATTATACAACAACCCAAACAAAATTATAACATCAATTTTCACATCATATAACACAATCACAACAACAACTGTAACAATTACAACACAACAATATTCAACCCACAACAACACAATCAAGACAATCATAAACAGCATCACAAGAACCATAGCAATCAAAATCCCCATACCCATCATTATATCATCCCGTTATAGAGTTAGAATCCCACCCTTACCTTAGATTTGACGATTCTAAACCTCTTACAGTGAAAAATCCTTTCCCTAGCCACTTCGCGTTCTTCCCCTTCTCTCTTCTACGATTGCTCTTCTCTTCGTTCTCTCGTTCCAAAATGTTACGATTGTAATCCCAATTCTCTATTTTCCCTACTTTAACCCTTGGACCTCTATTAGGGTATTCCTCATTTGCCCTCACTTACTCCACCAGACATTACTATAATGTCCTTAATTTCTCTACACTCTTTATTTATTCCAATTCTAATAAAATAATATTATAACTATTATTTTACTAATAACAACAAAATAACTAGTATAGTTTCTAAACTCCAATAAATTCCAACTAATTATTTTAAATCCAAATAATTCTAATTAAATTATTTAAATTACCATAATTTATCAACACCACTAAATCCCAACACTACCCCACATATAACATCACCACATCCTCAAATGCACCCCATAATTCCACGAAAATTCATAAATATTTCATAAATAATTAATTATAATTTCGGGGTGTTACAACTCTCCCCTACTGAGAATATTTTCGTCCTCGAAAATCTACTCGATACTACCACTCTTACGCGAATTCTGCATCTAACTCTTTGATCCCCAAGTCACATTTGGCAACACTTCGACCACTACTTTCCCGACATAACAATAACTCAACACAATTTAAATCAAATACACACATGCTAATCATTCATCACCCTCGCGACATAATCGTTAATAACTTATCAACCACTTCAACAATATTTTGACATATGAACATTTAAAGTAGTGACACACTTATACTTGGATATACAACATCACATTATCATCTTAACATCTTCAATACCGAAACACTTACACAATTTCATTCCCGTATATATATGTATGTCAATTATCAACAAAATGTCAACAACTCTATCCATATCGTCGTATCGCCCTTATAGTGACATCAACATAGCCAACATAATCAACTTCGTCATATTATGGAGTATTATTCATCATTTACCGTAACTAACAACAACATCACGACAACGGGAATAAAATCATTATAACGTCAACTTAACAGTATAACTCCACAAATATACACACAACTTACCATCAACCAACAACCACAATAATATCCTTATAAAATCAACAAATATTTATGAGAAAACACAATATCCTGTCACACCATCCTTATATCAACAATCCACCAAATTAAGCATGTAGATCGAGGCATATCATTCCCATAGGCTTCTGATATTTAGTCCTTCACTTCTAACGAGTCGTACACGCATAGCAACTGCGCTACATCACGCTTCAGCTGCGCAACTCTGATCATCCATCTTAAGTCACCGTCCTTATTAAAATTTCCGTTAACTATATGGTTTACAAGTTTCAATCTAGTTTCGGACTTTCTTTAACATCCACCATAAAATCGTTGTTCACTTGATATTCTTAATCTTTCACTTTGCGACGTTAGCTCGCATATAAACCCACTACTCCAAATTATGCACTACGTTTCAACTCTTTCCTAGCCATTCCTCTATTAATTTTCACAAACTGGTGAGCGATTATCCTCACGATATACATCAATCACTTTACACACAATTAATATAGCAATACAAGTCTATACCATCCAACACGATCTCGTCTACTATCAACAAGAGATTAAGGGTGATCAGTTGCTCAATTTATCAATAGATAGCCAACAACCATAATGAAGTATAAACCCTCGTTACCAAACTATAATAGTGTTCCTTTAGAACTTGTACTCAAATCACTTAAAGCACCAAAATCCAAAAATTTCCAATGAGGTTTACAAATACTCCCATAATTTCCCTCTCATTCGATCTTGTCGATGAGACACCAACGCTCAACATATTACACGGTCCATATTAAACTCACTTAGCCTCACACGAAGGTTAAATATCTCCAACTCAAGAATTACTACTATGCCAGTACATTACACGTCGTCTCATTCCAATTGAAATCTCACAATGCCGTTCCACACCGTTTTGGTCATAGAACCTCTCCACTTCTTCTTTTACACATGCCACTACCTTGGCACCATAAACACGACTCTAATTCCTCTTAAAAGCATCTTCCTTTAAAAGGACATCTTCATTCTAATCATTGTTAATCATCATAAGACGCACCTCTATGCGCTTCTCCAATACTTTCACATCTTTTTTTTTGCCGAACATTTCATTTCTCAACTTATTCGCCAACAACGTATTACGCTTGACCTCGTCTCGAACAACTGCGATAATGACCATTTATGCCCAAAAAGCCTTTAGTTCCGTAACCGACTTCAGAGTCCCTCCATATAGGAATGCATCTACCATATTCAAAAACACTTTCATAGGATAGAATATATTTTTATCTCCTCATAGGTTCAAACAGAACATCAATCCGATACTCGGAACATAAGATATGAATTTCCAAAGTTATCCGAAAATGCGAACACCGACGTCATGCAACGACATACAATTACACACCTTACGATAACATCAGAACAAAATTTCTTTGCACCAGTACCAACACTTACCATCATTGAAATCGTACTCATCTCCTCGCATTTTCTGACTCTGACTCGCGATTCAAAACATTCCAACAACATCAACAACTTTTACAATCACTCACAAGGATCCCACGACACGGTCTACAACAATCTGTCATTCTATCACCGTTCAAACGTCGACATCTAACGCAAGGGCTACTCAAACCGACAACTTCACAGTCCACCAGCAGCGCCGAACATCACAGCTTTCTAAATTCCATCTTCTAAAGATTATCCTTGTTACTTAACAATCATCTTCAGAAACATAAGGTATTTACACTCTACTCATATATCAATAACCGTTACATTGCTCCTCATCCTTCGAGAAGTAAACATCAACAATGTCTGATCATCCTCCCTCAAGATGTTCCAACTTGATTAATAAAGAAAATCTTGAATCCATGTCATCTTCGGATTCGGGAAACAACAAAACTTCAACAATACTTGCACTGTCGCCATCAGCAGCATATTGAACCAACATCTTACAACCGAAACATATCAGAGAAGTAAAACTTCTCCCCCACTTATCTTCAAACCTACTCCTGCATACAATCGATTAGAAAAGCAAGAAAGCACCGACAGTGTTCCACACACTTGTCGCGTACTAAGGGACAAACAACATTAGACAACTTGGCTGGACAGACCGACCTGCTCTGATACCAATTGTAACACCCTAATTTTTCCCCGCGTATTTTATAATATAATTATCAGAGTAAAATTAAAATAAAATTCAGCATTTAGGATGTTACTTCAACCATTCACTTGCTCATAATACGATATGTAACACATACCACTTGAAAATTATTAATAATTAATAATATAGTAAATTATGTCGAAAATCCATCTTCATTAAAGCAACAGAAAATATACTTCATATTAGTAATAAAACATAATATCAATGTAAGGAAATAAAACCAAATAATCCTTAATAATCAAATAAACATAAATGCGTTCCGACACCCCAGTGTTACATATCAGAGCAGACACCGACACTAAAGCATAAACGGAAGACTTCATCTTCCACTCACATCCGATCTCCTACTGCGGATCACACGCGCGTCACCCAGATAGGGGGGACATTCAACAGAAGGGGTGAGATATCATAACAATATAAAAAGAGATATAATAATAAGTATACGAAATTATATCATGCATAGCTATTCATTCCACATCTCACACCTTCACAACATCAACCAACATCATAATACATGTTATCATAGGACATGCATAATTATCAACACAAATCATCATCAACTATACAATTCAATGTCATGTCATCAACAACAAAATAACAATGCGATTCTTTACTGTGCAGATGCATGTGGTACCAACAGGGAAAAACCCTCAACTTAATATTGCCAATTAATAGAGGCATCAACAAGGCATAAGCCTTAAACTTTCAACTTTTGTCAATCCAGGCCAACTTACAGAGCATAAGCTCCCAACTTTGATGATATGTATGCGACAACGTTATGAATGCGACAATAACAACAACAACAATTCAACATTGGCCAACAAATAGAGGCAACACAACAACATCATACAACAACATCATACAACAACATCAACAACGTGCAACAACAACAACAACGTCACACCACAACAACAACGTCACACAACAACAACCACGTCACGCAACAACAAGGCATAAGCCATCAACTATCGCCATTACAGGCCATCATCATCATTATGCAGCAACATACAATGCAATTCAATCATACAAGTTCATACAACATTCACCCGATTAATAGCGTACACCCGGTTCAACAATTACACAACATTACACACGGAAAGGTATATCAATTCGTCAAAATTCCTCTACTGTGTTTGAAAATATTTTTATAAGTTAGAACATAATTCTAGCTTTCCAACGGTCCAAACGGCGCGTCAAACGGACACCCGAGTCAAAAGTTATGGAAGTTCTAAGTTTTTCAAAATTGTTGTCAAAAAAACAGTAAAATTACTGTAGCGTAAATGCTACTGTCCAGCACGAATTTGCACCATAAATCCACCTTAATCCATCATTTTTCATGAAATAAATAGTTATACAACCTATATATATCATATAGCAACTATTAGGATCATAAAAACAAGATTTTAAGCTTCACTAATTTTAACCAAAATCTCAAATCAAGCATTTCAAGTGAAACTCAAACATACATATATGCACTAAATCATGTTCTATACACATACCTAGTCATGGAATTCAATATAGAAATATCTTAACATATATAAATCATCAATTTCATAGATTGAAACATAGATTCATGTTAGGGTTTTCAAGAATATAACAAATCCCCAAATCCTAAGTTCATGATATCTAACCCATACATTACATAGATTATACAACAACCCAAACAAAATTATAACATCAATTTTCACATCATATAACACGATCACAACAACAATTGTAACAATTACAACACAACAATATTCAACCCACAACAACACAATCAAGACAATCATAAACAACATCACAAGAACCATAGCAATCAAAATCCCCATACCCATCATTATATCATCCCGTTATAGAGTTAGAATCCCACCCTTACCTTAGATTTGACGATTCTAAACCTCTTATGGTGAAAAATCCTTGCCCTAGTGTAGCGAGCGATTTTGGACGCGGTTCTTAAGCGCTGGTCGCTCACTGCGGTTGAGCTTAAAACTACAGGTCGGTTCATTTTTTATCCTATTGTGAGCTGATGAAGGAAGGGAAATAGATGTCTCCAATTAACCCTGCTTTGCATACTGAGTTTAAACAGTGGTCTATTAGGTTACGAATGCTATCAATGTGGGGGGGCCTTTGTACTGGTTATTTGTATTTTCGCCAATAGTGGTTTTTATCTAGGCAGAAGGTTTCTGGAGGGGAACAAGGATTAGGATGTTAGGACGGATGTTTTTGAATTACTGCTTTTGATTGATGGAGATAAGGGATTTGGTTTTTTTGTTTAGTGTGCTCGCTAAGATTTTTCTTTCACTCTTATGCCTACGTATTCTCGTTTATCCAAAACAGGGAAATCATAGCGTTCGTAGTTCCTCCTATTCTATGGGAGGAAATGATTGTTTTTGGTGTCTTGTTCAAAGCCCAAGACGTTAAGTGAAAGGTGATTTGTATCTTGTTCAAAGCCCAAGATGTGAAGCTGAAAAGTTTATTTATGTCTTGTTCAAAGCCCAAGACGTGAAGCTGAAGGGCCTCGACTTTAGAGAGAATTTGTTATCCCTAAAGAGGGGGTTGTATGTCACAACTGTTTATAAAGGAGAATTACTTTAACCGGGATACGCGGATCCTAGCAATGCCATAATTTCCTTTAAAGGGGGTTTTAACCTGAAGGGGAAGACTTTAACTCAGTGTAGAGCAATGCTATCTTTCCTTAGGAATTTCCCATGCTAAAAGAGGGACAGTGGCATGGATGTAGATGATCCAGAGGCTTGCCGCTTACAGCGATTAGATGAAGGGAGTTGTTTGATGTTTGTTTACTGTGAACGAGGCACAGTTTTGATGCTAAAAGGTTAATTGGATTAACCAGTGATTTTCTTATACAAAGCCTAAGAGGAGGCTATTATGTGTCTCGTACAAAGCCCGAGAGAGAGGCTAAAAGGTTTTGACTCAACGATGGAATCTTTTGGTATCTCGTAAAAGCCCGAGATGGAGGCTATTGTTTATTTGGCTCAATAAGAACCCTTTTGTATCTCGTACAAAGCCCGAGATGGAGGCTAAACGTTGCTTGACTCCGCTGGGGAGAATCATTGTACAAAGCCCAAGAGGAGGCTATGATGACTGTTTCAGTTGAGTGACAGATCTAATATACTGATTTTGAAAGAGAAAATCAGTTCTTATATGAGCAACACTGTACTCAGGGATTTGATTCAAGGATCTGGGTTATTCCTGTTCTTTAAGGAAGCGGGAAATCCAAAGGATATTGAGACTATCTGAGTCTGCGGGTTTCCTTCCTATTTTTGAAGGGGTCACTTGAGAATGTCTTTGAGACTCAAGGAGATTAGACTGTCCATGTCTAGAGTTTCATCTTTTGTACTATGTTGTGAGAAACAGTAGTAGACTCTATGAAAGGACTGTTCTATGAGGATGACTAGGTTCTGTTCCTATACCTCTAGGAGGTCGTCGGGACAATTTGTACGAAGCCTAAGAGGAGGCTGGAAACTTTTAAGAAGCCGATCGGTCCTTGTACGAAGCCCAAGAGAAGGCTATCATTCCCGGAGGAAGAGATCATTATACGAAGCCTAAGAGGAGGCTGTGAATACTTCTATGAAGCCGTAGGGTCCTTGTACTATGCCCAAGAGGAGGCGGGGTTGCTTTTAGGAAGCCTGTGGGTCCTTGTACGATGCCCAAGAGGAGGCCGATGCTTTTAAGAAGCCCGTGGATCCCCAAACCCCGAGAAATTCAAGGCAATGCTATTCACCGAGAATAGATCAAAGTCAGGAAAATTCAAGAATTTGGAAGAAACTCAAAGATGCCATTCACGGAGAATACATTCATCTCTGGGAGTAGAGTTTCTTGACAATTCCTAATGAGGACAGCCGAAGAGAAGACTGTATCTAGTGATCCTATTGGGGGATCTAGTTGTCTATTTCTATGAATAAACGAAAAGGCGTCACCTAGTTCTAGACGTAGTTGCCAGGGAAACTCTAAATATCTATACTATTATTACACAGTCAATATGAGTTTATGAAAGAAGACTTACAGTGAAACAACCCCACAATACAGTTATATGTATATGAAAGCGATAACCACTTACTCGGTTGTAGAGCTTCCATGCTGTTTAGTTAGTTGTTCAACAAAGAAAGATTGAAAACAACAGTATATTCAAAATCAAAGGAGAAAGTTCTTTGAAAAAGAAAGATTTGGGGCTTACAGCTCAAGGAGAGGCCCAGGGTTTTATCAGTGAGCGCACTGTTGAATTTGTACAGAGGGACTTATACAAGTGACCGAGGCCCAAAATGTTTTCTGTACAAGGGGATGGGTCTTACACTCTCTCAAGAGGCCCAAAAAGTTTTAAAGAAAAAGAGTGGGCCTTATAACACGAGGGTAGGCCCATATGATCTTTCCGTTTGAAACGGCGATCGCGCCGAGGTTTTCTTTTAACGCGGAGGGACTTATACAATAAGTGAGGCCCAAAAAGATTTTGGTTAAAAGGGGATTGGGTCTTACACTCTAATAGAGGCCCAAAATGTTTTGAATGGGTCTTATAGCTCAAGGAGAGGCCCAGGGTTATTTTTCAAAAGGCAATGATCGTGCCGTTTATTTGAAAATGTACAGGGGGACTTATACAACGAATGTGGCCCAAAATATTTCTGTACAAGTGGGTTGGGTCTTACACTCTCTCAAGAGGCCCAAAAAGTTTTGAAAATGATTTATGAGGGTTGAATTAATCCAAAAACCCTAATTTGTTTTCAAAAATGTATTTAATTGAATAAAAATTCAATTAAAAATGATCAAAATTGTTTAACATATGAAAAACAAATTGTGATTTTGGATTAATGCTTCAAAAATTAAGTATTGACCTACAAAATAATTAGAAAGCATTAAAAGTTGCAAAATCAATGTAGAAAAAATATTTAATATGTCAAAAACAAATAAAATATTAATTCTTTGCAAAAATATCAATTATATGAAATAAATAATATTTTTGGGATTTTTTTGTTAAAATAAAATAATTTAGCATTTTTATGAATTATTAAAAAAAGAATCAACTCAAAATCATTAAAACTAAGAGAGAAATTAATTTTTGAATCAATTAAATAAAATCACAAAATTCAAATATTTGAATTTGTGAAAAAGGCACCAAGAACACAAGCAAGAACACACGCGTTTTTCTGGGTTTGGCTGATTTGCTTTTTCCATCCAATCTCACTGAATACGTAATCATATCATGCAATCCACATATCATTATGCTCGTCTCAACCTCACGATCATGTCTATAACACTTAATTTCATTTAAATTAAACATAAAACATGAAATCACGAAGAAACCTCAAGAACCCTAATTTCTGCATGAAGGCTAGGATTTTTGATACACGATTCAAACAATGCAATTAATTGAGGGAAAACATTCCATGCATGATTATGAACATATGGCCAAATTATTGTGCGAGGAAATATGCATAGATTGAGAGATGACCAAGTATGTGCTTACCTCCAAGCCGTGACAGCAAGTGCAATGTGATTTTTGATTTGGAGGTGTTACAGATGAGTGGTGATGATCTGAACAGCTTCCCTACACCCTATGGAGTGTGTTTGAATAGTTGGACTTGATTGAAATTGGCTGGATCAATTTGTGGTACCTCAGCTGCAACTTGATTGAAAATTTGAGCAACCAGCTAGTGATTTTGTGAAATTGGTGTTTCAGAAGTGATCTAAGTTTTTGATCAGCTCATATGTGATGTATGTGAGGTGTGTGAGTGATTGGTTTGATTGGAATTGCTCTCAAACTCAAAACCCGATAGTGACTTGCCTTAGAAGGCAAAATTGGAGTGAAAGAAGACATTTTGAGGAAAGCATCTGTGTGATGACTTTGGTGTACTCTAACTGATCACAATTGAGCTTTATTTATAGTAGAGCAAGTTTGTTTTGCAAGGAATAGTGAATGGCAGCTGGTAAGTAGGTTTGGCCAATGTTGGCAAATGAAAATCCAAGTCTCCTCTAGCCATTGACTAGAGGTTAGGGCACAGAGCTTTGGTTCCCTTGGTCTTGGATAAGTCTTGACTGATTTCAGATGAGAATGGCTCAGTCCATGCCACCTTGATGCTTCCATTGAATGCTTCAATCCAAATTTGGAGTCTTGTCCCTATTTTGGCCATTCTAGGTTCAACATGCTATTTCTTGTTCCATGGACTTTGGAGGATTGGCTCAGTGATTGTCCCATTTAGATTCAATCCTCTGAGGTGTCCAAGTGGATAGGAGCATTTGAATTTGGCTGATTTGGGCAAATCGAGCCAAAATGCAAAATCTGCCTTGCCTTTGACAGATTTCAGCAAGGCAACTTGACAATGTCATATCTCATGGTGTAAGTTGAATTTGGCAATGTTCTTGGCCATTTTGGAAAGCCCTTACATGATACAACAACTGTTTGAACAAGTTTGGTTTTGATCTCTTTTGATTCCAAGTGAAAAATCCCTCTACATTTGGCAAAAAGTGAAGCAAAATCTGACTTAGTGAAATTTTCACTAAGTGTTGGAACAAAGTGTGATTTCTTGATTTTGATCACTCCATAACTCAAAATCCTTAATGAATTGGACTTAGGTCTAGTTGAAGTTTTTGTAGAGGGTAATGAGGGCTACAAATCCATCTTTGGATGAAAAAAAATGGCCTTGTGGTTTAGGAGTTATGGTCCTCCAAAGTTGGTGCATTAGTGGTACTTTTTCCATAACTTAGAAAAATTTCTAAGTTTTATGGTTACCCCTTTTACAAGTTATCCCACTTTCTTTGGTTTTTCCTTGATGAATGATGATTCAAATCATACATTAACATCATTTTAGGGTTAAAAATCCATTTTGGTGAAAAATCTCAAAAAGTCAAAGTTGACTTTTGTGCACAGTTGACTTTTTATCAGATGAATTCCAAATTGTGCAATTCTTCAGGAAATCATGTCCTTGACCTAAATCAAACTTGATGGACATGTTCCATGGGTGTCATAGGGTATATTGGTGCATGTCATAGGGTTTGGGAGCATGTCCTAGTCAAAAGTCAAAGTTACAGTTGACTTTCCTCGCGAAACCCTAATTGTGGTGCAGATGAAAATGAGACTTGTTGCTCAAGCTTCTTGGATTAACCCATTGTTCCAAATGGATCAATATAGTTCATTAGAGACCCTCAAATCATGTCTTGAGGTCTTGGCTCTTGATTTGTCCCAAAAGTCAACTTAGGGGTGAATTAGGTCAAGAAACCCTAATTCCTGATTTTTGATGAATGCATTCCCTGAGGTCAAATTGACTTGATGCTTGGGTCCATGAGGTTCCATGGAGTACATTATGTTGTGTTTTGGATCTTTGGCTTATGCCCAGATGAAACTTCCCATCTAGAGGCCCTGATCGACCAAAACCCTAATTTGGTGATACTGGCGATCTTGAGACTTGATCCACCTAGAAGGGAGCAACCTTGTGCTTAATCCTTGAAGTGGGAGTCCTTTTTGATCCATTGTGGATGTTTGAGAGTTTAGACAAGTTGAAGATCATGTCACTCCTTGATTGATCCTTTGTCTAAGCACTCAGAGAGGGCTCGAAACCCTAATTTTGATTGTAGCGAATGCTCAACAACCCTTGAGGCATTTGGTGAGGCATGATGGTTCATCCATATTGTGATGATGATTTGCACAATGATGGGAAATCTTAGTGGTCAAAATTTGGGGTATGACAGATGCCCCTATTTAATCTTCTTGGACACGAAGGTGTGAATGACGAAGGTATTCGGGCATTCGGGGTGCAAGAGGATTAAATATCGGAATACCCGAAATTTTGATGGTGGTTATGAATGGCGGATCGCATCCACCTTCTTTTGCTGAGCAATGATGCTTAGAAAAGGTAAACTTCCCCTCGATCCTGGTCTTCAGCCAAGGAACTGGTCTCAGTTTTCTGATTTAAACTTCCCCTCGATCCTGGTTTCCCACCAAGGAACTGGTCTTAGTTTCTTTTGCCAACTTCCCCTCGATCCTGGTTTTCTACCAAGGAACTGGTCTCAGTTTCTGATATAAACTTCCCCTCGATCCTGGTTTCCTACCAAGGAACTGGTCTTAGTTTCTTTTGTCAATAAACTTTATCGACAAGGGACGCTATTTGTAGCAGTTTTCCCTCAAACGTCTCGCCGAATTTTCCTGGGGAGATGCCATTTGATGAAAAAAGTTGATGTCAGGCTCGCTGGGGAACCCAGTCATCTGAGTTGTAGAGTTGTACAAACTTCCCTGTAGGGGACTCCATTTGCTTCTACTGGGGAAAGCGAGCCTCTTGAGAGTCTGCCTTCGCTTAGGGGTCTTACATCATACTTTTCTTGGGATATTCCCGGAGAAATGCCATATGATGGGATCCAATTTTGAGGTGCCGATGACCTTTTCATCGGTGGGTTTTTCGGAGAATGGCAGCTGTACTGCCGAATCTCCGATTTAGGAGGCTTTCTCTGGGGATTTTCTTTAATCCGGGAAAGCAAGGATATCATCTTCAATGGCGAAGAGTGACATCTGTTGAAGGTTCTCTGGCTCTTCAGAGGTTCAAGTTATCAAAGTGGTCGAGTGCCGACTCTGATCTAAAGATACACTGGTGGCGAGATTGTTCAGACACAACGTTTCCTGACGAGGAAAGAACTGACAACTTGATTGAGAGAACTCCTATCACTAAGGGACAAGACCGGCTAGAGTGATAGCGATACAATATGAAATGTGAATGAAAATCAATAATGTAATGATGCATGTATGTATATGCGGACAAAACTGACGCGACACACAAACTAAAAGATGAACATGACTGGATACTCGGCCATCGCGGGGCGTATAGAGATATCGTTGGTTCAAGATAGCAATTCCACCTTGCTTAGGAGAGATAATCCCTGCGGGGAATACCGTTGATCGGGCTTAGGAGGTAAAAACTCAGCCGTGGAGTGTCAGACGAGACAAGGTCTCTGACACAGTTGATCCCTTCATTCAGACGTACTGGCATAGAAGGAGTACTTTGATTCTGCACTTTGAAGTTCGCTTATTTATGGAGAAGCGACCGATGTTCTTCTGATGTTCAACAATCAAAAGAAATTGCCGTCTTTAAAAGCAGAAAAAGTTTTAACAAGTAAATTCATTTTTGTTTTATTTCAAGAATCATTGATCATGTTAAAATGTCGTTCTGTAAAGCTAAAACAAGTAAGAATTACAAACAAAAGCACAAGAGCTCAAATTTTATTGATAGGATGGAAATCAGCCAAACGCGTGATTCCAAAGAGTATATACAAAGTTTGAAAATGGTAATTTACAGGGAAAAGGGCTACGTTGAAACATAACGACCACTATCCTTCTACCAACTTTGAATTCGGGACATCCTGAACTTCTGTCGAAGATGACCTTAACTGGAGTTTTCTTCCGATGATGTAACTACTGCCGCTGAGGGACTTGCCTCTGTTGAACATAGTTACTTTCCATTATCCCAAATTTTTGCCTGGATTGTACTATGATGTTTCTAATCCACCGGGATGATTTTTTTATTTATTTTGTCTCTAACTTTTTCCTGGACGGCCCTTTCGGGTTTTCAATCCACCGAGACGTTTTTTTTAGGCGAAGTATTTCTTGACTACATCAACATTCGTGGGATAGGCAAATTCCTCTCCGTCCATGGTTGCAAGTCTCAAGGCGCCGCCTGAGAAAGCTTTCGTGACCACATAAGGGCCGTCATAATTCGGAGTCCACTTTCCCCGAGAGTCAGTGAGAAAAGATTGTATCTTCTTGAGCACGAGTTCTCCTTTCCTGAAGACACGAGGTCGGACCTTTTTGTCGAACACCCTCTTCATTCTCTGTTGATACAACTGACCGTGGCATAGTGCTGTTACTCTCTTTTCTTCGATCAGATTCAGTTCGTCATGTCGACTTTGACACCATTCAGCTTCGGTGAGCTTAACTTCCATCAATACCCTGACTGACGGGATCTCTACTTCTATAGGGAGAACTGCCTCCATGCCATATACCAGAGAGAAAGGGGTAGCCCCTGTTGAAGTGTGGACAGATGTGCGATAACCGTGCAGAGCAAAGGGTAGCATCTCGTGCCAGTCTTTGTAGGTCACAACCATCTTTTGAACGATCTTCTTGATGTTCTTGTTAGCCGCTTCTACCGCTCCTTTCATCTTGGGTCGGTAGGGAGATGAGTTATGATGTTCAATCTTGAACTCTGCGCACAACTCCTTCATCATCTTATTGTTCAAGTTAGATCCATTGTCAGTAATGATCTCGCTTGGAACACCATAACGGCAGATGATATTTTTTTTGATAAATCGGACCACCACTTGTCGGGGTACATTAGCGAATGACGCTGCTTCGACCCACTTGGTGAAGTAGTCAATGGCTACAAGGATGAACCGATGTCCGTTCGAAGCCTTAGGTTCAATCAAGCCAATCATGTCGATTCCCCATATGGAGAAAGGCCACGGGGAAGAAAGAACTTTGAGATGTGATGGCGGTACATGAATTTTGTCGGAGTATATCTGACACTTGTGACACCTCCTCATGTACTTGTAGCAGTCAGATTCCATTGTCAACCAATAGTACCCTGCTCTTAGAATTTTTCTCGCCATTGTATGTCCGTTGGCATGAGTGCCAAAGGATCCTTCATGAATTTCTTTCATAAGCATGTCTGCTTCTGGTCTGTCTACGCATCGGAGCAAGACCATGTCAAAATTTCTCTTATAGAGAGTGTCACCGCTCAGGTAGAAGTTTCCAGCCAATCTTCTGAGGGTTTTCCTGTCTTTTCTGAGTGCCCCAGATGGGTACTCTTGTTTCTAAAGGAAGCATTTGATATCGTGATACCAAGGTCTGTCGTCTATGACTGCTTCAATCGTGAAAATGTAAGCGGGCCGTTCAAGGTGCATTATGTCGATCTTAGGTATGCCATTCCATTGACCTACACTAATCATGGAAGAGATAGTGGCTAAAGCGTCAGCCATATGATTCTCTTCACGAGGGATATGATGAAACTCGACTCTGTTGAAGAAGGGTAACAACCTTCTTGCATAGTCTTTGTAAGGAATCAGTCCTGATTGGTATGTGTTCCAATCTCCTTTTATCTGATTGATAACCAAGGCTGAGTCTCCACATACGTCCAAGTTTTTGATCCTTAAATCAATCGCTTCTTCGAGACCCATGATACAAGCTTCGTATTCGGCCTCATTGTTCGTACATTTGAACGTAAGTCGAGCAGTGAAAGGAATGTGGGTACCCTGAGGGGTAACAATGATTGCCCCAATTCCGTTTCCATAATGATTAACTGCTCCGTCAAAGATAAGTCCCCATTAGGAACCTGGTTCTGGCCCTTCACTGGGTAACGGTTCATCGCAATCTTTCATTTTTAGATACATGACATCTTCGTCTGGGAAGTCAAACCCGATTGATTCTTGATCGCCAATCAGTTGATGAGCCAAATAATCGGCTAAAATACTTCCCTTAACGGCTTTCTGAGCGTGGTACTCTATGTCATATTCTGATAACAGCATCTGCCAACGGGCAATCTTTCCCGTGGGAGCAGGCTTTTCAAAGACATACTTGATTGGATCCATTTCTGAGATCAACCAAGTAGTATGACGAATCATATACTGGCGAAGACGTTTGGCTGCCCCAGGCAAAGCGGAACAAGTTTTCTCAAGCATCATTTACCGAGTCTCGCAGTCGGTGAATTTCTTGCTTAGATAGTAGATGGCAGACTCTTTCCGTTTAGATTCGTCTTGTTGGCCAAGTACACATCCCATTGAGTCCTCTAGAACTGTGAGGTAAATGATCAGTGGTCTTTCTTCCACTGGAGGTGATAGAATCAGAGGATTCAACAGATATTCCTTGATACTGTCGAATGCGGTTTGGCAATCTTCTGACCAAATGCAATCCTGGTTCTTTTTGAGTAATTTGAAAATCGGCACACAGGTCGCGGTCATAAGGAATATGAATCTGGAAATGTAATTCAGACGTCCCAGGAATCCTCTGACTTGTTTTTCAGTTTACGGAGAAGGCATTTCTCGAATGGCCCTGACTTTGTCAGGATCAACCTCAATTCCTTTCTGGCTGACGATGAACCCTAATAGTTTCCCTGAACGGACACCGAAGGTGCACTTGTTGGGATTTAAGCGGAGCTTGAATTTTCTCAAACGTTCGAACAATTTTGACAGATGTTCAACGTGCTCACTCTCTGTTTTTGATTTTGCAATCATATCATCGACATATACCTCGATTTCCTTATGTATCATGTCATGAAACAGAGTAGTCATGGCCCTTTGATAGGTAGCCCCGGCGTTCTTCAAACCGAACGGCATTACCTTGTAACAAAAGGTACCCCATGGGGTAATGAACGAAGTTTTCTCCATGTCTTTCGGCGCCATTTTGATTTGATTATAGCCCGAGAATCATTCCATGAAGGAGAAAACTTTGAACTTTGCTGTACTGTCAACCAGCATGTCAATGTGTGGTAAAGGAAAGTTGTCCTTTGGACTTGCCTTGTTCAGATCTCTGTAATCAACACACATTCTAACCTTTCCGTCCTTTTTCGAAACGGGTACGATGTTGGCTAACCATTGAGGATATTCAGCTGTAGCGAGGAAACCCGCGTCAATCTGTTTCTGTACTTCCTCCTTGATTTTGATGGCCATGTCCGGGTGAGTGCGTCTCAACCTTTGCTTTAATGGAGGACATTCCGATCTTAACGGTAAGTGATGTTCCACGATGTTAGTATCCAACCCTGGCATATCCTGATAGGACCAAGTGAATACATCGGAAAATTCTTTGAGAAGCTTTATCAAACTCTCTCTGGCAGTTGGACTGAGCAGTGCCCCAATCCTGATTTCTTTTCTCTCTTGCTCTGAACCCAAGTTTACCGTTTCCAACGGTTCTTTGTGAGGTTCAATGGACCTTTCCTCCTATCTGAGTAATCAGGAGATCTCTTCTGGAATTTTGTCGTCATTTTCTTCTTTAGCCTCGAATACCAGGAACTCAAAGTTGGGAGAAGGCATCGGATCATATGTTTCAACTGGGTTTAAAACAAGCAATCTGCATGACGTGATGATTCGTGTTTAGAAGAGATAGAGAAAAATGCAAGTGTGTGCAGTGTATTTGTTTTACTGCTTGTTTTTATTTTTAAATGTTTTTTTAGGATTACCATTTTCTGAAAATGCAAAAAGAGAAAACAACAATTAATGCGGAAATTACAGAACGACGTTATTTTATTAATGAACAAGTCGATCCTTGAAACTACAGCCCTATAAAACAAAACTCTGTCGCTTTGGGCAAAGTGAAGAGGGAAAATTTACAGAAAGAGATCCCTATCAAAACATCCGTTTCACCTGGGCAGGGTGAAAGGTTAAAGATGGCAATTACTTTGACTGATGAACGACCTTCGGAACCTCGACAGCAACCCATTGGCGGCGAACTCCTTGGTGAATCACAAAGTCTGGCACCTTCCTTGATTTGTCTTCAGAAATGACGCTGATTTCTGGTGGAGTAAGATCATTGGAATCTATTTCCCAGGCAGAATTGTGGTAGGAGAATTCCTCTGTTGCATTTTACATAGTATTTGTGCTCTCAGCTGTATCTCCCCATCCAGTTGGCTGGATATCTTCGAGCCTGATACGAGAGCTTTCGGGAGCGGTGTACTTGACCATATAGTCGAATTTTCCAGTTGGTTCTCGCAAAGTGTCCCAAACTTCTTTGGAACTGGAGGAGTCATCTCTCTCAATGACGTTGACCTCGGGAAAAGCATAGTTGATGAATTCAAGTCATGCGAACATTGCGAATTCATCTTCATGTTGAGTAGTTTCTGAATGACCTGAGTGTTGATCCCATGACATGGTGGGGACACAGGTATTCTGTTCAATGACGGTCAACTGATTTTCATTGTTCAGCTGACTTTCTTGCCCCAAGTTTCCTGGGTAAGGTTGCCACATTGGCAGACCATCCATTGGGCCATAGTAGGTGTAGTCAAAATTGTCTTTCATCGGAGTGTCTTCCTCTAATGAATTGGGCGGAGCACGACATCCTTCCGGATCACAATCTCCATAGATCATTTCGACATCTGATCTTGGTATAAATCTCAGACTTTCTGTAGGAAAGCAAAAAGGCATAGGCACCTCTTCCTGAGACATATAACCGTCCTTGTTAAGGTAGGACTTCCATTCTTCATCTGCGTCAGAGGGATCTTCCTCATTGATAGCATAAACTGTCTGAGACACTGGGTGAAGAAAACCTCCACTGTGGAATAAGTTTTGAAGGGGATGAAGACTTTCATCGTTGGCAGCTGTCCGGGTACAGGTTGCAGAAAAACCAAGACCCTTCTTTGTTTTATTGTCAATGGGAATGACAAGCTGCCCCCATCCTGTAGTATCGGTACTCTCGACCGTTTTAATAACATCTTTGTATGAGGAAATCGAGGTTCCTCCTCTGAACTGATTGTTCTTGCTCACCGACAATGCTTGAAACTGAGTTCCAATAACCTCCTCGGGTTCTATTCTAGTAGATGATGACAAGTTACTTACAAGCAAGGCTTGTTCCCCACAAACCGTGACAAGTTGATCGTTCTTGACGAACTTTAGCTTTTGGTGGAGGGTCGAAGTGACCGCTCCAGCCTGATGTATGCAAGGTCTTCCTAATAAACAACTGTATGTTGCCCGGATGTCCATGACCTGGAAAGTGACTTGGAAAGTGTGAGGACCAATAGTTATGGGAAGATCAACTTCGCCGATAACTGTTTTTCTGGATCCGTCGAATGCTTTGACGACAACCTTTCTAACTCTCATCGGAGGTCCTTTGAATGATAATTGCATCAAAGTGGACTTTGACATAACATTCAGGGCTGACCCTGTGTCTACCAGTACACTGGCTAAAGCATCGTCCTGGCAGTTAACTGTGATATTGAGCGCCATGTTATGACGGCGACCCTCTTCAGGTAATTCTTCATCACTAAATCCCAAATTGTTGCAGGAAGTGATGTTAGAGACAATGCTATCGAACTATCTGATTGTTACATCCTGTTCCACAAAGGCTTGCTCCAAGACTTTCTGTAGAGGCTCCCTGTGGGCTTCTGAACTGAGTAACAGTGATAACACCGAGATCTTTGAAGGAGTTTGTAATAGCTGATCAACAATGTTATATTCACTCCTTTGGATGAGCTTCAGCATCTCATCATTATTTTTCGAAAGGTCGGGATTACTGGATTGACCTACTGGGGGAGCGAGAGCTTCTGTCTGAAGTTCCTTTTCCTTGTTAAGTTCCCCAACTCCTCGGTTGAAGATTCGACCACTCCGTGTTACTCGACTGATGTCTGCAACATTCACGACGGAGGGTAATGGAATTTCCTTTCCATTTTCAATTATTGTTGCACCGTATTTGTAAGGGATAACCTTAGCTGATTCATACGGTAGTGGTCCCGGTAGATAGATGACTATGGGAACCTTCTGATTTTTCTGAATATCGTAAGTAATCTCAATTCGTTCCCGGTTGGGAACCTTAGATTCGTCAAGTAGAGGAATAATGGCAAAAACATCCCTGGTCCTGTGATGACCAGAGATCGTGACAACATCCTCAACTTGCTCGGCAAGGTAGTTCGGCGTCCAGTTGATGGGTCTAGAACTCGGATATGGACGAATTTCTCCACGATCGACCTGACCCTGAAGAGCTGCTCTCACAAGGTAACATCCTTGGTTATTTTCTAAACAGACGCTACAACTGTCATAGTTGTGTGGTGGCACCTGGCCACGCCCACTTTGAATACAATGTAACCTTACTAGGTTAGCTTCCACAGATCGGACATCCAGACTTTGACGCCGAGTGGGATTCCTGTTATTGATACTAATCTGCTGAGTATCTTCATCCATGTAGATTGGCATCCACCAATGATTTAACAAGTGCTGAAGTGCCTCCTGGACAAGGGTACAACCTCGATCGTTTTCATAACCCGCTTTACAGCTTTGATAGTCATGTGATATTAAGAATCCGAGTCGGACCTTCTCAGCATGTAACTCTACCAGGTTGGTATTCATTATGCGAATATCGAAGATCTGAACCATGTTGATTTGATAGGAGTTCCTATAATGGTAGTCTTGGATCCATCCAAGATCCATCTGACGCTGGAGGGCCTCTTGTATGAAAGAGCATCCCTGTTTGTTTATCGAGAAAATCAGACAAGAACTGTAATCGTGCCGCGGCAGATTATGGTACTGGCTTTGCCTTGAGTGCATCGCCACCAAGTTGACATTCATTGCACGGATGTCGTGGTTTTGAATGACGTTAGAATTCGTGTAGACCATGTTAACTCCACGAACTCGGTGCTCCTGGATCCATCTGAGATCCATTTGTTACTGTAGAGCTGGTTGCACTACCGAACATCCTTGATTGTCTTTAGAGCAGATATCACACTGATGATAATTATGAGGTGGCACATGGCCATATCCACTCTGTCTACAATGCATCTTAACCAGATTGGTCCTCAATAAGAGTACATCGTGAATTTGATAGACATTGTTAGACTCTCTCTCAATCAGATTCACTGCAGCTTTCTCGTGTTGAGGCAGCGGGTTCGTGAGAACATTGGGATTCGTATCTTTGAAAGATAAGACCCCGCTCCTAACAAGCTTTTGCACGTCAGATTTGAAATTGAGACAGTTCTCTATGTTATGCCCTGATCCTCCTTGATGATAAGGGCATGTCTGCTCCGCTTTAAACCAAAAAGGCAGATTTTTCGGTACTGTAAGAGGAGACTTAGTCTGGATGTGCCCCTTAGCCAGTAGTAACGGAAATAGTTATGCGTACAACATGGGTATAGGATCAAACCCTGATGGTCGTGTTGTACGATTGTTGTTATATGGAGGACGAGCCTGCTGAAGAGGCTGTTGTGTCCTTTGCTGATTAGGTTGGCTCTGCGCAACCTGAGGTTGATACGTAGGAATAGGCGCAGGGCTGATAGCAGGAGTTACAGCTGCTACCGGTTGATAACGTCGCCTTTGCTTTCCGAGAGAGATATTCCCAATATCCTGCTCTTTTTTCTTAGGGAGAGCACTACCGTATTTTTTAGTACCGCTCGTCGATCCAGTGTCTTTTACCAAACGTCCTTCTCGGACGGCTTTCTCAAGACGTACGCCTATGCCGACCATCTCGGTGAAATCACTGGGCGCACTAGCAACCATTCAGTTATAGTAAAATGAGCTTAAGGTTTTTAAGAAGATCTTTGTCATCTCTTTTTCCTCAAGAGGTGGACAAATTTGAGCGGCAATTTCACGCCACCTTTGAGCATACTCCTTAAAGGTTTCCTTGTCCTCTTGCAACATCAATCTGAGTTGATCTCTGTCGGGTGCCATGTCCAAATTGTATTTGTATTGTAGGACGAAGGCGGTGCCAAGATCTCTGAAAGTGCTGATCGTGGCACGGTTTAAACCCATGTACCATTTGAGTGCGGCACCGGTTAAACTATCCTAGAAGTAGTGAATCAGTAGGTCCTGATTTTCCGTCTGAGCTGACATCCGCCGAGCGTACATCACCAGATGGCTTTGAGGGCAAGAGTTACCCTTGTACTTTTCAAAGTCGGGCACTTGGAACTTGTGCGGGACTTTCACATTTGGGACCAAGCAGAGATCTACGACGTCCTTTCCAAATAAATCCTGACCGCGAATGGCCTGCAGTTCCTTCTGCATTTCTAAGAACTGTTCCTGGAATTCATCCATTCTGTCAAACATAGTTTCCTTCTTACCAGAAGGTGTTGGTGGAATCTGTCCTTCCGGGACAGTGTGCACCACAAGGGGTGGTACCGTGACTACGGCAGTGAGTCTTGGCGTTTCCTGAAGTTTGTAACCTTCAGGAGTCTTCAACATGCCCCTGGCATCTTCGCTTTCCCGAAGTTTGTAACCTTCAGGCCCAGCGGCTTCTGTTGTGATTCCCTGATCTTCAGTGATCGGCGGAACATATCCTTTCGGGATAAAGTTAACAGGCATGCCCCAAGGACGATCTTTCGGCATTTGATACCTAGGATCATACTTCTCCACTATGGGCATTGAGGTGATCTCTGAGATCACAGTCCTTTGTAGCTGAGCTTCTGCCATGGCTTGCATGTCGTTACGAAGCTTTCTCATATCCTCTCTTAGAGCGTCGATCTCTTCTTTCAACTCTCTGTTTTCTTCCTCAAGATCATCCATCTTTTTCTGACGATTGGCCCGAGTATTATACGAATGAGACAGTTTGACTCTAGAACCGAGACACAAACGTGAGATTCGTAGGTAAGAAGGATACGCGATGTGAGAATGATGAATGCAATGATTATATTAATTGTTCTTTTGGTTTAATAAACTTCGAAAATTAAATTGCAAATATCAAACGGTGGGGAAACCCTTTTTTATTGAAATTCAAAAGATTACAGAAGTGGAAATACAGTAAATTACAAAGTACAGAAACAGAAACCTAAACTAATGGGTCCTGAGTCCTCTCTGAAGAGAAATCAGGTGCTGATTCTGGTATCTTCCTTTTCTTTAACCGGGGCTCTTGGGCCGTTGTCGGGTTGTCATTCCTTTGCCAAGTGAAAGGAGCGAGCAAATTCCTTTGGTCATCTTGATTATCTACAGCATGTTGCTCCAAAATTTCAATCAGAGCATCTTTTTCTTTCAGTAATTGCTGTATTTTGATGCACTCTATGTCGAGGGTGCGGTACTTGTTCTTCCAAGACCTTCTCTCTTTTTGAATTTTGTTGATAGTAACCTGAAGCTTTTCAGTTTCCGTCATGAAGTACATGACAGGTTCCCTCGGCGGAAAAATTCCGTAACGAGGATAAGGCATCTTTATCTTGAGAGCTCTAGTTTGTACCCAATGGAGATAAGGCTCCACCGAGACACAATCCAGTTTTCCCAGAGACTCTCGTCCTTTCTTATAAACATGCTTCCAAGCGTGCAGTATTTCCATCTTTAGTGCTCTGTCGTTTTCTCCTTCTTTGAAGAAAAGACCTTCCAGATGAACACCCAGTGGGATGTGTCTCATCGGGTATCCAAATTGACGGCGAACCAATACCGGATGGTAGTTGATTCCTCCTTTAGCTCCTATAAAGGGTACGTTGGGGAAGTTTCCACTACGGTCAATGATCCTGATTCCCTCATAAATCCTATTATACCAATCTATATCAGAGTTGGTAAGAGACATGATCTTCTGCGACCAACATAAGGCACTATTGCAATCCCAAAAAGCAGCAGCCTTGGGCAAGTGAGAGATAAACCATTTGTAAAGCAAAGGTACAAAACATGTGATCTCCCCTCTGCTGTACAAATTTCCCAGGTGTACAGAATGATACGCATCTGCGAGCAAAGTCGGCACAGGATTTCCAATGAGAAAAACCTTAATGGAGTTAATATCGACGAAGTTATTGATGTTAGGAAACAAAAATAACCCGTAGGTGAGCAAGACAAAGATGCTTTCAAAAGCAGTCACGTTTCCTATACTGGCGGAGTACAGGGCTTTCTTTGTCAAGAACTGGGCTGGCAAACCTTGGATGCCACCCTTAGCGGTCATGTGAGCCCTGACCTCAGACTCGTACAAATGAATTGCTCTTGCAATAGTCTGATTCTTTGGAATTTCTTCCAGTCCAGAAAATGGAGATCAATCCGTAATGTGTAGATCGATCAGGTGAGAATACTCCTCCAGCGTTGGTGCAAGCTGGTAATCCGGGAATGTGAAACAGTGATAAACCAGATCATCAAACTGAATGAGCGCATCCATGATTCCCTCAATCACATGGACTCTTAATAGTGGTAGCAAACCTCTGTGCTTGGCTCTGAAAGCCTCTGGGTTAGTGATCATCCTCGCTAACCTTCTCAAATCCTCTAGTTTTGGAACCTTGAAGGTATACTGGAGTGTTCTCCTTCTACCGAAATCCATTAGTGCAATCCTTTTCTCTGATATTTGCAATCACAGTCTTAGTTTATTTTGAAAGAACAGAGAGACTAGAAGAGAAGATTTATTGAATGTTTTAATGTTTTTTAAATGAATGCATGAATGCAGCACACAAAAACATAGAAAAAACATGGGGTCAAAGGGTCGTTGTCATGAAGTCAAGGCTCTACCCATCCCCAAAGGTTTATACTAGGGTGATTTTTGTACCTGTACTCATTATCATTAGCTCCTCCCAGGAAAGCAAAACAACAAGCGGATCACCAGCGAGTTGTAGAGCAATCTTAGAGTAAGTGCCATTCACCGAGAATAGATCACCAGCCTCAAATGAGGGTAGTATCGCGTAACAACTATTTCCGATAGTTTCCGCACTACTAAAGGGTTTGGCTCCTCAGCTTCTCAGACTTAACAACCGGCCCATTGTCTAGGTGAGAGAATGGGTTGCGTTGGTCAGCCTCCACTGAGGTTGATGGTCGACCCCGTCGCCATCACTTATCTTAAGTGTATACTCAATCTTTCCACATACGGCATCACCCGCATTCCCATTAGCAGAAAAATAAACATGTATAGCAATTAGGAAAAGCAGTATATATATTTGTCCTAAACATCCTAGACCTTTAAAGCTATGAATCCTAAGTTCCTGACAGAAAATGGGTTCCCCGACGGAAGCCCCAATCTGTGGTATTCACACAAGTGAAGAAAAGGAAGACCGTGCCTAGACCTAACTTTGAAGGGCCCCACGGTGGGCGCCATTTTTTCTGTAGCGAGCAATTTTGGACGCGATTCTTAAGCGCTGGTCGCTCTCTGCGGTTGAGCTTAAAACTACAGGTCGATTCATTTTTTATCCTATTGTGAGCTGATGAAGGAAGGGAAATAGATGTCTCCAATTAACCCTGCTTTGCATACTGAGTTTAAACAGCGGTCTGTTAGGTTACGAATGCTATCAATGTGGGGGGGGGGCCTTTGTACTGGTTATTTGTATTTTCGCCAATACTGGTTTTTATCTAGGCAGAAGGTTTCTGGCGGGGAACAAGGATTAGGATGTTAGGATGGATGTTTTTAAATTACTGCTTTTGATTGATGGAGATATGGGATTTGGTTTTTTTGTTTAGTGTGCTCGCTAAGATTTTTCTTTCAATCTTATGCCTACGTATTCCCGTTTATCCAAAATAGGGAAATCAGAGCGTTCGTAGTTCCTCCTATTCTATGGGAGAAAATGATTGTTTTTGGTGTCTTGTTCAAAGCCCAAGACGTGAAGCGAAAGGTGATTTGTATCTTGTTCAAAGCCCAAGATGTGAAGCTGAAAAGTTTATTTATGTCTTGTTCAAAGCCCAAGACGTGAAACTGAAGTGCCTAGACTTTAGAGAGAATTTGTCATCCCTAAAGAGGGGGTTGTATGTCACAACTGTTTATAAAGGAGAATTACTTTAACTGGGATACGCGGATCCTAGCAATGCCATTATTTCCTTTAAAGGGGGTTTTAACTTGAAGGGGAAGACTTTAACTCAGTGTAGAGCAATGCTATCTTTCCTTAGGAATTTCTCATGCTAAAAGAGGGACAGTGGCATGGATGTAGATGGTCCAGAGGCTTACCGCTTATAGCGATTAGATGAAGGGAGTTGTTTGATGTTTGTTTACTGTGAACGAGGCACAGTTTTGATGCTAAAAGGTTAATTGGATTAACCAGTGATTTTCTTATACAAAGCCTAAGAGGAGGCTATTATGTGTCTCGTACAAAGCCCGAGAGAGAGGCTAAAAGGTTCTGACTCAACGATGGAATCTTTTGGTATCTCGTATAAAACCCGAGATGGAGGCTATTGTTTATTTGGCTCAATAAGAACCCTTTTGTATCTCGTACAAAGCCCGAGATGGAGGCTAAACGTTGTTTGAGTCCGCTGGGGAGAATCATTGTACAAAGCCCAAGAGGAGGCTATGATGACTGTTTCAGTTGAGTGACAGATCTAATATACTGATTTTGAAAGAGAAAATCAGTTCTTATATGAGCAACACTGTACTCAGGGATTTGATTCAAGGATCTGGGTTATTCCTGTTCTTTAAGGAAGCGGGAAATCCAAAGGATATTGAGACTATCTGAGTCTGCGGGTTTCCTTCCTATTTTTGAAGGGGTCACTTGAGAATGTCTTTGAGACTCAAGGAGATTAGACTGTCCATGTCTAGAGTTTCATCTTTTGTCCTATGCTGTGAGAAACAGTAGTAGACTCTATGAAAGGACTGTTCTATGAGGATGACTAGGTTCTATTCCTATACCTCTAGGAGGTCGTCGGGACAATTTGTACGAAGCCCAAGAGGAGGCTGGAAACTTTTAAGAAGCCGATCGGTCCTTGTACGAAGCCCAAGAGAAGGCTATCATTCCCGGAGGAAGAGATTATTATACGAAGCCTAAGAGGAGGCTGTGAATACTTCTATGAAGCCGTAGGGTCCTTGTACTATGCCCAAGAGGAGGAGGGGTTGCTTTTAGGAAGCCTGTGGGTCCTTGTACGATGCCCAAGAGGAGGCCGATGCTTTTAAGAAGCCCGTGGGTCCCCAAACCCCGAGAAATTCAAGGCAATGCTATTCACCGAGAATAGATCAAAGTCAGGAAAATTTGAAAATTTGGAAGAAACTCAAAGATGCCATTCACGGAGAATCAATTCATCTTTGGGAGTAGAGTTTCTTGACAATTCCTAATGAGGACAGCCGAAGAGAAGACTGTATCTGGTGATCCTATTGGGGGATCTAGTTGTCTATTTCTACGAATAAACGAAACGGCGTCACCTAGTTCTAGACGTAGTTACCGGGGAAACTCTAAATATCTATACTATTATTACACAGTCGATATGAGTTTATGAAAGAAGACTTATAGTGAAACAGCCCCACAATACAGTTATATGTATATGAAAGCGGTAAATGAAAGCGATAACCACTTACTCGGTTGTAGAGCTTCCATGCTGTTTGGTTAGTCTACTATAAAGCAATTACAAATAAGTGCATTGGTTTTCCATTTGTGCCCTTTCCACAAAATTAAATTACACTAACATAAGGGCAAAAATGTAACATAACAATTCAACACATTTTCAATCTCCTAACATGCCATTTGTCATTCATCCTTTGGCTACCCTAATAAAAAATTGCTTTCCCTCTCTCTGAATTCAAACGTGTATTTTCATTTCACACACTTCCTTGTCTCTCTCCTGTTTTCTCTCACCTCTCATCCCATCAAACCCTACTCCACTGCCTCGCCTCTGTTTCTCTCTTCTGCTATCACGCCAAGCCCTCTTTCTCCGGCAAGGTTAGTGCTTTCATGTAACTTTCAAACGCATTTGTTTGTTTGGTTAAGCCGTGAATTTTCAATTTTCATGTAACTTTCATCAGAAACGAAAACCCTATTTTCTCTATTTATTCCTAAATTCAAAACCCTAACACTATTTTCTTCCATTACACATTCAAGAGTTAGCCGTGAATTTTCAAACGCATTTGTTTGTTTGGTTAAGCCGTGAATTTTCAAACGCGCGTTTCCATTATTTCATCGATTTCAGTGGTTATTAGGGTTTTGGTTGAAAATTTGATTCTGGTTCTAATACAAATAAAAAGTGATTTATAAATTTTATGGTGCGATTTTAGTTTTTGATTATAGTGATAATGATTCAGATCAAATATACAGAGTTATTGTATACTCTGTTCTATCTTTTGTCACTGTCTTTTGATTATGGTGAGAATGAATTTCATGTAGGTTTGGAAAAAAAATGGAATACAACAGTTGGATTCCTGTTGGATTCTACAGACTGATGGTTATCCCATCCTGTTATCGAACAAAATTGTATTTGTAAGTCGAAGTAATTTAATTTTCAGGTTTCACTTACTTTTCAACTTTTTATTGCATTTGTTGTTTTCACTTCTCAATGTTAAGATATATGACATCAAATGGAACACAAAGTGCATTTTATAATGTCTTGAATTATGCTCAGTATGATCGGTAGTTCGATCTAACACATCATACGCGTAAACAGGCAATTAGAGTCAACCTTTTCTGTTTTGACATTGAGTGCAAGTTTCTAGGTTCTTTTCTATATTCTGTTGCAATTTCTGTTGTAATTCTTAGTATTATGATACCGCTCGGATGCGAGTGTTTTTAATATATTTTGTTAATTAAAGAAAAAGAGTATAAAATATTAAAATAAAATGCAAGTTTTCATATTTGGCAGGAGGAATATATGAACCTGGAGACATTGACTTGCTGTGTGCAAGTTTTCATGTTTTATGCATTCTTTGTATGTATACACATAATGTTGATTGCATTTGTTAGTTATACGGTTACACTGCATTATTATGCATATACATATATAATGTTTATTGACATTTATTTATTTTAATTCTCGACATTTTATCATTTATTTACCACGGGATAAAAGATCAAAAACACATGGAGGATTTGGTTTTATCACTTTTGAAAGTGCAGGTTTGGCCATCATTATTTGCCTGTGCTACAATTATCTGCATATTTTAACTTACAGGATATATCAATTTCTGTAAGCCTATAACTAAGATATTTGTGTTGCAGATTCCTTAGAGAACTTGATGAAAGAAACCCATGAACTGGGAGGTTCTGCTATGGTGGTTGATATAGCAACACCCAAGGCAAGATTGTTTAGAGCTTATTCATTTTTCATTGCGTTTTCTATTGAAGCAATTATCTGTTTGTAGCAGTCATGCATTGCCAGTAAGAGTCTGGCTATATGCTCACAATATAAAGCTACCCGGCCCAATAATAAAACAACAACAACGTATAATCGGCTTGCATTTACCATTTACAAACTGTCTAAGATATAATCCAAAATAGTGTATGCGTCATGTAATTTAGATAAAACACATGAGTATTTTATTTTGTTCATATTTAGATCGAAGAGGTACCTAAAAAGTATCATGTTACCGGTGGAAACTGAATAAAACATCAGGTTTTGAAAATTTTTAAATTCAATGTTAAATGACCAGAAAATAAGCCACTTCATTACAGTGACGAAATACACAGAGATACAAGAACTCTTCAATTTGAAGAACACACTATCTAAACGGCACAAAACCCTCTCTAATCAACTCGATAATAGGAACAACAAAACAGAAGCCGGTGAAACTAATACAATATTGCGGCTAGCGCAATTGCAGACAATACCTGCTTGTCAAATGTCAAGAGAGTCAAAGATGATTGAATCTAAATGTCAGTAAAACAAAATAAATGCAACAAAATGATGGTTATCCCATCCTGTTATCGAACAAAATTGTATTTGTAAGTCGAAGTAATTTAATTTTCAGGTTTCACTTACTTTTCAACTTTTTATTGCATTTGTTGTTTTCACTTCTCAATGTTAAGATATATGACATCAAATGGAACACAACGTGCATTTTATAATGTATTGAATTATGCTCAGCATGATCGGTAGTTCGATCTAACACATCATACGCGTAAACAAGCAATTAGAGTCAACCTTTTCTGTTTTGACATTGAGTGCAAGTTTCTAGGATCTTGTCTATATTCTGTTACAATTTCTGTTGTAATTCTTAGTATTATGATACCGCTCGGATGCGAGTGTTTTTAATATATTTCGTTAATTAAAGAAAAAGAGTATAAAATATTAAAATAAAATGCAAGTTTTCATCTTTGGCAGGAGTAATATATGAACCTGGAGACATTGACTTGCTGTGTGCAAGCTGTATTGAACTTTTCTACTGCTCATGTTAGTGGTTATTATAGCATGCCAAAAGGGGGGACAATCTCCCAGTTACTAATATGGATGTGCATAGTGACTTACTTATTTATGGTGGTGGAAGCTATCTGGATGCTAACACCAAATTCATTAGCAATTATTTTCCTCATCAACACACAAATAATTGTATGTTTATATTAGATTGAGATTTTTTCCAAGTTTTAATCCTTTTTTTTTTCAATATTGATTTTGTCTTGCAGCTATATTATTGACGTCGTGTTTCTGTTTTAGGTGATACTGACATACTAAAACCTACCAAAAGGAAAAAAATGACTAATGGATTTTCCAAACATTTTCCTGCCTAGAAGTTTTGTTTAGAATCACAAGATACATGGAAATGTCAACGACAAACAATTGAAAGTGAAGAAGCAACTTCTTGACATCATCCCATAAAAGAATTATCTGGCTGAATTCTCTTATAGATCAAGAGTAAGTTCAGTAATTTATTAATGAAGAAATAAATATATGTCTAAGAGATTTAATAAAAGTTCCATTGGTTTCAGGTTATACTTCTATTTCAGAAGATTGATGGATCAGATATATGCATTTTTGGACTGTACGCCTAGGAGTTTGGCTCTGAATGTGGCAATCCGAATCAGTGTTGTGTGTACATTTCATATCTTGATTCTGTCAAATAGTTTAGGTCTGAAAGGGTAACTGTGGAAATAGGAGGAGCACTTTATACCTTCGTTTACCATTAGATATTGGTATTTTTCTTTTAAGCTTTACTTCTAGGCCAATAAAACTTTTAAAGTTGAATCATAAATCCTTCCATTTTGACTATTTGTGCTTTATTTCTATATCATCAGATTGCATACCTAATTTTTGTAAGAAAAAGGGTTTCTCAACTTGCTACTTATGGGTGGCAGCAATCTTTGCCTTCCTTTAAATTGCCCTTCTTCGTTTCTAGGTGACTGTCTATTTTGTATAATTTTCCTGCTGTTTTGTCCTTTTTGTTTGTTCTAACTGTGAAATGCTCCGGCACTAGCTCTTTAGTGTACTGTTTATGTCGGTAAATAAGCTCAAATAAGTCATTTCAATTTCAAATAGGTTGAAGTTGAGCTTATACTGTATAAAAAAGATATATACCTGGAACCATTTGATATGCCACATCATTTGCAAGGCAGCTCCAGAAATGTTCCAATCCTTATCACTTTTTGTAGCTGCTAAATGTAACAATGTGTTCTCTTCCTTGTCCACACCTTGGAATAAGTTATCAAATTTTGCCTTTTTATTATCCTATTCAAACTGTTTTCTTAATTCCTTAACTACATTGGTTCTTCTGTTCTCAACTGCTACAAGTAATACATTTTTATTTTCCAAGTTAACATCGTATATTGAACTTGGTATTTTTGTTATAAGCTCATTCACTATTTCAACTATGCCATTTCTTGCTGCTGTCAAAATTGCTGAGGTACGCATAGCAGCTGCTGGAAAAGTGACCAAGTTTTGCCGGATTTTAAGTCCAGATCTTGCAATTCAGCATATTCTTCCTTGTGTTAAGGTGTGCATCTATGAGAAAGAAATTCTGATGGATGTTTAATATTACCATATATATGAAGGCTCTCTTTTGTTTTTGTTGTGTAATATAACATTCTAAATTGAACAACTTTTGTAGGAATTGTCATCAGATTCTTCACAACATGTCCGCTCAGCTCTGGCGTCAGTAAAAATGGGAATGGCTCCAGTGTTAGGAAAGGTATAAGTGTCAGATGGTTGTTTCTGCAGTAATTTCGACTTCGACATTGATGTACAGTATCTGTATCTCGAAAGTGAAATCTGTTGTTTGGGGCAGGGTGCTTCAAATATTTTTATTTTCCTTTGAGTATGTAACTCATAAATTAGTCAACCTGTATAGCATTTAATCAGTTTCACCTTTAAAGTCATCACCTTCCCTTATTCTCCCAGTCTGCAACAAAGGAAGTATCTTAATGTGTTTATATCAAAAGTCCAAATAAGTTAGAAATAAGCATTTTTCAAGCTTACAGAAAACATTAAAGTCTTTGTATTATTGAAACTGATAACACAAATTTAA
The DNA here is from genome assembly GCA_022829125.1 of Lathyrus tuberosus. Classification (NCBI taxonomy): domain Eukaryota; kingdom Viridiplantae; phylum Streptophyta; class Magnoliopsida; order Fabales; family Fabaceae; genus Lathyrus; species Lathyrus tuberosus. The sequence goes on from JALAZF010000311.1 coordinate 7,027,966, forward strand.
TTTTTAACAGGATGCATCAGATTCATGGGGTTTATCCGTCAGCTTCCTCAGCATAATCTTGCTACCAATAGTTGGCAATGCAGCTGAACACGCAGGAGCAATCATTTTCGCCTTCAAAAACAAGCTGGCAAGAATTTATATAGTGTTAATCAATTTCATACTTGATCATTTCATCTAACATATGATTAAATTCGTGTATTTGTCAAGCTATAAAGTTGATGAATTGAAAGAAAAAGAAAAACATTATTCAAGTGAAGCTGATCTAATTTCATGACTGCAGGACATTTTCTTAGGTGATCTTGCAATACACCATTCATAGCTGTCAATGTTTGGATCCAAGTGTCATGTAGTTGTCCAGAAACTTTGGAAAGGTACAGGTAAAGGTCACATTTTGGCTAATTAGATTCTTAAGAGGAAGTAAGTGTTAGATCTCATAAGAAACAAAAATTGGTTTGGGTGACTGTGCCAATTATAAGTGTAATTTGTTTTTACTTTAACAAGAAATGTTACTGTCTTATGTTAGTGGAGGGAGTTGAACTCATAACTTACTTATGTGTTTAGTTTGTTGTAGTTGCATATATTCCGTTCTTGATTTATTGGATGTCTGTGGTCGGCGTAGGTATGCATTTGTATTGATTTAGCCTTTTCATTACCTTGGTTGTATGACTAAGTTGTCTACCTGATATGTAATACGGAGTCGTGGCATTGGCATAAAATGAAAAACTTTTTCTTTCTTATTGCCAACAGCCAAGTCTCATCATTCATTTTTATAGTTCATAACTGAACAAATACAACATATTAAGAATTTTGGTTTTCTCAGTACTTTGAAAGTCTGTTATATTTGAATGTTTTCTAGAAAAGAAGTATGTATCATATTCTAAACTCAGACTCTCACTTTTTGGGGTCATGTAATATTGATTTATATATTCAATAAACGGGAAGATGGTTTATCATCTTTGAAAGGTTACAATGATTACTTGGAGGAAGTTGAAGACATGAGTAAGTTTTTTTAGTCATGATGACATGTGTTTCACCCAATAATTTTTGCTTTAATTTTGATGAAATTTCTCCTCATCCCCCCTGCAGCGTTTGACTTGATTGAAGGAATATATTTTGTTGCTATAGAAGCAAAAATTGTTAAATACCAAGCAGAAAATTCAGAACAAATAACAGGTAATCAAGCCCGCAAGGTACTTCTAATAGGCTCTTAACCAGTTCAGTCTCTTTTGTATCTGTTTGTATCAATTCTTGATGTCAGTGCTACGTGATAAGCGTCTGCTTGCTTTATTAGAGAAGTACCACAAATCTTAGAACTATGTCTTCCTGTGATTCTCTGTTCATTCAATTGGGTATCTGTTCATTCAATAAGCGTCTGCTTGCTTTATTAGAGAAGTTCCACCCTTTCAGAACTTTTACCCCTAAGTTCTCCAAGCCACAACTGAAATTCTTACTCTAAAGTTCTCCGAGCAACAGAACCACGAAATAGATCCATAAGTCTTACTTTCACCCACGAAACAAGAAACGAAATGTTGCAAATACAGGTGTGTTATAAATTTAAATTTCCCTATTGTGTAGTATATTTCAACTTCTGATTGCTGTAATTCTCTTAACATGAGGTCAATTTTGTAAAAGGTTCTTTCAATTTTTTTGGATCAAACATCAGATCTTGTGATTAGTTAGTTATTAAAACAAATAAGTCTTGACATTGTTTAGTCTTAACTATCTTTTATTTAGATACTTAGCTTGTGTATTGTTAAATGCTCTCATTCTCAATTTTAGCTTATGCTTTGTTGTGTAGTACAAATTCGGTTTCTTGAAGCACTAGCTTCAAATGCCTGCCCATTTCTTATGTTAATGTAATGACATTTGGAATTATACACTCATGTTATAATGCCCAACCTCTGGTTTTTCAAGGTGATGGAGCAGGATATTCTGCAATTGGTGTCATTGTTAATGTCATTGGTGATGGTGCATGTAACGCCCCGGTTTTGTCTTATTTAATTAATCGAGTCGTTTTGATTATTTTATTATTATATTATTTTATTTTCGACTTTTATATAGAAAAATGTTATTTTTCATCGTGATTATATTTTGTCACGTTTTGAGAGCGTTTGCGAGATATTTGAGTGTAGGGGTATTTTGGTCTTTTTGTGGGGATAGATATTTGTTTTATTAAAATAGAAAGTTAGAGGTGAGAAAGAAAGAAAAACAGAAAAATAGAGAGAAAGAGGAGAAGAAAAGAAAAGAAGAGAAAGAGAAGAAGAAAAAGAGGAAAGCTAGGAATCAAAGAAAACAACTTCTAGGAATCGGTTTAATCGGGTAAGGGTGTGAAATATTGTTATCCTAATTTTGTGTATGATTATGTATGTGTTTTGTGTGGATGTTTTGGTTGTTTTCCATATGTTTCCGTTTATGCCGTATTTGACGGAATCGATAGAAACCAATGTTTTTACGGTCGAAAAGTCGTATGAATACATGTGTTGGTTGGTTATATGTATGTGAGATGCTGTTTAAAGTTTCATGAAGTTTGGTTATGTTTCGGTTAGTTTTCGGTATGTTTCCGTTGTTGTTTCCGTTTAGGTCGAATCGTACGAAATCGATAGAAACCGATGTTTTCACGGTTAGAATTCAGAATAAATTACGTAGTTGTATCGAGTAAGGTTAGGTCATCGTAAAGCGTGCTTTTTATTCGATTTGGTGATGTTTGAAAATTCTGGCTTTTGAAAGGTTGAAATTTAATCGAAAAATCGAATGTCGTAGAAATTTCGTTTATGTGTTCTAAATTGTTCTTATGTATTTGGTGGTTGCGCGTATATGTTTGTTTCGATGAAAATGTTCGATTTAGTCGAGTTTACGGGCACTTGGAAAAATGGCAGCAAAGGTGTATTTTGAGAAAATCTGATTTTTGGGAAAAACAAGGCTATGAATCGATACATAACAGCTATGTATCGATACGAAATGGTTTATGTATCGATACATAACCCTTATGCATCGATACATACTGTGAAAATTGGGAAAAACAACATTTTCACTACAGCATGTGTCGACACATGCGTGCTATGTATCGATACATGTGGCTTTTTGTATCGATACATAGGCTTATGTATCGATACATACTGTGCTGAACCATAAATTCGGGTTTGTCGGGGAAACTTCGGAAATTCATATCTCTTGAACCGTAAGTCGGTTTTGATCCCCGTTCGAAGCGTTGGGAAGCTAACGAGATGTTCTTTCTAGGAAAAATAGTTTTGGGGTCTGAACTTGGTCCAATCGGTACAGTTTTTATGAACCGTTTCGTAGTGTCGGGCGTCCGGTTTATGTTTTTGCGTTATTTTGAAATATTCATATCTTGTCAACCGTTTATCGTATTTAAGAGTTCTTTATACCGAATCGAAGCTGTCAATGAGCACTTTTTGATGATGATAGAAAATATTATTTTTGGCCGACTTTTAGCCGACTTTTCCGAGAAACCGTAAAAATGGAATTTTGAGTTATTTTCTATATTGTGCGATATGATATGATATGTAACGTATGACTTGTGTGAGGGATGTTTGATGGGTATATGATGTTGTGGTGAAAGTTTGTAGCCGTTTGGAAAATATGTGCCTTGTATTATATGTACTTGAAATGCATGATTTAATGTATGAGTCTTGATTGCCATGGGTCATTATATGACATGCATCATGTTGAAGACATTGTAAGATCCCTTCGTGGGTGTAAACAATGCATGAAGACATTGTAAGATCCCTTCGTGGGTGTAAACAATGCATGAAGACATTGTAGATCCCTTTGTGGGTGTAAACAATGCAGTTAGACATTGTAGATCCCTTTGTGGGTGTAAACAATGCATGTTGAATTGTAGATCCCTTATGGGTGTAAGCAATTGTTGTATTGATCGTGTGCCTATTATAAAGGACTAAAAACGATCCACAACGTCGTATGCTTGTTGATAAGTGGTAGCGACGGGGAACATCGTAGGCCCGACGGGGAGTTACTCTATGTAACGAGCGATGATTCCAGCAGAGTTCCTGAGTGAACTAGTGATGATTGAGTCGGTACCGCATTGCATTTGCATAGAGTCGTGAGTCGGTCTCTATGATTTGCATTGGTCATCTTTGTATATGTGCATTGATGAAGGAACCTGAATATATGTATTTATGTTGAATGATAAGCATTGTGATGTATATGCTTGGTTTTGTATATATATATATATGCCTTGCGATGTATATTGAGTAAGATGTGATGAATGGCGATAAGAGTTGTATCTTTGTAATGATACATTGGTGAATAAACATGTATGCGTGTTATGTTGAATGAATGGTGATGAATTGAGATGTATTGGGGATGCATGTATTTGAGCATGAATGAATATGCCTATGTGAAGGATGTGTTAATTACGGATTGTTATGCCGTGTATTTGATTTATGGTATATGCTTGGTGTGATATGTATATATACATGCATAGTGATGAGTTGTGGTGAGAATGTGGTATATGTGTATTATATGTTGAGATATATAATTATATGCAACGTTATTATGATAATATTTCTCACCCTTCTGCTATTTTATGATGCTCTATGAGGCATTGCAGATTAGGTATCAGGTGGTCTTTTGTGAAGCGTGGCTTCATTTCCTTTTTGGTCGTCTGGCTCTGATATGTAGCACCGGGTAGCTAGGATGTGTTTATGAGCTTTTGTGATACTTTTGTACATGTATCTAACTGATGAATGTTTATGTAAACATGAATGATAATGGTGACTACTATGGGAGTATGATATATATATATATATGTATATATGTTTGTGAATCAATGTTTAGATGTTTCCGCTTTTATTCTAAATGTTGACATGTGGGTATAAGGACTGAGATCCTTGATTGTCGAAAGTTACCCCACTGTTGCATATCATTTGAGCAGGTGTTGTATGTGCTTTAATTTCAAGCATAATGTGACATACCTTTTTATGCCGTGTTTGCTATTATACTCTGATAAAATTTTCAATACGTGCCTAAATGATTTAATATGTTATTTGGGGGTATAGAAAGGGGTGTTACAGTGCATACTTCACATCAGTTGGTGCTAACTATTATTTTGCAGTGACAACAGTTCAAAACCATATAATTATGTGTTTAAGATTGGTCAATCTCATTTTGCAGTGCCATTGGTAATTGCTACTTTCCATTGGTAATTCATATGAAAGACTTGTGAAACTTATAAATAAATCCGTATCAATTTTCTCTCCCTCTCTCTTTCTTATTCTCACACTCTATGATTGATCTATTATCTATCTTTGATTTGCAGTTCCTGCCCCTTCCTGCAGCTGCTGGCTTTTATTTGGCTCGATTTTTTGAAAAGAAGAGCTTAACTTCATACTTTGCTTTTGTTGTTCTTGGGAGCTTGATGATCACATGGTTTGTGTTGCACAGCTTCTGGGATTTAAATATTTGGTTGGCTGGCATGTCCCTTAAATCTTTTTGCAAGCTGATTGTTGCAAATGTTGTCCTGGCTATGGCTATTCCTGGTTTAACCCTTCTGCCTTCCAAGATAAACTTTTTGTCTGAGATCAGTCTGATAAGCCACGCATTGCTCTTATGGTTGTTTCTCCCCCATTACTTCTTTATAGGTAATTTTTGCGAGTCCCTGAATTTTGTCAATTTGAGGGGTTTGCCCGTAATTAAGCCTCTGCACTTTATATTCTGCCTCATTGTACTTCATTGTTGGATTTTGCAGGGATAAATCAAAAACAGGTTCTAGGATGAAACCATGGCAAGGTTATGCACATGCCAGCGTAGTTGCCTTATCTGTATGGTTTTGCCGTGAAACAATTTTTGAAGCCCTCCAGTGATGGAACGGAAGGTCTCCTTCAGATGGTTTAATTTTGGGCTTCTGTACACTGTTGGTTGGAGTGGCTTGTATTCCAATTGTTGCTATTCATTTCTCTCATGTTTTGGTATGTATAACTATCCAATATATTGTTTTGCGATGTTTGGTTTTGGAGTATGGACTGTGGACTATTTATTATCAAATGCAAACCTTTGTGTTCTCACATCACATGCTAGATAATTAGAATTCACGGTTGACATCGCACCTTCTCAATTCATGTAAGAGACTGATCATAAGCTTTTTGTTTGTCCTGCAGTCTGCAAAGAGATGCCTGGTGCTTGTAGCTGCAACTGGTCTACTTTTAATTTTGATGCAGCCACCTCTTCCTTTGTCACTGAGTTACCAGTCGGACCTTATCAAGATGTCGTATAACTGCATCTGCATACGTACACCAACCATCGTCAGATAGGTGATTATAATGTTTCATTCCGTGTTTTACTTTATGAAGTTAATATTTACTAACATGTGACAAGCATCCTCATAAAAGATGATTATTTCATTAGCGCTGCTTCAAGTTTTGCCTTGCTGAACTTGAGCTTTTAGAATATCACAATTCATGTCTCATGGTGATGATAGTTGAGCAACAGTTGGACTTAAGAGTTGACATGTTTTTGTTAAAATTGCATTGATTAGTTATTGTTTTGGCTTCTATTGACCTTGATGGATTTGAAAACTGTATTGCAAAACAGCTTATCGTCGATCATGAACCGGAGATGGAGAAAGATTTGGTTGAGAGAAGAGGCAGTTTTGTGTCTAAGAGACTTGGTATTGTGATTCACACCTAACTATTAGAATTTTTATAGTGTTTAAAATAACAAACATTTGTTGAGCAGTGTATTTCAAGTAAATTGCAAAATCATTGTATTTCAACAGTAATATTGAAGTTAGTGTGTTCAAGACAATCATAAGGTTGAATTAGAAGGTTCAATCTTATATTTATTGAAGTTATTTCTCAACTGCCTATATATTTATCTAAATTTAAAATTTCTATTCTAATCAAACGAAATGACACAAGTTTAAATAACCATTTTTTTATATTGCAACACAGTTTATTGTCGTTGCTTCACGGGACACTTTCATCGTTTGCCATGTGCTGCAAATTCAATTCGTATCGACGAAGTTTACAGGTAAGCTTTAGTTATGTTTATACCTCTTATGTACATACCTCTTAGATTATTATGATATTGTTTTTGAATGTTGGTTGGATTTAATCTCATGTTATTTGATGGAAAAACAGTTGGTGAGGTAATGTCAGGATCCAAAGTTTGAGCAATTTTGACAACAATCAAGTCGTTCTTCTCCAAAATGTTTCGCCTGATTTGCTGAACTATATAGGCTATGTAAATGCTTGAGTTATTTTTCTGAGTTTTGATTGTGCAAGTTGTTTCATTGTTCATTTTCTGCACTTCTGATGTTTCAATCATGTTTCAATGATGGTGATTGTATTTCGATTTCGTAATATGGATTGTGATGATAAATCAAGTTCAAGTCCAAATTATAGAATAAATGTCTTCTGTTTGTGATTCAATATCTTTGATTTGAGTTCATGGCTGAAGTAAATATTGTTCAATTTGTGAGTTGCGGTTTGATTTTCAAAAGCATTGTTTCGGATACCGTAATTTCTTTGGTTTCAATTTTCAAACAAGTCTAAGGAAAGTTTCAGCAAATGAGTTCATGGCAACTTTATTCTTCTTCAAACAAGTCTTCATGCTGCAATATAAATACATGTAATTGGGTTATTGTATTGACACAATTTAATGCTACACCTTCATAAATAAATCAACAAAACCATTAACTTTTTTGTGATACAATGGATTAGTGAGACTATTTTTCACTTTTATAAACATAAACATTGTTCTATACTGCTGTAGTATTTTCACTTATTGTATAGTATTTTAACATACAACCTTGCAAGGAACATGACATTTGGATGGAAAAATAGTCATTCTCAATAAATAAATATTACTCTCAATGTTTAAATTATAATTTTTTATCATACATTCTCCATTTAAAATAAATGTGTTTTTTACATGTAAATTTCAAAATATTATTTCTACAATATCAAAATAAATTTACCCGTGCGGGAGCACGGGTGTTTTACTAGTTGTTCAACAAAGAAAGATTGAAAACAACAGTATATTCAAAATCAAAGGAGAAAGTGTTTTGAAAAAGAAAGATTTGGGGCTTACAGCTCAAGGAGAGGCCCAGGGTTTTATCAGTGAGCGCACTGTTGAATTTGTACAGAGGGACTTATACAAGTGACCGAGGCCCAAAATGTTTTCTGTACAAGGGGATGGGTCTTACACTCTCTCAAGAGGCCCAAAAAGTTTTAAAGAAAAAGAGTGGGGCTTATAACACGAGGGTAGGCCCATATGATCTTTCCGTTTGAAATGGCGATTGCGCCGAGGTTTTCTTTTAACGCGGAGGGACTTATACAATAAGTGAGGCCCAAAAAGATTTTGGTTAAAAGGGAATTGGGTCTTACACTCTAATAGAGGCCCAAAATGTTTTGAATGGGTCTTATAGCTCAAGGAGAGGCCCAGGGTTATTTTTCAAAAGGCAATGATCGTGCCGTTTATTTGAAAATGTACAGGGGGACTTATACAACGAATGAGGCCCAAAATATTTCTGTACAAGTGGGTTGGGTCTTACACTCTCTCAAGAGGCCCAAAAAGTTTTGAAAATGATTTATGAGGTTGAATTAATCCAAAAACCCTAATTTGTTTTCAAAAATGTATTTAATTGAATAAAAATTCAATTAAAATGATCAAAATTGTTTAACATATGAAAAAGAAATTGTGATTTTGGATTAATGCTTCAAAAATTAAGTATTGACCTACAAAATAATTAGAAAGCATTAAAAGTTGCAAAATCAATGTAGAAAAAATATTTAATATGTCAAAAACAAATAAAATATTAATTCTTTGCAAAAATATCAATTATATGAAATAAATAATATTTTTGGGATTTTTTTGTTAAAATAAAATAATTTAACATTTTTGTGAATTATTAAAAAAAGAATCAACTCAAAATCATTAAAACTCAGAGAGAAATTAATTTTTGAATCAATTAAATAAAATCACAAAATTCAAATATTTGAATTTGTGAAAAAGGCGCCAAGAACACAAGCTAGAACACGCGCGTTTTTCTGGGTTTGGCTGATTTGCGTTTTCCATCCAATCTCACTGAATACGTAATCATATCATGCAATCCACATATCATTATGCTCGTCTCAACCTCACGATCATGTCTATAACACTTAATTTCATTTAAATTAAACATAAAACATGAAATCACGAAGAAACCTCAAGAACCCTAATTTCTGCATGAAGGCTAGGATTTTTGATACACGATTCAAACAATGCAATTAATTGAGGGAAAACATTCCATGCATGATTATGAACATATGGCCAAATTATTGTGCGAGGAAATATGCATAGATTGAGAGATGACCAAGTATGTGCTTACCTCCAAGCAGTGACAGCAAGTGCAATGTGATTTTTGATTTGGAGGTGTTATAGATGAGTGGTGATGATCTGAACAGCTTCCCTACACCCTATGGAGTGTGTTTGAATGGTTGGACTTGATTGAAATTGGTTGGATCAATTTGTGGTACCTCAGCTGCAACTTGATTGAAAATTTGAGCAACCAGCTGGTGATTTTGTGAAATTGGTGTTTCAGAAGTGATCTAAGTGTTTGATCAGCTCATATGTGATGTATGTGAGGTGTGTGAGTGATTGGTTTGATTGGAATTGCTCTCAAACTCAAAACCCGATAGTGACTTGCCTTAGAAGGCAAAATTGGAGTGAAAGAAGAGATTTTGAGGAAAGCATCTGTTTGATGGCTTTGGTGTACTCAAACTGATCACAATTGATCTCTATTTATAGTAGAGTAAGTTTGTTTTGCAAGGAATAGTGAATGGCAGCTGGTAAGTAGGTTTGGCCAATGTTGGCAAATGAAAATCCAAGTCTCCTCTAGCCATTGACTAGAGGTTAGGGCACAGAGCTTTGGTTCCCTTGGTCTTGGATAAGTCTTTACTGATTTCAGATGAGAATGGCTCAGTCCATGCCACCTTGATGCTTCCATTGAATGCTTCAATCCAAATTTGGAGTCTTGTCCCTATTTTGGTCATTCTAGGTTCAACATGCGATTTCTTGTTCCATGGACTTTGGAGGCTTGGCTTAGTGATTGTCCCCTTTAGATTCAATCCTCTAAGGTGTCCAGGTGGATAGGAGCATTTGAATTTGGCTGATTTTGGCAAATCGAGCCAAAATGCAAAATCTGCCTTGCCTTTGACAGATTTCAGCAAGGCAACTTGACAATGTCATATCTCATGGTGTAAGTTGAATTTGGCAATGTTCTTGGCCATTTTGGAAAGCCCTTACATGATACAACAACTGTTTGAACAAGTTTGGTTTTGATCTCTTTTGATTCCAAGTGAAAAATCCCTCTACATTTGGCAAAAAGTGAAGCAAAATCTGACTTAGTGAAATTTTCAATAAGTGTTGGAACAAAGTGTGATTTCTTGATTTTGATCACTCCATAACTCAAAATTCTTAATGAATTGGACTTAGGTCTAGTTGAAGTTTTTGTAGAGGGTAATGAGGGCTACAAATCCATCTTTGGATGAAAAAAAATGGCCTTGTGGTTTAGGAGTTATGGTCCTCCAAAGTTGGTACATTAGTGGTACTTTTTCCATAACTTAGAAAAATTTCTAAGTTTTATGGTTACCCCTTTTACAAGTTATCCCACTTTCTTTGGTTTTTCCTTGATGAATGATGATTCAAATCATACATTAACATCATTTTAGGGTTAAAAATCCATTTTGGTGAAAAATCTCAAAAAGTCAAAGTTGACTTTTGTGCACAGTTGACTTTTTATCAGATGAATTCCAAATTGTGCAATTCTTCAGGAAATCATGTCCTTGACCTAAATCAAACTTGATGGACATGTTCCATGGGTGTCATAGGGTATATTGGTGCATGTCATAGGGTTTGGGAGCATGTCCTGGTCAAAAGTCAAAGTTACAGTTGACTTTCCTCGCGAAATCCTAATTGTGGTGCAGATGAAAATGTGACTTGTTGCTCAAGCTTCTTGGATTAACCCATTGTTCCAAATGGAGCAATATAGTTCATTAGAGACCCTCAAATCATTTCTTGAGGTCTTGGCTCTTGATTTGTCCCAAAAGTCAACTTAGGGGTGAATTAGGTCAAGAAACCCTAATTCCTGAATTTTGATGTATGCATCCCCTGAGGTCAAATTGACTTGATGCTTGGGTCCATGAGGTTCCATGAAGTACATTAGGTTGTGTTTTGGATCTTTGGCTTATGCCCAGATGAAACTTCCCATCTAGAGGCCCTGGTCGACCAAAACCCTAATTTGGTGATACTGGCGATCTTGAGACTTGATCCACCTAGAAGGGAGCAACCTTGTGCTTAATCCTTGAAGTGGGATTCCTTTTTGATCCATTGTGGATGTTTGAGAGTTTAGACAAGTTGAAGATCATGTCACTCCTTGATTGATCCTTTGTCTAAGCACTCAGAGAGGGCTCGAAACCCTAATTTTGATTGAAGTGAATGCTCAACAACCCTTGAGGCATTTGGTGAGGCATGATGGTTCATCCATATTGTGATGATGATTTGCACAATGATGGGAAATCTTAGTGGTCAAAATTTGGGGTATGACACCTAGCCTCTTCGCGTTCTTCCCCTTCTCTCTTCTACGATTGCTCTTCTCTTCGTTCTCTCGTTCCAAAATGTTACGATTGTAATCCCAACTCTCTCTTTTCCCTACTTTAACCCTTGGACCCCTATTAGGGTATTCCTCATTTGCCCTCACTTACTCCACCAGACATTACTATAATGCCCTTAATTTCTCTACACTCTTTATTTATTCCAATTCTAATAAAATAATATTATAACTATTATTTTACTAATAACAAAAAAATGACTAGTATAATTTTTAAACTCCAATAAATTCCAACTAATTATTTTAAATCCAAATAATTCTAATTAAATTATTTAAATTACCATAATTTCTCAACACCACTAAATCCCAACACTACCCCATATATAACATCACCACATCCTCAAATGCACCCCATAATTCCACGAAAATTCACAAATAATTCATAAATAATTAATTATAATTTTGGGGTGTTACAACTCTCCCCTACTGAGAATATTTTCGTCCTCGAAAATCTACTCGATACTACCACTCTTACGCGAATTATGCATCTAACTCTTTGATCCCCAAGTCACATTTGGCAACACTTCGACCACTACTTTCCCGACATAACAATAACTCTACACAATTTAAATCAAATACACACATGTTAATCATTCATCACCCTCGCGACATAATCGTTAATAACTTATCAACCACTTCAACAATATTTTGACATATCAACATTTAAAGTAGTGACACACTTATACTTGGATATACAACATCACATTATCATCTTAACATCTTCAACACCGAAACACTTACACAATTTCATTCCCGTATATATATGTATGTCAATTATCAACAAAATGTCAACAACTCTATCCATATCGTCGTATCGCCCTTATAGTGACATCAACATAGCCAACATAATCAACTTCGTCATATTATGGAGTATTATTCATCATTTACGGTAACCAACAACAACATCACGGCAACGGGAATAAAATCATTATAACGTCAACTTAACAGTATAACTCAACAAATATACACACAACTTACCATCAACCAACAACCACAATAATATCCTTATAAAATCAACAAATATTTACGAGAAAACACAATATCCTGTCACACCATCCTTATATCAACAATCCACCAAATTAAGCATGTATATCGAGGCATATCATTCCCATAGGCTTATGATATTTAGTCCTTCACTTCTAACGAGTCGTACACGCATAGCAACTGCGCTACATCACGCTTCAGCTGCGCAACTCTGAACATCCATCTTAAGTCACCGTCCTTATTAAAATTTCCGTTAACTATATGGTTTACAAGTTTCAATCTAGTTTCGGACTTTCTGTAACATCCACCATAAAATCGTTGTTCACTTGATATTCTCAATCTTTAACTTTGCGACGTTAGCTCGCATATAAACCCGCTACTCCGAATTATGCACTACGTTTCAACTCTTTCCTAGCCATTCCTTTATTAATTTGCACAAACTGGTGAGCGACTATCCTCACGATATACATCAATCACTTTACACACTATTAAGATAGCAATACAAGTCTATACCATCCAACACGATCTTGTCTACTATCAACAAGAGATTAAGGGTGATCAGTTCCTCAATTTATCAATAGATAGCCGACAACCATAATGAAGTATAAACCCTCGTTACCAAACTATAATAGTGTTCCTTTAGAACTTGTACTCAAGTCACTTAAAGCACCAAAATCCAAAAACTTCCAATGAGGTTTACAAATACTTCCATAATTTCCCTCTCATTCGATCTTGTCGATGAGACACCAACGCTCAACATATTACACGGTCCATATTAAACTCACTTAGCCTCACACGAAGGTTAAGTATTCTCCAACTCAAGAATTACTACTATGCCAGTACATTACACGTCGTCTCGTTCCAATTGAAATCTCACAATGTCGTTCCACACCGTTTTGGTCATAGAACCTCTCCACTTCTTCTTTTACACATGCCACTACCTTGGCATCATAAACACGACTCTAATTCCTCTTAAAAGCATCTTCCTTTAAAAGGACATCTTCATTCTAATCATTGTTAATCATCATAAGTTGCACCTCTATGCGCTTCTCCAATACTTTCGCATCTTTTTTTTTTGCCGAACATTTCATTTCTCAACTTATTCGCCAACAACGTATTACGATTGATCTCGTCTCAAACAACTGTGATAATAACCATTTATGCCCAAAAAGCCTTTAGTTCCGTAACCGACTTCAGAGTCCCTCCATATAGGAATGCATCTACCATATTCAAAAACACTTTCATAGGATAGAATATATTTTTATCTCCTCATAGGTTCAAACAGAACATCAATCCGATACTCGGAACACAAGATATGAATTTCCAAATTTATCCGAAAATGCGAACACCGACGTCATGCAGCGACATACTATTACACACCTTACGATAACATCAGAACATAATTTCTTTGCACCAGTACCAACACTTACCATCCTTGAAATCGTACTCATCTCCTCGCATTTTCTGACTCTGACTCGCGATTCAAAACATTTCAACAACATCAACAACTTTTACAGTCACTCACAAGGATCCCACGACACGGTCTACAGCAATCTGTCATTCTATCACCGTTCAAACGTCGACATCTAACGCAAGGTCTACTCAAACCGACAACTTCACAGTCCACCAGCAGCGCCGAACATCGCAACTTATAAATTCCATCTTCTAAAAATTATCCTTGTTACTTAACAATCATCTTCAGAAACATAAGGTATTTACACTCTACTCATATATCAATAACCGTTACATTGCTCCTCATCCTTCGAGAAGTAAACATCAACAATGTCTGATCATCCTCCCTCAAGATGTTCCAACTTGATTAACAAACAAAATCTTGAATCCATGTCATCTTCGGATTCGGGAAACAACAAAACTTCAACAATACTTGCACTGTCGCCATCAGCAGCATACTAAACCAACATCTTACAACCGAGACATATCCGAGAAGCAAAACTTCTCCCCCACTTATCTTCAAACCTACTCCTGCATACAATCGATTAGAAAAGCAAGAAAGCACCGACAGTGTTCCACACACTTGTCGCGTACTATGGGACAAACAACATTAGACAACTTGGCTGGACAGACCGACCTGCTCTGATACCAATTGTAACACCCTAATTTTTCCCCGCGTATTTTATAATATAATTATCAGAGTAAAATTAAAATAAAATTTAACATTTAGGATGTTACTTCAACCATTCACTTGCTCATAATACGACATGTAACACATACCACTTGAAAATTATTAATAATTAATAATATAGTAAATTATGTCGAAAATCCATCTTCATTAAAACAACAGAAAATATACTTCATATTAGTAATAAAGCATAATATCAATGTAAGGAAATAAAACCAAATAATCCTTAATAATCAAATAAACATAAAAGCGTTCCGACACCCCAGTGTTACATATCAGAGCAGACACCGACACTAAAGCATAAACGGAAGACTTCATCTTCCACTCACATCCGATCTCCTACTGCGGATCACACGTGCGTCACCCAGATAGGGGGGACATTCAACAGAAGGAGTGAGATATCATAACAATATAAAAAGAGATATAATAATAAGTATACGAAATTATATCATGCATAGCTATTCGTTCCACATCTCACACCTTCACAACATCAACCAACATCATAATACATGTTATCATAGGACATGCATAATTATCAACACAAATCATCATCAACTATACAATTCAATGTCATGTCATCAACAACAAAATAACAATGCGACTCTTTACTGTGCAAATGCATGTGGTACCAACAGGGAAAAACCCTCAACTTAATATTTCCAATTAATAGAGGCATCAACAAGGCATAAGCCTTCAACTTTTAACTTTTGTCAATCCAGGCCAACTTACAGAGCATAAGCTCCCAACTTTGATGATATGTATGCGACAACGTTATGAATGCGACAATAACAACAACAACAATTCAACACTGGCATAAGCCTACATCTTATTTTTGCCAATAAAAAGAGGCAACACAACAACATCATACAGCAACATCATACAACAACATCAACAACGTGCAACAACAACAACAACGTCACACCACAACAACAATGTCACACAACAACAACAACGTCACGCAACAACAAGGCATAAGCCATCAACAGTCGCCATTACAGGCCATCATCATCATTATGCAGCAACATACAATACAATTCAATCATACAAGTTCATACAACATTCACACGATTAATAGCGTACACCCGGTTCAACAATTGCACAACATTACACACAGAAAGGTATATCGATTCGACAAAATTCCTCTACTATGTTTGAAAATATTTTTATAAGTTAGAACATAATTCTAGCTTTCCAACGGTCCAAACGGCGCGTCAAACGGACACCTGAGTCAAAAGTTATGGAAGTTCTAAGTTTTTCAAAATTGTTGTAAAAAAAACAGTAAAATTACTATAGCGTAAATGCTACTGTCCAGCACGAATTTGCACCATAAATCCACCTTAATCCATCATTTTTCATGAAATAAATAGTTATACAACCTATATATATATATCATATAGCAACTATTAGGATCATAAAAATAAGATTCTAAGCTTCACTAATTTTCACCAAAATCTCAAATCAAGCATTTCAAGTGAAACTCAAACATACATATATGCACTAAATCATGTTCTATACACATACCCATTCATGGAATTCAATATAGAAACATCATAACATATATAAATCATCAATTTCATAGATTGAAACATAGATTCATGTTAGGGTTTTCAAGAATATAACAAATCCCCAAATCCTAAGTTCATGATATCTAACCCATACATTACATAGATTATACAACAACCCAAACAAAATTATAACATCAATTTTCACATCATATAACACAATCACAACAACAATTGTAACAATTACAACACAACAATATTCAACCCACAACAACACAATCAAGACAATCATAAACAACATCACAAAAACCATAGCAATCAAAATCCCCATACCCATCATTATATAATCCCGTTATAGAGTTAGAATCCCACCCTTACCTTAGATTTGACGATTCTAAACCTCTTACGGTGAAAAATCCTTGCCCTAGACTCTTCGCGTTCTTCCCCTTCTCTCTTCTACGATTGCTCTTCTCTTCGCTCTCTCGTTCCAAAATGTTACGATTGTAATCCAAATTCTCTCTTTTCCCTACTTTAATCCTTGGACCCCTATTAGGGTATTCCTCATTTACCCTCACTTACTCCACCAGACATTACTATAATGCCCTTAATTTCTCTACACTCTTTATTTATTCCAATTCTAATAAAATAATATTATAACTATTATTTTACTAATAACAACAAAATAACTAGTATAGTTTCTAAACTCCAATAAATTCCAACTAATTATTTTAAATCCAAATAATTCTAATTAAATTATTTAAATTACCATAATTTCTCAACACCACTAAATCCCAACACTACCCCCACATATAACATCACCACATCCTCAAATGCACCCCATAATTCCACGAAAATTCACAAATAATTCATAAATAATTAATTAAATAATTAATTATAATTTCGGGGTGTTACAACTCTCCCCTACTGAGAATATTTTTGTCCTCGAAAATCTACTCGATAAAACCACTTTTACGCGAATTTTGCATCTAACTCTTTGATCCCCAAGTCACATTTGACAACACTTCGACCACTACTTTCCCCACATAACAATAACTCAACACAATTTAAATCAAATACACACATGCTAATCATTCATCACCCTCGCGACATAATCGTTAATAACTTATCAACCACTTCAATAATATTTTGACATATCAACATTTAAAGTAGTGACACACTTATACTTGGATATACAACATCACATTATCATCTTAACATCTTCAACACCGAAACACTTACACAATTTCATTCCTGTATATATATGTATGTCAATTATCTACAAAATATCAACAACTCTATCCATATCGTCGTATCGCCCTTATAGTGACATCAACATAGCCAACATAATCAACTTCGTCATATTATGGAGTATTATTCATCATTTACGGTAACCAACAACAACATCACGACAATGGGAACAAAATCATTATAACGTCAACTTAACAGTATAACTCAACAAATATACACACAACTTACCATCAACCAACAACCACAATAATATCCTTATAAAATCAACAAATATTTACGAGAAAACACAATATCCTGTCACACCATCCTTATATCAACAATCCACCAAATTAAGCATGTAAATCGAGGCATATCATTCCCATAGGCTTATGATATTTAGTCCTTCACTTCTAATGAGTCGTACATGCATAGTAACTGCGCCACATCACGCTTCAGCTGCACAACTCTGATCATCCATCTTAAGTCAACTTCCTCATTAAAATTTCTGTTAACTATATGGTTTACCAGTTTCAATCTAGTTTCGGACTTTCTTTAACATCCACCATAAAATCGTTGTTCACTTGATATTCTCAATCTTTCACTTTGCGACGTTAGCTCGCATATAAACCCGCTACTCCGAATTGTGCACTACGTTTCAACTCTTTCCTAGCCATTCCTCTAATAATTTGCACAAACTGGTGAGCGACTATCCTCACGATATACATCAATCACTTTACACACTATTAAGATAGTAATATAAGTCTATACCATCCAACACGATCTCGTCTACTATCAACAAGAGATTAAGGGTGATCAGTTCCTCAATTTGTCAATAGATAGCCGACAACCATAATGAAGTATAAACCCTCGTTACCAAACTATAATAGTGTTCCTTTAGAACTTGTACTCAAGTCACTTAAAGCACCAAAATCCAATAATTTCCAATGAGGTTTACAAATACTCCCATAATTTCCCTCTCATTCGATCTTGTCGATGAGACACCAACGCTCAACATATTACACGGTCCATATTAAACTCACTTAGCCTCACACGAAGGTTAAGTATTCTCCAACTCAAGAATTACTACTATGCCAGTACATTACACGTCGTCTCGTTCCAATTGAAATCTCACAATGCCGTTCCACACCGTTTTGGTCATAGAACCTCTCCACTTCTTCTTTTACACATGCCACTACCTTGGCATCATAAACACGACTCTAATTCCTCTTAAAAGCATCTTCCTTTAAAAGGACATCTTCATTCTAATCATTGTTAATCATCATAAGCCGCACCTCTATGCACTTCTCCAATACTTTCACATCTTTTTTTTTGCCAAACATTTCATTTCTCAGCTGATTCGCCAACAACGTATTACGCTTGACCCCGTCTCGAACAACTGCGATAATAAACATTTATGCCCAAAAAGCCTTTAGTTCCGTAACCGACTTCAGAGTCCCTCCATATAGGAATGCATCTACCGTATTCGAAAACACTTTCATACGATAGAATATATTTTTATCTCCTCATAGGTTCAAACAGAACATCAATCCGATACTCGGAACACAAGATATGAATTTCCAAAGTTATCCGAAAATGCGAACACCGACGTCATGCAGCGACATACTATTACACACCTTACGATAACATCAGAACAAAATTTCTTTGCACCAGTACCAACACTTACCATCCTTGAAATCGTACTCATCTCCTCGCATTTTCTGACTCTGACTCGCGATTCAACAACTTTTACAGTCACTCACAAGGATCCCACGACACGATCTACAGCAATCTGTCATTCTATCACCGTTCAAACGTTGACATCTTACGCAAGGGCTACCCAAACCGACAACTTCACAGTCCACCAGCAGCGCCGAACATCGCAACTTTCTAAATTCCATCTTCTAAAAATTATCCTTGTTACTTAACAATCACCTTCAGAAACATAAGGTATTTACACTCTACTCATATATCAACGACCGTTACATTGCTCCCCATACTTCGAGAAGTAAACATCAACAATGTCTGATCATCCTCCCTCAAGATGTTCCAACTTGATTAACAAACAAAATCTTGAATCCATGTCATCTTCGGATTCGGGAAACAACAAAACTTCAACAATACTTGTACTGTCGCCATCAGCAGCATACTGAACCAACATCTTACAACCGAAATATATCCGAGAATCAAAACTTCTCCCCCACTTATCTTCAAACCTACTCCTGCATACAATCGATTAGAAAAGCAAGAAAGCACCGACAGTGTTCCACACACTTGTCGCGTACTAAGGGACAAAAAACATTAGACAACTTGGCTGGACAGACCGACCTGCTTTGATACCAATTGTAACACCCTAATTTTCCCCCGCGTATTTTATAATATAATTATCAGAGTAAAATTAAAATAAAATTCAGCATTTAGGATGTTACTTCAACCATTCACTTGCTCATATATACGACATGTAACACATACCACTTGAAAATTATTAATAATTAATAATATAGTTAATTATGTCGGAAATCCATCTTCATTAAAACAGCGGAAAATATACTTCATATTAGTAATAAAACATAATATCAATGTAAGGAAATAAAACCAAATAATCCTTAATAATCAAATAAACATAAACGCGTTCCGGCACCCCAGTGTTACATATCAGAGCAGACACCGACACTAAAGCATAAACGGAAGACTTCATCTTTCACTCACATCCGATCTCCTACTGCGGATCACCTGCGCGTCGCTTCGATATGGGGGACATTCAACAGAAGGGGTGAGATATCATAACCCTTGGACCCCTATTAGGGTATTCCTCATTTACCCTCACTTACTCCACTAGACATTACTATAATGCCCTTAATTTCTCTACACTCTTTATTTATTCCAATTCTAATAAAATAATATTATAACTATTATTTTACTAATAACAACAAAATAACTAGTATAGTTTCTAAACTCCAATAAATTCCAACTAATTATTTTAAATCCAAATAATTCTAATTAAATTATTTAAATTACCATAATTTCTCAACACCACTAAATCCCAACACTACCCCACATATAACATCACCACATCCTCAAATGCACCCCATAATTCCACGAAAATTCAAAAGTAATTCATAAATAATTAATTATAATTTCGGGGTGTTACAACACGTCTGCTCGTATGTTATGTTCGCGGGGAACGTGTTTCACTTCCACTGTTGTGAACTTCGCCATTTCCTTCTTTACCAGGGCCAAGTATTCGGTCAGGTTGTCGTTTTTGGCTTGGTATTCTCCCCAGACCTGGAGGGCCACGAGTTGTGAATCTGTGCAAATGACGACTTCCTCTGCGCCTAGGTCCTTGGCAAGGCGTAGCCCAGCGAGGAAGGCTTCATATTCAGCCTGGTTATTGGAGGTTGGGAAAGATAATGTGAGTGATACCTCGACGATAATTCCTTCTCCGCTCTCCAGTATGATGCCCGCGTCACTTCCTGCAGAGCTTGAGGCACCGTCGACGAAGATGGTCTATTTGCGTGCTTCGCTCGTGGGGGAGTCTGCGAACGTCATCTCCGTGACGAAGTCGGCCAGAGCTTGGGCCTTGAGGGATTTTCTACCTTCGTATTGGATTTCGAATTTGGACAGTTCCAGCGATCATTTGAGCATTCGGCCGGCCATATCTGGTCGTCCGAGCAGCTGCTTTATGGGCTGATCTGTTCGAACCAAGATCGTGTGAGCTAGGAAGTAGTGTCTTAACCTCCTGGCTGCGTTGATGAGGGCCAGCGCCACCTTCTCTATTTGTTGGTATCTTAACTCTGGTCCTTGCAGCGCTTTGCTCGTGAAATAAATGGGCTTCTGCTCGTCAGACGTCTCGCGGATGAGAGCGGCACTCACTGCTTCGGTTGCTACGGCCAAGTATAGGTACAACGTTTCGCCGTTGTCCGGGCGAGAGAGGACCGGTGGCTCTGAGAGTGTCTGTTTCAGATGGAGAAGGGCCTTGTCGCACTCCTTGGTCCATTCGAATGCTGCCTCTTTGCGGAGGAGTTTGAAGAACGGTAGGGCGTGCTGGGCGGACTTGGCCACGAAACGAGATAGTGACGCGAGCATCCCGTTGAGGGACTGGATGGATTTTTTGGACTTGGGTGTAGGAAACTCGGAGAATGCTCGGCATTTGTCGGGGTTGGCTTCGATTCCTCGTTCTGTCAAGTAGAAGCCGAGGAATTTGCCTGCTCGGACACCGAACGTGCACTTCTCCGGATTAAAACGCATTTTGTATTTCTTGGCCTGTTCGAAGACCTTTCTCAAGTTGGCGGTATGATCGGTTTCCTCGTGGGATTTTACGATTATGTCGTCCATGTAGACTTCGAGCATGTCGCCTATTTCTCCTCGAAACACTTTTTTATCATTCGTTGGTACGTTGCTCCGGCGTTCTTCAGGCCGAAGGGGATTACGTTGTAGTAATAGTTGCCCGATTCGGTCATGAAGGTCGTATATTTTTTGTCGGACATTGCCATTGGGATTTGATTGTAGCCCGAGTAGGCGTCCATGAACGATAAAAGTTTAAAACCAGCAGAATTATCAACAAGTTTATCAATATTGGGGAGGGGGTAGGCATCCTTCGGGCATGCCTTATTGAGATCGGTATAATCAATGCACATGCGCCATTTTCCATTAGATTTTTTAACTAATACAACATTGGACAGCCAAGTTGTGTACTTGGCTTCCGAAATAAATTTGGCCTCGAGGAGGTCCTTTACAGCTTTTTCAGCAGCCTTCGTTTTCTCCAGAGACTGCTTCCTCCTACGTTGTACTACGGCCATGACGGCCGGTCGATGGTCAGCTGGTGACAAGCGACGGATGGATCCAAGTCGGGCATTTCTGCAGCGCTCCATGCGAAGAGGTCAGAATTCTCTCGGAGGCATGCTTTGAGCTGCTTCCTCGCGATGTCAGGTAGGTCTGCTCCAATTTTCACTCCCCGTTGGAGGTCTTCGCGGAACAGAACTATCTCGAAGTTGCCATCCGGGATTGGGCGCATCGGATGGGAGCTACTGCTAGACGACGTGGACGGGCTGGCTGGAGCTGCTCGTTCCTCCTGTTGGTCCTCGGGGAAGCGACTGTTGAGGTCGATAGAGTCAACCTGGGGCTGGGGCTTGGCCTCCTCGAAGCTGCTTGGCAGTGTTGGCTTGCTCAACACTTTTGGCTAGGGCGCAATGGTGTTGAGTCCCTTTGTATCTGCTTCGAAACACCGTCGGGCAGCTTCTATATCGCCGTGGACGGTGGAGACCATCCCTTTCGAAGTGTAATACTTCATCTTCAGGTAGACGGTTGAGGGCACTGCTACCAACTCGGCTAGAGTTGGCCTTCTGAAAATGCATTGGTAAAGCGACGGGCAGTCGATTACCAGAAAATGCATTGATAACCAAGGATGTTTGGTAGAGGATAGTAGTGACTAGAACACCTTAAAGTGTGTGTAGGGAGTACGGATCATATCTTCCATACTTATTTGGATAAGTTAGAACTGGTGTTCATTGTGGATGTTCGGATCTATTATAAAAATCGGAAGAAGAACATGTAGAGTAGTTGAGAATTGAGTTACTAGTATTGAAAGAAGTGGAGTCATATGTTAAGTTACCAAAGTGTGATTTTTGGTTAGTAGTGATGAGTTTACTTGGTTGTGTTAATTCAGATGAGGGTATTGTTGTGGATCCATCCAAGTAGATGTAGTTCTACAATGAGGAAGCTCTGCAGTGGATTAAGGGGAGTATAATATTCTTGGACTTAGGCGGTTATTATCACAGAGTTTTGTAGCAGGAATCGCGAAGGGCGCTTAGCGCCGTTGAGTGCGCCCAGCGCGGTCTGGAAGACTCTCGCACTCTCGAGGCAGAAACGAGAGCGCTTAACGCGAGTCGGATCCTGCTTAGCATGGTCTGGGAGTGGAAAAGGTATTTTTCTTGTCAAAATTAATTGGAAATATGTATCCTTATGCGGTTATGGTATTGGGATGTTGTTATGTGTTTAAGATGAGTTTAGACAGTGTGATAATATAAGATGGTAAAGTTGTAGCTGATATTTTATGATAGTTGGAGATTCATGAAAGTATCTATCCTATTCAAGATTTGGAATTGGCTGAGGTTGTAATTGTGTTGGGTATCCGGAGGTATTTGTTTTATGAATCTAGGTCCGAAGTGTTTAGTAATCACAAGAGTGTAGAATACCTGTTTGGTCGGAATTCTCGATGTGTTAGGACGAAAGTCGTTCTGATGTCTGCTTTGATCGTCAGAAGTTGGATGTGAACTTGGTAGATTTGATAGTTGTGAGTAATTCGAGTGCGCAGCTAAAGCGTGGTGTAGTGCAGTTTGTTCGTACGTGTGTAACAACGATGTTGGTAGTTTGGTTACATTGAGGTTGTGTTATGGACTTTTGTGTTTTTTATCTTTGTTGTTGCGTCATTACCTATGGTGATGGTTCGAGTGTGAGTAGCTAATTCCATGATGGGGAATTAGGAGGGGTGTTTCCTATGGTGATGGTAATGATCATGTTGTGTTCTGCTTCATAGTGAACCTGTGTGTTCTTAACTTGGTTATTCTTTGTGTCTTGAGTTGGTTGTCGAGTGCATTGCGTGAGCATTGCATCATGTTGTTGTTGTTGTCGTTGATAAGGTGTATTATTGTCTTGTGTTATCCATGATGTTGTCATTCAGGGCATGGGAGTTGATTAGTCGGATGCGAGAACGTATCTGGAGTAGGTTGCATCGAGTAAATTTTCGAGGACAAAAATATTCTAAGCAGGGGAGAGTTGTAACGCCCCATTTTTATTTTAATTATTATTTGTGAAATAACTGTGAATTAATGAAATTGATTGTGTGTTTTAGTGTGTTTTCGTTGTGTTTTGTGTACCCGTAGTGAGGGGTAATGGCCTTAAGAAGTAAGTCTTGGGGGTAGTAGAGGTGTATGGCTAATAATGTAGAAATTGGTGGTGTGGAGAGTAAAGACTGACTCGATTACTTTAATTTAATATTTGTTATGCATAGTGTAGAATATATATTTAATTAGAGTTGTGGTGGAAATTATTATTGTTAGAATTATTTCATGAGTGGAAGTGATAATAATAATATAATGAAAATAAAATAAATAGAATAAGTTGGAATATTAGAAGTGTGGAGAGTGGAAGGGTAAAGTGGTAAATTTGTAGGAATAAGTAAGGGTAAAAGAGGCGAATCATATTTAGGGGCATGTAAAGAGTGGGAATGAAAGTTATTCTCATTATACGTAAAAGTGAAAGAAAGTTGAAGAGCAAAAGGGAGAAGAGGCTAGGACAAGAAGAAGGAGAGGAACCCATTGAGGAAGAGGGAAGTTCATCGATACAAGGTAAGGGTGGGGTTTTTCGATCACTTAAGGGGTAAATGATATATGTATGGGGGTAGATAAATTGTTAGATTTTTACTCGTGTGTTTGTTGATTGTTTGGTGTTTCCAGTGAGAAGTTGGAATTACGTGTCAGTGATAATAAAAATGCCTGAAGTGTGTAAATTGTTTGGTTGAATTGTGATTTTAATTGTTATAAGAGTTCCTAATGTATGCATAATGTTGAATACTGACTTTGAGGTTCGATTTCTGTGATACGTGATGTTTGAGGATGTTGGAAGAGGTTTCAAAAGTAATTTTTCGTGACAAAATAGCAGAAAAACTGCTTCTGGTGTGTGGCTAATCAGTTAACCAATTGATTAATCGATTAACACGTTAAAATATGCATTTTTGAGATTTTTGGCATGGTTAATCGGTTAACCGAATTGTTAACCGATTAACACTGCAACGACATATTTTTTTGAAACTTTAAAAATTCATAACTTGAGCTTTGGGTGTCCGTTTGATGCGCTGTTTGAACCTGTGGAAAGCTAATACAGTGTAACTTCTTATAAAAATAGTTTCAAGTTCTGGAATTAAAATTAATTGGTGTGTAATGAGGTTTTGTGGTGTCAGTGTCGGTGTTTGTTGAACAACTTTGAAAATTCATATCTTTGGACTCGTAAATCCGTTTCGGCCGCCGTCTAAATCGTTGGAAAGCTGATTCTATATAATTTCTGTTAACATTATTTTTAGTGACAGAATTCCAACTATTCGATGCACGGTGTATGTTCGCGTTTTGTGTTGTGTTATGTTGAACCGTGAAATGTGGAAATTAGTTGTGCGATGGTATTGTTGTTGTGGATTGCGATGTTTACATGTTTGAACATGTGTATACTATATGTTGGATAGTGGAGAAATAATGTATTGGTGTTATGCTAGTCATATGCATTACGTCGTTGTTGTATGTTGTTGTTGAGTGCAATAGTTGTTGCTTATGATGTTACATGAAGGATTTCTTGTTGTTGTGTGTTATGGTGAGTAGGTATCTCATGTGTGATCAGGAGGATCGTGAAGATGTATGATTAATATTATACAAGTGTGTTGTATGCATAATTATTGTCATGCATTCATGGTGTGTCTGTGGTGATGAATCATTGCTCAGGAGGAGTGTATGTGATTCATTCGAACTCCAATGTGGAGTATGGTGGAGATAGATCATTGCCAAGTAGGGGTGTATGTGATCTATCTGGATTTTATTATGAGTCAGGTTCAATTGAATGAACCATGGTGTATTGGTGCCACATGCATTGAGTCTAGTTGGTGTCTCATTGCATTCGTTGGTAGTTGTGTTGCATTATGCTTTGTGTGATTATCTGTGTTTGTGTTGAAGTGTGTGATTCTCATTGGAAGTTGTGATTGGGTGAACTACTTGATGATTCACACTCTTATATTTATATCATCTTTCTCTTTTGTTTGATTTGAGAATCTCACCCCTTATGTTTGAATGTTGCCTCCACATGGGTAACGTGCAGGTAATCAGGAGTAGTGTGGAAGTCGTGGTCGGTGAAGACGAGGTGCTTCACTTTAGTTTGGAGTCTACTCTGATATGTAACATTGGGAGTCGGGAACGCCTTACGCATGATTTTACTTTGTTAAAGAATTACAGTTGCCTTTACATTTTTGAAAACTAATATTTCGATTAATTGAAACCGTTATATTTTGTTGATCACAATGAAGAATTTCCGCTGTGTAATAAAGATGATTTTTGGATTAAAGTTGCATTAATATTTATTATATGTTACATGTCTTATTTGTGAGCAAGTTCTTGTTGAAAGTAATACCCTTTTATTCCGAATTGTTTCATTTTACTCTGATTTTTTGATTAAATATTACGGGGGAATTTAGGGTGTTACAAAGTGGTATCAGAGCAGGTCGGTCCGTCCGGCCAGGTTGTCTAGTTATGTTGTTCCCTAGTATGCGACATGTGTGAAAACATTGTCGGTGCTTGTTTTGTTTTCCATTTGCAGGTTGGGAATGAAATAAGTGGGGGAGAAGTATCTGCTTCTCTTGGATGATCCAATTGTTGAGAGATTGGATATCACGTTGCAGTGGGAGGGAGTGTAGTGTTGGATTGTTCAACTGCTGAAAATGGTGTGATCCTTGAGGGAAGACGGTCGGGTGTTTTCGTTGTTCGCTTCCTCGTGAGGGGGAAGGCGATGTATTGGCTAGAGATGGGCCGGTGAGGTGTGGAGTATCCTGACGTGTTTCCTTAGGAGGTGCACAGTTATCTTTAGTTAGAACAAGATGATGTCATTTTTAGACGAATTGGTGGAAATAAACCATGTGTTTACCAATTATTTAGAGGAGTGATATAGTGTGTTGTTGAGACAAGTGTAGCTCCGATGTTATTAGTTAAGAAGAAAGAAGGTATTACGAGATTGTGTGTGGATTAGTAACAATTGTGTAAGGTAATGAGTGAGAATAAATATCCATTTCAACGGATTGATGATTTGATGGACCAACTGGTGGGCTAGTGTGTTTTCGGTATAATGGAATCGAAGTCGGATTACCTTCAGATTTGGGTGGAAAGTGAGGATAGTTGGAGAATCTTAGAAGAGAAAGAGGTGGAACTCATGTTCACCATTTCCAATCTTCATTTTCGCACTAAAGGAACAACCTACACTAAACAGGTGATAACTTTTTTATAGTAACTCTGATAGGAGCGATTCTGGACTTTTTGGAAAGATTACGAAATTACCTACAATTTGCATATAAATTTTGTCGTCTACATGTTTTTGAAGAGGGAGAAAAACGCGTTTGAAGATTTGGGTCTGATGCTGAATTTGGTGAGGACAGGTATACATGATTCCTTGACCAACCTCCATTGTATAGGTGGTAACTTTTTAATTGAAACTCAGATTAAAGCGATTCTTGAATTTCTGGAATCTACAGGAAATTCCCTTCAGTTTGGAATATAATTTTGTACCAAGAAGGTCTGTATTGAAGGAGATAATTGCGTTTGAAGTTGAGTGAATCTTGCTGAAAGTGGGTAAGATGAGGTCAGGTATAAGATGTTTAGTAACAAGACGGAGGTGAGGACATCAGAGAAACACATGGAGATGCGGCGTATGCCAGTTGAGAATGATTAGAGTGGAGATATTTTTGATGAATGGAGAAGGTTAAATAGTAACATGGATTGTGTGTCATTGATGACGTGGTGTCAACATGTGTCAGGAAGATTTTGGAAAGTTTCTATCACCAACCCGACGATGAGATGGTACTGTTAAGATTGTGATTAGGATGAGACCAAATGTGAAACTATGCGGATCATCGAGATTGTGAAATTAAAGAAAGGACAAAGGATTTATTAGTATTGTTCAAGTCCTCTATTTGGATAAATGTTTCATTTAGAGCGGACCGATTTGGATTGTACTAGAAGTAGTAGCATTTCCGGTTTTGGGAGAATAGTTAACAATTGTGTTGTGTTACAAGCGTCTATAGGAGAATATGTAATGGATTCTGGGCGTTTATATATCATTGACGAGGTTGGAAAGAAGGAAATTAAGAAAACAGTTGTAAGCCTTAGAGAGATGGTAGAGCATTATGCTTAAGTAACTTTGGGCACGAAGTAAAGGATGCTATTGTAGTTGGGTGATTATGATGTATGTCACCGTTATGGTTGCCAGCTACCTATTGACAAATTGAGGAACTGATCACCCTTAATCTCTTGTTGATGGTATACGGGATCATGTTGGATGTCATAGATGTGTCTTGCCAGCTGGTATAGTATGTACATTGAATTGTTTGAAGTCGAGCCAAGTGCTTGTGGATTGTTGATTAGTCAATGCAGATTCCTATGTCTGAAGATGAGGCAGATTCGAGGCTTTTGTATATTGATCAGATGATGTTGATAGTAACTTATCAGAAGCAGAGAACAACGTGCTGACTAACGATATGCCAAGGGTGTCATCGTGGAGAGCCTTATTAATATTAGTAAAGAAAAGGATGACAACATGAGGTTGCGTGTAGATCGGTGAGTAGTATGGAAACTCACAGTTGTGTCCGGGGTAGCTTGAGTTTTGATTTGAGATGAATCGAGAATCCAATAGACATGAGACTTGAAGCATTGGAAAGATGATCCAGTGAGGGAATAAATGCAAATGTGAGACCATGATTTAACCAAGGATGTTTGGTAGAGCATAGTAGTGACTAGAACGCCTTAAAGTGTGTGTAGGGAGTATGGATCATATCTTCCATACTTATTTGGATAAGTTAGAACTGGTGTTCATTGTGGATGTTCAGATCTATTATAAAATTCGAAAGAAGAACATGTAGAGTAGTTGAGAATTGAGTTACAAGTATTGAAAGAAGTGGAGTCATATGTTAAGTTACCAAAGTGTGATTTTTGGTTAGTAGTGATGAGTTTACTTAGTTGTGTTAATTCAGATGAGGGTATTATTGTGGATCCATCCAAGTAGATGTAGTTCTACAATGAGGAAGCACTACAGTGGATTAAGGGGAGTATAATATTCTTGGACTTAGGCGGTTATTATCACGGAGTTTTGTAGCAGGAATCGCGAAGGGCGCTTAGCACCGTTGAGTGCGCCCAGCGCGGTCTGGAAGACTCTCGCCCTCTCGAGGCAAAAACGAGCGCACTTAGCGCGAGTCGGATCCTACTTAGCATGGTCTGGGAGTGGAAAAGGTGTTTTTCTTGTCAAAATTAATTGGAAATATGTATCCTTGTGCGGTTATGGTATTGGGATGTTGTTATGTGTTTAAGATGAGTTTAGACAGTGTGATAATATAAGATGGTAAAGTTGTAGCTGATGTTTTACGATAGTTGGAGATTCATGAAAGTATCTATCCTATTCAAGATTTGGAATTATCTGAGGTTGTAATTGTGTTGGGTATCCGGAGGTATTATTTTTATGAATCTAGGTCCGAAGTGTTTAGTAATCACAAGAGTGTAGAATACCTGTTTGGTCGGAATTATCGATGTGTTAAGACGAAAGTCGTTTTGATGTCTGCTTTGATGGTCGGAAGTTGGATTTGAACTTGGTAGATTTGATATTTGTGAGTAATTCGAGTGCACAGCGAAAGCGTGGTGTAGTGCAGTTTGTTCGTACGTGTGTAACAACGATGTTGGTAGTTTGGTTACATTGAGGTTGTGTTACGGACTTTTGTGTTTTTATCTTTGTTGTTGCCTCGTTACCTATGGTGATGGTTCGAGTGTGAGTAGTTAATTCCATGATGGGGAATTAGGAGGGGTGTTGCCTATGGTGATGGTAATGATCGTGTTGTGTTCTCGTTCATAGTGAACCTGTGTGTTCTTAGCTTGGTTATTCTTTGTGTCTTGAGTTGGTTGTCGAGTGCATTGCGTGAGCATTGCATCATGTTGTTGTTGTTGTCATTGATAAGGTATATTATTGTCTTGTGTTATCCATGATGTTTCCATTCAGGGCATGGGAGTTGATTAGTCGGATGCGAGAACGTATCAGGAGTAGGTTGCATCGAGTAAATTTTCGAGGACGAAAATATTCTAATTGGGGGAGAGTTGTAACACCCCGTTTTTATTTTAATTATTATTTGTGAAATAAATGTGAATTGACGTAATTGATTGTGTGTTTTTGTGTGTTTTTGTTGTGTTTTGTGTACCCGTAGTGAGGGGTAATGGCCTTAAGAAGTGAGTCTTGGGGGTAGTAGGGGTGTATGGCTAATAATGTAGAAATTGGTGGTGTGGAGAGTAAAGACTAACTCGATTACTTTAATTTAATATTTGTTAAGCATAGTGTAGAATATATATTTAATTAGAGTTGTGGTGGAAATTATTATTGTTAGAATTATTTCATGAGTGGAAGTGATAATAATAATATAATGAAAATAAAATAAATAGAATAAGTTGGAATATTAGAAGTGTGGAGAGTGGAAGGGTAAAGTGGTAAATTTGTAGGAATAAGTAAGGGTAAAAGAGGCGAATCATATTTAGGGATATGTAAAGAGTGGGGAATGAAAGTTATTATCATTATACGTAAAAGTGAAAGAAAGTTGAAGAGCAAAAGGGAGAAGAGGCTAGGGCAAGAAGAAGGAGAGGAACCCATTGAGGAAGAGGGAAGTTCATCGATACAAGGTAAGGGTGGGGTTCTTCGATCACTTAAGGGGTAAATGATATATATATGGGGGTAGATAAATTGTTAGACTTTTACCCGTGTGTTTGTTGATTGTTTGGTGTTTCCGGTGAGAAGTTAGAATTACGTGTCGGTGATAATAAAAATGTCTGAAGTGTGTAAATTGTTTAGTTAAATTGTGATTTTAATTGTTATAAGAGTTCCTAATGTATGCATACTGTTGAATACTGACTTTGAGGTTCGATTTTTGTGATACGTGATGTTTGAGGATGTTGGAAGGGGTTTAAAAAGTGATTTTTCGGGACAAAATAGCAGAAAAAATGCTTCTGGTGTATGGTTAATCGGTTAACCAATTGATTAATAGATTAACACGTTAAAATACGCATTTTTGAGATTTTTGGCATGGTTAATCGGTTAACCAAATTGTTAACCAATTAACACTGTAACGACATATTTTTTTGAAACTTTAAAAATTCATAACTTGAGCTTTGGGTGTCCGTTTGACGCGCCGTTTGAACCTGTGGAAAGCAAACACAGTGTACCTTCTTATAAAAATAGTTTCAAGTTCTGGAATTAAAATTAACTGGTGTGTAATGAGGTTTTGTGGTGTCAGTGTGTGATGTCAGTGTCGGTGTTTGTTGAACAACTTTGAAAATTCATATCTTTGGACTCGTAAATCCGTTTGGGCCGCCGTCCAAATCGTTGGAAAGCTGATTCTATGTAATTTCTGTTAAAATTATTTTTAATGAAAGAATTCCAACTATTCGACACGCGGTGTGTGTTCGCGTTTTGTGTTGTGTTATGTCGAACCGTGAAATGTGGAAATTAGTTGTGCGATGCGTGTTGTTGTTGTGGATTGCGATGTTTGCATGTTTGAACAGGTGTATACTGAATGTTGGACAGTGGAGAGATAATGTATTGGTGCTATGCTAGTCATATGCATTACGTCGTTGTTGTATGTTGTTGTTGAGTGCAATAGTTGTTGCTTATGATGGTACATGAAGGATTTCTTGTTGTGGTGTGTTATGGTGAGTAAGTATCTCATGTGTGATCAGGAGGATCGTGAAGATGTATGATTAATATTATACATGTGTGTTGTATGCATAATTATTGTCATGCATTCATGGTGTGTCTGTGGTGATGAATCATTGCTCAGGAGGAGTGTATGTGATTCATCCGAACTCCAATGTGGAGTATGGTGGAGATAGATCAGTGCCAAGTAGGGGTGTATGTGATCTATCTGGATTCTATTATGAATCAGGTTCGATTGAATGCACCATGGTGTATTGGTACCACATGCATTGAGTCTAGTTGGTGTCTCATTGCATTCGTTGGTAGTTGTGTTGCATTATGCTTTGTGTGATTATCTGTGTTTGTGTTGAAGTGTGTGATTCTCATTGGAAGTTGTGATTGGGTGAACTACTTGATGATTCATACTATTATATTTATATCATCTTTCTCTTTTGTTTGATTTGAGAATCTCACCCCTTATGTTTGAATGTTGCCTCCACGTGGGTAACGTGCAGGTAATTAGGAGTAGTTTGGAAGTCGTGGTCGGTGAAGACGAGGTGCTTCACTTTAGTTTGGAGTCTGGTCTTATATGTAACATTGGGAGTCGGGAACGCCTTATGCATGATTTTACTTTGTTAAGGAATTACAGTTGCCTTTACATTTTTGAAAACTAATATTTCGATTAATTGAAACCGTTATATTTTGTTGATCACAATGAAGAATTTTCGCTGTGTAATAAAGATGATTTTTGGATTAAAATTGCATTAATATTTATTATATGTTACTTGTCTTATTTGTGAGCAAGTTCTTGTTGAAAGTAATACCCTTTATTCCGAATTGTTTCATTTTACTCTGATTTTTCTATTAAATATTACGGGGGAATTTAGAGTGTTACAAAGTTTTTTTGTAACAGCCGGACCGGGACTCCCCCACAGACATCATAGGCACTGTTACTCACAAGCCAAATCACTAGCCCCCTTCACTACTAGTGTTTTCGCCTCCTGTGGGAATCGAACTGCGTACCTGGGGATAAGTACCACGTTCAATGCACAAAATTTTATGAAATAATCAGAGTTTTTACACCAAAAACAAATTAGGATGCCACATTCATAAAACCAACATCAAACTCCTTTTTATTAAATGAAATAGAATAGCGGAAAATAATTTATTTATTCATATCACGGCCATATGCCAACAACTTATAAAAACTCCACATAAAATCGTGGTTCACCATAAGTTCATCAAAAGAAAGATACGTAACAAAAAAAAGAATAACAAATAACAAATGATTAAAATCCCCAAAATTCCCGTGTTACGTATCAGAGCGACTCCTACGACTTGAACAAGCAACACGCACTCCAGCAACCTAAGTACCTGGATTATCTGTACTTCCTAAGATGCACAGACACAATAACAACAAAGGGGTGAGAACTACATTCAATATTAAATGGTGAATAATACATATTAGAAGGTAGTTACTCACATATATCATACAAACATACAGTCACGACCTACTGTCACATTCAATCACCAATCAATCAACAAAGTAATAATGCAATGCGACTCGACATAGACACAATGCATGTGGTACCAACATCACCATGGTTCATTCAATCGAACCCGGATAAATCACACACACCCCTACTTGGCAATGATTTATCCCACCACACTCCTCTAGGGAGTTCGGATGAATCACATACACTCCTCCTGAGCAATGATTCATCCCACCAACACCATGAATGCATGACAATTCAAATGCATAAAATAAAATACATGTATGACGACATTCATACATCTACACGATCCTACTGATCACATGTGAAATACACAATCACCATCAATTGCACCATAATCAATAAATCCTCACAAGTCACCTTAATTTGTTAAACACTAATTAATTCACTAAAATTATTAAATTAATTATTTTCGTCACCAACTCTATACTTCTTAACTTCTGACATCTATTCCCAACCTCTCAAACCAAAAGAAACTGATTCCGATGCGAAAACGGGAAAGAAATCGCGAAACGGTAAAATTCTGTACACTCACTGGTCATACGCGTATTGCCCTGGGCCATACGCGTATTGCCCAGTTCTCTCGCCCATTCCTACGCGTACCAGACGCGTAAGGCCTCCTGCCTCGCCCTGCCATACGCGTATTGCCTGACCTCATATGCATATGGGCAGAGAGCTATATTCCTTTACATTTTCCTTTCTCAGATCTGGATACGCGTACAACTACTCCATACGCGTATTACCAAGCCACCATACGCGTATCCTTACGCGTATGGGCAGAGGGCCGTGCCAAAACCTCCTTGTGCCCTTCCCGTACGCATAATGCCTCCAGTCCTGCCTAGCCTTACGCGTAACGCCCTCCCCAATACGCGTACGGCCAGATCTATTACGCAAACTTGTTTCCTCCACACCAGTCTGACTTCTGCTACGAAATATTCACGTTTTCACTCCAAAACAGTCCTAAAATTAGTTCTACATCAATTTTAGGTTCTATTAATCATCTTACATCTTCTACCTACATTACTAACTCAGATTTTGGTCTAAATTCATCCTCCAAACCTAAATCAAACTCAACTCTTCATTGTTCACATTCAACAACAATAACAACATCAAGATGCAGACAAAATCAGAAGTTTAGCACATAATATTCATCACAGATTCCCACATATACATCACATAATCATACCACAGCATGCATTCAACGAATTCCTATGGGGTTAAGGACTCCCCACTACCCTCACATGATTAATTCACCAATATTAAACCCGTTCTCCCCCCTTACCTCGAATCTTTGATTAATTCCTACGAAAATCTGATGAAGATGATAGCCCTAGCTCACCCTTGTTCTTTCTCTGCTTAGCCTTTCTCCTTCTCTCTCTAAAATTCTGATTATGCTAAACCCCTACCAATCTTTCACTAATTATTCTCTAATTACCAGACTGCCCTTATTATTTTCTATTATCCCAATATCTAATTAATTACATTAGATTTCATTTTACTAATAATAATAATAATCTTAACAATAATAATATGAAATATACTATTAATAATAATAATAATAATAATAATAATAATAATAATAATAATAATAAGTTCCATATTACTATTAATGGACACACCCCACACCTTATCACTATTATAACAATATTACCCCTACGCACTCAGACACGCACTCTAAACAAGGCCAACAATTAAAAATAAAACACGACGATTAAATAATTAAAAACGGGGTGTTACAACTCTCCCCCACTTAAATTATTTTCGTCCTCGAAAATGTACCTGATGGAAACAGTTCCGGATACGACTCCCGCATCCTGCTCTCCAATTCCTATGTCATACTTCCGCCAGCAGCTCCTCCCCAAGCTACTCTCATCAGAGGTATCTCCTTCCCTCTGAGTTGTTTCATCTTGCGATCCTCGATCCTTAACAGCATCGTTTCCACAGTAAGGTCCTCTCTGATCTGTACTTCATCCCTCTGAATAACATGAGATGGATCCGACACATACTTTCGAAGTTGCGACACATGGAACACATCATGCAAGTTCGAAAGTTCAGGCGGCAGCGCCACCCTATAAGAAACTGTACCAATCCTCTGCAAGATCTGATACGGTCCAATAAATTTAGGATCCAACTTCTTTGATTTCAATGCACGACCCACACCGGTCACTGGGTTAACTCTCAGGAACACGTGATCGCCTTCACTGAATTTCAAATCTTTCTTCCGATTGTCATGATAACTTTTCTGTCTACTATGATCGCCTTCATCTTTTCACGGATCATTTGAATTGTCTCAGTAGTCTGTTGCACAATTTCCGGTCCAAGTACCACATTCTCACCAGTCTCATACCAACACAGAGGCGTTCTACATCTCCTACCATACAAAGCTTCAAAAGGTGCCATCCCAATACTAGAATGGTAGCTATTGTTGTACGTGAACTTAATCAATGGAAAATGAGTATCCCACACACCACATTTTTCCAATACACAGGCTCTCAACAAATCCTCCAACGACTAAATAGTCCTCTCCGACTGACCATCGGTCTGTGGATGATAAGCTGAGCTCAACTTCAACTTAGAACCCAAGGCTTCCTGCAGACTCCTCCAAAACTCTGAAGTAAACCTTGGATCTCTATCCGACACTATGCTCGATGGAACACCATGCAGCTTCACAATTATTCTGATATAAATCTCCGCCAGCTTCGACAATGGAAAACTGATGTTAATTGGTATAAAATGTGCGGATTTCGTAAGTCGATCCACCACTACCCAAATAGCATCAAAGCCCCTCACCGTATTTGGCAAACCAGTAACAAAATCCATAGCAATACTATCCCATTTCCATTCCAGAATTTCCAACGGTTGCATTAATCCCGACGGTTTCTGGTGTTCCACCTTTGACTTCTGACATACCAAGCAAGCATAAACAAACTGAGCTATGTCCCTCTTCATACCAGACCACCAAAATAACTTCTTCAGGTCTTGATACATCTTTGTAGCTCCTGGATGAATACTCAAACTACTCCGATGACTTTCCTCTAAGATTGCCTTTTTCAATTCCTCATTGTCCGGTACACAAATTCTGCCCCGAAGCCTCAGCACGCCAACATTATCCACTTTAAAGTCACTATCAGAATCATCCCCTCCTGTAGGCATCAAGTCCACTAATTTCATATCCAG
The DNA here is from genome assembly GCA_022829125.1 of Lathyrus tuberosus. Lineage (NCBI taxonomy): Eukaryota > Viridiplantae > Streptophyta > Magnoliopsida > Fabales > Fabaceae > Lathyrus > Lathyrus tuberosus. The sequence goes on from JALAZF010000311.1 coordinate 7,064,596, forward strand.
TTTTTGATTTTCTTTAATTACATCCAAAAAGTCATTATTCACTTTCAACATACCCAATCTAATGCTTTCCGGTGTAGTTTCACAAACCATACTCAAATCTCTGAATTGTTCAATCAATTCCATTTCTTTCACCATTAACGCAGACATATGGATTGTCTTCCGACTCAGAGCATCTGCTACAACATTAGCCTTTCCCGGATGGTAACTCAAATTAAAATCATAATCTTTTAAGAACTATAACCACCTTCTTTGCCTCATATTCAACTCCTTCTGATCAAATAAGTATTTCAGACTCTTGTGATCACTGAATACTTCAAATCTTGATCCATACAAATAATACCTCCAGATTTTTAATATGAATACCACTGCAGCTAATTCCAGATCATGAGTAGGATAGTTCCTCTCATGCACCCTCAACTGTCGTGAAGCATAGGCCACTACCTTTTCCTCTTGCATTAACACACCGCCTAATCCCATCTTAGACACATCACAATACACTACAAAAGATCATTTGGACTTGGTAAAATTAACACTGGTGTTGTAGTCAATTTCTTCTTCAGTTCCTCAAAACTTTCCTCATAGGCAGCATCCCAAACAAAAGCTTGATTTTTCCTGGTTAGCTGAGTCAATGGCAATGTCAGTTTAGAAAACCCTTCAATGAATCTTCTATAGTAACCTGCCAAACCCAAAAAGTTCTAATCTCCGTTGCTGTTTTCGGAGCTTCCCACTGAAGCACTGCACTTACTTTAGATGGATCCACCGCTATACCATCACCAGAAAAAACATGACCCAAGAAACTCACAGTCTTCAACTAGAATTCACACTTCGAGAACTTTGCAAACAATTTATTATCTTTCAACACCTACAATACGATTCTCAAGTGTCCTGCATGGTCTTCGTCAGACTTAGAATAAATCAGCATATCATCAACAAATACCACAATAAACTGATCCAGATAAGAGTGGAAGATACGATTCATATATTCCATAAACACACCCCGCACATTAGACACTCCGAAAGGCATCACTGCGTATTCGTAATGTCCGTAGCGAGTTCTGAAAGTAGTCTTCTGAATATCACCTTCCTTTACCCTAATCTGATGGTAACCCGACCTCAGATCAATTTTGCTGAAAACACGAGCTCCTACAAGCTGGTCCATTAAGTCATCAATCCTCGAGAGTGGATACTTATTCTTAATGGTCACTTTATTCAATTGACGGTAATCAATGCACAGACGCATACTACCATCCTTCTTTTTCACCAACAACACTGGAGCTCCCCATGGTGACACACTTGGTCTAATAAGCTTCTTATCGAGCAATTCCCCGACCTGAGATTTCAACTCTGCCAATTTTGATGCAGACATCCTGTACGGTGCCATAGAGATAGGTCTGGTACCTGGTACAAGATCAATAGTGAATTCAACTTCCCTTGTCGGAGGCAATTCTGTAATGTCATCTGGAAACACTTCAGGAAATTTATTCACCACTGAGAATTCATTAACTGAAGTCTTGCTTTCAACAGATAACGAGGCAAACATCGCAAACAACTTCGCTTCATCCTCCAACAACGCCCTCAACTCCCGGCTAGATAGCGAATCTGCTAATGCTTCCTCTTCAGGAGTGAGAAACAGTAACATCTTCATGAAGCAATCAATATAAATCTGGTTGAACTCCAACCAGTTCATCCCCAAAATAACATTGAGACTACCAAGTGGCAAACAAATCAAGTCCACTCTGAAATCTCTACCAAACATGGTCAACGGACACTTTAAGCACACCAAAGAAGTAACCACGGAACCAATAGATGGAGTTTCAATCGTCATCCTCTGCTCTAGAGTAGACGGCACAATCCCTAGTCTCTTCACACAATCAACAGAAATAAACGAGTGCGTTGCACCCATGTCAATGATAGCAATCAAAGGAATATCATTAATAAAGCAAGTACCTTTGACGGAATGCTCCTCATCAGCGGATTGAGCTCCCACCAAGGCAAACACTTTCCCACCAGTTTGAGACGCCTGAGACTTCTTCAGCTTCTCATAATGAGTGCTGATGTGACCCTTCTCTCCACAATTATAACAAGTAGGCATAGTGGCCCTACAATATGCTATAACATGACCTGCTTTGCCACACATGAAGCACTTCTTCACCTCATTCGGACAGTTATTAGCACGGTGACCTGCACCACCACATCGGAAACACTTGAGGGTATCCGAACCCGCTCCCTTCTCCTTTGGCTTCTTTGCTACGTCAGTTTTCTGTTTCCCCTTATCAGCTGGAACACTGTAAGGAGTACCCCCAAACCTCTGCTTACCCTTCTTCTCATTCACAGCCTTGTAATGAGTAATTCTAGCTCTGTTATCATTGTCGTAGATTCTGCTTCTGCTTACCAGTTTTGGATAATTCCTTATCTTCTGACAAGCAATACCTAGTTTGATCTCGGGACGCAACCCATTTTCAAACTTCAAGCACTTCGAAGTCATAGCTTCCTCAGTATTGTAATGAGCACAATACTGAACCAACTCTTCAAACCGAGTAGCATATTCAGCAACCATCTTATCACCCTGTTTCAGCTCTAAAAATTCAACCTCCTTTGCACTACGAATGTCTTCCGGAAAATACTTTTCCAGAAACGCAGCTTGAAACACTGCTCAAGTAATCTCAGTACCTGCAGCTTCCAATCTCTGACGACTATTGTCCCACCAGGCCTCAGCCTCCCCTTCCAGCATATGAGTACCAAACCGTACCTTCTGAGCGTCACTGCATTCCATGATCCTGAAGATCTTCTCAACAGCCTTCAGCCATTTCTGTGCAGCCTCTGGATCCAAAATACCTCCCTCATATGTAGGCGGCTTATTACTCTAGAACTATGCTAAGTCACGAAACTGAGCACCTCCAGCCTGATTGGCGTTCTCTACAGCTTGTGCCATGGCTTGCATAGCAGCAGCAAGAGCAGCATCATTCCTTCCTGCCATATTGGTCAACAATCATCATAAGGCCAGAACACACAAACAATTCCTATACTAAGGACAGACTCAACTACTACACCTGGCCGGACGGACCGACCTGCTCTGATACCAATTGTAACATCCCACTTTCCCATTTATGAAAAATACACAAAATTCTATGAAATAATCAGAGTTTTTACACCAAAAACAAAGTAGGATGCCACATTCATAAAACCAACATCAAACTCCTTTTTATTAAATGAAATAGAATAGCGAAAAATAATTTATTTATTCATATCACGACCACATGCCAACAACTTATAAAAACTCCACATAAAATCGCGGTTCACCATAAGTTCATCAAAAGAAAGATACGTAACAAAAAAAGAATAACAAATAACAAATGATTAAAATCCCCAAAATTCCCGTGTTACATATCAGAGCGACTCCTACGACTCGAACAAGCAACACGCACTCCAACAACCTAAGTACCTGGATTATCTGTACTTCCGAAGAAGCACAGACACAACAACAACAAAGGGGTGAGAACTACATTAAATATTAAACGGTGAATAATACATATTAGAAGGTAGTTACTCACATATATCATACAAACATACAGCCACGACCTACTGTCACATTCAATCACCAATCAATCAACAAAGTAATAATGCAATGCGACTCGACATAGACACAATGCATGTGGTACCAACATCACCATGGTTCATTCAATCGAACCCGGATAAATCACATACACCCCTACTTGGCAATGATTTATCCCACCACACTCCTCTAGGGAGTTAGGATGAATCACATACACTCTTCCTGAGCAATGATTCATCCCACCAACACCATGAATGCATGACAATTCAAATGCATAAAATAAAATACATGTATGATGAAATTCATACATCTACATGATCCTACTGATCACATGTGAAATACACAATCACCATCAATGGCACCATAATCAATAAATCCTCACAAGTCACCTTAATTTATTAAACACTAATTAATTCACAAAAATTATTAAATTAATTATTTTCGTCACCAACTTTATACTTCTTAACTTCTGACATCTATTCCCAACCTCTTAAACCAAAAGAAACCGATTCCGACGCGAAAACGGGAAAGAAATTGCGAAACGGTAAAATTCTGCACACTCACTGGCCATACGCGTATCGCCCCGGGCCATACGCGTATTGCCCAGTTCTCTCGCCCATTCCTACACGTACCAGTCGCGTAAGGCCTCCTGCCTCGCCCTGCCATAAGCATATTGCCTGACCTCATACGCGTATGGGCAGAGAGCTATTTTCCTTCACAAATTTCTTTCTCAGATTTGGATACGCGTACAGCTACTCCATACGCGTATTACCAAGCCACCATACCTGTATCCTTACGCGTATGGGCAGAGGGCCGTGCCAAAACCTCCTTGTGCCCTTCCCGTATGCGTAATGCCTCCAGTCCTGCCTAGCCTTACGCGTAACGCCCTCCCCAATACACGTATGGCCAGATCTATTACGCAAACTTGTTTCCTCCACACCAGTCTGACTTCTGCTACGAAATATTCACGTTTTCACTCCAAAACAGTCCTAAAATTAGTTCTACATCAATTTTAGGTTCTATTAATCATCTTACATCTTCTACCTACATTACTAACTCAGATTTTGGTCTAAATTCATCCTCCAAACCTAAATCAAACTCAACTCTGCATTGTTCACATTCAACAACAATAACAACATCAAGATGCAGACAAAATCAGAAGTTTAGCACATAATATTCATCACAGATTCCCACATATACATCACATAATCATACCACATCATGCATTCAACGAATTCCTATGGGGTTAAGGACTCCCCACTACCCTCACATGATTAATTCACCAATATTAAACCCGTTCTCCCCCCTTACCTCGAATCTTTGATTAATTCCTACGAAAATCTGATGAAGATGATAGCCCTAGCTCACCCTTGTTCTTTCTCTGCTTAGCCTTTCTTCTTCTCTCTCTAAAATTCTGATTATGCTAAACCCCTACCAATCTTTCACTAATTATTCTCTAATTACCAGACTGCCCTTATTATTTTCTATTATCCCAATATCTAATTAATTACATTAGATTTCATTTTATTAATAATATTAATAAGAATAATAATAGTCTTAACAACAATAATATGAAATATACTATTAAAAATAATAATAATAATAATAATATTAATAAGTTCCATATTACTATTAGTGGACACACCCCACACCTTATCACTATTATAACAATATTACCCCTACGCACTCAGACACGCACTCTAAACAAGGCCAACAATTAAAAATAAAACACGACGATTAAAAAATTAAAAATGGGGCGTTACAAAGGTCATGATCAGCTCGACGTATCCCCACGCCTTGGTTACAGATCCGTTGAATCCCTGTAAATTGGACCTTACGTAGGGGGTAAGGTGCGATTCGTCTAACTGAAGTGTTGAAAACAACTGGGAGTACATGATATCGACCGAGCTTCCCTGGTCGACGAGTATCCTGCGATCGTTGAAGTTCGCGATCCGGGCTCGGACGGACAATGGTATGCTTGAGTTCGGGTAGCTGCCGAGGAGTTCCTGCCGGTAGAAAGAGATGGAGACGGAGCCCTTCTGTGCCCGATCAAACGTAGTCACTTTGCTGGAGCTTGTGTTGATCAGGTGTTCGAACTTCCATTTCAAGGAGCCCACAGTGACTTTGTTGAAACCCCCGACCGAGATGACCATGGCGGAGGGAAATGTCTCCCACGAGCTGTGGGCCGCGAAATATGAAGGGGCGCTGAGCCCGTCCGGGACGTTGAAGTCCTCGGGTCGCGATATGGACATAGCGACCTGTACATTGGCGTCTTCCGAGGAGGGTACCTCCTCCTCGACCTTCTTGGACTCCTGGGCGTCCTGCCGAGGAGTGTCCTTCTTCTTCGGGAACTGCTTCAGGTGGCTGTCCCTGATCAGTATTTCAATGACATTCTTCAGATGGATGCAGTCCTCCGTAGTATGGCCGTGACTTTTGTGGAAACGGTAGTATTTTGATTTGTCCACGTTTGGTCTGTTCGGATGTTGTTTAGGGAAGCGGACCCCAGCCTGTTTGAACTCCGAATTGGCACATTCGGACAAGATATTTTCCCTGGAAACGGTCAGGGGAGTGTAGTCATGGAACCGCCCGGAGGGGCCCTTGCTGTCACGGGAATCACGAGGACAGTCCTCGCGCCTCCGTTCACCTCGACGAGATGTCGAAGCTTCTTCTCCTCTGGTTGCCCGAGCGTTCTCCTAATGGCGTGATGCTCGGACATTGCTGGCCGCAACCTTCTCTTCATTCTGAATGTGTGATTGGGCTTTGAGGAGGAGGGCGTCTAAGTTCCTCGGAGGCGCGAGGCCAATGGCTTTAGAAAACTCGGAGCCTGGGCGGAGCCCCTGCTCGAGTAGAAACTTCTTCATTTCGTTCTTTGTCGGGACCTGCACTGCTTCTTTGTTGAACCTCTCGATATATGCGCGGAGAGGTTCGTCTTTACGCTGGATTATGGCTCCCAGAGAGGCCTCAGTTTTGGGGGTGGCGGCGAGATGCTGTAAAGTGCCATGAGAACATCCTACCCAGCTGTCTCCACGAGGTAATGGACTCCTCGGGAAGTTGCTTATACCGTGTCATTGCTCCCTTCCGAAGGGTGGTCGGGAACATTCTGCATTTGATGGCGCCTTGTACGCCGCGGTAGTCTAACAGCGCATCGATGTTCTCGATGTGCTCGTCGGGGTCGATGGTCCATCGTACGTGCCAAGTGACAGGGGTTTCTCCAAGCCTTTTGGGAGACGGGCAGCCAAGATCTCCTGGGACAACGGGCCGCGAGGCTCGTCGTCATCACTAGAACTGGTGTATGATGGGGACCGAATGGGATGCTCGCGACGCCGGTTCCTTCGCGGAGAAGGTGAGCAGTTTCTTCGAGGAGAATGTGAGCGGTTCCTTTGCGGGGAAGGTGAGCGGTTCCTTCGCGGGGAAGGTGAGCAGTCCCGTCCTTTAGACTTGATCAGGGGAAATTTCTCGTTCCTCCGAGTCCTCTTGTGGTCATGAGCATGCTGGTAATGCGGGGAGATCTGGTCGCGTTTTCGGGCTACACGAGGATCAGGTTCTTGGCGCAACCTTCGGTCGATTTCTCTCCGGGGCTGTGGGCTTCTTGATCATTGCTGGTTCCTCCGCGTAGGAGGGGATCTCGGATAGTGGGACTCTTCTAGTGCCTCGATCCTCTCGTTCTGCTGTAGGATCAGGGTGTTGGTTTTGTTGATCGCCTCCAGGAGGGCTGCCATGGCTGGGTCGACATTGGGAGGAACATGAACGGGTTGGACGTCAAGTGATGGTTGATCGTTGTTGCGATTGGCAGGGGTAGGGGAAGGAGAAGCAGTGGATCCATCCTTGAGGAAACGGGCATCTCGGAGGAGGGATGACTGGCCGTTAACGTCAGATTTGTTGATGGGGAGGATGGTGGTTTGGAGAGCATCCTTGGTGCGATCTTGTGAGGCCATGATCGTGATGATGTTTGAGAATTGTTTTGATCTTCGATTTCTGAGGAAAGAAAGATGGGGAGAACAAAATTTCCCATAGACGGCGCCACTGATCGTGAAGGCTGGATCAGATTCTGTAGAATCAGGCCGCCAAGTGCGTCAGGGATGTTGGTCGTATGGAGAGGAGGGGGTGTACCTGCAAGGTACTCCGACGCTCAAGTAGAAAGGGTCAGAGAAAAGGAGCAAGTACAAAGTATGAATTCTTAGGTGTAGCACCCCAAAATTTGCCCTCCTTACTTTATTACTAACTGGCTTATGTTTCATTTCATTTTTGCATTATCATGTGTGCATATCATTGGTTCTTAGCATGGGGTCAAGGTGCCTGAGGCATGTTCAAGAGGAGAAGATGTTCTTCAAAGGGTCAAGCAAGATAGTTCAAGTGGATCACTTCCTCCTAACTAGTGCAGAAATTAGGGTTTTGAGATCCTTGGGTTTATTGCTCCAATGGGCAAGCTCCTTGGGTTTTTATCATTACCAAATGGCATATCTTATCTTTGTTGGAGAGGATACACATCATATTCATAGGAATTTGGATTTGGAGACTGTGCTATTTCCTCCTAGATTGAGGGTGCCAAAACTAGGGTTTGATATAAAGTCAGTTTATTTCTGATTTTTTGGGCAAGGCTTGATTCTATGGTATTCCTTGGGTCCCTAAGTATCTAGGGATTGGAGGTTGTCCATCAGTTTGGTTCAGGAGAGATTTAATTGGCCAATAGATTGTAAATCAGGTGAATTGGGTAAAAGTCAACAGTGAGAGGGGAAGTCAACTGTGGAATTTTGAGGTTCTCTCCAAGGTTTTCAAGGTCTCACATCCTCATGTGGTCATCAAGATTCAAGTTTCATGCCATTTATCAAGAATCAGAAGTTGGTGCAAAAGTTACTAAATATGGAAATGACCTATAATTTGAAAGTTTACTTTTTGGACAAGTTCCTGTACTGCATTCAACTTGACTTTTCATCATCAAAGAAGCTTCAAATGAATTTTTCTCCAACATGAAAGTTGAAGATCTTTTTCTCCTCTTTCCAACAAATACTAGTGGATCTCCATATCATTTGCGAAATTCAACTTATGATAAAAAGAAGGCAAAGTGGTTTTTAGGGTTTCTCATGATTCCATTTTCACAAACTTTGGCATAGTGACCTATAATTAATTCCATTGTTTCATGTCACATGCTAACATCAAAGGACACTCCTCAAGGATCATTTTAGGCCTTTAAATCAAGTGAATCCATGGTGTATTTATCACTTATTCTCCATTATTCAAAATTTCCAAGTCATTGAAAACTCATGAATCAAAATGTTTCAAGGCCCAATTTCAATGTGGGTGTGATTAGTAATTAGAAGTTAAGTGATCCATCATGAAATGTTTGAATATCCATGCATGGAAGAGGGTGTACTTAACATAATGTAATTTTTCTAAAATCATCCAAAATTCTTTAACAAAGGAATTTCCAAGGCCCAAACCATTATCAGTGAAAAACCCTAATATATTTAAACCAATCCATGCACTGGTTAGGAGGGGACACGTGATATTTGGAGGAGAAAAAAAGTTTCAACCCTAATTATTGAATTCATTGAATCTCTGAATCCACAAGGATTTTTCTCAAAATTCTTTCACAACATTCATCCTTGGGATCCCTAGAGTACAAATCGCCCATCTTTGGAAGCTGAAAGCAAGGATAAATTGTTCCACCATCTCAGGTTAGTGATGATTTTCACGATCCCAAAACTCAGTTTTTAAATATGTATATTGATGTGTGATGTCCATTGGTTATTCTGATGTGTTTACTTTTGAATTTGGACGTGTGGATTGGTTGTAGCATGTGTTTAAAGTTTGGAACCCTAACCTTTTTCTCTTCGTTTTTTATTATGCACTAATGGTTTGTGATTTTGGATGACATATTCGTGACCCTCATGAAATTCTGGACAAAATGGTATAGACCTTTGCATTTTCTGGGTTGTTTAAGGTTGCAGGTGGCTGTGGATGGTGGCCGGAGCTAGGGCTCCGGCGACTGGTACGGCGGTCCGGCGAAGGGAGGGTTCCAACGGAGAAGACAAAATCCCAACCGTCTGTCTGCTTGATCGTGCGTCCCTCAGCTGGCCACGTTTCATTTTTTTGTTTTTTTTTTCTGAGTTTTATTTAGTGATTGCGTGTATATTACCCCATGGCTGTTACCGTGTGCACCCTATCATAGTATTTCATTTTAATTACTTTTTATTTTTGGTTGACTAACCCTGGGCATTGGAAGAATCACGTGGCCACAATGATGGCAACGAATTAAAATAAACACGTGCCTGGCACGTGGGAGTACATGGTATGCTAGTTGTGTTGTTGTATACGTGTGCATGGTTCCTATGGTATGCTTTCAATCATGGCCCTAGATCTTGATTAATAGGTGATTATGTTGACTGATATGAGACGTCTGATCAATCAAATGGTAAGCAGTCAGTCAACTGGGTTGACTGAGGTCCACATGTGGACTATTTTTTTTTTTTTTTTTTTTTTCTGATTGGATTTAAGTCTGTGCCTGCTTCCTACACCCCACCCTTCAGCCCATTTCCTCATTCCAACGTGAGTAAATTTCTTAACGCACCCCCCTTGCATTTTCTTTCTATTTTCTTTTTATTTAATTATGGCACTTTCATTTTTATTTTTTTAAAAATAGTTAATTGCATCAAAAAACTACCAAAAAATTCATGCATACTTTTTTATTATTTTATAAAATTTTCACAAATTTTATTTTTTATTTTTATTTTATTTTTTATCATCTAAATTAAATATTTTTTTATTTCTTTTTGAATTACTCATATCATGCATACTTAAAATTGTTTATTTTATTTCTCTGCATCCCTAAAACATTTTCAATCCATTCTTTTTGAATTTGTTAGATAATATTTTGAAGTGCATTAAAATACTTTTCTTTCATTTTTAAAATCATTTCATATTGCATATTGGTCCTCTTTTTTGCACATTGAACCCCACTTCTCATCTGAGCCTTGCATAATTGTTTGAGTGACTAACATCTTGAATTTTTGCAGGAGTTTTTGATATGTTGTTTGTCTCTGGTTGAGCAACTTTGATATTTAATTTGGTGATTTTAGAAGTTGTTTTGCTAATTGTTTGTTTGCTTTTGTTTGAGGTCTTTCTTGTATGCGTCCTTAATCATGTCTGATCATTTGTTTGAAAAGGCACTTGTGCCATTGCTTGGGGGTTTGTTCTTTGATTTCTTAATTCATGTTTGGACTGTTATAGGTCACTTGATCACTATCCCATGTCATTGTTTGAATTTCATTTGCCTTAATGTTACTTGTGTCTGTTTTGTACTAACTTTTTATGCAGGGACTAAGGTAAGTTATTTGAGGGTATGGATAAGTATCCATGCCCACCTTACTCTTCCCTTCTCTCATCTTGTACTTTCCTTTAGGTTTAGGTTGTCGTCAAACCTCACTAACCGTAGGCCACCCATGCATGATAACATTAGGATTCTTAGTTCCCTTTAGAGTTTCCCTTACGTCTTCTCTCTTCTCATCTCAAAACTTCTTGAAAACACTTAATAAGTATAAAGTGTATTGCGCACGAGCCTTAAGCGTGGGGAATGAGAAATGAGGGGCTTCCTCTCATCTTTCTAGAGTGCTTAGCGAGGGTCCTGTCTTGGGACGATGCGTTAAGTATTCACCCTTGTGCCCTAGACTTTGGTGCAATGCAACTTATGAACTAACTTAAGTCACTTCTGTCTTAAAAAATACAAACCAACTTCAAACCTTTTTGTCCTTCGGGATTGTCAAACTAAAGGCTATTTTCAAAAAAAAGGGCACGTTACTTTCCGTCTGAGTCGCAAACAGGCATCGACCCTAACTGTCGGACGCGAACTTAACGTCGCTCGTAAAAAACACAAAAAGAACTTGGTCCAAACTACGTTGACTCTGAATTCCCCATTGCACAAAGGGGGTACGTAGGCCTAGGACGTCGACGTCCTACCGAGTCGGTCTTTGTTTTCCCCTCTCCCCGTCTTAGTACAGCCATAGATGATAGGATAACTCACCCTTAGATTAGACAACAAGCGTGGATTCCATCGAGTACGATGGACGCGTGGGGTGCTAACACCTTCCCCTCCCGTAACCGACTCCCGAACCCAGGATATGGTTGCGATGACCATTCCTTTCCCTCTTCCTCAGGTTTATGCGGTGTTCCCTTTCCCTCTCTTGGGATAAATTTACACGGCTGACGACTCTGTTTTCCACGCCACTCTCGCGTTTGTACCTGGATGAAAATCCTGGGAGCGACAGTTGGCGACTCTGCTGGGGATCAGGTTGACCTATGCTGGTCCATCCCTAAGCGAGTTAGTCCTAGCGCTTGCTTGTCTTTGTTCTCTTTTGGTGTCTTTATGTTTGTTTTGCTTTATTTGTTGAATTTTATTTTTACAGCTTTTTCTGCATTGTATTTCATTTTTATTACTATCATACTACTGTGTTGTACTGGCTATTTTTGTTTTGCAGGTTGGGTGGTTCTGAGAGATAAGCCCAATACCCAGGCTTGAGTACACCCTAGGACTAGAGTGGAGAGTAGTGGGACCTACGTGCTCGCTTGGTACGTTTGTGTGTTCACGAAATTCACAACCAGACGAGGCTATCTTGGGACGCATTCTAACGTGTGTGTCCTGCGCATGTTAGGATGTCGATCTAGAGAGCTGTCGAATCTGGTGACCGATCATCGAGGACCTTAGTGGAAACATCCCTCTTTAGTGGTGACAGTGGCAGACCACATCCTGTGGCAAACCCATTCGCACCCGAGGGCCCACTTTGGAACTCGCATAGGATGGCCCCTATCTTTTGAAGAGAATCAGTGGAGGCACTCCTCGATTGACGATAGTACTGTACCCTGAGGGATGAATGTACTATTGTTTCTCGACCTTAGTGCCAAAGCTGAGGACCTTCTGCTTTGGAGAATCGGTTGAGGCCTCCTTGATTGATGATGATCCCAAACCAGAAATGGTGAACGTATCATCATTTCTCGACCTGAGAGCCCGGGATACTGAACATCCTAGTACCCACACGTGAGAGGGGATGGGTATTTGCAGGTTTGCAGGTAACCGAAACTTTCAACCTACCTGGTTTTTTTTCAGATTTCTCATCAATGTCTGATTATTTGGGTTCCTTTGTTATCTCAGTGGTTCGAAATTTTGGTTTTCTGGGTTGTGGTTCTCGTTCAGTTAACAGTACAGCACATCCAGCAGTGTTGCCTTGATCCCATGTTTGCATGTGCATATCATTTTTCTTGCATTCTAACGTGTTTGACATTTTTCAGGGCTTGCATCTTACTCTTGATTTCGGTTTTCTGAGGTTACCTTGGCATGGATGTCCAGAGAAAGAAGATTGTTGCCTATTCGTTCCTAGATCCGACCTTGACATTGATTCACAAGTTGATTAATATGGCTGGTCCCAGAGTTCGTACAGAGTTCAGTGGAGGGTATGGGAGACTTCTGAAGTTTGTCTACAATATCTCCAAGTATGAGAAGGATGCCATTCATACACTTCTTCAGTTTTACGATCCGTCTTTGCGTTGCTTCACTTTCCCAAACTACATCTTGGCCCCAACATTGGAGGAGTTCTCATTTATTTTGGGAATCCCCATCAGGCATGACATAGTATTCTTTTCTGAAGAACACCCCAGGGTAAAAGAAATGGATGTTGCCCTTCATATTGGGGAATCCGTTCTGAGCAGTAATATTGAGGAAAAACAAGGAGCTAAGGGTTTCTTATTGAAGTTCTTGTTTGATCAAGCTTGCATACATGTTAAAGAGAAGAATTGGACCGCTTTCCAAGCTATTCGGCTGTGTGCATCTATGGGATTGTCCTGTTTCCCAATGTTCCTGATCTGGTGGATATGCATGCTGTCAGAATCTTTATTTCAAAGAAACCTATACCTACCTTGCTAGGTGATGTGTATCATTCAGTTCACTATAAGAATGAAAATAGGCGGGGAAAAACTGTGAGTTGTTGTGCACCGCTCTTATCTACTTGGTTTCTGAGTCATCTCCCTGAAACTGGCGCCTTTATTGATACGAAAGATTCTCTGAAGTGGTCAAAGAGGTTAATGGGCTTGACTGCTGACAACATTGTTTGGTTCAATCATGACTTGCTAGGAATGGAGATTATTTGCAAGTGCGGAGAATTCCCTAATGTACCCTTGATAGGGAGAAAAGGTGGAATCAACTATAATCCTTCCCTTGTTATCAGGCAGTTTGGTTATCCTTTGAGAGGTCCACCTGAAGAGAGAGATATCAGAGAGTCCTTATTCTTCAATGGTATTGAGGATCAAGAGATGATGAGGAAGATTGTGAATGCTTGGAAACAGGTGACCAAGAAGGGTAAAACTTCGTTCGGGAAATGTAATAATCGGGCTTTTCCTTCCTATAAAGAGTGGATTAAGAAGAGAGCAGAAGAGGAGCTTCTTCCCTTCCCGGTGGAACCGCCTTTGTATCCTTTACTGATTGAGCCTCCTACCACAGTTGAGATATAGAAGTTTAACAAGTTGTGGGCTGAAAAGGAAAAGTTGCGAGAAGAAAACAGAGAGCTACTAAGAGAGATTTATCAGTTGAAACATGAGCGGGGTGATGCTGTTCATACCGCCAAGTTGAAGACAGAGCTTCTTGCTAAGGCAGAAAAAGAGCTAGCTGACATGGTCATATCCAGAAAAAGGATGAAAGAAGCTTTGGATGGTATCAGTAAGGTTCTCGAGTCTAAGAAGGAAGAATTAGACAAGGCTTTGTTGAAAATTTACAGGTTCGATGATCACCGAGAAACTGCAATGGCCGAGAATAAGAGAAAGGAAGATGGTTATCTAGCTCAGATTGATCAGTTGAAGTTGACGCTCAAGAAAAGAGACGCTGAAATCCTGTCAGGGGTATTCAAGAGAAAAGTAGTTGAGGGTCGACTCAATGAAGCCATAGCCTCCATAGAGGAACTGAAGGTCCAAGCTGAAGTGAAGAAACCTAGACATGAGGGTCCTAGCATGGATGGTGTTTCTGGCGAAGACGCTTGGGAGTTGCATTGCCGATACTTGGAAGGGATCATACATAGGAGAGACGTTCTCATTCAAGAGCTAATTCAGAGACCAAAACATCCCGACACCAAAAAGCTGTTCAAGGAAATTCAAGACTGGAGCAGAAAGCATAGTGGATGGGGGGGATTGACACTTGTGGACTTTGATGATATGCCGTAGTTTTCTATTTTCTTTCATTATTTGGACCACCGCCAGACTTGTTGGTTGGGATCAATGGTTATTGTGTTCAGACTTGTTGACATTTGGTTTTCCTCTGGATTTCTTAATATATGAGCAGAAGTTCCGATCTATATTGTTGTTAAACTGGAATCAAGGGGTGGATCGCCCTGCGAATATTCAAACATGTTCATTTGCATTTGCATATTCATAATCATTTTGCATAATCATTTTGCATGACAGATGTTTATCTCCGGTGTTCTTATCTTGTTCCCATCTCAGAATTGCAGATTTAACTCCTCAGGCCATTCAAGAGTTGATCATGGAGCGAGTTCAAGCTGAGTTGGGTGAACTAAAGGTTCAAATGAGGCAATTTGGGGAAGACATGCTCCAGGAGCAGAAGATGCTGAGGGAGGAGGTCAATCAGATAAAGACTCAGATGGGCTTGGTCATGGTAATTTTGAAAACAGTGCTAAAGATGGAAAACAGTCATGTGCCCGCTTCCACAACAGAGATCCTTGCTCCTCCCATCTCTTTGGAATCTGATTTAAATCATGGATTACCTCGTGAATCTCTTCCGCAAGAGGAAATTTCAGAACTCTCCCAACAACAGCTAGGTCTTGGCTCCCAAGAGAAGCCCAAAGGAAAAAAGTGTACACAGGGACAGAAGAAGTCTGAAAGAGTTTTTCATCTGCTCCCTATGCCATATTCTCAACTATTGCAGCATCTCCTTCAGTTTCAACTGGTACAGAAAAGGACTTTGGCTCCTCTCACCGGCAATCCTCCACCAGGCTATGATGCAAAAGCCCATTGTGACTTCCATTCTGGGGCACCAGGGCATACCGTGGAGAAATGTAGGGCCTTTCAGCACCGAGTCCAGGATTTGATTGATGCAGGGGCAATTGAGTTCACGTCGGGCGGCGTGAATGTACAAGGTGATGTTACCCTAATTGTTGCAAAAGAAGTGAAGGCTCCTCCCCTCTTTGCAGGATCCACCTCATGCCATGGAATTTCTCCACAACCTTTTGCTGCAGAAGCTCTACGTCAGCAACCTTTGTTTGTGCCTCAGCCAAATGTGGAAAGGAAAGTGCAAGCGTAGGTGAGGCGCCCAAATCAGCACCGACAGCAGAGTTATCAGCAGCAGGGGTAACCGAGACCAAGAGGGCCCAAGAGGATATTTGATCCTATTCCTATCCCTTATAGTCATTTGTTTACTCGTCTGCTCAAGAACTCTCTGATTCAAATGAGGAGTACCGCGCCGGTACCGTACCCTATTCCTTCGGATTATGACATGACTGCTAGGTGCGAGTTCCACTCGGGAACGTTTGGGAACACAATTGATGGGTGTAATGTATTCAAGCACAGGTGCAAGACCTGGTAGAATCAGAGATCATTGTATTCACTGAAGATGATATGTACGTCAATGGAAGCCTCCTTTCTCAAATGAACACTCAGTCTGCAAGTACATTCAGACAGAATTAAGCTTCCTCAGCAATGGCAATCTTCAGCTTCTTTACCGCATTTTCATTTGTAGTTTTTCATTTCTTGTTAAAGTATCGTACGCATGTAAGACTTGTTTGTTTTTATGATGATATTATTGCAATGAGTATGTTTTTCTTGAAGTAATCCATTCGTGTTCACTCTTAAATGTTTATATGCACTGCAATACCAATTTTCTTGTCTAGAACTCTTGGGGGAGGATGATGAGACGAAAACGCAAAATCTCTGGTTGTATGTCCAAGGATAGAACCCTGTTGAGGATGTACATGCATTGTTTCAAACCCCTAAACATTGAAGATATAAGGGAGATAGACCCTCGTTAACCCCTTCGAGCCTTGAAGTAGGAGCTTCTTTCATACGAAAAAACCCTCATACTTAACCCAGGGGCAGGGTAGGCGTCAGTTAGTTTGACCGAGCGTTCAAATTTCAAAGAGAGTGTGTAGTCGAGGAACCATTACCTTCTTTCCCACCATCAAGAGGTCAAGAGATGTGAAACCACAATGGTTATCCATCAACAATCAAGGAGTGAGGCAGTCAAGTAAGACAACGAGTGTCACACGCTTTGTTCGAAAAAGGGGAATAAAAAAGAAAGCCCGCTAAGTCGAAACTTGGAAACAGGCGACTTAGGCAAAAGCTAAGGCATCCCGCTAGACTTAAAAATTGAAAAATCTCAAAAGAGTCAGTCCAGGCAAATATTAGGGATAAAAAAAAAAGAGCAAAAGAAAGAAAAAGCGAAGAGCATTACAAGAGAAAATCCTCGATAAGAACAAATTCATGTGATTACAAACACAAAAGGGATGACTGTCACTCCAAAGACTCCTTAGGTGTCAAACCATTAGTTGCATGGGTTCCTTAAACATCGTAAACCTCTTGAGATATGAGCGTTTGTGTCAGATTAACTGAACATAGGACTGGAGAACATCACGAAGAGTGGGTGGGCACCGATAAATTTTGAGCCATAAATCCTTTTTCTGAAACCGTGAACCAAACCACGTTACAACCCTTAAAAGTCCTAATTGAAACAGGGTTCATTCCGAAAGCGCACTCCAACCGGATGGCGTTCCTGACTCCTATAAGTTGTGCTAATAAGATTTGTTGGTATTGCATGTACGTATTGTTTTTTCCATTCAAAAATCGAGGTCGCATCCCAGCTGGTGATTCGTTCACAAGGCTTGGCGACGCATTTTTCAATAAAGCTTCAAGGTTAACATGAGTGTTGCATTAGAATTGTCATTCTCATAATAAACATTTTCTGCTTGTATATGTTTGATATCCAAGAAACTTACACGATGAACGACGGTAAAGAAGCTTGATCCTGCCAAGTTGGGTTGCTTGGAAATTCTGAAGGACAATCATATCAAAGGGCATGTTGCCAAGAGACTCAGTGTAGAGTGGGCTCTCCCCAGTAAGTCGTGTTAAGATGTAGCCAATCTGGGGCGGTCACATCGAGAAATCTCTCAGAAATTCAGTTATTCTGGGGCATTCATTCTGAGATCAGGGGCAAAGTCACTTCAAAGCTCATATTGGGGCAGGATACCTCTAGAGCGTGGGAGATTATCCACTCCTGAAAATGGTTAATTGAGAACACCTCCTCAAGGTTCAAGGTACTATAGAAGAGTATTTTCAAGTCATTAAAATCCCTTTCGAGGTAATGTATTTCATGGATTATGAAGACTGGGCAGTTATGTCGAGATATGATAAATCTCTCCAAGAGTTTGAAGACCCTGGGGCAGGGCAAACGCCCGGTCTTCTATAAAATCCTCTTGAGATGATTTCTTCCATTAGACCTGGTGGTCTGGGGCAAGTGAAAAGTTCAAAGAGCCGTTTATGACCATAAGGACAAGTCAGGTTGCAGGGCAACATGATTGTACTTCCCCAGCAGTTGGCTCTCCCCAGCATTGAGATTGTACTTTTCCTCAGCAGAGCAGACCTTCCCCAGCAGAAGACTTGGGAAGTATTTTCTCCGGATCAAGACGTTATTTCCCCACGGAATCAGGGTGTTCACCTTCCCCGTCCAGTCAGGAAGCGTGCTTTCATCGACGATGTCATATTCTAATCCCCAGCAAGAAGGGAGTAAAGTCATTCTCCCCATCAGCAGGCTAAGGTCAGCAGTATCCCAAAGCAGGATGGTATTATGGGCTGGTATCCCCTAGCAGGTTTTGAGCCCAATTGGTTATTAGCAATCCTCAGTAACAGACTTCCGGTTCCGTTCATTCTCAACTCCCCCAGCAGAGGAGAAATCTCAGGTTTTGGATGTTACCTTCAGTGAAAGACAGGTGGGGTCTCCGGTAGTTCTTTCAGGATTTCATCCCTGGCAGAAGTTGTTGATCCAAAGAGTCGATCAGCATGACCCGTCTCAGCAGAGTTCCTAGATTCAGAGGACAATTTATTTTTGTCATCCCCAGCTGAATCAATCTTTTCTCTCCGACATTTATTTTGCTGGAGGGACCCCTTTTGCATATCATAAGCACTTGCATTGCATCCTCAAACGCGTAGCATTTCCACTTCGTGTGGAGCATTACAGCAAAATTCAAACATTTGCATTCGAAGCATAAGCCAGGTTTGATACTTTCTTTGTCAGTTCTATTTCTCAGCAGAGATGGCATAACTCAGGAGATTTTGGGGGGATGCGTTCCTCATATTTGTGCTCCCCGGCAGAGTCCTTTATTTAGACTTATCCATTCCCCAGCGAGATTAATCCCCGGTAAAAGTTTCTTTACACCCTTTTCGACACCCGTCCGTGTACCTTTTCGATACCCGTACGCATTTAACCTTTCTACACCCGTCCGTGTACCTTTTCGATACCCGTCTGTATTGAACATTTTTACACCCGTCCGTGTACCTTTTCGATACCCGTCCGTATTGAAACATTTTTACACCCGTCCGTGTACCTTTTCGATACCCGTCCGTATTGAACCTCTTTACACCCGTCCGTGTACCCTTTTCGATACCCGTCCGTTTTGAAACCATTTTACACCCGTCCGTGTACCATTTTCGATACCCGTCCATATTGAAACCTTTTTACACCCGTCCGTGTACTACTTCCGATACCCGTCTGTATTAAACCCTTTTACACCCGTCCGTGTACCTTTTCGATACCCGTCCGTATTGAACCTCTTTACACCCGTCTGTGTACCCTTTTCGATACCTGTCCGTATTGAAACCTTTTTACACCCGTCCGTGTACCCTTTCGATACCCGTCCGTATTGAAACCTTTTTACACCCGCCCGTGTACCTTTTCGATACCCGTCCGTATTGAACCTCTTTACACCCGTCCGTGTACCACTTCCGA
Source organism: Lathyrus tuberosus (assembly GCA_022829125.1). Lineage (NCBI taxonomy): Eukaryota > Viridiplantae > Streptophyta > Magnoliopsida > Fabales > Fabaceae > Lathyrus > Lathyrus tuberosus. Next base: position 7,084,134 of record JALAZF010000311.1, read on the forward strand.
TACCTGTCCGTATTGAAACCTTTTTACACCCGTCCGTGTAACTTTCTGATACCCGTACGCATTTAACCTTTCTACACCTGTCCGTGTACCTTTCTGATACCCGTACGTATTTAACCTTTTTATGCCCGTCCGTGTATCTTCTCAGTACCCGTCTGTATTTGATATCTTTGATTCCTTGACACCCGTCGGTGTCTATTCTCAGCATAGATAACACCCATTAGTGTTTATTTCAAGACATTTCAATACATTGTCTATATTGATTTCCAACACTCGTACGTGTTGTGACAGTGCAATATTTATTGCTTGTTCCCCAGTGGAGTCGTCCCTCCTTTGCTGATTGCAAATTTCCGGGTTCTTTGGTATTCAATCTCCGTGTATCCCGATTGACTGAAAGTCGTCACTACCATACCCTCAGGACCAAGTTGATTGAATAGGGGCAGCTGTAGCACCCCAAAATTTGCCCTCCTTACTTTATTATTAACTGGCTTATGTTTCATTTCATTTTTGCATTATCATGTGTGCATATCATTGGTTCTTAGCATGGGGTCAAGGTGCCTGAGGCATGTTCAAGAGGAGAAGATGTTCTTCAAAGGGTCAAGCAAGAGAGTTCAAGTGGATCACCTCCTCCTAACTAGTGCAGAAATTAGGGTTTTGAGATCCTTGGGTTTATTGCTCCAATGGGAAAGCTCCTTGGGTTTTTATCATCACCAAATGGAATATCTTATCTTTGTTGGAGAGGATACATATCATATTCAGAGGAATTTGGATTTGGAGACTGTGCTATTTCCTCCTAGACTGAGGGTGCCAAAACTAGGGTTTGATATAAAGTCAATTTATTTCTGATTTTTTGGGCAAGGCTTGATTCTATGGTATTCCTTGGGTCCCTAAGTATCTAGGGATGAGAGGTTGTCCATCTGTTTGGTTCAGGAGAGATTTAATTGGCCAATGGATTGTAAATCAGGTGAATTGGGTAAAAGTCAACAGTGAGAGGGGAAGTCAACTGTGGAATTTTGAGGTTCTCTCCAAGGTTTTCAAGGTCTCACATCTTCATGTGGTCATCAAGAGTCAAGTTTCATGCCATTTATCAAGAATCAGGAGTTGGTGCAAAAGTTACTAAATATGGAAATGACCTATAATTTGAAAGTTTCCTTTTTAGGCAAGTTCCTGCACTGCATTCAACTTGACTTTTCACATCAAAGAAGCTTCAAATGAATTTTTCTCCAACATGAAAGTTGAATATCTTTTTCTCCTCTTTCCAACAAGTACTAGTGGGTCTACATATCATTTGTGAAACTCAACTTATGATCAAAAGAAGGCAAAGTGGTTTTTAGGGTTTCTCATGATTCCATTTTCACAAACTTTGGCATAGTGACCTATAATTAATTCCATTGTTTCATGTCACATGCTAACATCAAATGACACTCCTCAAGGATCATTTTAGGCCTTTAAATCAAGTGAATCCATGGTGTATTTATCACTTATTCTCCATTATTCAAAATTGCCAAGTCATTGAAAACTCATGAATCAAAATGTTTCAAGGCCCAATTTCAATGTGGGTGTGATTAGTAATTAGAAGTTAAGTGATCCATCATGAAATGTTTGAATATCCATGCATGGAAGAGGGTGTACTTAACATAATGTAATTTTTCTAAAATCATCCAAAATTCTTTAACAAAGGAATTTCCAAGGCCTAAACCATTATCAGTGAAAAACCCTAATATATTTAAACCAATCCATGCACTGGTTAGGAGGGGACACATGATATTTGGAGGAGAAAAAAAGTTTCAATCCTAATTCTTCAATTCATTGAATCTCTCAATCCACAAGGAGTTTTCTCAAAATTCTTTCACAACATTCATCCTTGGGATCCCTAGAGTACAAATCACACATCTTGGGAAGCTGAAAGCAAGGATAAAGGGTTGCACCATCTCAGGTTAGTGATGATTTTCACGATCCCAAAACTCAGTTTTTAAATATGTATATTGATGTGTGATGCCCACTGGTTATTCTGATGTGTTTACTTTTGAATTTGGACGTGTGGATTGGTTGTAGCATGTGTTTAAAGTTTGGAACCCTAACCGTTTTCTCTTTGTTTTTTATTATGCACTAATGGTTTGTGATTTTGGATGACATATTCGTGACCCTCATGAAATTCTGGACAAAATGGTATAGGCCTTTGCATTTTCTGGGTTGTTTTAGGTCGCAGGTGGTTGTGGATGGTGGCCGGAGCTAGGGCTCCGGCGACTGGTGCGGTGGTCCGGCGAAGGGAGCGTCCCTCAGCTGGCCACGTTTCATTTTTTTGTTTTTTTTTCTGAGTTTTATTTAGTGATTGCGTGTATATTACCCCATGGTTGTTACCATGTGCACCCTATCATAGTATTTCATTTTAATTACTTTTTATTTTTGGTTGACTAACCCTGGGCATTGGATGAATCACGTGGCCACAATGATGCCAACGAATTAAAATAAACACGTGCCTGGCACGTGGGAGTACATGGTATGCTGGTTGTGTTGTTGTATGCGCGTGCATGGTTCCTATGGAATGCTTTTAATCATGGCCCTAGATCTTGATTAATAGGTGATTATGTTGACTGATATGAGACGTCTGATCAATCTAATGGTAAGCAGTTAGTCAACTGGGTTGACTGAGGTCCACACGTGGACTATTTTTTTATTTTATTTTTTTTTTCTGATTGGATTTAAGTCTGGGCCTGCTTCCTACACCCCACCCTTCAACCCATTTCCTCATTCCAACGTGAGTAAATTTCTTAACGCACCCCCCTTGCATTTTCTTTCTATTTTCTTTTTATTTAATTATGGCACTTTCATTTTTATATTTTTAAAAATAGTTAATTGCATCAAAAAATTACCAAAAAATTCATGCATACTTTTTATTATTTTATAAAATTTTCACAAATTTTATTTTTTATTTTTATTTTATTTTTTATCATCTAAATTAAATATTTGTTTATTTCTTTTTGAATTACTCATATCATGCATACTTAAAATTGTTTATTTTATTTCTCTGCATCCCTAAAACATTTTCAATCCATTCTTTTTGAATTTGTTAGATAATATTTTGAAGTGCATTAAAATACTTTTCTTTCATTTTTAAAATCATTTCATATTGCATATTGGTCCTCTTTTTTGCACATTGAACCCCACTTCTCATCTGAGCCTTGCATAATTGTTTGAGTGACTAACATCTTGAATTTTTGCAGGAGTTTTTGATATGTTGTTTGTCTCTGGTTGAGAAACTTTGATATTTAATTTGGTGATTTTAGAAGTTGTTTTGCTAATTGTTTGTTTGCTTTTGTTTGAGGTCTTTCTTGTATGCGTCCTTAATCATGTCTGATCATTTGTTTGAAAAGGCACTTGTGCCATTGCTTGGGGGTTTGTTCTTTGATTTCTTAATTCATGTTTGGACTGTTATAGGTCACTTGATCACTATCACATGTCATTGTTTGAATTTCATTTGCCTTAATGTTACTTGTGTCTGTTTAGTACTAACTTTTTATGCAGGGACTAAGGTAAGTTATTTGAGGGTATGGATAAGTATCCATGCCCACCTTACTCTTCCCTTCTCTCATCTTGTACTTTCCTTTAGGTTTAGGTTGTCGTCAAACCTCACTAACCGTAGGTCACCCATGCATGATAACATTAGGATTCTTAGTTCCCCTTATAGTTTCCCTTGTGTCTTCTCTCTTCTCATCTCAAAACTTCTTGAAAACACTTAATAAGTATAAAGTGTATTGCGCACGAGCCTTAAGCGTGGGGAATGAGAATTGAGGGGCTTCCTCTCATCTTTCTATAGTGCTTAGCGAGCGTCCTGTCTTGGGACGATGCGTTAAGTATTCACCCCTGTGCCCTAGACTTTGGTGCAATGCAACTTATGAACTAACTTAAGTCACTTCTGTCTTAAAAAATACAAACCAACTTCAAACCTTTTTGTCCTTCGGGATTGTCAAACTAAAGGCTATTTTCAAAAAAAGGGCATGTTACTTTCCGTCTGAGTCGCAAACAGGCATCGACCCTAACTGCCGGACGCGAACTTAACGTCGCTCGTAAAAAACGCAAAAAGAACTTGGTCCGAACTACGTTGACTCTGAATTCCCCATTGCACAAAGGGGGTACGTAGGCCTAGGACGTCGACGTCCTACCGAGTCGGTCTTTGTTTTCCCCTCTCCCCGTCTTAGTACAGCCATAGATGATAGGATAACTCACCCTTAGATTAGACAACAAGCGTGGATACCATCGAGTACGATGGACGCGTGGGGTGCTAGCACCTTCCCCTCGCGTAACCGACTCCCGAACCCAGGCTATGGTTGCGATGACCATTCCTTTCCCTCTTCCTCAGGTTTATGCGGTGTTCCCTTTCCCTCTCTTGGGATAAATTTACACGGCTGGCGACTCTGTTTTCCGCGCCACTCTCGTGTTTGTACCTGGATGAAAATCCTGGGAGCGACATTAGGGTGAATATTGGATACCTGACCCTCTCAAGCGAGAGGGTTTATATAGAGCCCCCAGCGCGTGGCCAACAGTCCTATTTTCTGGGCGAAATAACCGTTTTCCCCAAAGAATAGGTAACTACCCAAACTAGCCGTTATGTCGGGTAGGGTGTCCAAAACTAGCTGTTATGTCGGGCATAAGCATGGTTTTGGGTACTTGCCCATAGCTGTTCGGGGAGCAATGAAGCCGTGCGTGACAGGCAGTGATTCTGGGGAGGAACGTTACATTCCTTGCCCGGTTGGAGGGGCAGAAAGGTATATTTTGCCCCTCTGTGAATTGGACTTAGGCAATTTGGGCCGCTCTGGAGCAGAAGCGGATTGGGTCGATTCTAGCCATTGGTCCAGTCCAAAACATTTATAATATATTTATTTTATACTTTATTTATTTTTTGGAGAATATATAAATTTATTTATTCCTAAAAAACAATGTAATACAACTGATCCTAAAAGGATCCAGGGATCAAAATCATCAATTCACCTTAATCACCAAGAAACTACTTAATAACAAGTGTATCAACATTAATATGTCTCATGATCTCTTTTGCATTCATGCTTCTAGTGACAATGATAGTTTTGATATTATGTATGATGACTGACTGGTCAAGATTGATGTTGCTAAAAGCTTTCTCATTTCTGGATTTCCAAATGAAGTACACCACTTCAGCAAGAGTAATTTTTTGTCGATTACATTTCCATCCTTTCTTGGCAGTCTCCCCTATAATCTGTATCTTTTCCATGCTCCAGTTTGCACTCAGTCGATGATACCCAATCCAATTCAGAATAGGTTCCCGTACTTGTTTTGTAACTTGGCAACTGAAGAAAATATGATCACTAGATTCATCTGCATGACAAAAACAACAACACGCATCATTGATTATTCCAAACTTCAGTAGTCGGTCTTTAGTAGGCAGTCTCCTCATGAACAACATCCATAATTTGAAAATTGCCCTAGGCCTAATAGAGTTACTAAAGAATACTCTTTTCCAGTCAACCGGTTCCTTCTCCCCTCGAATTTCCTTGTACTTGGCAAAAGTACAGAATTTTGCTTTATTCAAGGACTACATCCAACTTTGAATATCTCCCGCCATGTCCCTGTTCTTCATGATCTATTTCATAATCCATGAGCAATTAAGTGGAGCTTACCATTGCAGAATGTTGCATCCCTTGGCATAATATGTATCTACCCATTTCACCCATAGTTTGTCCTTCTTTGCTTGTAGATTCCATAGCAGCTTGGTCATGGTAGCCTTATTCCATTCAACCAATGAGATAATATTAAGCCCTCCTGCATTCTTAGGGTCGCATATTTTGTCCCAAGAGATAGGAGCCTTTCTACTACCTGCATCAGTCCCACTCAACAGGAACATTCTACAAATAGATTCTACATGGTGAATGACTTTTTTGGGGAGGGGGAAAACCTACATCCTGTAAGCAGTGTATTATGGATAAGGACAAACAAGTTACCACAGTAAATACCTTTCATGATGAAGAAGAACACGTGGCACAGTTCCATCACATAAGGAGATTACAACACACTCATGCCATTGATGCTGCTTTTTACCTTCAGTTCGATAAGATTGTACCTAAGGATAGCAGTGTTAAAGTTGATCCACACCTTGACATTGCAGTTTTATTACAAACATTTGCTGATGTGTTTGCTGAACCAACAAGTCTTCCTCCAGCTAGGTTCCAAGATCATGCTATTCCTTTGGTGGCAGGTAGCAATCCAGTGAAAGTGAAACCATATCGATACCCCCCATAGTCAAAAAGTACAAATTGAACTCATGGTTAAAGAGATGCTTGACCAAGGTATTATACAACCTAGCTACAGTCCATTCTCTTCCCCCGTGTTATTAGTTAAGAAGAAAGACAGCTCATTGATATTTTGCACGGACTATCGCGCTTTAAACTCTATCACTGTCAAGGATAGCTTTCCTATTCCTACTGTGGATGAACTTTTAGATAAACTATTTGGTGCGCAATATTTTTCTAAGTTAGACCTTAGGTCCGGGTACCATCAAATATTGGTCAATCCTGAAGATTGACATAAAACCGCCTTCCGAACACATCAAGGCCTTTATGAATGGTTGGTAATGCCCTTTCGAATGCCCCTGCATCTTTCGAAAGCTTAATGAATCATGTATTCTAGGCTCAGCTCCGAAAGTCCGTCTTGGTTTTCTTTGATGATATTCTTATCTACAGTCCCACGTGGTCAGCTCATTTATCACACTTGACTGAAGTGTTACAGCTCCTACGCAAACATTCTCTATTTGCAAAAATGTCCAAATGCTGTTTTGGATTCACTGAGGTGGATTATCTAGGTCATACGGTTTCTCACCAAGGTGTACAAATGGACAAATCCAAAGTTCAAGCTGTATTGGATTGGCCATTGCCTAGAAATCTAAAATAGTTACGAGGTTTTTTGGGTTTATCCGGTTATTACCGCAGATTTATTCGAAATTATGCTACCATTGCTGCACCCTTGACGACATTGTTGAAGAAAGATGCATTTGTATGGAACCAACTTGCAACCGAGGCATTTATAGATTTACAGAAGGCCATCACTATTGCCCCTGTTTTGGCACTCCCTGATTTCTCTAAACCTTTCATTTTAGAGACTGATGCATCAGGTGCTGGCATTGGTGCAATTCTGAGTCAGGATAAGCACCCAATTGCTTATTTCTCTAAAAAGCTCAACAATTCCATGCAACACAAGTCTGCATATGTTAGAGAACTATACGTCGTTACGGAGGCTATGGCCAAGTTCCGACATTACATATTGGGTCATAAATTTATCATCCGCACAGATCAACAAAGCTTAAAGGCCTTAACCGACCAAACAATACAAACCCCAGAGCAATAAAAATGGCTGCATAAGTTTCTAGGATATGACTTCAATATCGAATATAAACCAGGCAAGGACAACATAGCTGCGGATGCCTTGTCACAATCCTTCTGTATGGCTCTGTCCGGACCTGTCAATCCTCTTGTATCACTTATCATCACTGCAGCCAATGCTGACCCCTCTCTATCTCAGATTAAGTTGCAATGTTTGCAGGGAATTTGCCAAGACCCTTTGTATCAAGTGAGACAAGACATTCAATACTGGAAGGACAGAATAATAGTGCCCATTGTGCCTAGCATTATTCAGTCAATTTTGCAAGAGTTTCATTCATCGATGTTAGGAGGACATGCTGGCATTGCACGCACCAAAGCAAGAATTGCTTCTCAGTTCACATGGCCCTCAATGTCTCGAGATATTAGATTGTTTGTATCTCAATGTCTAATATGTCAACAAGCTAAATACTCTACTGCTGCCCCAGCTGGCCTACTACAACCCTTGCCTATTCCATCGCAAATTTGGGAGGACGTATCCATGGACTTTATTACTGGGCTGCCACCATCCAACGGACTAACGGTTATCATGGTCGTTGTGGGCAGACTTTCGAAGTATGGCCATTTTACTGCTCTCAAATCTAACTTCACTAGTGTGAAAGTAGCTGAAGCGTTCTTGCACAATGTGGTGAAACTCCACGGCTTCCCAAAAAGTATAGTGTCGGATCGTGACAAAGTATTTACAAGTTCTTTTTGGAAGAAACTTTTCAAATTATGTGGAACTACTTTGACCATGAGTTCAGCCTACCATCCACAATCGGACGGTCAAACTGAAGCGGTTAATAAATGTGTTGAGATGTATTTGCGATGTTTTGCAGGTCAGGTTCCTCAGAAATGGTCCAAACTACTCGATTGGGCAGGGTTTTGGTATAACTCATCCTACCAATGTAGTATTGGCATGACCCCTTTTAAAGCAGTTTATGGTAGAGAGCCTCTAATTCTTCTCAAATATGATACTGCTGCAGCTGATCCACCGGCCTTGCAAACGCTGCTCACTGAGAGGGATCACACCTTACAACTTCTCAAAGCTAACTTGCATAGAGTTCAACAGGTTATGAAGAAGTATGCAGATGCTAAGCGAAGATTCATGGAGTTTCAAGTAGGGGATATGGTGTTGGTCAAACTCCAGCCCTACAGACAACATTCGTTGGCCTTAAACCAGAACCAGAAGTTGGGACTTCGATACTTTGGACCATTTCCTATCATTCAGAAAATTGGTGTTGTAGTTTATAAAGTTTTACTTCCACCTTCTGTAAAAATCCACCCTGTGTTTCATGTTGTTAATTTGAAGTTGTGCAAGGGAGATCATCATACTCAGTATTTGCCTCTATCATTACTCACTACTGAAACTGGTCCTATTTTACAACCTGAGGCAGCAGTGGATTCTAGAGTCCTATTGCAGAATGGTACTGAAGTGCCTCAAGTTTTGATTAAGTGGTCTAACTTGCCTATCTCTGAAGCTACTTGGGAAAATTGGAGGGAATTTTCTCATAGCTATCCAAACTTTAACCTTGAGGACAAGGTTAATTTTAAAGGAGGGAGTAATGTTATGGATAAGGACAAACAAGTTACCACAGTAAATACCTTTCATGATGAAGAAGAACACGTGGCACATGATCCATATTTTGAGGAGCCTAGACGTGGATTGAGGACTAAATTCCCTAACAGAAAATAAAGTGCAGAATTTGTTTAAGTACCAATGATTTGGCAATCATTGAGGGTGATCAATTTTAGTGGATTGATATCCTGACTCTCTCTCCTCTCTGGAAGCTTCTACGCTTTTCTGTTACGATTTCATTGTACTCATCTTACAATTGGCTTAGCCATTTTCCATCAATAAAATCACTTATTCTCTGCTACTGCTTTTTGGTTGCATTGTTAGTACCATTTTACTTGCATATTTACATTGTGTGTGTACTGCTTGATTGGTTCATAACACAGTGACAGCAAAAAGCACAGATTTTACCAACTGTGTTCTACCTGCATAACTGAGAAGTTTGGTAGACCAATGGCGAATTCTAGCAACAATCTTGTCAATTAAAGGTGTTAGTTCTTGTATTGGCTGCAATTTTGGTAAAACAATGTTGTTGTTGAAGATGTCATTTGTCTGATGTCTTAACATTCAGTTTATGTTAAGTTGTTTAGGGTTGTAGTTTTGTGTGCTAATGTTAAACATGATGTCTTGACATCAGTTGGCAAAACATCATAACATCAGTCTGTTATGTTTTGTTAGGGCTGCGTGTATCAGTTTATTTGGAAAGATCTGATTGAGAGATTGCAGGCGAATATCTTGGTAAAGATATTTTCTGGTGCAATCAGATATGGAGCAGATCTTGTTGCTGTTTTTAGGGCTAAATGGTATGAAAAGATTTGAAGAATAAAATCTATTTTAATTTCAAATCAAATCAGAGATTTTGAAGGAGTCCAAGCCCAAGTCTGAGTTTATATTTAAAGCAACCACAACCCTACTTGGAAGATACGAAAGCAAGAGATTAAAGACTGAGAGTCAGTGTATGTTTTCGTCTGTGTATTATAAGTCATTCATGTTTGAATTGGTGTAATTGTTTTGAGTTATTAATTGTTCTTGATCAAAGCTTTTAAGCAAGATCAAGTTGTGTTTTGGAAGTGTGACTTCTATACTTTGTAATCTTGAATTGTATCACTGAGGTGATTAAGGGGGACTGAGTGGTTTCTCATATCTAAGTGCAACTTAGGTAGAAGTGTCATTGGGTAGAGATTAAGTTAGTTGATTGTCAACTGGTATTGTTGAGTCTGTAATTTAATTCTACTAATAGTGAATTTCCTCCTTGGCTTGGTAGCCCCCAGACGTAGGTAGTTAGACCGAACTTTGTAAATAATTCATTGTGTTGATTTACTGTTGTTTTTATTACCTTGTTCATATAGCAGATTGTGTTGTTGTGACATCACACTTAACATCACATATCTGATACCAGAATTTAAATTGGTATCAGAGCAGGCATCCTGCTCTGCATCTGGGTGAAATCTAGGGTTGTTACTTTCTGGTACTATGGACAAGGAGAGTGGTGGATTTGTGAATAGACCCCCTATTCTAGATGGCTCAAATTATGATTATTGGAAACCTCGCATGGTTACCTTCTTGAAGTCCTTGGACAGCAGGACTTGGAAGGCTGTCTTAAAAGGATGGAAACATCCTATTATTGTTGAAAAAGATGGAACATCAAAGCTGAAACCTGAGGAAGAATGGACCAAGGAAGAAGATGAACTTGCGCTTGGAAATTCTAAGGCTTTGAATTCCATTTTTAATGGTATTGACACTTGTGAAGTGGCTAAGGAAGCTTGGGATGTCTTGAAAACTACTCATGAAGGAACCTCCAATGTCAAGATGTTAAGACTTCAACTTCTGAAAACAAAGTTTGAAAATCTGAAGATGAAGGATGATGAGACCATTCATGATTTCCACATGAACATTCTTGAGCTGTCAAATGCTTCTAGTGCCCTAGGAGAGAGGATGACTGAAGAGAAGCTGGTGAGGAAGATTCTTAGATCCCTTCCCAAGAGATATAAAATGAAGGTGACTGTTATAGAAGAAGCTTAAGACATCAGCAAGATGAGGGTAGATGAGTTGATTGGTTCTCTTCAGACATTTGAATTATGGATGAATGAGGAATCTGAAAAGAAGACCAAAAGCATAACATTGGTGTCTAAAGATGAAAGGAAAGGATGTGGTCCTAAAACTCAGGAGGAGCTATCTAATGCCATTGTTCTGCTGGGAAGACAGTTTAATAAGGTTCTAAAGAGGATAGACAGGAGCTATAAACCTAATGTCAAGAACATCACATCTGAAACCAACAGGTCAGGTGATCAGGTGAAGAAAACTAGAGATGAAGAAAAGTCCAATGATGACAAAGGAATACAATGTTATGGATGTGAAGGTTATGGTCACATCAAATCAGAATGTCCTACATACCTTAAGAAGCAGAAAAAGGGTATGTCTGTTACTTGGTCTGATGAGGATACTGATAGTGAACCTGAAGGAGAATCAGCCAATCTTGTTAGAGCTATGATTGGGATTTGTGAGTCTGACAATGATTCAAGTGATGAAGAGGTTACTTATGAAGAGCTTGTTGCCTCCTATAGAAAGCTGTGCATTAGAAGTGAACAAGTCTATCTAGAAGGAGATAAACAAAAGAAAATCATAATGCAGTTAAAGGCTGAAAAGACGGAGCTTGAGAAGGAAGTCAGTATGCTAAACTCTAAACTGGAATCTATGTCAAAATCTGTCAGAATGTTGAATAATGGAACTAATGTTCTAGACAATATTCTTAATATTGGAAAAACTGCTGGAGACAAAAGTGGTTTGGGATTCAACAATGTTTCAACTTCAAATAATGCTATTCCTATTTCCAAGCCAGTAATGTTAAAACAGATGTTTAAACATCCTGACAGGACTTCCTCTAGGAAGAAATTCAGGCGTTGGAGATGTCATCATTGTGGGCGTTTTGGATACATAAAAGCTTATTGTTATAAGCTACATGGGTATCCTCAGAAGGCACATTAGTTGGCTCCCAGACAGAACATTCACAAAGGTAATCAGGTCATCAAACCAAAGAAGCAATGGGTTCCAAAAGGAAAAGTTGCCAGCTTAATAGCTCACACTTCTCTTAGGGTTTCTACTAAAGAAGACTGGTACTTTGATAGTGGGTGTTCAAGACACATGACAGGAGTGAAGAATTTGTTGGTGGATGTTAAGCTACATTCTTCTGGACATGTAACTTTTGGTGATGGTGTCAAAGGAGAAATCAAGGGTATGGGAAAGCTGAATTATGCTGGTGCTCCTAGGCTGGATGATGTACTACTGGTCAAAGGGTTAACAGCAAATTTGATCAGTATTAGCCAACTATCTGATCAAGGGCTCAAAGTTGACTTTACAAAAACTGAGTGCATTGTCACAAATGTGAAAGGTGAAGTCATCATGAAGGGTGCTAGGTCTAAGGATAACTGTTATCTGTGGGTGCAACAAGACTCAAGCCCCTCAACATGTGTTTTTGCTAGAGAAGATGAAGTCAAAGTCTGGCATCAGAAGTTGGGACATCTTCATCTGAAGGGAATGAAGAGAATCATATCCTCAGAAGTTGTCAGAGGAATTCCTAAACTCAAAATTGAAGAAGAAAGAGTCTGTGGAGATTGTCAAATAGGTAAGTAGACCAAGATGTCACATCAGAAGCTTCAACATAACACCACCTCCAAAGTTTTGGAACTTCTTCATATGGACTTGATGGGACCTATGCAGGTAGAAAGCCTCGGTGGGAAGAAGTATGCTTATGTTGTTGTAGATGACTATTCTAGGTACACCTGGGTAAGCTTCATCAAAGACAAAACAGAGGTGTTTGATGTGTTTAAAGATTTATGTCAAAGACTCCAAAGAGAAAAGGAGAGCAATGTCATCAGAATAAGGAGTGATCACGGGAGAGAGTTTGAAAATAGCAAGTTTGCTGAATACTGTTCTGCTAAAGGCATCAGTCATGAGTTCTCTTCTCCTATTACCCCTCAGCAAAATGGAGTTATTGAAAGGAAGAACAGAACCATTCAAGAATCTGCTAGGGCAATGATTCATGCCAAAAAGCTTCCTTACCATTTTTGGGCTGAAGCCATGAATACTGCTTGCTATATTCACAACAGAGTTACCTTGAGAAGAGGCACTTCAGCTACTTTGTATGAACTGTGGAAGGGAAGAAAACCTACTGTGAAGTATTTTCATGTTTTTGGAAGTAAATGTTATATTCTAACAGATCGTGAACAGAGGAGAAAAATGGTTCCTAAAAGTGATGAGGGAATATTTCTGGGATACTCTACCAATAGCAGAGCTTATAGGGTGTTCAACTCCAGAACAAAGGTGATGATGGAGTCTATAAATGTGGTTGTTGATGACAGTGATAAGCAGGAAGATGCTGATGTTCTGGATGATGTTGGAACATCATTTGAAGAGGTTACATCAGAAACTGAAGATAGAAGTGTTGCTCCCAGTCCTGTTGATTCTGAGGATGAACCTGAACAACCTAATAAAGAACCATCTATTAGAGTGCAAAACGATCATCCTAAAGAGCTTATCATAGGTGATCCAAAATCAGGGGTTAGCACTAGATCTAGAGAGGTTGTGTCAAATTCTTGCTTTGTTTCCAAAATTGAACCCAAGAATGTTAAAGAAGCATTGACTGATGAATTTTGGATTAATGCAATGCATGAAGAGCTGGAACAATTCAAGAGGAATGAAGTGTGGGATCTTGTACCAAGGCCTGATGGAGTTAATATGATAGGCACCAAGTGGATTTACAAGAATAAATCTGATGAACAAGGAGTGGTCACCAGAAACAAAGCCAGATTGGTAGCACAGGGGTACACTCAGGTTGAAGGAATTGATTTTGATGAAACCTTTGCACCTGTGGCAAGACTAGAATCTATCAGATTACTCTTAGGTGTGGCTTGTATTCTCAAATTCAAGCTTTTTTAGATGGATGTTAAGAGTGCCTTCTTGAATGGGTACTTTAATGAATAAGTTTATGTTGATCAACCAAAAGGGTTTATTGATCCAACATGTCCTAATCATGTATGCAAACTAAGGAAAGCTCTCTATGGTTTGAAGCAAGCACCAAGAGCTTGGTATGAAAGGCTTACTGAATTCTTGGCTGTAAATGGTTACAGAAAAGGAGGGATTGACAAGACTTTGTTTGTCAAAGATGAAGGAGGAAAACTGATGATAGCTCAAATATAGGTTGATGACATAGTATTTAGTGGGATGTCAGATGTAACGGTTAAACATTTTGTGAAACAGATGCAGTCTGAGTTTGAAATGAGTCTTGTTGGAGAGCTCAGTTATTTTCTGGGTCTACAAGTTAGACAAATGGAAGACTCCATATTCATCTCTCAGAGCAAGTATGCTAAGAACATTATTAAGAAGTTTGGTCTAGAAAATGCTAATCACAAGAGGACACCTGCTCCTACTCAGTTAAAGTTGTCAAAGGATGAACATGGTGTGAGTGTGGATCAAAGTCTATACAGAAGCATGATTGGTAGTCTATTGTATCTCACTGCTAGCAGATCGGATATTTCTTTTGCTGTTGGAGTTTGTGCCAGATATCAATCTGAGCCTAAAGTTAGTCACTTGAATCAAGTAAAGAGGATTCTGAAGTATGTGAATGGGACTAGTGACTATGGCATGCTTTACAGTCATGGATCAGGTACTAAATTAAGTGGTTATTGTGATGCTGATTGGGCAGGGAGTGCTGATGATAGAAAAAGTACTTCAGGGAGTTGTTTCTTCTTAGGGGCTAATCTGATCTCTTGGTTTAGTAAAAAGCAGAATTGTGTGTCTCTTTATACTGCTGAAGCTGAGTACATAGCAGCAGGGAGTAGTTGTTCTCAACTTGTTTGGATGAAGCAAATGTTGACTGAATACAATGCCAAGCAAGATGTCATGACATTGTACTGTGATAATCTTAGTGCAATCAATATCTCTAAAAACCCAATTCAACATAGCAGGACTAAGCATATTGATATACGTCATCACTTTATAAGATATTTGGTTGAAGACAAAGTAGTTGCTTTGGAACATGTTGCTACTAAACAACAATTAGCTTATATTTTTACAAAGGCCTTAGATGCAAATCAATTTGAAAAATTAAGAAGCAAATTAGGAATTTGCATATATGAGGATTAAGTGTGCTGGGAGGTGTCTTGTGCAGTTGTGAACTTTATTGCATATGGTTAGTTTAAAGGAAACAAAATTTTATTCAACTGCTGAAAGCATACAAGATTAGATTTTAGTACATCAAAAGCAACAAACAAAGGGTCTAAAGATTATCCCAGCCCCCTGAATCTAGAAGAGTTTTCCAATCTTTATCCCATTCATCATCAGAAGCATGTAGTTGCACTGGAGGTTTTTTTATGGTTTTCATCCTTGTCTCTGATGTTTTTCTTGTTCTTGTTGCTCCTGAAGTTGCCCCAGCTGTAGACAGTGTTTTATTCTTCAACTTCTGTGGATCTAGTTTCTTGACCTCTTGCATGTGTTTCTTTCCTGCGTCTCTGTTAGACTGACTCATGGTTATTTCCTAGTTCTGGTGTTAGAAGCAAGAAGGCTTGGTTTTTATACTGCCTAAAGTATCTTCGTTTGTATCGCCTAACCAGTCAAAGTGGTCTTTGGTTTGGGAACTTGGTTGTCTTGGGAAGCCATTTATTTGACCTTGTCAAATTGGATATCAGAACTTGGTGTTTGCTGCCTTGGTAGGTTAAGAGGTTGTCCAATTGTGGCTAAAAAGGGGGAGAGTTAGCCTAGGTGTTGTCTAGTTGTCTGGTGTGATTCTAGTTTTGAGGGGGAGTTTGTAGTTTGTGCAGCTGTTATGCTGTTGAGTTTGTTTGTGCTGCAGCTGTTGGTTATTGCTGTTGTTTGTGTGGTGAGAATGTTATCCGCTGCAGGTACCTCTGATGTTGACTGAGATTGTTTTAGCCAAAATTAGCCAAAGGGGGAGATTGTCAGTTCTTGTATTGGCTGCAATTTTGGTAAAACAATGTTGTTGTTAAAGATGTCATTTGTCTGATGTCTTAACATGAGTTCTTAACATTCAGTTTATGTTAAGTTGTTTAGGGTTGCAGTTTTGTGTGCTGATGTTAAACATGATGTCTTGACATCAGTTGGCAGAACATCAGAACATCAGTCTGTTGTGTTTTGTTAGGGCTGCGTGTATCAGTTTGTTTTGAAAGATCTGATTGAGAGATTGCAGGCAAATATCTTGGTAAAGATATTTTCTGGGGCAATCAGATATGGAGCAGATCTTGTTGCTGTTTTTAGGGCTGAATGATATGAAAAGATTTGAAGAATAAAATCTGTTTTAATTTCAAATCAAATCAGAGATTTTTAAGGAGTCCAAGCCCAAGTCCGAGTTTCTATTTAAAGCAGCCACAACCCTACTTGGAAGATACGAAAGCAAGAGATTAAAGACTGAGAGTCAGTGTGTGTTTTCGTCTGTGTATTGTAAGCCATTCATGTTTGAATTGGTGTAATTGTTTTGAGTTGTTAATTGTTCTTGATCAAAGCTTTTAAGCAAGATCAAGTTGTGTTTTGGAAGTGTGACTTCTATACTTTGTAATTTTGAATTGTATCACTGAGGTGATTAAGGGGGAGTGAGTGGTTTCTCATATCTAAGTGTAACTTAGGTAGAAGGGTCATTGGGTAGAGATTAAGTTAGTTGATTGTCAACTGGTATTGTTGAGTCTGTAATTTAATTCTACTAATAGTGAATTTCCTCCCTGGCTTGGTAGCCCCCAGACGTAGGTAGTTAGACCGAACTGGGTAAACAATTCATTGTGTTGATCTACTGTTGTTTTTATTACCTTGTTCATATAGCAGATTGTGTTGTTGTGACATCACACTTAACATCACATATCTGATACCAGAATTTCAAAAAGTTGTCAATTTATTTTATACTTTAAAATTGATATAATTCTTTTCATTATTTATTTTTGAATAATCTATAAACATTGTCTTTAATTTATGATCTAGGCTTAGTGTAATTGAATTTATTACATAATTATAAATATATTGATCTATAAATTATTTTGATGAAAAAAGTATAACGTTCTAATAAATTGATCTATAATTTTCTAGTATAAATAAATCTATTATAAATAAAAGCAACTTTTTATCTTTGAATGTTTTACTATTGTGACCATTCTAAATAAAAATATATTATTAATTTATTACTTATATCTTTATTTGATCTAAAATATTAAAAAATGTAAATGATTCCATATATTTTAATTTTGTTGATTTATTTATTTTCAAGTTAATAAGTTTTTTTTGTTCTACTATTGTGACAGTTTAAAATAAAAATAAATTATGGATTTATTACTTATATATTAATTTGATAAAAATATAAGAAAATTTAAAATTATCACCTGATCGTACCTGGATCAGACAGTATCTGGTGGCCAACAACGTCGTCTGGACTTCAGCTCCGGTGAGGTTGAAAGACGCCCGGGGGGGGGGGGGGGGGGGGTGTACCTGCAAGGTACTCCGACGCTCAAGTAAGGCAAGGGTCACAAGTAAAAGCAAGCACAAGGTTAGAGTAAGAAAATGTGTGTAACCTGATCCTCTAAAGTGAGAGGGTATTTATAGAGAGTCCCCAGCGCGGGGCCAACGGTTACTTGCATTGGGTTGGATTGCCAGGCCCAATCCAAGTAACTGTCAGGGCTTACGTGGTGTAGTGAAGACCAGCACGTGGTCTTCACCCTGGGGTAACCGTTCCTAGATCTCCGGAATTAGGGCAGACCGATTCCATCGGGAGTGGGTGGTTACATGAGAACATGTCCTCGCGGGGAGAAGTCTTGCGTGTCGGGGAGAGACGTGTCCTCGCGGGGAGGACTCTTATGTGAGAAGGAGATGGCTCCTCGCAAGGAGGAACACTTGAGTGTCGAGGAAGAGCGTGCCCTGAGGGGCTTGATGCCTCTGCTCGACGGACTCTGCTGATCCCGACAATGTGGAGGGGTGGCACGTGCCCGACGCTGTTGGGGTGTGTATGTGTCCGACAGTGGTCTTGTAAAGAGGTCCTTGTTGGGCCATCTCATGTCCAGTGGGTTGGGCCTTCTCGACTGAGGGGCAGACCCTGGCCTAGTCTAGAATAGGAGCCCCCCAAGTCGTTGCTCCGAAGTGTCGGAGTAATGACTTAAGGGCCAACAAGCATGTCAGGGGAGTATCGACCACGTGACCGCGATGAGGGGAACTTGTTTGAGATCTGCTAGCCGTATCGTCGGGGAGACGTGAGCGTGGTAGTTCGCGGATGGTCGAATCAGCGGGGATGCGAGAAGTTTGAACTTGGGTGTCGAAGCAAATGGAGAGATGCGTGTTGGGGAGCGAACGGTCGCATATATGCCACGTGTCAGACGCCATCATTGCCTAGGGGCGACTAGGCTAGGGTAGTGTACTCTAGTAGTCTAAAACTCTTCGAATTCCATGAGGATCCTATAAATAGGCCTCACCTCGTTTCATTTGCACCATTTTCTCTTTTCCTCTCAGACTTTCCCTCTCTTCTTCCCCGTTTTTTCGGCGCTGCCTTCCACCGTTCTCCACCGACGATCGCCGTGTCGGAACCCTAAAAAGCGTATTTCAAGTAAGTTTATTTATTTTTTCTCCTTTCATCTGCATTTGTAGGGTGAATCTTATGGTGAACGGATGAAGTTCCCATGGAAGTCACGAAATATCCGGCGAAAACGGCGGAATTTCATAGTTTAGTTGTTGAATCTCGCGGGGAGAGGTGATGAAATCCCCAAGGACACGAAGAATATCTCGGGGTCATGAGATGAACGTTTCTCAGCTCTTTGTTGAACATTCCGGGGATCAAGGACAGAATCCCCAGGGAGCCGGCGTTTATCTCAGGGATATGGGTCGAATACCCCGGGGTCCCGCCCAATTTAGCTCCCAGCGGACATGAGGATGGTCGCGGGTTCGCGTTCCCCGACGTTCCCTCTTCGCCCTTTCACTTGATCAGCGGTGGAAGGGATGGATTTGATATGGGTCATCGAATTCACCATTTCCTTATGCTTTTTAGGTAAATGGATGTATTGCCCGTGGCTGAGGGGTCTTTGGATATTTACGACGGGCCCGATTCGCCTATGGCGGAGACAACCAGCGTCGGGGAGAGGCTTCCCGACGAGTGGGCCTGCGAAGAGGTAGTGAATATGATCTCCGAGTTTGTCGACCTGAACGAGGCCGACATATTTTGTACCGTCGAGCACTGGCTAATAGGTTCACAGAAGTCATGGAACGTGTTCAGGCCTTTGCCACATCATCAAATATGCTCGACATATATCGGGATGTGGTTTCCCATATATGAGTTTATGTTCGACGAGGCAGGATGGCATTTGCCCTTCACGGATTTCCAACAGTCAGTGTTTGCCTACCTGCATTTGGCACCTTCTCAACTCCACCCCAACTCTCTCGCATTCATCGGGGCTTTCAAGCTCGTGTGTAAATATCTGAAGATTGGGGCGACGGTGCCCCTATTTTTTCGCATTTTCCATCTTCAACGGCAGGCTGTCGACGACAAGCATGGCTGGGTGTCCTTCAAGCAGGTGAACAGCCTGTTTCACACTTATCTGGACTCCGTGCGAGACTTCAAGTATCGGTACTTCCACGTGAGGCCGGTCACACATGAGGCCGTAAATACAGTGTACCGTCGGGTTGTCGAGGAAGTGGATGGACGGCGAGAGGAAGCCCTTGTGCCCAGGTTTCCATTGTTCTGGACTGAAGAACACTTTAAGAGGGGGACAGACAGCTATATCGTCAGCCCTGGTAAACTCTGCGAAGGGGATCGCTTGGCTCACGAGGCCATAGTCAAGTTCGTCAGTGGGTTTAAGAAAGCCAAGTTCGTGACGCCAAACAGGGACTTCCTTCTGGGAAAAATGGGGAGGTCTTAACGAAGCGTCGATTAATTAACACTAGGGTTCTCCTCGAGACGTTTTCTGATGTGGAGGCTCTCGAGCTATTAGGTGGGGTGCCTCCCCGGCCTGCCTTTCCCTTCGTCTTTCTTTTCGAATTACTGACCTCTTTGTTTTCTGTGCAGGTAAGATGTCGTCTGCCAAGGAGCGCCTCAAAAAGTTGAAGGATAACCGCGCTACGAAGAAGGGAGGCAAAAGCCGTCTCGAGCATATCCGAGCGAAGGAGTCCGTTCCCACTCAGGCAACCGGGGGTTCTTCTGGCTCTCACCAGGATAGTGATTCTCCCAGCCCCCAGGTCTCCCCGAAGAGGCAGCGGGTTGCGGACACAGTGGCCATCGACCTTACTGAGAACGAGGGTCCCCCTGCTGTAAAATTCATGCTCCCGCCTTGTCACTCGAGGCCTAACTTTTTCATAGGGAATAATTCCCTTTGCGTGGGTGCCCCCCGAAGCTCAGACCATCTTAGGCGTCGACAAGGTCTCTCGGAGAAAGGCGCTGGTGGAGGATGTGTTCGCTGTGATGCGGGTTTGTGCGGCTGCCCTGGTTCTGAACGACAAGGCGTGCTCGGAAGGCGAACTGAACAGGTTGCGCGAGAGTTTCCAGTCTATCTCAGCCGAAATGGAGAAGGTGGGCAAGGAGCTGGCCGACTGCAAAAGCCAGAACCAGGCCCAAGTCGAGCTTCAAGCGAAGTTGGAGGAAAAGTTAAAGAATGCTGAGGAAGAGCGGAGACGTCTCGTCGGGATTGAAGAGGAGAGGGATCGTCTCTTGGCGAGGAATGCCGAGTTGAAGGAGGGTGTCCGCCCCGCTGATGAGGAAATCGAGGAAGATAGGTTGCTGACCTCGCGGGCAGCGCTCATAGCGAAGCTCTGGGAATCCGAGGAGGGCAACCTCGAAGCGGCCGACATAGGGTTCAGAAACGCCGTGCAGCAGCTTCGGGTTCTCAACCCCGACCTCACAACCGAAGGGATTGACCCCGACTCCGAGGTGGTCGACGGTCAAATCGTGTAGCCAATGCGGGTGGACGAGGTTCATGAACGCGAGGAGCCCGAAGGGACTGTCGCCGAGTGGGCTTTTCTTCTTCGTTTTGTTCGGCCTGCGAGCCGTTTTATTTATTTTTAAATACGTATGCCCGGCCTGTGTGCCAGGGGCTTTTGATATTTGTTTGTAATATTTATACAATGGGCTTCTGCCAGCTTCAATGCATTTTTGCTTATCTGCTCGTGTGCTGTTTGTATGGTTTATACTGTGTGTGATGTTATAGCATTTGTTATGCTTTGTTTTTGTCTAAGTAATAAAAACTTTGGGATTTGCTCAAACTTGATAGTCCCTGACCGCGTGGAGAGCTGGTCGGGTGGTCGGAGGCGTATTCCGACCTTCAACGAGGCTAAGAGCTTGATCGAGGTCTTAGCTTCGTGGCGTGAACTTCCCATCGCGAGCTGGGTGTTCTGCCTAATTGGTACAATGAAGGCGGAGCTCGATCGAGGTATCCCCGTCGGATCAAAAGTCCTCGCGCATGCACAACGCAACCTTCAATCATCGTGTTCTGTATAGGGGTGTCGCACTCGTACCTTAGTGCGTCCCCGTAATCGCGGTGCTAGTGAGTCACGGGCAGTGGTTAACTGTAGTACTGTTTGAGCTTCTCAGCGTTCCATGGTCGAGCAAGTTCTTCCCCGTGCAGATTTTTGAGGAAGTAGGCTCTTGTCCCCGTTTTCGCGCGGACGCGATACGGGCCCTCCCAGTTTGCGGTGACTTTTCCTTCTCGCGAGTCTTTCTGGTTCCTTAGTAGGACGAGGGTGCCCACCTGAAAATCACGTTTGATAACTTTGTCGTTATAACGTAGTGTTATTTTCTGCTTAAGTGAAGCTTCTTGGAGAGAAGCGCCCGAATGTGTCTCCTCGACGAAATTGAGTTCTTCCCTCAGTGCTTCGTCGTTCGCGTCCCCGTCGAGGGGGGATTCTGTCCTCCTCGAGGGTTCCCTGATTTCCACGGGGATCACTGCTTCCGTTCCGTAGGTCAGACAGAAAGGGGTCTCCCCGGTCGTGGAATGTGGGGTCGTTCGGTAGGCTCAGAGGACGCTGTGTAGCTCCTCGACCCACCGTTGTTTGGCGTCGCCTAATTGACGTTTCAGTCCTCGTAGGATTACTCTGTTCGCCGCCTCAGCCTGTCCGTTTGTTTGAGGGTGCTCGACCGACGTGAAGTGCTGCTTCGTGCCTAGCTTGGAGACGAAGTCTTGGAAGTTCTTGTCGGTGAACTGTGTTCCGTTGTCGGTGACAATAGCTTGAGGCACGCCGAATCGGGCGAGGATGTTCCTCTTGTAAAAATGCAGTATGTTGAAGGCCGTGATTTTGGCCAATGCTTCCGCCTCAATCCACTTCGTGAAGTAGTCCACCCTGACGATGAGGTATTTGTTTTGATATGACCCTTGGACGAAAGGTCCGAGGATATCCATCCCCCACCACGCAAACGGCCACGGGGAGGGCAGTGTTTTGAGCTCGTTGGGAGGAGCAAGGTACATGTCCCCGTGTCATTGGCACCTGTCGCACTTCTTGACGTGTTCCTTGGCGCCCTGTTGCATGGTGGGCCAGTAATACCCTGCTCGAAGCGCCTTACGGGCTAACGATCGCCCGCCGAGGTGCTGTGCATTGATTCCTTCGTGGATTTCCTGGAGGACGCCGGGGACCTTGGTCTCCTCGACGCACCTGAGGAGGGGGATAGAGAACCCTCGCCGGTATAGCTTCTCCTCATCGCCACTGATCGTACCTGGATCAGACAGTATTTGGTGGCCAACAACGTCGTCTGGACTTCAGCTCCGGTGAGGTTGAAGGACGGCGGAGGGGGGGGGTGTACCTGCAAGGTACTCCGACGCTCAAGTAAGGCAAGGGTCACAAGTAAAAGCAAGCACAAGGCTAGAGTAAGAAAATGTGTGTAACCTGACCCTCTCAAGTGAGAGGGTATTTATAGAGAGCCCCCAGCGCGGGGCCAACGGTTACTTGCATTGGGTTGGATTGCCAGGCCCAATCCAAGTAACTGCCAGGGCTTACATAGCGTAGTGAAGACCAGCACGTGGTCTTCGCCCTGGGGTAACCGTTCCTAGATCTCTGGAATTAGGGCAGACCGATTCCATCGGGAGTGGGTGGTTACATGAAAACGTGTCCTCGCGGGGAGGAGTCTTGCGTGTCGGGGAGAGACATGTCCTCGCGGGGAGGACTCTTATGTGAGAAGGAGATGGCTCCTCGTAGGGAGGAGCACCTGAGTGTCGAGGAAGAGCGAGCCCAGAGGGGCTTGATGCCTCTGCTCGACGGACTCTGCTGATCCCGACAATGTTAAGGGGTGGCACGTGCCTGACGCTGTTGGGGCGTGTCTGTGCCCGACAGTGATCTTGTAAAGAGGTCCTTGTTGGGCCATCTAATGTCCTGTGGGTTGGGCCTTCTCGACTGAGGGGCAGACCCTAGCCCAATCCAGAACATCACCTATATTTTAATTGAGTTGATTTATTTATTAGCAATTGAAAAAATGTACTTTTACATGTTTTAAAGTTACTAGCATTTAAAATAAATTTTACTATTCTAATAATAATAATAAGTTAATTATGGTGCTTATTAGATATTGGCAAATTAAAAATTTATTATTTATTTATTTTTTGAAAATAAATAAAAAAATATTAGTCTTTATTTATATAAAATATTAGTATAAGAAAAATATTAGTATTTATTTATACCAAATATTAGAATAATAAATAGAAAAATATTTAAGATAAGATTCTCTATTTATGGAATTTTTAAATATTAAGTATAATGGAAAAAATTCAGTAAGATGCTCTTTATATGGAATAAAGAAATCTGAAGCGTTAATTAAATTTAGTTCTCGTTTCTCACAATATATATCAGTTCTCACCGATCACCAGATACGCTCCTATATATATATATATATATATATATATAGGGAATGTATCATATGAGAATGTCATTTTTATGTAAGAACATGATAATGAATTTGAACTATTAGATTTTAAAATAAATGGTGGAGATTATGTATCCGTTTTTTTCTCTCTCCTCCATCATTTATTTTAATAATGGAGGAGAGAGAAAAACAAAAACCACATATAATCTCCACCATTTATTTTAAAATCTAATGATTCAGATTCATTCTCATGTTCCTACATAAAAATTGCATTCTCATAGGATATGAACCATATATATATATATGGAACGTATCATATGAGAATGTCATTTTTATGTGAGAACATGAGAATATATCTGAACCATTAGATTTTAAAATAAATGGTGTAGATTATGTGTCATTTTTTTTTCTCTCTCCTCCATAATTTATTTTAATAATAGAGTAGAGAAAAAAACAAAACCACACATAATCTCCACAATTTATTTTAAAATCTAATAATTCAGACTCATTCTCATGTTCTTACATAAAAATGTCATTCTTATAGGATATGAACCCATATATATATATATATATATATATATATATATATATATATATATATATATATATATTCCAAATCTCGTTCCTCTATTATTTTTAATCCAAAAGTATATATTAATTCAATTAGTACGAATTTGATCTATTTAGTCCATATAAATTTTTTCCAAAAATGAAATTTTAAGAAAAAAAATCTCACTCTCCCTTTTTTCATTCTATTTTTACGATATAAAAACTTCAATTTATATTATTTTTATTAATTTATTAATTATACGTATATGCCACAAAATAAAAAGTATTTCTATTTGGTCACTATATCTATAGACTATAATAGTGATAAACAGATAAAAAATAAAAAATAAAAAGTAATGAAAGACTAATAATTAAAAAAAAAGATAATATTCTATAATTCTCTTATAAAAATTTCATAAAAACAGCCATAAGCGAATTTATAATAATAATAATAACAATAATAATAATAATAATAATAATAATAATAATAATAATAATTTTTTTTTTTTGATTGAATAAAATATAATGATTGACCATTGTTTTATTTATGTGTTGAATAAATATTTTTCTAAATTCATATATAAATTTCTGCTATACCCAATAATGTTTTAACTTTTTAAGTGTTCTATTTTTGTAAAATAAATTTATAGTTTTAATTAAATATAAGTTTCTTTTTAGTATTTTCTACTAATAACTTAAATTTTTTAAATTTAAATAATATTTATATTTTATTATATTATAATTATCTCAATAGGTTGTATAAATAATTTTAAAAATTATATATAAATTAATTTGATCCCATTCCTTAAATATATAAAAAAAATTGGAATAAAATATACTTTATTAAATCCAAAATTCACTTATACAAAGCGATCATAGAGATCCAGCTCTCAAAGGATCAAGGAAACAAGGTGGGAAGACCTAACAAGCCATTAAACTAGCAATGTGGGCTTTTAAGTCCTTACAATACCAACTTCTATATACTATTTTCTGAATAATGCTCTCCACAACTTGGTATTTGTCAATAGTGTTTCCGAAATAAGCCCCATTACGATAGGCCTAAACTCCATAAAGTGTTTCACTAATTGCTAATCTAATCAGTTTAGCTCTCCACCCTTTGCCTTTGCCATTTCTTAGGATCCAAACCAATTCCTCATCCCACTTGTTTGGTATATCCTGGATTTAGATCCACTTAAGCACTTCACCTCCATATGCTCTTCAAATCCCCACACTCAAAGAAGAGGTGGCTAATGGTTTCCTCTCTGTTTCAGAAAGTGCATTTGTCATTATCAATCATATCAAATTTCAGCAGTCTACTCTTGGTAGCAAGCTTTCGGTGGTAGACAAGCCATAAGATCATAACAGCTCTAGGTCTAGCTGGATTGTTTAGAAGAAGCTTACTCTAAGGCAATGCAGGGTTGGTGACAAATAACTAGTAGACAGCTCTGCACTGAAATTTCCTTCTCATGTTCATGTCTGCCCACAACACAGGATTATCCTGAATGAAATCCCTCAGGCTCAAGATTGTCCTCATAATCCAGGTACTACTAGCTTTAACCTGCAACTCCATAATATTCTGCTTTTTGAGATAATAAGAGTGAACCCATTTAACCCAAAGGCTATCAGTTTTATTACATATGTTCCACAGAAGCTTCAACATGGTACACTTGTTCCAAATAATTAGATCAATAATGCTAAGACCACCCTGCTGCAATGGTTTACACACATCAGTTCATGCAACTGGACTCTTCCTACTGATGACGTCTTTACCTGTCCAAAGAAAAGATCTACAAATGGAATCAATTTTCCTAATCATAGTTTTAGGTAGAGGGAAGCACATCATCTAGTAATTTTCCAAAGGAAATGAGTATTTTTAATAAGTTGGAGTCTCCCAACATAGCTTAAAAGCTTTGAGGACCAATGACTAATCCTTCCCACAATTTTTTTCAACAAGGATCATATAGTGACTGATAGCCAATTTTTTATAGGTTAGGGGGATTCCAAGATACCTAAAAGGGAGGGTCCATTCTTTGAAAGAAGACATATTAAGAATCCCACTCTTAGTATCAGAGTCAACAGATCCAAAGTAGATTTTACTTTTAGAGCTATTAATCTTCATACTTGTAGAGTTGAAGAACCTGCGGAAAGCTTTGAGCAGTAACTCCACAGAAATGTAATCACCTCTGGAGAAGAAGAGCACATCATCAGCAAACACTAAGTTTGTCAAATGGATTTTCTCACATTTTGAATGGTGGTGTAAATCTGGATTAAGTTGCATTTGGTGAAGACTTCTTTGCAAGTATTCCATAAGCATAGCAAATAGGTAGGGGAGATTGGATCCCCTTGCCTAATGCCTCTTTTGACTAGCAGAAGCTGGGTTAGAGATCCATTTATATTAAACCTGTATGAGACAGTTGTCAAGTTTAATAAAATCCAGTTTATGAATCTAGGGGGAAGCCCAAGTTCCTGCATAATTGTTTCCAAAGCCTGCCAGTTAATCATGTCATATGCTTTTTGCATATCGACTTGAATCATACATCTAGGAGGACCCACATTCCTATTATAGCCTTTGATAAGCTCATAGGCTAAAAGGAAGTGAATGTGAATATGTTGCCCAGGGATAAAGGCAACCTGGTTTGGGCTGATAATGCTAGCAATGACTTGACCTATTCTGGCTGTCAAGATCCGAGATATAATCTTGTAGACTCTTGTGCAAACAAATATGGGCCTGAAATCCTTTATACACTTTGCATACTCACTTTTGGGGATAAGAGAAACCAAGGCACAATTGAATGCTTTATATAGTTTACCTTTATCAAAAAATTCATGAATAAGACCAATCAAATCATATTTAATGATATCCCGACTACTCTTGAAAAATTTAGTTGTGTAGCCATCAAGACCAGGAGCAGACATATCATCAATCCCTTTGATAGCAACATATATTTCTTCTGCACTGACAGACTTGACAAGGCTTTCTCTCTGCACTCTTTGGAGTTGAGCCCATTTCCTCATTGACCCAACATCAATATAATCCAGCTCATTCTCTCTTTTGCCCATCAGGATTCCATAGAAATCAAGGACCTCTCCTTCTATGTCAGCCTGTGAGATCAGAGTTGAACCATCTTCCTTAACTAGCATATTCAAAGCTCTAGAGTTTAGTTTAGTTTTGACTGATGCATGAAAATAAGAATTATTACCATCACCAGCTTTAAGACATTTAACTTTGGCTCTCTGTCTAAGGGTTGCTTCTTCAATTTCATTCCACTTGATGAGTTCCTCAGTGCACATCTTGACTTCTGTGATCCTAACACTATTCATTCTATCAACTGCCAAATCCTTTGGGCCTTGTTCAGCTTCTCCCTAGCCTTAACAACACTTTGTTTTGCAAGAATCAAAGGCTTATTCAATTTATAAAGAACATGTTGCAATCTCTTCAATTTATGCCATATGACATAACTGGGTCCCCCACCAAAGGAGCATTTCAACTGGTTTGAACAGCTTTTGTATACCTTTCACACTCAGTCAAACAGTTGACAAACCTAAACCTTTTGTGATGCATCACAGAAGAGGATTGATTAACCAAGTACATTAGAGAATGGTCAGAGACATTAGGAGGCAAAATCCTAAGAGTGGTATTCATATGTGCTTGAAACCAATCAGTGTTTCTTAATAATTTGTCAATCCTAGAGTATATAGCACCTACACTATGTTTATTAGACGAGGTGTAAAAGTCTCCATTGCTAGCCATCTTAGAGAGGTCCTTCCTTTCCATTAGCTTTTGCAGATCCCTCACCTCAGCTTCAGTAACAATGTTACCTCTTGATCGTGTCTGGGAGATCAGAATGGAAGATGGGCCTGCAACGTTGTCCTCGTGTCCTCGGTAGAGATGAATGGAGAGGAGAAAATGGGGTGTACCTGCAAGGCACTCCGATGCTCAAGTAAGTAAAGGTCAGAGAAAAGGGCAAGTACAAGGGTATTCTTAGAGTCAGAATTGAATACTTGACCCTCTCAAATGGGAAGGTTTATATAATGTCTCAAGTGAGTCATAATTGATTCCTAGATTTGAGGCGCAAATCCGGGATTCTTTAAGAATAGGTAACCGCCAAAACTAGCCGTTGGAACGGGCACGTTTGCCCGGAACTAGCCGTTGTATTGAGCAGGAAGTGGCTCCTGGTAAGTGCTTCCGGCCAGGTTATAGGATCCTGTCCGAGCATGGCGGACAGGGGAAATACTAAGGGTAGAGGTGGTTCGTGGCCCTTAGGACGGACGACCATCTCTCCTCGGTAAAGAGAGCAGAGGTGGTTCCTTAGTGACCTTATTGGATTGGATTTAGTCTATTGGACCATCCCAAATGTAGGAGTGGATTGGGCCATGTTTAGCCATTTTTCCAGTCCAGAATAGGAGCCCCCCAAGTCGTTACTCCTGGTCGTAGGAGTGACGATTTAAGGGTGGCTTGCAAACTGGGGAAGAGATGCACCTGTGGGTAGGCTGCCCGCGAGGTATGCCCGTAGGGTATGCTCGGGGGAGCTCCTTCGTCGGTTCTCTTTTCGTCTGCCCGTACGGTAGGAATCTCAACAGCATGCGTGAGCTGAAGGGATGGGTTTCCACGTGTACCTTGAGCCTTGTGCAACATTAAATGTGTAATGATGGCTAGGCTAGGGTAATAATGACGCCCGTTCGTGTTCCGAGGTGACGCGTGCTCGTGCACGTGTCCCTTTGCTGCTTATAAATAGGGAAAACTGTTGGACATTTAAACTTTTCGCTTATGAGTTTGCTTTTCTTAGAGACTTTCTACACTTCAGCCGTATCACCATCGTCAACCACTGCAACTTCCGAGGAAGCTCTTCCGACCACAACACTTTTTCCTTAAAAACAAGTAAGTTTCTATTTTTCTTGTCTCTTGGATTGTTTAATCGGTAGAAATGCATGTGGTTAGGCTAGGAACCTGATCGATAGGTAGCTTTAATGCGTGTTAGGAGCTATTTGTTGCGTTTGCATTACTGTTTCTGCTATAAAAAACACTAGAATGTGTTTTTGTCTTCTTCTGTGGCGTTTGTATGCCTTTGAAGTGGCGGAGATTATTGGATTCCGTAGTGTTTGTCAGTGATTTCTCTGCCGGAACCCTAGTTTCGGCCCAGAGGAGGATCTCCCCGGTAGGGATAATGCTTTCCCCGGATTGGGTGTTCCCCTTAAGGGATTTCCCTATTAGGTTTAGTCGCCCCTTGTTGTGCTCATTTCTGGATAAGGGCTAGAGTCGAGGACACCATCCTCGTCTCCTCGTACGCCCTTTCACTTGACTTGGCAGTGGAAGGGTGGATTTGATATTATCGTCAGATTCACTTGTTCTTTCTGCTTTTCAGGTGAGACAGATATGGCCAGTATTGACGAAGACTACTCTATGGACGAGGAGAATCTATCTGATTCTGGATCTTCCCCAGAGGGCTCCGAGGAGACCTCGAAGTCTTCCAAAGAGACGGAGATATCTTCTGGGTCAGAGTCGGTTTCTGACGAATAAGTTGATCCAGACGAGTGGGTAGCTCTGGAGCCCGAGTCGTTTATTTTTTAGTTTGCAAAATACCCTGCTGGAGCGTTCACCGTCCTCGGGGCTGAGGGGCATTGGGAGGTCCATATCCCTATTAAAAATGATCAGATCTGCACAACATACGTCGGCGATAGGTTCCCGATGTATGAGTACGTGTTCAAGGAGATGGGTCTGAGGCTTCCCTTCTTCGACTTTCAAATATCAGTCTTCAACCATCTGTGATTGTCCCCGTCGTAACTCCATCCCAACTCGCTAGGGTTTATCAAGCCATTCGAGATTACCTGCGAGTTCTTAGAGATCAGGGCGACGATCCCCCTCTTCTTCTACCTCTTCCATCTGCAACGCCACAAAGTGGATGGACGGTTCGGCTGGGTGTCCCTGAAGCAGGTCAACAAAGTATTTGAAGCATTTTCGAAGTCAATCCT
Source organism: Lathyrus tuberosus (assembly GCA_022829125.1). Lineage (NCBI taxonomy): Eukaryota > Viridiplantae > Streptophyta > Magnoliopsida > Fabales > Fabaceae > Lathyrus > Lathyrus tuberosus. The sequence goes on from JALAZF010000311.1 coordinate 7,114,423, forward strand.
GATGTTCAAATTGAGGTATTTTGTTGTATCGCCGAAGTCGGACACAGCGTGGGATAGTTGTTACTGAGAGGAGGTGAAGGATGATAACGGGGAGCATTTCTTCGGCAGGACAGGCAAGCCGCGAAGGAGGAGTTATGCTCGGTTTAGGTTCAACTGGAGTTATGACCATTTCAAGCAGGATACCAGCTCCTACCTGACGAAGCCCGGGAAGTTGTTGAGAAGGAACTAAGATAGCTATGACGCCCTTCTGAAGTTCGTGGGTGGCTTTACTCCTTCCTTGTGGGAGACTAGAAAGGGGGAGCCTATCCTTGGGAAAGACGGGAAGGTAGCCTCGAAGCCGCGGTTTATTGATATCGTCGGACTCCTGGCTCGTGACACGCATGATAGGGCATTGACGCTTCTTGGTATCCTTTTTATTTGCTTCCCCACTTTTAGTCTTTGTATTTGTTTGTACAGTCTATTATACTGACTTGTGTTTGTCTTTATTGCAGGAGAAATGTCTGCTCTTCAGAAGAGGCTGGTGAGTAGGGCTGGAGCTGCGCTGATCCGGAAGAGTAGAAATGCTCGTGAAGCCGAGGACGTTGCGCATGCCGACTCAGGTCCGGGGAGCCTGACCGCCACCCATTCTGCTGGGCAATCCTCTCCTGTCCAACCTCGTCCCAAGAGGAGCCTCCCCTCAGAAGTGGTAAATCTGACTAGGGAGACAAGCAAGGATGAATATGAGCTGCCCCTTGCTTCCTGAAGCCTAAGTTCTTTGAGCATTCTTCCTTGAAGATCTCATCCGAGGAGTCCCTTCAGACCTCCGGCGTTGATAAGCAGTTGAGGAAGTCTCAGTTTTCGAAGGATGCTGCTGATGTGATCCGAGTGCTGGAGATGGCCGTGGTGTCCACCGAGGAGGGGACGACCCTTGAGCTCGAGATGAAGAGGCTCCAGGAAGCAAATTCGGCCCTGGAGGCAGGGAGGAAGAAGGACGCGGAGGAGAGGCTGCCATTGAGCAAAAGAACAAGGACCGGGTCGAGTCTCAAATGACTCTGGCCGAGGAAAGGGATGCTCTTAGGGCCCAGGTTGCTCGATTGGAGGCTGACACTGCCCCTCATTCCGATGAGACTGAGGAGATTCATGCTCTGAAGACGCGTTGTGAGCTGGTCACCCGTATCTTTCAGGCTGATGATGATAGCGTGGCCGCGACTGAGGAGGTTTTTAACAACGCTGTCGAGCAGCTGAAGCTGGTGAATCCTACAGTTGACTTGGTCACTGAGGGGATCAATTATTTGAGTAACGTGGCGGATGGCTGAATCGTTTCTCTCGATCTTTCCAGCGGACATGACGGGGAAAACCCCCAGCCCATCGAAGATCGTAGCAACCCTGAGGCTTGTGTTATGGAGTGATTCTATTTGTAGTCCTTGTCCGGCCTGTGTGCCGTGTATTATTATGTAACTTGTTTGGTTGGGGGGCATGGCCCCCTTTTTATGTCGATCAGAACAAGTCGGTCCTTGTGGCCGCATTTATTTTTAAATATTTATCGACCTTGGTGGTCTTTTTATTCTATTATCGTGTTGTGTTTATTTATGCTCGTCCGTCGGAGGACTATTTTTTGCTTTACTTTATTAAGTTGTGCATGATGCTCGCGTATGTTTTGCTTGGTGCCCAAATGTTACGCTTATTGGGGATGCTCGTTGGGAGCTGGTTTATAACTTATTAGATAAGTGGGGGGTTTTTGCTCGGTAGTTAGTTAGTATGCTCGAACAGTTTGGGGAACTGATACGAGGAGCTCCCTGGATGTTTCCGGGCATGTAGACGGTGCCCAAGTCACGTTAGTGACCCGAGCTCTGCGGAGTGAACGTCTCATCGCGAGCTGGGGTTCTGCCTGGTCGTGGTACGGTGACGACGTCAGACTCGTTTGAGTATCCGACGTTTAACAGGGGATCTCCTCGTTTTGGAGTTGGGTCTTGTAACACCCCAGATTTATCAGAATATTTATTTAATTTATTTAAATATAATATTTGTGACTTTCCGATAAATTTTGGTGGTCTATGTCGATGTCGATATTTTTGGTGGAGTTTTGGTTATTTTAATTATTTAATAGTATATAATATGAATATATTAGTATTATTATTAATTTAAAATAATATTAGAGAAGTTAAGGGTAAGACAGGCATTTAAGGAGAATTAGTGAGGGTATTATGGAGAAAGCCCAATTTTTGGAAGCCCAAGGGTTTTAACAAAAAGGAATTTGGAGGAATAGGATTCATTTGTTGAGATCCTGAAAATAAGGAGAAAGTGCGGAGCTCTGAGGAAAGAAGGAAAAGGCGAGGATTTTCGTGAAAGTTTCCAAAGGCTCAAGAGAGAACACATCGGATCGACAATCTAAGGTATGGGGAGTAATTACCTTTCATTGTTTTCATTATAGGATTCGATGTAATTGAAGTAGATGTTGTGTTTGAGGGTTTATGGGGTTTTTGTGACGAATTGATGATTTAAGGGTATTTGGTGAATCGATTTAATAGGGCTAATTTAATCGGGTAAAATAAACCTTGGGGCTGATTTCCCTGTTTATGTTGCGTCGACTTTGTGAAGAAAGGTTTAGGGAGTTTATAGGAAGCTTGAGAGTTTTGAAGGTTTAGGGAAGATAAGGTTTCCCGTAGTGTCCTGAATCGACCTAATAGACGTAGGTTTTAGGCCTTTAATTTCTTTGATGTATTAGGACTGTTGTAGGGATGGTTTTGGGTCATTTGGGGATGTAATCGCAGGTACCTTTGAGGCTGTGGAACTACTGGTGCGTAGCAGCGATTTGCTGTAACCGCAGGTTCGCTAAGCGAACTATTGCTTCGCAAGACGAATGTTTGCCAAGGCTCGCAAAGCGAGTAGCGTAGTGAATGCGTGATAACATGATTGTGGGTACTGAGATGATTCTGGAGTAGAAGTGGGGATTCGCTGGAAGTGTCGCTAAGCGAATGAATCAGCGAGTAGCTTCGCACAGCGAATAAACCAGCGAGTATGACAGAGGGTGTTTTCTGGTGTCTTGGTGTGGTGTATGTGGGATTCGTTGGACGCTTCGCAAAGCTAAGGTTTTAGCGAACAGGTTCGCCTAGCGAATCCTGGAGCGAACGTCTGCTGTTCGCAAAATTTTGTTTCTGTTGTTGTGCTGTTCTGGTGTTTAATGCGGTGATATTTATGATAATTTACCATGATGTTCTTGATGATATTGAGGTGCTGATTTGTGATGTTTTGATGAATATATGATGACATGATTTATATGAGAATTGATGAATGATGATGCACAATATGATGTTTATTTGATGATGACGATTAGTGATGTTGTGTATCATACATTCATATGCATACTCTGTGACGATGCTTCATTCCCATTGTGCGGATATGAGGTAATTATGACGTGCTCCGGTTCTGATTGCGGGATCGATCCTATTGACGGGGATCTTTGGAGGGTGATGGCCTAGTGTGCATCGATCATGACGATTGGCACCACATGCATGAGTCTTGTTGTGCATTGCATTTTTGTGGCATTGATGTGATTGTGATATAGAGTTTCTTGATGTTTCCTTGTGATGACCCTGAAGATGTTGTATATGAAGATAATACCATTTTATGTATATCTTGTTTTATAATGATTATTATGAATTGTGATTACTTACCCCGCCTGTTTGAATGTTGCCTCCACGTGGGTAACGTGCAGGTGATCAGGTTTAGTCGTGGATGCTTTCGAGGACCTTGAAGTTTATTTTCTTTTGGTCAATTTAAAGGGTCTTTCTCTAATAATGTAACATCGGGTTGGGGTCCTTTAAGTCGAACTATGTTGTTTACTTATTTTTGTTGTCATTTGATGATATGGTTTTATTTTTATTATTATGACGTTTGTTGAAAACCTTTTATTTGAAAATTTTGAATTCCGCTGCCATTGAAGGCTTTTTGTGAAATGTTGAGGAAAACCCTTTGTTTACGGGGAAAGTGTATTATTTGATTTTAAATGAGAAATGTGCACCCATTGAGGTGATTTTGATGTTTTACTCTGATATTTGAGTTATTTCTGATGCAACATTATTGGGGGTAGAAAAGGGTGTTACATTAGTGGTATCAGAGCAGGTCGGTTCGTCCGGCCAGGTTTTTACTTGATGTCAATCCCTGTCAGTCGACAAGTGTGTGTACACTGTCGATGTTTTGTTTCTTCTAACCTTGTTGGTGGTGTGCAGGATGGCTGGAAGAAATGATCGTGCAATTGCTGATGCGTTGGAATCAGTTGCTAATGTGGTGGCGCAGCTGAATCCGAATGGTGGAGCTCCAGATGAGTTTCATGCTTTGGGAAAGTTTTAGAGGAATAATCCACCGACTTTTGTAGGTACTCATGATCCTGAAAGTCCACACAAGTGGCTGAAGGCAATTGATAAGATCTTCAGGGTGATGGAGTGTACTGACGCGCAGTAAGTGCAGTTTGGAACGCATATGCTGGAAGAGGAGGCTGAGGACTGGTGGGATAACACCCGTCAGAGACTGGAAGATGTGGGCACTATGATAACCTGGGCTGTGTTCAAGCAGGAGTTTCTAGGAAAGTATTTTCCAGAGGATGCTCGTGGCAAAAGAGAAGTGGTATTCCTTGAGCTGAAGCAAGGAGACATGACTGTGGTTGAGTATGCTGCAAAGTTTGAGAAGCTAGTGAAGTTCTGTCCGCACTATAATCGTGCTGATGCTGAGATGTCTAAGTGTCTCAAGTTTGAGAATGGGCTGAGACCAGAGATTAAGTAGGGTATAGGGTATCAACAGATCCGCAGGTATGCTGAGTTGGTTGACAAGAGAAGAATCTACGATGAGGATAGTCGAGCTCGATCTGCTTACTACAAGCAGTTGAGTGAGAAGAAAGGGCAGTATAAGGGTAAGCCTTATACAACTTCAGCTGACAAAGGGAAGCAAAAGGCTTTAGATGGGAAAAAGACAAGTGGGGGAGCGGCTCTCGCTTCTGGAAAGTGTCATAAGTGTGGAGAGGAAGGTCACCGTGCTGATGTCTGTACCAATAATGTGCTGAGGTGCTACAGGTGTGGTAAGAAGGGACATAGAGCTACTGACTGCAAAGATGACGGTCCAACCTGTTTCAATTGTGGTAAGAAAGGTCATATCAGTACTCAATGTCAGAAGCCGAAGAAGACTGTGACTGTTGCTCAGACCAGTGGCAGAGTGTTTGCTTTGAGTGGTGCAGAAGTTCCCGAGAAGGACAACCTGATTCGAGGTACTTGTTTTATTAATAATATCGAGTTGGTTGCTATTATTGATACTGGTGTTACTCATTCTTTTATCTCGCTTGAATGTGCTAATAGATTGGGTTTGAAGTTATCTGATATGAATGGGAATATGGTATTAAAAACTCCAGCTAATGGTTCTGTTACTACTACCCTTGTGTGTTTGAGATCCCCTGTGATGATTTTTGAGAAGAGCTTTGTGATGGATTTGGTGTGCCTACCCTTGCACCAAATCGATGTAATCTTTGGAATGAACTGGTTAGAGTTCAATCGGGTTCATATCAACTGTTATAACAATATTGTAGAGTTTCCTGAGATTGATGACAATGGGGAGTTGATGTTCTTGTCTGCTAAGCAAGTGGACGAGCTGATGGAAGACGAAGTCGTGGTGTTTGCAATGTTTGCATCGTTGCAAATTGACCGTGAAGCTACGAGTGTGGAGTTTCCTGTTGTCTATGAATTTCCAGACGTGTTTCCAAACGACATCAATGAGTTGCCTCCAGAGCGTGAAGTAGAGTTTTCAGTGGACTTAATACCAGGTACGAGTCCAGTGTCGATAGCTCCTTATCGGATGTCTACTTCTGAGTTAAGTGAATTGAAGAAACAGTTGGAAGAGCTGCTTGAGAAGAGGTTTGTTCGACTGAGTGTTTCTCCATGCGGTGCTCCTGTACTATTAGTGAAGAAGAAAGACGGAAGTATGAGGTTATGTGTTGATTATTGCCAGTTGAATAAGGTGACTATTAAGAATAAGTATCCTTTTTCGAGAATCGACGATTTGATGGATCAGTTAGTAGGAGCCTGTGTGTTTAACAAGATTGATTTGAGGTCGGGTTATCATCAGATTCGTGTCAATCCTGACGATATTTCGAAGACAGCTTTTCAGACGAGATATGGACACTATGAATACACTGTGATGTCGTTCAGTGTATCTAATGCACCTGGTGTGTTCATGGAGTACATGAATCAGATTTTTCATGAGTATTTGGATAAGTTTGTGGTGGTGTTTATCGATGATATCTTGATATATTCTAGATCTGAAGAAGAGCATGCCGAGCATTTGAGAACTGTGTTGCAAGTACTGAATGAGAAGATGTTGTATGCAAAGTTGTCCAAGTGTGAGTTTTGGTTGAAGGAAGTGAGTTTTCTTGGCCATGTGATTGCAAGAGGTGGAGTTGCTGTTAATCCTTCTAAGATTGATGATGTATTACAGTGGGAGACTCTGAAGTCTACTACTGAGATACGAAGTTTTCTGGGATTGGCGGGTTATTATCGCAAGTTTATTGAAGGCTTTTCTAAGTTGCCATTACCCTTGACTCAGTTGACTCGAAAGGGTCAAGCTTTTGTGTGGGATGTAGCTTATGAAGAGAGCTTTTTGGAATTGAAGAAGAGGTTGACAATCGGTCTAGTGTTGATTTTGCCTAATCCGAGTGAATCTTTTGTGGTGTATTGTGATGCGTCGAATGTAACACCCTAAGTTTCCCCTTGTTATTTAATTAAAATAATCAGAGTAAAACAATATGAACAGAATTAAAGGATGCTACTTCTAACTTATCATTTGCTCATAAATAGACATGTAACATATAAATGACATTTTCGGAAATCACACAACTTTAATCCAACAAAATAACCTTTATTACGCAGCGGAAAATTATTCATTTCAATAAACAAAATATAATGATTTCAATTAACAAATGAAACTAGTTTTCATATTAAAAAAAACTAATAATTCTTCAACAAATAAAATCATATAAAAGCGTTCCCGACTCCCATTGTTACATATCAGAGCAGATGCCACTAAAAGACATAAAAGTGAAGACCTCATCTTCGCTAACTCCAACTCTGCACTACTCCTACTTATCTGCACGTTACCCACGTGGAGGTAACATTCAAACAGAAGGGGTGAGATTCTCATAATCACATAAGAAATGCATAATATAAGTATGAAAGCATAAAAATATTTCACAATCCACCCTAACATCACAACATCATCACAATTAGCATCTCCAACACAAACAAATAATCCACACAACACAATTCAATACAAAGAGACCCACGACTCGACTCAATGCATGTGGTACCAATTCGATCCCTGTTTCATGATCATAATTCTCGTCGGAATTTCTATGATAGTCGCTCACACCCCACATGGGCACACGACATTCGTGATCGCTCACACCCCACATGGGCACACGATCACCTGTAATCGCTCACACCCCACACGGGCACACGATCACCTCAACAACAACAACATCAACAAAATTCTATTTTAAAGAATCTGAATAAGACGCTCACACCCCACCTGGGCACACGACTTATCACCCAACTAATGCAACATGGTATGCATTCAACGACAACATACAACAACAACAAACAACGACACTTACAACGACAACTACATGCATATGACCATCAGTACGTCCATACATCATACAACAACTATACAACACGCAGTTCATACCTGTTCACACATACAACAACAACAATCCACAATATAACACACATACACACCAACGAATCCATCATTTCAACTTACAACACACCACAACATACACAAAACCCAATTAACACGTCAAAGGGTTGGAATTATGGTATTGAAATCATTTTTAATAAAATGTATATGAAACCAGCTTTCCAACGCTTCGAACGACGACTAAAACGGACATACAGATTAAAAGTTATGAATTTTTGAAGTTAGAAAAATTCTATCCGTAACAGCAACTAACATCACTGTCATGCTCTCTTCGAGTCGCTACTGCTCGTTATGCGAACTATAGTTCACTATGCGAACTCATTACAGAATGTAAACCATAGACTTTCGCTACTGGTCGCTACTGGTCGCTAATGTTCGTTACTGCTCGCTATGCGAACTTTCGCTACTGGTCGCTACCGGTGTAATACCTCAAAATATGCCCTCATGTTTTCTCAATAAATTGGTCTATGCTTTACTCATTTGCATTCCATAGTAGGTCTCATAGCATACATATTGCATAAGGGCATGTGATCAGTGGTCTTCAAAGTGTTGGTCATTCAAAGCAAGGAAACAAGAGCCAAAGGTCTTCAAGTAAGCCTCAAGGGTCTATTACATCATATATCATCCCACTTGATCTCACATGTCATTGGAAGAGGGGAATTCATCAAGAAGATGGAACAGTGCATTACCCCCTGTTAAAAACAGTCGAAATTAGGGTTTTGGATTCAAGTGGTCTCCTGAGGAAATTTTGATTCAAACTTGATCTCAATATTTTCTACATAATATCAAGTATCTAAGGATGGAAGATTAGCCATTGGTTCATTTCAGAAGAGGTTCAATTGATCAGTTGCTTGAGAATCAAGAAATTGGGGAAAAAGTCAACTGTGCATTGAAAAAAGTCAACTCCTGACTTTTTGAGGTCAAATTCATGAAATTCAAGTTATATATGTTCATTGGACAAGATTTGACTAAGAAATGATGGATGAATCATGAAAAATCAAGAAATAAAAAAACAGCCAAAAATAGAAACTTTAGGGTTTCCAAAAATGGCAAGTTTGGACCCTTTTGCCCCACACTTTGAGGCTCTCTTTCTTCAAGATAAAAGCTCCAAACCTCAGGCCCAAGTGGAGCCAATTAAAGTTCACGTTCTAAGCTTCAAATCCATATAAAGAGCTCTTCTATTGGATCAAAATTGAGGGAGTTATGGTCCATCAAAGTTTGACAAAACTAGGTCAAAAACCAAGTCATGGCAAGGCAAGACTAGGCCCATGCGCCATAATTTTGTCAAACACTTGGTGTGCCAAATGTCCAGCCACTTTTCTCAATAATAGAAGCTTCAAATGAAAAAATGTTGAACATCAAAGTTGTACATCTCAATTTCCTCTTCAACTTTGATATTGGACATTTTTCCATTTGAGCAAGTTATGATGGAGTTATATGGGTCCAAAGTTGATATGATCATGCTGAATTCCATAGACCATGTTGCCATGCCAACCTACCAACTTGCCTCGCCCATGTTCCAGTTTCAAACCTTGATGTTCCAAGCCATTTTTCATCAACTTCCAATCCTCTATTCAATCCAAAATTCACATCAAACTTGTTCTATGATAGTTCATCTTTCCAATGGCACAAAAAAACTCATCAAACCATGCACTAACATGAGAGAATTCCCTTCACCAACATCCATACTTGCAAGCTGCCAAGAGTGTGGTAACATTGATGTTGTTGAACATTCACACGCATACACCAGTCACCTCTTTTCCTCTTTAAGCCAAACATTCTTCTTACACTATGCTACTTATCATGCTACATCATACACGAAAGAAAAAAAGCAAAGCTTGCTATGCAAGTTTCTGCTACATCAGAACTAACATCACCACCATTCACTTTCAACCTCACCATACACTCCATGAATGCAACCACACCATAGCCAATCTCCATAACCCGCCCTAACTAACTTGACTCAGTTAGTTAGAGACAACTCAGTTAACCCACCTTGATCTCACCAAACAGACTCACTTAACCACACTAGTTCATTTTTAACCCAGCCTATATATTCAAACCTCACTCACAATTTCAAAAGAACTTCATTTTTTCACTCTCACTAAAAATCATTCTTACTCTTTCTCTCTGATTCTCTCTGAACTCTCTCACACTCTCTTCACGAACTCATCTTCATCTTCATTCATTATCCTTTGTTTGGTGTTTCTGGATCAAGAACAAACAAGATCAACACCAATCCTTCAAGTATAGCATCACGGTTTTGGATCTTCATCTATTTTCTTCAAGACTTCAAGATTCCAGTGGCATTTATTTTGCCTATTCCAAGCTCACGAACTTAGAGAGGATCTCTGGTTTTCTTTTGCTTCAAGTTTCTGCTAAGTTCAGGTTCCAATTCATCCAACTTTATTGCACTAATCTATATTGTTTTAGCTTGTTTTTCTGTGGTTTTTGGCTTAATAGAAGCATTATTTATCTCCGGCTAGTTGATAGGTCTCTTAGAGGCATAGATTCAAAACCTAGGGCAATTTTAATCTCTTCGATTCTCCTCATATGTGATTGGTATGTGAAAAATATTGGCGGATTCGTGATGTGAATGAGTTCCTCTTTCGAATGGCATACGATTTATGGATTTCTGGACATGTGAACTTTTGCAGGTGGCGGAGAGTGGCCGGAGAAGATGACCGGAGGTCCTTCTCCGGCCGGTGAGGTTTAATGTTAGGGTTTCCCAGTTTTATAACACAGCCGTCCGATCCATCTCATCTAACGGTTCATAAGGTGCCAACATATTAAAATGTCATGTGACTTGCATGTGCTCCTTTTTGAATTCAGATTGGTCTTGTGTGCGTGCGTACATGATTGCTTTGATGTGCCTGCACTGAGGATTGTTGGATTCTTTTACTTTCTGTGATAATCATACATTGACTTGATCTAACGTCCATAACCTTGCCAGCACATTAAAATACCATGTGACTTACGCGTGCTTTATTTTTGGTTTCTGAGTGATCACATGGGTGTGTGTGCATAATAATTATGATGTGCACGCTTTGATATTCGTTGGATTGTTTTGCTTTTCATCATGATCTAATCATGTGGTTCTGATTGTATCCTCACGTTGACTGAATATGCGCACTATCACACACAAGCACGTGTGTTGGACTGGGTCTTTAATTGCTTTCTCCACCCCCATGCTAAGCCCAAACTATTTTTGAACTGTCAAATTACTCACGCTGCACCCCCTGTCATTTTCTTTTGATTTTTATTTTCTTTTTCCATATCTGTTTGGTTTTCTTATTTTAAAAATAGAAAATCACTTCTAAAAATCCTAAATAAATTCATGTGTGTTCTTAATTCATTTAAATAATTTTCTCTATTTTTTAATTCTGGTTTCATGGTTTTTGAACATAATTGCATAATTTTCTTTTAATTCCCTTTTTGAATGAACTTCTTCATGATACTTGAAATTGTGTATTTTCTTTCTCTCATCTCACACAATATTTTGTATACATTCTTTTTGCATTGGTTAAAAGACATAATGAGGCATCTAAAAATATTTTGATTGCATTTTTAATTTCATCTTATCATATGTTTGGATGTGCATATTGGAGCCTTATTTTGATGTGTTTAAATGTGACTTGGTGAGACTTTTTGGTCACTCTTCTTTTGAATTTGGTCATGAAATTTTAACACATGTTTTGATTCTGACTTAGGTGAGTTGTGTCTCATTTTTTACAATTTTACCATGTGCTTTGGATATTTGTTGATGTCTTGCATTTGAAGTTACTTGTGTGCATTCTCTTATACCTCATTCCCACATGTTTTAATGAGGCATTTATGCCACCATTTGATGTTTGTTTGTAAATCTATTATAGGTCATGTGTATGATATTATAGGTCATCTTTGTTTCATTAGGGATCAATTTGACATGTATTTGCATTTTGACTTGAGTTTATGTGCCATGATTTGAACTTTGACATGTTTCCTTCTCTTATCTCCTCTCATGCTCTACATGTTTCATGTGTGCATTTTATATGCCATTTCACATCTTCCATTTGCATCTCATTAATGATATAACACTGCCCATATGCATTCTTTAATCATGTTGCATGTTATGCATCTCTAATATGTCACTTTGTGCACCTAATTGGACATGTTTCTTCTCCTTACTTCAACTTCTTCTAGTTGAACTCTTTTATTCTTGATTTGTATGATGATCCATGGGCATCTTAAGACATTGATAAATGGTATATAATTCTGACTTTGACCTTTTGTGAAGCATTATTGCATGATCACTTTGCATATTCACTCATTTTTCATCTATTGCTTCCATGATTCACTTCTTAGATGTTTAAGACATTTGATTGTGCATAGTTGGTGTGTATTAGGTATCTTAACATTAGAGAACACCCTTTAGATGTAGGTTTTGACTTTGATTGATTTTAATCTCTTAGGATCCTTATTCATTGGTTTTTAATTGGTTTGATCATTGTTTGGTATTCTTTCTTCATTTTACTACTTGTAAATAGTTTTTGAACTAACCTTTTCATGTAGGTGCAAATGGTAAGTAAGTGTGTGGATATGCTTCCATATGCACTTCTTTCTCTTTTTTTTTTAATAATTCAACTTGTGATCATGATATGCATTTGGATGCTTTCCTTGAATAACTTCTTCTTCATCCCTCTTTAAGATCAACTTAACTTCCATCTTGGAAGTAAGTTGCTTCTTTTGCTCTTCTTTTCCTTCTTTTAGGATTAGGTTTCTTAAACCTCCTAAACCATAGGAACATCCATGTATGATAACTTTAGGATTTGAGTCTTAGTCTCCCTTTAGTTTTCACCTTTTGCTACCATTTGAGTCTCTTTCTTATCTTCAAACAAAAAAGCAAAAACACTTAATAAAGGTTGATACATATTGCATGTGAGCCTTGTATGTGGGAAATGGAAGGAGGGGAGTTTCTCTCCACCTTTCTAAAGTGTTTAGCATACGTCCTGTTAGGACGACCATGCGACGCATTCGATCCTATATCATAGACTTGAATGCAATACGTGTTACAAAACACCAAAAAACAATCAAAACACTTCTTCTTAAAAGACAAAAACAAACAATAACGTCTTTCCTTCGGGAATTTCTATCCTCGTCTCATTCACTCATTCCTTAAGGATGCGTCATTTCCATTCTACCGCAAACAGGTAACGCCTAAGTCTTCTTACAGCGAGCTGCAACACCTAAACTTCTAGGACGCGAACGTTGATGTATTCAACTAAAAACACAAACAACTTTCCCTTAGCTGAGGGGAACTACGTCGCTCTGATTCTCATGTTCCCGATGAGATACGTAGGCGGTGGGGTAGGGCCCATTCGAGCACTTCTTTTATTTTCCCTACATTTGTTTATCTTTCTCTCTCATTTCCTTTTCCAGTTCTACAGCTAGCAGTTCCTTTTCCAGTATCCCTTCCTTACACCCTTTGATCGAAATAGCAAGCGTGGATCCCATCGGGTACGATGGATGTGAGGGGGTGCTAATACTTTCCTCTCGCGTAACCGACTCCCGAACCCAGTTCTCTTGGTCGCAAGAGCATGCTCTATCCTTCCCCTCAGGTTTATGCAGTGTTTCCTTTCCCTCTCTTGGGATAAATACACATTGCTGGCGACTCTGTTTCGGTGCCACTTTCGTGTTTGTACTTGGATGAAAATCCTGGGAGCGACAGCTGGCGACTCTGCTGGGGATCGAACCCAGAATCTCTGGTTCCCTTAGCGAGTCAATCCTAGCGCTTGTCTGTTTTTGTTTCATTGGGTGTTTTTATGGAGCTGTAGTGTTGTTTTTGCTGTTTTACTGTATTGCTGTTTATAGTATTACTACTTTACTGTATATTGTTGTATTACTGTTTTTACTGAATTTACTGCATTACATATCATTATATGCTGGTCTGTGCTGGTTTTTCTGTTTGGTGGGCAGGGTGTTCTGAGAGATAAGCCCACTACCCAGGCTTGAGCATACACACAGGTATTAGTGTGGGTGGACGTGTCGCTCCCGTGGTGTTTTGCCACGTGTGGGTGTTCACGAGACCTAAAATCAGACGAGGTTCTATCCAGAGCTATTTACGCTTGTATGCTCTATACAGGCCAGTAGATATTCTCTAGAGGAATTGTCGACTCTGGTGACCATTCCCGAGGACTCAGTTGCGGCACTCCTCCTAAGTTGTGACAGTGGCAGACCACACTTTGTGGCAAACCTATTGCACATTCTCGATCCGAGGACCCAATGCTGGGAACTTGCTATAGGATATCCTTTTTTGAGGGGAATCAGTTGAGGCCTCCTCGATTGATGATGATGCCAAACTAGGAATGGTGAACGTATCATCATTTTTCGACCTGAGAGCCCGTGATATTGAGGATCCTCGCCTTTCTAGTACCCACATGTGAGAGGGACGGGTTGTTTACTGGTTTGCAGGTAACCTTGACTTTCAACATACCTGGTACACTGGATTTCTTATCAGTATGGTTTATCTGGGTGGTTACTCTGTTGTTCTGGAATTCTAGAGAATTTGAGCCTTGAATTTATTCAACTATTTCAGTCCAGCACAGACACGTGGCACTTTGATCCCATGCCTTGCATTACATCCTTTTTTAACATTCATATTTTTCGTTTCCAGCTAGTATCTGACATTTTGATTCCAGTTAACGGGTAATGATAGGGATGGACAACAAAAGAGGCAAGAAGAACCCCATTGTGTACAAGTTCCCGAAGCTCATCCTGGGTCAGATTTGTAAATTGCAAGAAATGGCCAATCCGGAAGTGTTAGGAATGTTCAGAGAGAAGTACGGTTGGATCCTATCCTTTGCTCGTAAACTTAGTGCATATGAAGCTGATGGCTTACGCACCCTGATACAGTTCTATGATCCTGCCTTGAGGTGCTTTGTACTGACGGATTATGTTTTGGTTCCTACTCTGGAAGAGTATTCTAACATTCTGGGAATTTCCATCAAAGAAGGTGTTCCTTTCTGTGGGTCGAAGGCAGATCTTGATTTCCAAGCTGTGGCTGATGCTCTTTATTTGAGCAAGAAAACTGTGGAAGCTAATATTTCTGGCAAGGAAAAGGATCGTGGCTATCACCTATCATACTTAGCAAACAAGGCTCAAGAGGCAGCAAAGGAGAAGAAGTGGAATGTCTTCAACGCAGTGTTGGTTCTCTGGGTATACGGTATTGTCTTGTTCCCGAATGAGCCTGATTTTGTTGACACATATGCTATCAGAATATTTGTATCTCAGAATCCGGTGCCAACCTTATTAGGAGACCTTCACTATGCCTTGTACAACAGGAACAAGAAGAGACGAGGTGGGACAGTTCATTGTTGTACACTTCTTTTCTATAAGTGGTTTACCAATCGTCTACCCCAGTCAGGTGCTTTTAAGGATACTAAGAATTCTCTGAAATGGAGTCAACGTCTGATGGGTCTAGACACTAAGGATATTGTTTGGGTGAATCATGAAGTGTTGGGTAAAGACACTTTGCACTGTTGCGGTGAGTACCCCAATGTTCCATTGATAGGGAGGAAATGGGGTATTAACTATAACCCTTCCTTGGCTATCCGGCAGTTTGGGTATGCTCTGAAAAGTCCCCCAGTTGAAAAGGAATTGGAAGAGTCTTTGTATTTTCACATGGCTGACGATGGATTGGATGTGGCGCAGAAAGCTTCCAAAGCATGGCTCAGTAGACAGAAGCGAGGAAGAACCATTTGGGGTTTGCCTAATAATCAAACTTTCCCTCCATATGAGCAATGGATAAAGAAGAGGGTCGAATAGTATTATTTGCCTTTTGATTGGGCACCTCCCTTGTATCCCAAAGTGATAGAGGAAATAATCACCGTACCTATGGAAGAATTCGATAAGCAGCGGAAATTGGTGCATGATTTGAGGGAGGAAAATGCTAGTATGAGTAGTAGACTTCAGGGCGCTTTACATGACAACTTGGAGATGAAATGGAAGGTCCAAGATTTGACAGAGCGTTTGGAAAAAAGGGAGAAGGATCTTGATGACAGAGCTCAGTGTAGCGAGCGATTTTGGACGCGGTTCTTAAGCGCTGGTCGCTCTTTGCGGTTGAGCTTTAAACTACAGGTCGATTCATTTTTTATCCTATTAAAGCTGATGAAGGAAGGGAAATAGATGTCTCCAATTAACCCTGCTTTGCATACTGAGTTTAAACAGCGGTCTGTTAGGTTACGAATGCTATCAATTTGGGGGGGGGGCTTTGTACTGGTTATTTGTATTTTCGCCAATACGGTTTTCTTTCTTTTTATTTTGACAGAAGGTTTCTGGCGGGGAACAAGGATTAGGATGTTAGGACTGATGCTTTTTGATGTGAGAGTAGGGATTTGGTTTTTTGTTTAGTGTGCTCGCTAAGATCTTTTCTTTCAATCTTATGCCTACGTATTCCCGTTTATCGAAACAGGGAAATCAGAGCGTTCATAGTTCCTCCTATTCTAGGGGAGTAAATGGGTGTTTTTGGTGTCTTGTTCAAAGCCCAAGACGTGAAGCTGAAAAGGTGGTTTGTATCTTGTTCAAAGCCCAAGATGTGAAGCTGAAAAGTCTATTTGTGTCCTGTTCAAAGCCCAAGACATGAAGCTGAAAAGGTGTTGACTTTAGAGAGAATTTGTCATCTCTAAAGAGGGGGTTGTATGTCACAACTGTTGGGTGACTGACTATAAAGGAGGATTACTTTAACCGGGATACGCGGACCCTAGCAATGCCATAATTTCCTTTATAGGGGATTTTAACTTGAAGGAAAAGACTTTAACTCAGTGTAGAGCAATGCCATCTTTCCTTAGGAATTTCTCATGCTAAAAGAGGGACAGTGGCATGGATGTAGATGATCCAGAGGCTTGCCGCTTATAGCGATTAGATGAAGGGGAAAGGAGTTGTTGATGTTTGTGTACTGTGAACGAGGCACAACTTTGATGCTAAAAGGTTAATTGGAATAACCAGTGGCTTTCTTATACAAAGCCTAAGAGGAGGCGAATATGTGTCTCGTACAAAGCCCGAGAGAGAGGCTAAAAGGTTTTGACCCGACGATGGAGTCTTTTGGTATCTCGTATAAAGCTCGAGATAGAGGCAAAAGGGGGATTGACTCAATGAGGGAGCCTCTTATGTGTCTCGTATAAAGCCCGAGAGAGAGGCTAAATGTTGTCTCAGTTAAGTGACAGGTCCAGGATACTGATTTTAAAGAGAAAATTAGTTCTTATATGAGCAACACTATACTTAAGGATTCGATTTGAGGATCAGGGATATTTGCTGTTCTTTAAGGAAGCGGGAAATCCAAAGGGTATTGAGACTGTCCGAGTCTGCGGGTTTCCTTCCTATTTTAACGAAAGGGGTCACTTGAGAATGTCTTTGAGACTCAAGGATATTAGACTGTCCAAGTCTAGAGTTTCATCTTTTGTACTATGCTTTGAGAAACAGTAGTAGACTCTATGAAAGGATTGTTCTATGCAGATGATTAAGTTCTGTTCCTATACCTCTAGGAGGTCGTCGGGACAATTTGTACGAAGCCCAAGAGGAGGCTGGAAACTTTTAAGAAGCCGACAGGTCCTTGTACTAAGCCCAAGAGGAGGCTATCATTCCCGGAGGAAGAGATCATTATACGAAGCCTAAGAGGAGGTTGTGACTACTTCTAAGAAGCCGAGAGGTCCTTGTACTAAGCCCAAGAGGAGGCGGGGTTGCTTTTAGGAAGCCTGTGGGTCCTTGTACGATGCCCAAGAGGAGGCCGATGCTTTTAAGAAGCCGATGGGTCCCTAAACCCCGAGAAATTCAAGGCAATGCTATTCACCTAGAATAGATCAAAGTCAGGAAAGTTCGAGAATTTGGAAGAAACTCAATGATGCCATTCACGGAGAATACATTCATCTCTGGGAGTAGAGTTTCTTGACAATTCCTAATGAGGACAACCTGAGAGAAGACTGTATCTGGTGATCCTATTGGGGATCTAGTTGTCTATTTCTATGAATAAACGAAACGACGTCACTTAGTTCTAGACGTAGTTGCCGGGGAAACTCTAAATATCTATACTATTATTACACAGTTGATATGAGTTTATGAAAGAAGACTTACAGTGAAACAGCCCCACGGTACAGTTATATGTATACGAAAGTGGTAAATGAAAGCGATAACCACTTACTCGGTTGTAGAGCTTCCATGCTGTTTGGTTAGTTGTTCAACAAAGGAAGATTGAAAACAACAGTATATTCAAAATCAAGGGAGAAAGTGCTTTGAAAAAGAAAGATTTGGGGCTTACAGCTTAAGGAGAGGCCCAGGGTTTTATCAGTGAGCACACTGTTGAATTTGTACAGAGGGACTTATACAAGTGACTGAGGCCCAAAAAGGTTTTCTGTACAAGGGGATGGGTCTTACACTCTCTCAAGAGGCCCAAAAAGTTTTAAGGAAAAATAGTGGGGCTTATAACACGAGGGTAGGCCCAGATGATTTTTCATTTGAAATGGCGATCGCGCTGAGATTTTCTTTTAACGCAGAGGGGCTTATACAATATCTGAGGCCCAAAATTGTTTTGGTTAAAAGGGGATTGGGTCTTACACTCTATTAGAGGCCCAAAAGTTTTGAATGGGTCTTATAGCTCAAGGAGAGGCCCAAGGGTTATTTTGAAAAGGCGACGATCGCACCGTTTGTTTTTTGACGGTATCGGGACTTATACAATACACTGAGGCCCAAAATTTTTTGGTCAAAAAAAAGATTGGGTCTTACACTCTATTAGAGGCCCAAAGAGTTTTGAAAATGATTTATGAGGGTTGAATAAATCCAAAAACCCTAATTTGTTTTCAAAAATGTATTTAATTGAATAAAAATTCAATTAAAATGATCAAAATTGTTTAACATATGAAAAACAAATTGTGATCTTGGATTAATGCTTCAAAAATTAAGTATTGACCTACAAAATAATTAGAAAGCATTAAAAGTTGCAAAATCAATGTGGAAAAAATATTTTAAATGTCAAAAACAATTAAAATATTAATTCTTTGCAAAAATATCAATTATATGAAATAAATAATATTTTTGGGATTTTTTGATAAAATAAAATATTTTAACATTTTTGTGAATTATTAAAAAAAGAATC
This sequence comes from Lathyrus tuberosus, assembly GCA_022829125.1. Taxonomy (NCBI): domain Eukaryota; kingdom Viridiplantae; phylum Streptophyta; class Magnoliopsida; order Fabales; family Fabaceae; genus Lathyrus; species Lathyrus tuberosus. Next base: position 7,133,261 of record JALAZF010000311.1, read on the forward strand.
AACTCAAAATCATTAAAACTCAGAGAGAAATTAATTTTTGAATCAATTAAATAAAATCACAAAATTCAAATATTCAAATTTATAAAAATGGCGCCAAGAACAAGCTGAAGAACACGCGCGTGTTCTGAGATTCTCAGATTTGCATTTTCTATCCAATCTCCCTGAATACTTTATTATAACATGCAATCCACATATCATTATGCTCGTCTCAACCTCACGGTCATGTCTATGTCCATTAATTTCATTTAAATTAAACATATAACAAGAAATCATGAAAAATCCTCAAGAACCCTAATTTTTGCATGAAGGCTAGGATTTTTGATACACGATTCAAACAATGCAATTAATTGAGGGGAAACATTCCATGCATGATTATGAACATATGGCCAAATTATTGTACAGCAAAAATTATGTGGATCATAGAGTTAGAAGAGCTCATGCTTACCACTTGCAGCTGGTGATCGTGATTTTTGTTGGAGGTGTTACAGCTAGGTTCCAATGATGTGGATAGCTTCCCTAGGTGCCAAGTGATGTGTCTGAGTGCTTGGAATGGATTGAAATGGTTTGGAGTTGAAGATGGTACCTCAACTGCAAAACTGTCAAGAACTTGAGCAATTGGCTGGTGATTTTGTGAAATCTGTGTTCCAGATGTTATGTGAGTGTTTGGATCACTTCTATATGATGTATGTGAGGTGTGTGAGTGATTGGTTTGATTGGAAAAGCTCTCAAACTCAAAACCCGATAGCTACCTTGCTAAGAAAGGTATTTTTGCCAAGGGAAAGAGATTTTGTGGAAAGCATCTGTTAGATGGCTTTGGTGTACTCAAACTGATCACAAATGAGCTCTATTTATAGTAGAGCAAATTTGTTTTGCAAGGAATAGTGAATGGCAGCTGCTAAGTAGGTTTGACCAATGTTGGAAAATGAAAATCCAAGTCTCCTCTAGCCATTGACTAGAGGTTAGGGCACAGAGCTTTGGTTCCCTTGGTCTTGGATAACTCTTGACTGATTTCATATGAGAATGGCTCAATCCATGCCACCTTGATGCTTCCATTGAATGCTTCAATCCAAATTTGGAGTCTTGTCCCTATTTTGGCCATTCTAGGTTCAACATGCTATTTCTTGTTCCATGGACTTTGGAGGCTTGGCTCAGTGATTGTCCCCTTTAGATTCAATCCTCAGATGTGTCCAAGTGGATAGGAGCATTTGAATTTGGCTGATTTTGGCAAATCGAGCAAAATTGCAAATTCTGCCTTGCCTTTGACAGATTTCAGCAAGACAACTTGCCAATGTCATATCTCATGGTGTAAGTTGAATTTGGTAATGTTCTTGACCATTTTGGAAAGCCCTTACATGATACAACAACTTTTTGAACATGTTTGGTTTTTATCTCTTTTGAATCCAAGTGAAAAATCCCCCTACATTTGGCAAAAAGTAGGGTGAAATTTGACTTAATGAAATTTTCACCAAGTGTTGGAACAAAGTGTTTTCTCTTGATTTTGGTCACTTCATAACTCAAAATCCTTAATGAATTGGACTTAGGTCTAGTTGAAGTTTTTGTAGAGGGTAATGAGGGCTACAAATCCATCTTTGGATGAGGAAAAATGGCTTTGTGGTTTAGGAGTTATGGTTCTCCAAAGTTGGTACCCTTGCCACTTTATTTTTAACTTAGAAAATTTTCTAAGTTTTTATGGTTACCCCTTTTACAAGTTATCCAACTTTTCTTGATTTTTCTTGATGAATGATGATTCAAATCATACATTAACATCATTTTAGGGTTAAAAATCCATTTTTGTGAAAAATCTCAAAAAGTCAAAGTTGACTTTTGTGCACAGTTGACTTTTTATCCGATGAATTCCAAACTGTGTGATCCTTTAGGAAATCATGTCCTTGACCTAAATCAAACTTAATGGACATGTTCCATGGGTGTCATGGGGTATATTGAGGCATGTCCTAGGGTTTGGGAGTATGTCCTGGTTAAAAGTCAAAGTTACAGTTGACTTTTCTCGCGAAACCCTAATTGTGGTGTAGAGGAAATTGAGACTTGTTGCTCAAGCTTCTTGGATTAATCGATTGTTCCAAATGGATCAATATAGTTCATTAGAGACCCTCAAATCCTCTCTTGAGGTATTGGCTCATGATTTGCCCTAAAAGTCAATTTAGGGGTGAATTAGGTCAAGAAACCCTAATTCCTAATTTTTGATGTATGCATCCCCTTGAGGCAAAATTGACTTGATGATTGGGTCCATGAGGTTCCATGGAGTATATTAGGTTGTGTTTTGGATCATTGGCTCATGCCCAGATGAAAATTTCCATCTGGAGGCACTGGTCGACCAAAACCCTAATTTGGTGACACTGGCGATCTTGAGGCTTGATCCACCTAGAAGGGAGCATCCTTGTGCTTAATCCTTGAAGTGGGAGTCCTTTTGATCCATTTTGGATGTTTGAGAGGTTAGACAAGTTGAAGATCATGTCATTCCTTGATTGATCCTTTGTCTAAGGCTCTGAGAGGGCTTGAAACCCTAATTTTGATTGTAGTGGATGCTCACCCATCTTTGGGGAGACTGACAAGGTATGATGGTTCATCCATATTGTGATGATGATTTGCACAATGATGGGAAATCTTAGTGGTCAAAATTTGGGGTATGACAGATGCCCCTATTTAATCTTCTTGGAGACGAAGGTGTGAATGACGAAGGTATTCGGGCATTCGGGTGCAAGAGGATTAAATATCGGAATACCCGAAATTTTGATGGTGGTTATGAATGGTAGCTTACGCATTCATCTTATTTAGCTAAGCAAAGATGCTTAGAAAAGGTAAACTTCCCCTCGATCCTGGTTTCCTACCAAGGAACTGATCTTAGTTTCTGATTTAAACTTCCCCTCGATCCTGGTTTCCTACCAAGGATCTGGTCTTAGTTGCTGAAATAAACTTCCCCTCGATCCTGGTTTCCTACCAAGGACCTGGTCTTAGTTGCTGAAATAAACTTCCCCTCGATCCTGGTTTCCTACCAAGGAACTAGTCTCAGTTTCTTTTGTCAATAAACTTTATTGACAAGGGACGCTATTTGTAGCGGTTTTCCTCAAACTTCTCGCTGAATTTTCCTGGGGAGATGCCATTTGACGGAAACAGTTTTAGGTTAGGCTTGGTGGGGGAACCCAGCCGTCTGAGTTGTAGAGTTGCACAAACTTCTCTGTTGGAGATGCCATTTGTTGACTCTGCTCAGGGAATGCGAGTCCCTTGAGAGACTGCATTCGTTTGGGGTCTTTACATCATACTTTTCTCAGAGATCTTCTCGGAGAAATGCCATATGATGTGATCCAATTTTGAGGTTCCGATGACCTTTTCATCAGTGTGTCTTTTAGAGAATGGCAGCTGTACTGCCAAATCTCTGCTCAGGAGGCTTTCTCTGTGGATTTTCCTTAATCCGGGAAAGCAAGGATATTATCTTTAATGGCGAAGAGTGACATTTGTAGAAAGCTTCTCTGACTTTTCAGAGGTTCAAGTTATCAAAGTGGTCAAAGGCCAACTTCCCTCCAGAAATAAACTGGAGGCGAGATTGTTCAAACGCAGCATTTCCTGACGAGGCAAGAACTGACAACCCGATTGAGAGAACTTCTATCACTATGGGACAAGACCGACTAGAGTGATAGTGATGCAATATGAAACGTGAATGCAAATCAAATAATGCATGAAGCATGTATGTTTATGCTGACAAAACTGACGCGACACACAAACTAAAAGATGAACATGACTGGATACTCGGCCATCGCGGGGCGTGTAGAGATATCGCTGGTTCAAGATAGCAATTCCACCTTGCTTAGGAGAGATAGTCCCTGCGGTGAATACCGTTGATCGGGCTTAGGAGATAAGAACTCGGCCGAGGGGTGTTAGACGAAACAAGGTCTCTAACACAGTTGATCCCTTCATTCAGGCGTACTGGGTTAAAAGGAGTACTTTGATTCTGCACTTTGAAGTTCGCTTACTTCTGGAGAAGCGGTTGATGTTCTTCTGATGTTCAACAGTCAAAAGAAATTGTCGTCTTTATTAAAAAGCAGAAAAATTTTAACAAGTAAATTCATTTTTGTCTTATTTTAAGAGTCATTAGTCATGTTAACAACGTCGTTCTGTAAAGCTAAAACAAATAAGAATTACAAACAAAAGCACAAGGGCTCAAATTTTATTGATAAGATGGAGATCAGCCAAACGCGTGATTCCAAGGAGTATATACAAAGTTTGAAAATGGTAATTTACAGGGAAAAGGGCCACGTTGAAACATAACGACCACTATCCTTCTACCAACTTTGAATTCGGGACATCCTGAGCTTCTGTCGAAGATGACCTTGACTGGAGTTTTCCTGACGGATGATGTAACTGTTGTTGCTGAAGGACTTGCCTCTGTTGAACATAGTTACTTGCCATTATCCCTAATTTTTTCCTGGATTGTACTATGAGATTTCCAATCCATCGGGATGATTTTTTTCCATGTCTCTAACTTTTGCCTGGACCGCCCTTTCGGGTTTTCAATCCACCGAGACGTTTTTTTTAGGCGAAGTATTTCTTGACTACATCAACATTCTTGTGGTAGGCAAATTCCTCTCCGTCCATGGTTGCAAGTCTCAAGGCGCCGCTTGAGAAAGCTTTCGTGACCACATAAGGGCCATCATAATTTGGAGTCCACTTGCCTCGCGAATCAGTGAGAAATGATTGTATCTTTTTGAGCACGAGGTCTCCTTTTCTGAAGACACGAGGTCGGACCTTTTTGTCGAACGCCCTCTTCATTCTCTGTTGATACAACTGACCGTGGCATAGTGCCGTTATTCTCTTTTCTTTGATCAGGTTCAGTTCGTCGTGTCGGCTTTGACACCATTCAGCCTCAGTGAGCTTAGCTTCCATCAATACTCGGATTGACGGGATCTCTACTTCTATGGGGAGCACTGCTTCCATGCCATATACTAGAGAGAAAGGGGTTGCCCCTGTTGAAGTGCGGACAGATGTTCGATAATCGTGAAGAGCAAAGGGCAGCATTTCGTGCCAATCTTTATAAGTTACAACCATCTTTTGAACGATCCTCTTGATGTTCTTATTAGCCGCTTCTACCGCCCCGTTCATCTTGGGACGGTAGGGAGATGAATTATGGTGTTCGATCTTGAACTCAGCGCACAACTCCTTCATCATCTTGTTGTTCAAGTTAGATCCATTATCAGTAATGATCTCGCTTGGAACACCATAACGGCAGATGATATTGTTTTTGATAAATCGGATCACCACTTGTCAGGTTACATTGGCGAATGATGCTGCTTCGACCCACTTGGTGAAATAGTCAATGGCTACCAGGATGAACCGATGTCCGTTTGAAGCCTTGGGCTCAATCAAGCCAATCATGTCGATTCCCCATATGGAAAAAGGCCACGGGGAAGAAAGAAATTTGAGATGTGATGGCGGTACATGAATTTTGTCGGAGTATATATGACATTTGTGACACCTCCTCATGTACTTGTAGCAGTCGAATTCCATGGTCAACCAATAGTACCCTGCTCTTAGAATTTTTCTCGCCATTGTGTGTCCATTGGCATGAGTGCCAAAGGATCCTTCATGAATTTCTTTCATAAGCATGTCTGCTTCTGGTCTGTCTACGCATCGGAGCAAGACCATGTCAAAATTTCTCTTATAGAGAGTGTCACTGCTCAGGAAGAAGTTTCCAGCCAATCTTCTGAGGGTTTTTCTATCTTTTCTGAGTGCCCCGGGTGGGTACTCTTGTTTCTGAAGGAAGCATTTGATATCATAATACCAAGGTTTGTCGTCTATGACTGCTTCAATCATGAAGACGTAAGCGGGCCGTTCAAGGCGCATTATGTCGATCTTAGGTAGGTCATTCCATTGACCTACACTAATCATAGAAGAAAGAGTGGCTAATGCATCAGCCATGTGATTCTCCTCACGAGGGATGTGATGAAACTCAACTCTGTTAAAGAAAGGTAGCAACCTTCTTGCATAGTCTTTGTAAGGAACCAATCCTGATTGGAATATGTTCCAATCTCCTTTTATCTGGTTAATAACCAGGGCTGAGTCGCCGTATACGTCCAAATTTTTTATCCTTAAATCAATCGCTTCCTCGAGACCCATAATACAAGCTTCGTATTCGGCCTTGTTATTTGTACATTTGAACGTAAGTCGAGCGGTGAAAGGAATGTGGGTACCCAGAGGGGTAACAATGATTACCCCAATTCCGTTTCCGTAATGATTGACCGCTCCATCAAAGATAAGTCCCCACTGGGAACCTGGTTCTGGCCCTTCACTGGGTAGCGGTTCATCGCAGTCTTTCATCTTTAGATACATGACATCTTCATCTGGGAAGTCAAACCCGATTGATTCTTGATCGTCAATCGGTTGATGAGCCAAATGATCGGCTAAAATACTTCCCTTAACGGCTTTCTGAGCGTGGTACTCTATGTCATATTCTGATAACAACATCTGCCAACGGGCAATTCTTCCCGTGAGAGCAGGTTTTTCGAAAACATACTTGATTGGATCCATTTCGGAGATTAACCAAGTAGTGTGATGAATCATGTATTGGCGAAGACGTTTGGCTGCCTAAGCCAAAGCGCAACAAGTTTTCTCAAGCATCGTGTACCGAATTTCGCAGTCGGTGAATTTCTTGCTTAGATAGTAAATGGCAGACTCTTTCCGTTTAGTTTCGTCTTGTTGGCCAAGTACACATCCCATTGAGTCCTCTAAAACTGTGAGGTAAATGATCAGTGGTCTTCCTTCCACTGGAGGTGATAGAATCAGAGGATTCAACAGATACTCCTTGATACTGTTGAAGGCAGTTTGGCAGTCTTCTGACCAAACGCAATCCTGGTTCTTTTTCAGTAATTTGAAGATCGACGCACAAGTGGCGGTCATAAGGAATATGAATCTGGAGATGTAGTTCAACCGTCCCAAGAATCCTCTGACTTGTTTTTCAGTTTTCGGAGAAGGCATTTCTTGAATGGCCTTGACCTTATCAGGATCAACCTCAATTCCTTTCTGGCTGACGATAGTTTCCCTGAACGGACACCGAAGGTGCACTTGTTGGGATTCAAGCGGAGCTTGAATTTTCTTAGACGTTCGAACAATTTTGACAGATGTTCAACGTGCTCATTCTCTGTTTTTGATTTTGCAATCATATCATCGACATATACCTCAATTTCTTTGTGTATCATGTCATGAAACAGAGTAGTCATGGCCCTTTGATAGGTTGCCCCGGCGTTCTTCAAACCGAACGGCATTACCTTGTAACAAAAGGTACCCCAGGGGGTAATGAACGATGTTTTCTCCATTTCTTTCGGCGCCATTTTGATCTGGTTATAGCCCGAGAATCCAATCATGAAGGAGAAAATTTTGAACTTTGTTGTGCTGTCAACCAACATGTCAATGTGTGGTAAAGGAAATTCGTCCTTTGGACTAGCCTTGTTTAGATCTCTGTAATCAACACACATTCTGACCTTTCCGTCCTTTTTCGGAACGGGTACGTTGTTGGCTAACCATTGAGGATATTCAGACGTAGTGAGGAAACCCGCGTCAATTTGTTTTTATACCTCCTCTTTGATTTTGATGGCCATGTCCGGATGAGTGCGTCTCAACCTTTGCTTTACTGGCGGACATTCCAATCGTAACGGTAAATGATGTTCCACGATGCTGGTATCCAACCCTGGCATATCCTGATAGGACCAAGCAAACATATCGGGGGATTCTTTGAGAAGCTTTACCAAACCCTCTCTGGCAGTTGGACTGAGAAGTGCCCCAATCCTGATTTCTTTCCTCTCTTTTTCTGAACCCAAGTTTACCATTTCCAACGGTTCTTTATGAGGTTCAATGGACCTTTCCTCTTGTCTGAGTAGTCGGGAGATCTCTTCTGGAATTTCGTTGTCATTTTCTTCTTCAGCCTCAAATACCGGGAACTCAAAGTTGGGAGAAGGCATCGGATCGTATGTTTCAACGGGGTTTAAAACAAGCAATCTGCATGACGTGACGATTCGTGTTTAGAAGAGATAGAGAAAAATGCAAGTGTGTGCAGTGTTTTATTTTACTGCTTGTTTTTATTATTGAATTGTTTTTTAGGATTACCATTTTCTGAAAAATCAAAAAGAGAAAACAGCAATAAATGCGGAAATTACAGAACGACATTATTTTATTAATGAACAAGTCGAATCTTGAAACTACAGCCCTATAAAACAAAACTCTGTCGCTTTGGGCGAAGCGAAGAGGGAAAATTTATAGAAAGCGAGCCCTATCAAAACATCCGTTTCACCTGGGCAGGGTGAAAGGTTAAAGATGGCAATTACTTTGACTGATGAACGATCTTCGGAACCTCGATGGCAACCCATTGGCAGCGAACTCCTTGGTGAATCACAAAGTCTGGCACCTTCCTTGATTTGTCTTTAGAAATAACACTGATTTCTGGTGGAGCGGGATCATTGGAATCTGTCTCCCAGGCAGAGTTGTCGTAGGAGAATTCCTCTGTTGCATTTTGCATAACATTTGTGCTCTTAGCTGTATCTCCCCATCCAGTTGGCTGGATATCTTCGAGCCTGATACGAGAGCTTTCGGGAGCGGTGTACTTGACCATATAGTCGTATTTTCCACTTGGTTCTCCCAGAGTGTCCCAAACCTCTTTGGAACTGGAGGAGTCATCCCTCTCGATGACGTTGACCTCAGGAAAAGAAAAGTTGATGAACTCAAGTCCTGCAAACGTTGCGAATTCATCTTCATGTTGAGCAGTTTCAGGATGACCCGAGTGTTGATCCCATGACATGGTGGGGACACAGGTATTCTATTCAATGATGCTCAGCCGAGTTTCATTACTCGGCTGACTTTCTTGCCCCAAGTTTCCTAGATAAGGTTGCCACATTGGCAGACCATCCATTGGGCCATAGTAAGTGTAGTCAAAATTGTCTTTCATCAGAGTGTCTTCCTCTAATGAATTCGACGGAGCACGACATCCTTCCGGATCATAATCCCCGTATATCATTTCGATATCTGACCTTGGTATAAATCTCAGACTCTCTGTAGGAAAGCAAAAGGGAGTTTGCGTTTTGTCCTGAGACATATAACCGTCCTCATTCAAATAGGACTTCCATTCTTCATCTGTGTCAGAGGGATCTTCCTCATTAATAGCATGTACTGTCTGAGACACTGGGTGAAGGAAACCTCCACTGTGGAAGAAGTTTTGAAGGGGATGAAGACTTTCATCGTTAGCAGCTGTCTGGGTACAGGTTGTAGAAAAACCAAGACCCTTCTTTGTTTTATTGCCAGTGGGAATGACAAGCTGTCCCCATCCTGTTGTATCGGTACTCTCGACCGCTTTGATAGCATCTTTGTATGAGGAAATCGAGGTTTCTCCTCTGAACTGATTGTCCTTGCTCACCGACAGTGCTTGGAACTGCGTCCCAATAACCTCCTCGGGTTCTATACCAGTAGATGATGACAAGTTACTCACAAGCAAGGCTTGTTCCCCATAAACCGTGACAAGTTGATCGTTCTTGACGAACTTTAGCTTTTGGTGGAGGGTTGAAGTAACCGCTCCAGCCTGATGTATCCAAGGTCTTCCTAATAAACAACTGTATGTTGCCCGGATATCCATGACCTGGAAAGTGACTTGGAAAGTGTGAGGACCGATAGTTATGGGAAGATCCACTTCGTCGATAACTGTTTTTCTAGATCCGTCGAATGCTTTGACGACAACCTCGCTAACCCTCATCGGAGGGCCTTTGAATGATAATTGCATCAAAGTGGACTTTGGCATAACATTCAAGGCTGACCCTGTGTCTACCAGTACGTTGGCTAAAGCATCGTCCTGGCAGTTAACTGTGATATTGAGCGCCATGTTATGACGACGACCCTCTTCAGGTAATTCATCATCACTAAATCCCAAATTGTTACAGGAAGTGATGTTAGAGACAATACTATCGAACTGTCTGATTGTTACATCCTGTTCCACAAAGGCTTGCTCCAAGACTTTCTATAGAGCCTCCCTGTGGGCTTCTGAACTGAGCAACAATGATAACACAGAGATCTTTGAAGGAGTTTGTAACAGTTGATCGACAATGTTATATTCACTCCTTTGGATGAGCTTCAGCATCTCATTATCATTTTTCGAAAGGTCGGGATTACTAGATTGACCGACTGGTGGATCAGGAGTTTCCGACTGAAGTTCCTTTTCCTTGTTAAGTTCTCCAACTCCTCGGTTGAAGATTCTACCACTCTTTGTTACTTGACTAATGTCTGCAATATTCACAACGGAGGGTAATGGAATTTCCTTTCCATTTTTAATTATCGTTGCACCGTATTTGTAAGGGATAGCCTTAGTTGATTCATACGGTAATGGTCCCGATAGATAGATGACTATGGGAACCTTCTAATTTTTCTGACCATCATAAGTAATCTTGATTCGTTCCCGGTTGGGAACTTTAGATTCGTCAAGTAGAGGGATGATGACAAAAACATCCCTGGTCCTGTGATGACCAGAGATTGTGACAACATCCTCGACTTGATCGGCAAGGTAGTTCGGCGTCCAGTCGATGGGTCCAGAACCCGGATATGGACGAATTTCTCCACGATCGACCTGACCCTGAAGAGTTGCTCTCAGAAGGTAACACCCTTGGTTACTTTCCGAACAGACGCTACAACTATCATAGTTGTGTGGTGGTACCTGGCCACGCCCACTTTGAATACAATGTTAGCTTCCACTGATCGGACATCCTATCTTTGACGCCGAGTAGGATTCCTGTTACTGATACTAATCTGCTGAGTATCTTCATCCATATAGATTGGCATCCACCAGTGATTTAACAAGTGCTGGAGTGCCTCCTGGAAAAGGGTACAACCTCGATCATTTTTGCAACCCGCTTTACAGCTTTGATAGTCATGTGATATTAAGAATCCGAGTCAGACCTGCTCAGCATGTAACTCTACCAGGTTGGTATTCATCACGCGAATATCGAAGATCCGAACCATATTAATCTGATAGGGGTTCCTATCATGGTAGTCTTGGATCCATCCAAGATCCATCTGACGTTGGAGGGCCTCTTGTATGAAAGAGTATCCCTGTTTGTTTACCGAGCAAGTCAGACAAGAACTGTAATCGTGTCGTGGCAGATTATGATACTGGCTTTGCCTTGAGCGCATTGCCACCAAGTTGACATTCATCGCACAGATGTCGTGGTTCTGAATGACGTTAGAATTCGTGTAGACCAAGTTAACTCCACGAACTCGGTGCTCTTGGATCCATCCGAGATCCATTTGTTCCTGTAGAGTTGCTTGCACTACAGAACATCCTTGGTTGTCTTTAGAGCAGATATCACACTGATGATAGTTATGAGGTGGCACATGGCCATATCCACTCTGTCTATAATGCATCTTAACCAGATTGGTCTTTAACAAGAGTACATCGTGAATTTGATAGACATTGTTAGTCTCTTTCTCAATCAGATTGACTGCAGCTTTCTCGTGTTGAGGTAGCGGGTTCGTAAGAACATTAGGATTTGTATCCTTGAAGGATAAGACACCGCTCCTAACAAGTTTTTGCACGTCGGACTTGAAATTGAGACAAGTCTCTATGTTATGCCCTGAACCTCCTTGATGATAAGGGCGTGTTTGATCCACCTTAAACCAAAAAGGTGGATTTTCTGGTACTGTAAGAGGGGACTTAGTCTGAATGTGCCCCTTAGCCAGTAGTAATGGAAACAGCTATGCGTACGATACGGGTATAGGATCAAATCCTGGTGGCCGTGTTGTACGGTTGTTTTTATATGGAGGACGAGCCTACTGAAGAGGCTGTTGTGTCCTTTGCTGGTCAGGTTGGCTCTGCGCAACCTGAGGTTGATACGTAGGAATAGACGCAGGGTTGAGAGCAGGAGTCACAGCTGCTACCGGTTGATAATGTTGCCTTTGCTTTCCGAGAGAGATATTCCCAATATCCTGCTCTTTTTTCTTAGGGAGAGCACTACCGTATTTTTTTGTACCGCTCGTCGATCCAGTGTCTTTTACCAAACATCCTTCTTGGACGGCTTCCTCAAGACGTACGCCCGTGCCAACCATTTCGGTGAAATCACTGGGTGCACTGGCAACCATTCGGTCATAGTAAAATGAGCTTAAGGTCTTTAAGAAGATCTTTGTCATCTCTTTTTCCTCAAGAGGTGGACAAATTTGAGCGGCAATTTCACGCCACCTTTGAGCATACTCCTTAAAGGTTTCCTTGTCCTTTTGCGACATCAATCTGAGTTGATCTCTGTCGGGTGCCATGTCCAAATTGTATTTGTATTGTTGGACGAAGGCAGTACCAAGATCTCTGAATGTACTGATCGTAGTACGGTTTAAACCCATGTACCATTTGAGTGCGGCACCGGTTAAACTATCCTGGAAGTAGTGAATCAGTAGGTCCTGATTCTCTGTCTGAGCTGACATCCGCCGAGCGTACATCACCAGATGGCTCTGACTTATATTTTTCAAATTCGGGCACTTGAAATTTGTGTGGGACTTTCACATTTGGGACCAAACAGAGATCTGCGACGTCCTTTCCAAATAGATCCTGACCGCGAATGGCTTGCAGTTCTTTCTGCATTTCCAGGAACTGCTCCTGGAATTCCTCCATTCTGTCAAACATAGTTTCCTTCTTACCAGAAGGTGTCTGTGGAATCTGTCCTTTCGGGACAGCGTGCACCATAGGGGGTGGGACCGTGAGTACGACAGTGAGTCTTGGCGTTTCCCGAAGTTTGTAACCTTCAGGAGTCTTCAGCATGCCTCTGGCATCTTCGCTTTCCCAAAGTTTGTAACCTTCAAGCCCAGCGGCTTCAGTTGTGATTCCCTATTCTTCAGTGATCGGCGGAACATATCCTTCCGGGATATAGTTAACAGGCATGCCCAAGGGCGATCTTTCGGTATCTGATACCTAGGATCATACCTCTCCACTATGGGCGTTGAGGTGATCTCTGAGATCACAGTTCTTTGTAGCTGAGCTTCTGCCATGGCTTGCATGTCGTTACGAAGCTTTCTCATATCCTCTCTCAGAGCGTCGATCTCTTCCTTCAACTCTCTGTTTTCTTCCTCAAGATCATCCATCTTTTTCTGACGATTGGCCCGAGTATTAGACGAATGAGACAATTTGACTCTATAATTGAGACACAAACGTGAGATTCGTAGGTAAGAAGAATACGCGATGTGAGAATGATGAATGCAATGATTATATTGATTGTTTAAGGTTTAATCATAATAAACTTTGACAATTAGATTGCAAATATCAAACAGTGGGGAAACCCCTTTTTATTGAAATTCAAAGGATTACAGGAACGAAAATACAGTAGATTACAAAGTGCAGAAACAGAAACCTAAACTAATGGGTCCCGAGTCCTCTCTGAAGAGAAATCGGGTGCTGATTCTGGTATCTTCCTTTTCTTTGACTGGGGCTCTTGGGCCGTTGTCGGGTTGTCATTCCTTTGCCAAGTGAAAGGAGTGAGCAGATTCCTTTGGTCATCCTGATTATCCACAGCATGTTGCTCTAAAATATTAATCAGAGCATCCTTTTCTTTTAGTAATTGCTGTATTTTGATGCACTCTACGTCGAGGGTGCGGTACTTGTTCTTCCAAGACCTTCTCTCCCGTTGAACTTTGTTGAGAGTAACCTGAAGCTTTTCAGTTTCCGTCATGAAGTACATGACAGATTCCCTCGGCGGAAGAATCCTGTAACGAGGATAAGGCATCTTTAGCTTGAGAGCTCTAGTTTGTACCCAATGGAGATAAGGCTCCACCGAGACACAGTCCAGTTTTCCTAGAGACTCTCGTCCTTTCTTATGAACCTGTTTCCAAGCTTGCACTATTTCCATCTTTAGTGCTCTATCGTTTTCTCCTTCTTTGAAGAAAAGACCTTCCAGATGAACACCCCGTGGGACGTGTCTCATCGGGTATCCAAATTGACGGCGAACCAATACCGGATGGTAGTTGATTACTCCCTTAGTTCCTATGAGGGGTACGTTGGGGAAGTTTCCACAACGGTCAATGATCCTGATTCCCTCATAGATCCTATTACCCTAATCTATATCAGAGTTGGTAAAAGACATGATCTTCTGAGACCAACGTAAGGCACTCTTGCAATCCCAAAAAGCAGCAGACTTGGGTAAGTGAGAGATAAACCATTTGTAAAGCAGAGGTACACAACATGTGATCTCCCCTCCGCTGTACAAATTTCCCATGTGTACAGAATGATACGCATCTGCGAGCAAAGTCGGCACAGGGTTTCCAATGAGAAAAACTTTAATGGAGTTAATATCGACGAAGTTATTGATGTTGGGAAACAAAAATAACCCGTAGGTGAGCAAGACAAAGATGCTTTCAAAAGCAGTCACGTTTCCTATACTGGAAAAATACAGGGCTTTCTTCGTCAAGAACTGGGCTGGAAAACCTTGGATGCCACCCTTAGTAGTTAGGTGAGTCCTAACTTCAGACTCGTCCAAATGAATTGCTCTTGCAATGGTCTGATTCTTTGGAATTTCTTCCAGTCCAAAAACTGGAGCTCGATCTGTAATGTGTAGATCGATCAGGTGAGAATACTCCTCCAGCGTTGGTGCGAGCTGGTAATCCGGGAAAGTGAAACAGTGATAAACCGGATCATAAAACTGAATGAGCGCATCATGATTCCCTCAATCACATTAACTCTTAACAGTGGTAGCAAACCTCCATGCTTGGCTCTGAAAGCCTCTGGGTTAGTGATCATCCTCGCTAACCTTCTCAAATCCTCTAGCTTTGGAACCATGAAGGTATACTGGTGAGTTCTCCTTCTACCGAAATCCATTAGTGCAATCCTTTTCTCTGATATTTGCAATCACAGTCTCAGTTTAATTTGAAAAACAGAGAGACTAGAAGAGAAGATTTGTTTGAATGTTTTAATGTTTTTTAAATGAATGCATGAATGCAGCACACAAAAACATAGAAAAAACATGGAGTCAAAGGGTCGTTGTCATGAAGTCAAGGCTCTACCCATCCCCAAAGGTTTATACTAGGGTGATTTTTGTACCTGTACTCATTATCATCAGCTCCTCCCAGGAAAGCAAAACAACAAGCAGATCGCCAGCGAGTTGTAGAGCGATCTTAGAGTAAGTGCCATTTTCCGAGAATAGATCACCAGCCTCAAATGAGGGTGGTATCGCGTAACAAATATTTCTGATAGTTTCTGCACTACGAAAGGGTTTGGCTCCTCAACTTCTCAGACTTAATAATCGGCCCATTGTCTAGGTGAGAGAATGGGTTGCATTGGTCAGCCTCCACTGAGGTTGATGGTCGACCCCGTCGCCATCACTTATCTTAAGTGTATACTCGATCTTTCCACATACGACATCACCCGCATTCCCATTAGCATAAAAATAAACACGTATAGCAATTAGGAAAAGCAGTATATATATTTGTCCTAATCATCCTAGACCTTTAAAGCTATGAATCTTAAGTTCCTGACAGAAAATGGGTTCCCTGGCGGAAGCCCCAATCTGTGGTATTCACACAAGAGGTAAAATGGAAGAAAAAAAACAGAGACCGGCCCCACGGTGGGCGCCATTTTCTGTAGCGAGCGATTTTGGACGCGGTTCTTAAGCGCTGGTCGCTCTCTGCGGTTGAGCTTTAAACTACAGGTCAATTCATTTTTTATCCTATTAAAGCTGATGAAGGAAGGGAAATAGATGTCTCCAATTAACCCTGCTTTGCATACTGAGTTTAAACAGCGGTCTGTTAGGTTACGAATGCTATCAATGTGGGGGGGGGGGGGCTTTGTACTGGTTATTTGTATTTTCGCCAATACGGTTTTCTTTCTTTTTATTTTGACAGAAGGTTTCTGGCGGGGAACAAGGATTAGGATGTTAGGACTGATGCTTTTTGATGTGAAGGTAGGGATTTGGTTTTTTGTTTAGTGTGCTCGCTAAGATCTTTTCTTTCAATCTTATGCCTACGTATTCCCGTTTACCGAAACAGGGAAATCAGAGCGTTCGTAGTTCCTCCTATTCTAGGGGAGGAAATGGGTGTTTTTGGTGTCTTGTTCAAAGCCCAAGACGTGAAGCTGAAAAGGTGGTTTGTATCTTGTTCAAAGCCCAAGATGTGAAGCTGAATAGTCTATTTGTGTCTTGTTCAAAGCCCAAGACGTGAAGCTGAAAAGGTGTTGACTTTAGAGAGAATTTGTCATCTCTAAAGAGGGGGTTGTATGTCACAACTGTTGGGTGACTGACTATAAAGGAGGATTATTTTAACTGGGATACGCGGACCCTAGCAATGCCATAATTTCCTTTATAGGGGATTTTAACCTGAAGGAGAAGACTTTAACTCAGTGTAGAGCAATGCCATATTTCCTTAGGAATTTCTCATGCTAAAAGAGGGACAGTGGCATGGATGTAGATGATCCAGAAGCTTGCCGCTTACAGCAATTAGATGAAGAGGAAAGGAGTTGTTGATGTTTGTGTACTGTGAACGAGGCACAACTTTGATGCTAAAAGGTTAATTGGATTAACCAGTGGTTTTCTTATACAAAGCCTAAGAGGAGGCGAATATGTGTCTCGTACAAAGCCCGAGAGATAGGCTAAAAGGTTTTGACCCGACGATGGAGTCTTTTGGTATCTCGTATAAAGCTCGAGATAGAGGCGAAAGGGGGATTGACTCAACGAGGGAGTCTCTTATGTGTCTCGTATAAAGCCCGAGAGAGAGGCTAAATGTTGTCTCAGTTAAGTGACAGGTCCAGTATACCGATTTTAAAGAGAAAATCAGTTCTTATATGAGCAACACTGTACTCAAGGATTCGATTTGAGGATCAGGGATATTTCCTGTTCTTTAAGGAAGCGGGAAATCCAAAGGGTATTGAGACTTTCCGAGTCTGCGGGTTTCCTTCCTATTTTAACGAAAGGGGTCACTTGAGAATGTCTTTCAGACTCAAGGATATTAGACTGTCCAAGTCTAGAGTTTCATCTTTTGTACTATGCTTTGAGAAACAGTAGTAGACTCTATGAAAGGACTGTTCTATGCAGATGATTAAGTTCTATTCCTATACCTCTAGGAGGTCGTCGGGACAATTTGTACGAAGCCCAAGAGGAGGTTGGAAACTTTTAAGAAGCCGACGGGTCCTTGTACTAAGCCCAAGAGGAGGCTATCATTCCCGGAGGAAGAGATCATTATACGAAGCCTAAGAGGAGGCTGTGACTACTTCTAAGAAGCCGAGAGGTCCTTGTACTAAGCCCAAGAGGAGGCGGGGTTGCTTTTAGGAAGCCTGTGGGTCCTTGTACGATGCCCAAGAGGAGGCCGATGCTTTTAAGAAGCCGATGGGTCTCCAAACCCTGAGAAATTCAAGGCAATTCTATTCACCGAGAATAGATCAAAGTCAGGAAAGTTCGAGAATTTGGAAGAAACTCAAAGATGCCATTCACGGAGAATACATTCATCTATGGGAGTAGGGTTTCTTGACAATTCCTAATGAGGACAGCCTGAGAGAAGACTGTATCTGGTGATCCTATTGGGGATCTAGTTGTCTATTTCTATGAATAAACGAAACGACGTCACTTAGTTCTAGACGTAGTTGCCGGGGAAACTCTAAATATCTATACTATTATTACACAGTTGATATGAGTTTATGAAAGAAGACTTACAGTGAAACAGCCCTACAGTACAGTTATATGTATACGAAAGTGGTAAATGAAAGCGATAACCACTTACTCGGTTGTAGAGCTTCCATGCTGTTTGGTTAGTTGTTCAACAAAGGAAGATTGAAAACAATAGTATATTCAAAATCAAGGGAGAAAGTGCTTTGAAAAAGAAAGATTTGGGGCTTACAGCTCAAGGAGAGGCCCAGGGTTTTATCAGTGAGCACACTGTTGAATTTGTACAGAGGGACTTATACAAGTGACTGAGGCCCAAAAAGGTTTTCTGTACAAGGGGATGGGTCTTACACTCTCTCAAGAGGCCCAAAAAGTTTTAAGGAAAAATAGTGGGGCTTATAACACGAGGGTAGGCCCAGATGATTTTTCGTTTGAAATGGCGATCGCGCCGAGATTTTCTTTTAACACAGAGGGGCTTATACAATATCTGAGGCCCAAAATTGTTTTGGTTAAAAGGGGATTGGGTCTTACACTCTATTAGAGGCCCAAAAGTTTTGAATGGGTCTTATAGCTCAAGGAGAGGCCCAAGGGTTATTTTGAAAAGGCAACGATCGCGTCGTTTGTTTTTTAACGGTATCGGGACTTATACAATACACTGAGGCCCAAAATTGTTTGGTCAAAAAAAGATTGGGTCTTACACTCTATTAGAGGCCCAAAGAGTTTTGAAAATGATTTATGAGGGTTGAATTAATCCAAAAACCCTAATTTGTTTTCAAAAATGTATTTAATTGAATAAAAATTCAATTAAAATGATCAAAATTGTTTAACATATGAAAAACAAATTGTGATCTTGGATTAATGCTTCAAAAATTAAGTATTGACCTACAAAATAATTAGAAAGCATTAAAAGTTGCAAAATCAATGTGGAAAAAATATTTTAAATGTCAAAAACAATTAAAATATTAATTCTTTGCAAAAATATCAATTATATGAAATATATAATATTTTTGGGATTATTTGATAAAATAAAATATTTTAACATTTTTGTGAATTATTAAAAAAAAGAATCAACTCAAAATCATTAAAACTCAGAGAGAAATTAATTTTTGAATCAATTAAATAAAATCATAAAATTCAAATATTCAAATTTCTAAAAATGGCGCCAAGAACAAGCTGAAGAACACGCGCGTGTTCTGAGATTCTCAGATTTGCATTTTCTATCCAATCTCCCTGAATACTTGATTATAACATGCAATCCACATATCATTATGCTCGTCTCAACCTCACGATCATGTCTATGTCCATTAATTTCATTTAAATTAAACATATAACAAGTGGATAGGTTCAACATGCTATTTCTTGTTCCATGGACTTTGGAGGCTTGCCTCAGTGATTGTCCCCTTTAGATTCAATCCTCAGATGTGTCCAAGTGGATAAGAGCATTTGAATTTGGCTGATTTTGGCAAATCGAGCAAAATTGCAAATTCTGCCTTGCCTTTGACAGATTTCAGCAAGGCAACTTGCCAATGTCATATCTCGTGGTGTAAGTTGAATTTGGTAATGTTCTTGACCATTTTGGAAAGCCCTTACATGATACAACAACTGTTTGAACATGTTTGGTTTTGATCTGTTTTGAATCCAAGTGAAAAATCCCCCTACATTTGGCAAAAAGTAGGGTGAAATCTGACTTAGTGAAATTTTCACTGTGTTGGAACAAAGTGTTTTCTCTTGATTTTGATCACTTCATAACTCAAAATCCTTAATGAATTGGACTTAGGTCTAGTTGAAGTTTTTGTAGAGGGTAATGAGGGCTACAAATCCATCATTGGATGAGGAAAAATGGCCTTGTGGTTTAGGAGTTATGGTCCTCCAAAGTTGGTACCCTTGCCACTTTATTTTTAACTTAGAAAATTTTCTAAGTTTTTATGGTTACCCCTTTTACAAGTTATCCAACTTTTCTTGATTTTTCTTGATGAATGATGATTCAAATCACACATTAACATCATTTTAGGGTTAAAAATCCATTTTGGTGAAAAATCTCAAAAAGTCAAAGTTGACTTTTGCGCACAGTTGACTTTTTATCCGATGAATTCCAAACTGTGCGATCCTTTAGGAAATCATGTCCTTGAACTAAGTCAAACTTGATGGACATGTTCCATGGGTGTCATGGGGTATATTGAGGCATGTCCTAGGGTTTGGGAGCATGTCCTGGTCAAAAGTCAAAGTTACAGTTGACTTTTCTCGTGAAACCCTAATTGTGGTGCAGAGGAAATTGAGACTTGTTGCTCAAGCTTCTTGGATTAATCCATTGTTCCAAATGGATCAATATAGTTCATTAGAGACCCTCAAACCCTCTCTTGAGGTATTGGTTCATGATTTGCCCTAAAAGTCAACTTAGGGGTGAATTAGGTCAAGAAACCCTAATTCCTGATTTTTGATGTATGCATCCCCTGAGGTTCCATGGAGTATATTAGGTTGTGTTTTGGATCATTGGCTCATGCCTAGATGAAAATTTCCATCTGGAGGCCCTGGTCGACCAAAACCCTAATTTGGTGACACTGGCGATCTTGAGGCTTGATCCACCTAGAAGGGAGCATCCTCGTGCTTAATCCTTGAAGTAGGAGTCCTTTTGATCCATTGTGGATGTTTGAGAGGTTAGACAAGTTAAAGATCATGTCATTCCTTGATTGATCCTTTGTCTAAGGCTCTGAGAGGGCTTGAAACCCTAATTTTGATTGTAGTGGATGCTCACCCATCTTTGGGGAGACTGACAAGGTATGATGGTTCCTCCATATTGTGATGATGATTTGCACAATGATGGGAAATCTTAGTGGTCAAATTTTGGGGTATGACACTCAACACTGTAGAAAGATCAGTATGACTGATGAATCATCCGGCAAAGCCTACACGGAAACCAAAAAGCTCTTGTCCAAAACTGAAGACAAGCTTGCCATGTATAAGGAGATGTGGGAAGAGCTTAAGATTGAGAATGAGGAGTTAAAAGAAGAACTTCAAAGAATGAAGGAAGACAAGAAGCACTTCTCTGGTAAATGGAAAGAAACCCAGAAAGAAATTGAAGAGCTCAAGTTGCAAGCGGGAATCAAGAAGTCAAGGTGCGAAGCCAATGATGTGGAAGAGCAGATTGCTAGGCTGAATCAGGAGTTCGAGAAGAGAAATAGACTGATCAAGGGGTTGCTAGAAAGACCTACTCATCCAGACACTGTGAACCTTCTTGAGGATATTGAAGCCAGTTTGTTTGGAATTGATTTGCAGTGATTCTATTGTTTGTATGATTACCATCAGGATTGTTGATGGAATCACTTTTGATTGTATCGGACCTATCTGTATGATTTCTCATGATATGATATTACAATATTTGGTTCAGCCATATTTGTCTCAACAGCTCTCAGTTTTGAAAGGTGTCTTTCTTTGTTGGATTCTGCAATATTTCTGGATTCGAATTTATTTTCCGATGTTGTCATAAGCATTTTTGCATAACAGGTACTTGCTCCGGTCTGTCCTAATCTTTATTTGATTTCAGGCATAATAGCTGATTCTCACACTCACCGGTACGCAACCAGACGAAACCAAACAAGGGTCATGGATCAGGTACAGACAGAGTTGGCTGAGTTAAGGGCACGTATGGAACAATTTATGAATTTGATGCAGGGCGTTGCCCAGGGGCAGCAGGACCTGAGAGCAGGGCAAGAAGACATGCGAGCTACCATCCAGAGGTTAGAGACAGAGATTCCCACTAGTGATCAAGTTAATCCCCCTAAGGTTAACCCTCATGTTGTCAATCCTCCCGTTGGCAATCCTCCTGTTGGTACTCCTCCTCCAGTTGGAGTTAACTTGGGTTTTGTTCCTGGCAACAATGGGCTGGTGGAAGATCGTCAGGATGATCAGTTTTCTGTACTTAATGCTGATATGGGATTCTACCATGATGACAGGAAATACGAAGGACTGGCTGAAATAGTGAAGGCTATAGAAAGTCAGAATCCTTTGGGAATTGATGTTGAAGATATGGGACTAGTACAGGGTGTCAAGATTCCCCCAAAGTTTAAACCACCTACTTTTGACAAGTACAATGGTAACACTTGTCCTAAAACTCATCTCCAGGCATATAACAGGAAGATAACATCTTATTCTGATAATCAGAAGTTATGGATGTATTTTTTCCAGGACAGCTTGTCTGGAGCCTCACTGGAATGGTATATAAAGTTGGACCGGGCTCGCATCAGAAGCTGGAAAGAGTTGTGCTTGGCTTTCTTGAAGCAATACCAGTATAATATTGACATGGCACCGAATCGCACTTAGTTACAAAGCATGACACAAGACCCTAAGGAAGGCTTTAAGCAGTACGCCCAGAGGTGGCGTGAACTTGCTGCTCAGGTGCAACCTCCATTGGCAGATAGAGAAATGGCTGACATGTTCATGAATACTTTGCAAGGTCCGTATCTCGATCGGTTGGCTGCTTGTCCATCCACTGGTTTTGCTGACATAGTAATTGCTGGAGAGAGGATCGAGAGTTTGCTAAAGATGGGGAAGATTCAAGACAGAAGTGGTACAAGTTCAGCTCCCGCAAAGAAGTTTTTTGGTAACAATAACAGAAAGCATGAAGGTGACGCTAATGTTGCATATGCACAAGGGGGGAGAGGTAGAGGACGACAGGGTCCATATCATCAATCAGCATCTATAACTATTCCAACTCCGGGTACTGAGGCTCAACCTGCAGAGCAAAGGCAGTATCACCCAAGAAAGAGAATGAATGACCGACATTTTGATGCTTTCCCTATGACGTGCTCACAAATTCTACAGAATTTACTTCGTTTGAAGTTGGTACAATTGAGGACTTTGGCACCCCCAGTGGGCAAATTACCTTTTGGGTATGATGCGAATGAAAAGTGTGAATTTCACTCAAATGCTCCGGGTCACAATGTGGAAAATTGCAAGGCTTTCAAACATGTGGTTCAAGATCTTGTTGATTCAAAGGCTATTAATTTTGCTCCGAGGCCTAATGTAATTCAAAATCCCATGCCTCCGCATGGTGGGCCGGGGGTGAATTTCATTGAGGAAGATGAAATTTTGAATCTGGTGAGGGACATTGATGATGTCAAGACTCCGTTGAAAGTTGTGAAAGACCGCCTGCTGAAAGGGGATGTATTTCCTGGTTGTTCAGAAAGTTGTGAAGATTGTTTGATTGCTGATAATGGTTGTGTGAAGTTGAGAAATAACCTTCAGAGCATGATGAATGAAGGACGTTTACAATTTGATCAGTTGAAAAAGAATGATGATGAAGTTTCTACTATTATAATCTATTTTGATCCTGTGGAAATTCCGGTGCCTGCTCCCGTACAGACGTCTACGCCTGAACGAGTAGCTCCTATAGCTATAACTGTTCCCAGTCACGTCCCAAATGAGAACAAGGTTGCGATTTCGAGGTACTATGGAACTGATAGTCAAGGACAAAGGCAAGAGGTGAAAACCCATAAAGAAAGTGATTCAAGTATTGGAAATGTTGGGGGAATGGGTGGCTTTACTCGCAGCGGAAGGCTTTTTGCTCCTCAGACACTCAGGAAAGACGATACTGAAGCATTAGTGAAAGCAAACAGAAAGTAGGTGATAAGTGATGAACCAGTGCCAGGGGCAGAATCTGATAATTCATTGGAGAAAGATGCTGAGGAATTCATGAGAATAATCAGAAAGAGCGATTATAAGATCGTTGACCACCTACATCAAACTCCTTCTAAGATCTCTATATTGTCATTGTTGCTATGTTCCCAAGCACATTGGAATGCTTTGCTCAAAATTTTGAATATGGCGTATGTACCACAAGAAATATCAGTGAACCAACTTGAAAGTGTGATTTCCAATGTTAATGTCGGTAACGGTCTAGGGTTCACAGATTTTGACTTAACGCCAGAGGGAAGGAACCACAATAAGGCTCTCCACATATCGATGGAATGTAAAGGTGCTATGTTATCTCATGTATTGGTCGACACTGGCTCGTCCCTCAATGTGTTGCCTAAGAAAGCATTAGCAAAGCTGGATGTGGAAGGGGTTGTACTTAGGCCTTGTGATCTAGTGGTGAAAGCATTTGATGGGTCAAAGAGATCAGTGTTTGGAGAGGTAGAGCTGCCTGTCCAGATTGGACCCCAGGTCTTTAATATAGTGTTTTATGTGATGGACATCTAACTCGCCTATAGTTGTCTATTGGGTCATCCATGGATCCACGCTGCTGGGGCTGTATCTTCAACCTTGCATCAGAAGATAAAATTTGTAGTTGACGGTCAGGTTGTTACGGTATGCGGAGAGGAAGATATTTTCGTTAGTCATCTGTCGTCCTTCAAGTACGTGGAGATGGATGGAGAAATCCACGAAACTCTCTGTCAGGCATTTGAAGCTATGAATATGGTGAGAGATTCCCCATCTAGTGAGGCAAGGGTGGGAACCTCTATGGCTTCGTATAAGCAGGCTTTGGAAGTGGTGCAGTCTGGGCATACCGAAGGTTGGGGACAAGTAATTAAGCTACCTTTCAAGGATGATAAGAGCGGAATTGGTTATAAACCTCCTCGAGTTCCACTACTACAGGGTCAAGAGCGCCAATGGCCAGTTATTTTCTCAAGTGAAGGAGTCATGCATCCAAGCTAGATTTGTGCAGCAATTGAAGACGGTGAAGATAGTGACTGTGACATGGACAATAGGGTACGCCCATGTGCCCCAGGAGTGAAGCTGAACAATTGGTTTTCGGAGGATCTCATCCAAGTTACTCTGCCAAATAAGTAATTTTCTATGTTTTCTTTCATTAAGCATGCAAAGGTCCTATGCTCTGCCTAAGGCATAGTGACTTCATTGTAGGGCCCCCATTTGTTCTCATACAAATTTTTATCATTAATAAAAGGACGTTTTGTATTCAAAATTGTGTTCCCTGTCTTTCATTTTATTTTTATTTTTAAATAAAAATGGCAATGTTTTCTTCGCAGTTTTCTTGCATTTTTCTTTCTTTTCCTTTCAGAAAGCAATTTCTAAAAGCATGAATTATCATTCATGCAGAAATAATTCTCTGGATCTTGTTGATGACGACCCTGATATGGTTTATTATGACTTCGGTAATCCAATATACCAAGCTGAAGAGGAGGATGAGGAAGACTGTGAACTTCCTGAAGAGTTGGCTAGGTTATTGAAACAGGAAGAAAGAGTCGTTCAGCCTCATCAGGAATCTATAGAAGTTGTCAATCTCGGCACTGAAGAGGTAAAGAAAGAGGTCAAAGTAAGGGCAAGCCTGGCAGAGAATGTAAAGAAAGAACTGATTGAGATGTTGCGAGAGTATGTTGACATTTTCGCCTGGTCTTATCAAGATATGCCGGGGTTGGATACGGACATTGTGCACCGATTGCCGCTGAAAGAGGGTTGTTTTCCTGTCAAACAGAAGCTTCGGAGAACCAAACCTGAAATGGCCATCAAGATCGAAGAGGAGGTGCAAAAGCAGTTGGATGCGGGGTTTCTAGTTGTCACTAGTTATCCACCATGGGTCGCTAATATTGTGCCTCTGCCGAAGAGTTAGAATGTGCGTGGATTATCGAGATTTGAACAGGGCGAGTCCAAAAGATGATTTTCCATTACCACACATTGACGTGTTGGTAGATAATACGGCTCAATTCTCTGTGTTTTCTTTCATGGATGGGTTTTCCGGATATAACCAGATCAAGATGGCGCCGGAGGATATGGAGAAAACTACATTTATTACCCCTTGGGGCACATTCTGCTATAAGGTGATGCCGTTTGGTTTAAAGAACGCTGGGGTAACATATCAGCGTGCCATGGTGATACTCTTCCACGATATGATTCATAAAGAAATTGAAGTTTATGTGGATGATATGATTGCCAAATCACAAACGGAAGAAGAGCATTTGATAAATTTGAAAAAGTTGTTTGAACGGTTGAGAAAGTTCAGACTGAGGCTGAACCTGAATAAGTGTACTTTCGGGGTAAGATCTGGTAAGCTTCTGGGCTTCATCGTCAGTGAGAAAGGAATCGAGGTGGATCCAGCAAAGGTAAAAGCCATTCAAGAAATGCCAGAGCCGAGAACAGAAAAACAAGTTCGTGGATTTTTGGGAAGACTGAATTATATTGCAAGATTTATATCTCATCTTACCACAACTTGCGAGCCCATATTCAAATTACTGAGAAAAGATCAATCAATCCGGTGGAACAATGACTGTCAAAAGGCTTTTGATAAAATAAAAGAATATTTGCAAAATCCTCCGATTCTCATGCCTCCAGTTCATAGGAGGCCACTGATTATGTATCTCTCTGTACGTGATGGATCAATGGGTTGTGTTCTCGGTCAACACGACGAGACAGGTAGGAAAGAGCATGCTATATACTACATGAGTAAAAAATTCACCGATTGCGAGTCCAGGTACTCGATGCTTGAGAAGACATGCTGCGCACTAGCATGGGCTGCTAAGCGATTGAGACAATACATGTTGACTCATACAACCCTACTGATTTCAAAAATGGATCCAGTCAAGTACATTTTTGAGAAGCCAGCTCTTAATGGAAGGGTCGCTTGGTGGCAAATGGTTTTGACTGAGTATGATATACAATATACTTCCCAGAAAGCCATCAAAGGGAGTGTGTTGTCCGATTATCTTGCCGAGTCGCCTATTGATGATTATCAGCCAATGAGGTTTGACTTTCCTAATGAAGACATCATGTTTCTCAAGGCTAAAGATTGTGAAGAGCCTCTAGTTGACGAAGGGCCGGATCTTGATGATAAATGGAAACTGATGTTTGATGGGACCGTTAACATGAATGGAAGTGGTGTTGGGGCAGTCCTTATCACTCCGAAAGGATCACATATACCTTTCACTTCTAGGTTGACTTTTGATGTCACCAATAATAAAGCGGAATATGAGGCTTGTATCATGGGTATTGAAGAAGCCATTGATTTAAGGATCAAGACTCTTAAGATATTTGGGGACTCTGCTCTAGTGATCAACCAGATCAATGGAGATTGGCATACCAACCAGCAGAACTTGATCCCTTACAGAGACTATGCGAGAAGACTGTTGACTTTCTTTACAACAGTAAAATTGTACTATATACCTCGTGATGAGAATCAAATGGCTGATGCTTTAGCGAAATTGTCTTCCATGATTCAGGTGAATTGGTGGAACCATATACCCAAGATTGATGTGATGAGGCTAGACAGACCCGCTCATGTGTTTGCCGCCGATACGACGATTGTTGATAAACCTTGGTATTTTGATATCAAGCATTTCTTGAAGAATCAAGAGTATCCGGCTGGGGCATCAAATAATCACAAGAAGACTCTGAGGAGGTTAGCAAGAAGCTTCTTCTTGAACGAGGATGTGCTTTACAAGCGAAACTTTGACATGGTCTTGCTCAGATGCGTGGATACACACGAAGCAGACCTATTAATGCAGGAAGTGCATGAAGGATCTTTCGGTACCCATGCTGGTGGGCATGCTATGGCGAAGAAGTTATTGTGAGTCGGGTATTACTGGCTAACTATGGAGGCTGATTGCTTTAAGTATGCCTGAAAATGCCACAAATTCCATATCTATGCTAACAAGGTGCATGTGCCACCAAACCCTCTGAATGTGATGAGCTCTCCATGGCCCTTTGCTATGTGGGGCATTGATATGATTGGGAAGATTGAGCCTACTGCTTCCAACGAGCATCGATTCATTCTGGTGGCTATTGATTACTTTACCAAGTGGGTGGAAGCTGCCTATTTTGCAAATATCACCAGGCAGGTGGTAGCCCGATTCATTAAGAAGGAGATTATTTGCCGATATGGGGTGCCCGAAAGGATCATTACTGACAATGGTTCTAATCTCAACAATAAGATGATGCAAGAGCTATGCCAGAGCTTTAAAATTGAACATCACAATTCTTCTCCTTATCGCCCGAAGATGAATGGTGCCGTCGAGGCAGCCAACAAAAATATCAAGAAGATTGTGCAAAAGATGGTGGTGATGTATAAGGATTGGCATGAAATGTTGCCTTTCGCTTTGCATGGGTACCGTACTTCTGTTCGTACATCTACTGGGGCAACCCCGTTTTCGCTTGTATACGGTATGGAAGTAGTGCTACCGGTGGAAGTTGAGATCCCTTCTTTAAGGGTCATGATGGATGTTAAACTTGACGAGGCTGAATGGGTTCGAGCGAGGTTCAATGGGTTGAGTCTCATCGAAGAAAGACGGTTGGCTGCAGTATGTCATGGACAATTGTATCAGAGGAGAATGAAACGGGCATTTGACCAGAAAGTGCGTCCTCGGACTTACCAGACGAGCGACTTGTTATTGAAAAGGATTATTCCTTCGAATACAGGTCACAGGGGCAAATGGACTCCTAATTATGAAGGTCCATATGTTGTTAAGAAGGTTTTCTCGGGCGGAGCCTTGATGCTTACAACAATGGACGGTGAAGATTTTCTGTCACCTGTGAACTCAGACGCAGTTAAAAAATACTTCGCATAAAGAGACCCGCTGGACAGTAAAAAGAGAGTCCAGGCAAAAAAGGGCATCCCGGCGAACCAAAAAAAAAGAGAAAAAGGTTCGGGCAAAAATTAGGGATAAAAAAAAAAAAGAAAGTACACCGGTAAGTTGAAAACCCGCACGGGCAACTTAGGCAAAAAAGGGTATCTCGGTGGATTGAAACCCCGTAAAGGGCGATCCACGCAAAAGAGAGATTTAGCGAAAACTGCAATCTGAGTAATCTGTATCGTCTTGTCCCAATCAATGAGCACTCCGAAGGATAGGAATCAATTCAATCGTCCCCCTTTGAAGGCGAAGCTATTGGAGAGTCTTGAAGATATATAAGCCATTACAGGGTTGAAATTCAATGGAGTTCCAGTTTCACATTGCCATTAGGACAGTTTCTTTTCCGTTTTGGCAATTTCCTCTTTCCAGGAATTGCTTCTTGATGTAAATGCCTATTTTCAGGCTTTTTCAATTAATAAAGTGGTCGTTATTCAGAATAATTCTATCTGTTTGTTTTGTTTTTATAATTTGTTATGTTTACACAAACGTCCAAATTTTTGGTAAACGTTTGCATGTGAAAACATTGGGGTTCTACAATAACATGCATAAAAGGAAAACATTTAAAATTGCTTTAAATGACGGGTGTGCTTGGGTGAATACTACAAAACCCATGTTATCCTGGGGCATATGTGCGCATTCTTTTGTTTGTAGGTGTTGAGAGTTCACCGGATAGCTATGCAAAGGTGTATGACGTCTTCAAGCCAAAATCTTTTACGAAGCTCAAATGATCATTCCCCCCCAAGCAGAGACGGTTCCTCAGCTGGAAAGTACTTCTGGGAGGTGGTCATCCCCAGCATATTTACAGAGCTTCATTGTCAAATGGTAGTACTGTAGCCATCATGTTCAGGAAAGGGTTCTCATTTCACTCTTTTGTCACAACGTTTACTGCTTGAATCCATCGTCCGGCCGACGGTCGCACACGACGATTCGATATTAACAAGTCAAGTTTCAAATGGGTAGTGTTGTATCTTATTAAGTCGATTCTCCCATTCAGTACTTCCAATAGCTACAAGCTTTTCTGTGTCAATAACGGTTGTGAATCCCCAGTGAAGTCGCCATCCCAAGCATGGAGCATTTTGAAAGTTCCCCAGCAGGAGGTGTTCCAAATCTGTTATCCCCAGTAGAGTTTGAAGAGGCGTGGTCTTCTATAAAATCCTCTCAAGGGACATTTCCAGCACGAGGCGCTCTAAAGTGGTTCTCCCCAGCAGAGCTTGTTGTAAGCTCAACTCCCCAACAAAGTTATCATTTCCTACAGCAATCTCAACAGGTTTATCAGGTCAGAGCCCAGATCAGGAGATCAGGTCAATTTGTCTTCCCCAGCATAGTTTCCGACCGCGAAGTCAATCCAGCTTGTTATCCCCAGCGGAGTTGCTTGCCTTTCCTCAGCATTTATTTTACTGAGGACCTCTTTGCATTTTGCATATAGTATGCATAGCATCCTCAAAACGCGTAGCATTTCCATCGAGATGGAGCATTATGCCATGGAAAAATTCAAACATATGCATGTGAAGCATAGGTCAGTTTTGATAACTCGTGCGAGAGCCCAAAACTTTGCTCCTTATATCATTGAAAAAACCAAAAAGAATGTCTAGTTCATCCCCCAACAGATATCTCAAAGCAGCGCAAAGGGTTTCATTACTTTTCTCCCCACAGAGTCATATCTCTTAGCTTACAAGTTTTTGGAACCATTCCCGATAGGATTCCTGTAGCCGTCCCCGACAACACTTTTGAGTTTTAACCATACCAGTTCCCGACAGGTCCATTTACCCATTCCCAATATGTAAGCCTTGGTTATAAACTGTAGCCGTCCCCGACAACACCTTTGAGTTTTAACCTTGCCAGTTCCCGATAGGTCCATTTACCCATTCCCGATAGGTAAGCCTTGGTTATAAACTGTGGCCGTCCCCGACAGCACTTTTGAGTTTTAACCTTGCCAGTTCCCGACAGGTCCATTTACCCATTCCCAATAGGTAAGCCTTGATTATAAACTGTAGCCATCCCCGACAGCTCCCGTTAGTTTGAACCTTGCCAGTTCCCGACAGGTACACTTGCCCATCCCTGATAAGTAACCCAGGTCCAAGCTTACCAGTTCCTGACAGATAGTTTACCAGTTCCCGACAGGTATTTCACCAGTTCCCGACAGGTAGTTTACCAGTTCCCGACAGGTATTTCACCAGTTCCCGACAGGTAATTTCACCAGTTCCCGACAGGTAGTTCACCAGTTCCTGACAGGTAGTTCACCAGTTCCCGACAGGTTTCCTATGGGATCCAATGGTTCCAATTTCTTTCTCACAAACTTTTCTTCCTTACCATTGCTTCATTTACCACATTTTTCTTTATCCACACAATGCAAATTTTCTCGGTTATTTTTGTATTCAATCCCTATGTATCTTGAATTCCTAATAGTCGTTGCTTTCATCCATTCAGATTCACAGTTGATTGAATAGGGGCAGCTGTAATACCTCAAAATTTTCCCTCATGTTTTGTCAATAAATTGGTCTATGCTTTACTCATTTGCATTCCATAGTAGGTCACATAGCATACATATTGCATAAGGGCATGTGATCAGTAGTCTTCAGAGTGTTGGTCATTCAAAGCAAGGAAACAAGAGCCAAAGGTCTTCAAGCAAGCCTCAAGGGTCTATTACATCATATATCATCCCACTTGATCTCACAAGTCATTGGAAGAGGGGAATTCATCAAGAAGATGGAACAGTGAATCACCCCCTATTAAAAATAGTCCAAATTAGGGTTTTAGATTCAAGTGGTCTCCTGAGGAAATTTTGATTCAAACTTGATCTCAATGTTTTCTACATAATATCAAGTATCTAAGGATGGAAGATTGGCCATTGGTTCATTTCAGAAGAGGTTCAATTGGTCAGTTGCTTGAGAATCAAGAAATTGGGGAAAAAGTCAATTGTGCATTGAAAAAAGTCAACTCCTGACTTTTTGAGGTCAAATTCATGAAATTCAAGTTATATATGTTCATTGGACAAGATTTGACCAAGAAATGATGGATGAATCATGAAAAATCAAGAAATCACAAAACTGCCAAAAATAGAAACTTTAGGGTTTCCAAAAATGGCAAGTTTGGACCCTTTTGCACCACACTTTGAGGCTCTCTTTCTTCAAGATAAAATCTCCAAGCCTCAGGCCCAAGTTGATCCAATTAAAGTTCATGTTCTAGGCTTCAAATCCATATAAAGAAGTCTTCCATTGGATCAAAATTGAGGGAGTTATAGTCCATCAAAGTTTGACAAAACTAGGTCAAAAACCAAGTCATGGCAAGGCAAGACTAGGCCCATGCGCCATAATTTTGTCAAACACTTGGTGTGCCAAATGTCCAGCCACTTTTCTCAATGATGGAAGCTTCAAATGAAAAAATGTTGAACATCAAAATTGTACATCTCAATGTCCTATTCAACTTTGAAATTGGACATTTTTCCATTTGAGTAAGTTATGATGGAGTTATATGGGTCCAAAGTTGATATGATCATGCTGAATTCCATAGACCATGTTGCCATGCCAACCTACCAACTTACCTCGCCCATGTGCTAGTTTCAAACCTTGATGTTCCAAGCCATTTTTCATCAACTTCCAAGCCTCTATTCAATCCAAAATTCACATCAAACTTGTTCTATGATAGTTCATCTTTCCAATGGCACAAAAAAACTCATCAAAACATGCACTAGCATGAGAGAATTCCCTTCACCAACATCCATACTTGCATGCTTCCAAGAGTGTGGTAACATTGATGTTGTTAAACATTCACACGCATACACCAGTCACCTCTTTTCCTCTTTAAGCCAAACATTCTTCTTACACTATGCTACTTATCATGCTACATCATACACGAAAGAAGAAAAGCAAAGCTTGCTATCCAAGTTTCTGCTACATCAGAACTAACATCACCACCATTCACTTTCAACCTCACCATACACTGCATGAATGCAACCACACCATAGCCAATCTCCATAACCCGCCCTAACTAACTTGACTCAGTTAGTTAGAGGCAACTCAGTTAACCCACCTTGAAATCACCAAACTGACTCACTTAACCACACTAGTTCATTTTTAACCCAGCCTATATATTCAAACCTCACTCACAATTTCAAAAGAACTTCATTTTTTCACTCTCACCAAAAATCATTCTTACTTTTTCTCTCTGATTCTCTCTGAACTTTCTCACACTCTCTTCACGAACTCATCTTCATCTTCATTCATTATCCTTTGTTTGGTGTTTCTGGATCAAGAACAAACAAGATCAACACTAATCCTTCAAGTATAGCATCATGGTTTTGGATCTTCATCTATTTTCTTCAAGACTTCAAGATTCCAGTGGCATTTATTTTGCCTATTCCAAGCTCACGAACTTAGAGAGGATCTCTGGTTTTCTTTTGCTTCAAGTTTTTGCTAAGTTCAGGTTCCAATTCATCCAACTTTATTGCACTAATCTATATTGTTTTAGCTTGTTTTTCTGTGGTTTTTGGCTTAATAGAAGCATTATTCATCTCCGGCTAGTTGATAGGTCTCTTAGAGGCATAGATTCAAAACCTAGGGAAATTTTAATCTCTTCGATTCTCCTCATATGTGATTGGTATGTGAAAAATATTGGCGGATTCGTGATGTGCATGAGTTCCTCTTTCGAATGGCATACGATTTGTGGATTTCTGGACATGTGAACTTTTGCAGATGGCGGAGAGTGGCCGGAGAAGATGACCGGAGGTCTTTCTCCGGCCGGTGAGGTTTAATGTTAGGGTTTCCCAGTTTTATAACACAGTCGTCCGATCCATCTCATCTAACGGTTCATAAGGTGCCAACACATTAAAATTTCATGTGACTTGCATGTGCTCCTTTTTGAATTCAGATTGGTCTTGTGTGCGTGCGTACATGATTGCTTTGATGTGCCTGCACTGAGGATTGTTGGATTCTTTTACTTTCTGTGATAATCATACATTGACTTGATCTAACGTCCATAACCTTGCCAGCACATTAAAATACCATGTGACTTGCGCGTGCTTTATTTTTGGTTTCTGAGTGATCACATGGGTGTGTGTGCATAATAATTATGATGTGCACGCTTTGATATTCGTTGGATTGTTTTGCTTTTCATCATGATCTAATCATGTGGTTCTGATTGTATCCTCAAGTTGACTGAACATGCGCACTATCACACACAAGCACGCGTGTTGGACTGGGTCTTTAATTGCTTTCTTCACCCCCCATGCTAAGCCCAAACTATTTTTGAACTGTCAAATTACTCACGCTGCACCCCCTGTCATTTTCTTTTTCCTTATCTGTTTGGTTTTCTTATTTTAAAAATAGCAAATCACTTCTAAAAATCCTAAATAAATTCATGTGTGTTCTTAATTCATTTAAATAATTTTATCTATTTTTTAATTCTGGTTTCATGGTTTTTGAACATAATTGCATAATTTTCTTTTAATTCCCTTTTTGAATGAACTTCTTCATGAAACTTGAAATTGTGTATTTTCTTTCTCTCATCTCACACAATATTTTGTATACATTCTTTTTGCATTGGTTAAAAGACATAACGAGGCATCTAAAAATATTTTGGTTGCATTTTTAATTTCATCTTATCATATGTTTGGATGTGCATATTGGAGCCTTATTTTGATGTGTTTAAATGTGACTTGGTGAGACTTTTTGGTCACTCTTCTTTTGAATTTGGTCATGAAATTTTAACACATGTTTTGCTTCTGACTTAGGTGAGTTGTGTCTCATTTTTTACAATTTTACCATGTGCTTTGGATATTTGTTGATGTCTTGCATTTGAAGTTACTTGTGTGCATTCTCTTATACCTCATTCCCACATGTTTTGATGAGGCATTTATGCCACCATTTGATGTTTGTTTGTGAATCTATTATAGGTCATGTGTATGATATTATAGGTCATCTTTGTTTCATTAGGGATCACTTTGACATGTATTTTCATTTTGACTTGAGTTTATGTGCCATGATTTGAACTTTGACATGTTTCCTTCTCTTATCTCCTCTCATGCTCTACATGTTTCATGTGTGCATTTTATATGCCATTTCACATCTTCCATTTGCATCTCATTAATGATATAACACTGCCTATATGCATTCTTTAATCATGTTGCATGTTATGCATCTCTAATATGTCACTTTGTGCACCTAATTGGACATGTTTCTTCTCCTTACTTCTACTTCTTCTTACTTCTTCTAGTTGAACTATTTTATTCTTGATTTGTATGATGATCCATGGGCATCTTAAGACATTGATAAATGGTATATAATTCTGACTTTGACCTTTTGTGAAGCATTATTGCATGATCACTTTGCATATTCACTCATTCTTCATGTATTGCTTCCATGATTCACTTCTTGGATGTTTAAGAATTTGATTGTGCATAGTTGGTGTGTATTAGGTATCTTAACATTAGAGAACACCCTTTAGATGTAGGTTCTTACTTTGATTGATTTTAATCTCTTAGTATCCTTATTCATTGGTTCTTAATTGGTTTGATCATTGTTTGGTATTCTTTCTTCATTTTACTACTTGTAAATAGTTTTTGAACTAACCTTTTCATGTAGGTGCAAATGGTAAGTGGGTGTGTGGATATGCTTCCATATGCACTTCTTTCTCTTTTTTTTTAATAATTCAACTTGTGATCATGATATGCATTTGGATGCTTTCCTTGAATAACTTCTTTTTCATCCCTCTTTAAGATCAACTTAACTTCCATCTTGGAAGTAAGTTGCTTCTTTTGCTCTTCTTTTCCTTCTTTTAGGATTAGGTTTCTTAAACGTCCTAAACCATAGGAACATCCATGTATGATAACTTTAGGATTTGAGTCTTAGTCTCCCTTTAGTTTTCACCTTTTGCTACCATTCGAGTCTCTTTCTTATCTTCAAACAAAAAAGCAAAAACACTTAATAAAGGTTAATACATATTGCATGTGAGCCTTGTATGTGGGAAATGGAAGGAGGGGAGTTTCTCTCCACCTTTCTAGAGTGTTTAGCATACGTCCTGTTAGGACGACCATGTGACGCATTCGATCCTATATCATAGACTTGAATGCAATACGTGTTACAAAACACCAAAAAACAATCAAAACACTTCTTCTTAAAAGACAAAAACAAACAATAACGTCTTTCCTTCGGGAATTTCTCTCCTCATCTCATTCACTCATTCCTTAAGGATGCGTCATTTCCTTTCTACCGCAAACAGGTAACGCATAAGTCTCCATACAGCGAGCTGCAACACCTAAACTGCTAGGACGTGAACGTTGATGTATTCCACTAAAAACACAAACAACTTTCCCTTAGCTGAGGGGAACTACGTCGCTCTGATTCTCATGTTCCCGATGAGATACGTAGGCAGTGGGGTAGGGCCCATTCGAGCACTTCTTTTATTTTCCTTACATTTGTTTCTCTTTCTCTCTCCTTTCCTTTTCCAGTTCTACAGCTAGCAGTTCCTTTTCCAGTATCCCTTTCTTACACCCTTTGATCGAAACAGCGAGCGTGGATCCCATCGGGTACGATGGACGCGAGGGGGTGCTAATACCTTCCTCTCGCGTAACCGACTCCTGAACCCAGTTCTCTTGGTCGCAAGACCATACTCTATCCTTCCCCTCAGGTTTATGTAGTGTTTCCTTTCCCTCTCTTGGGATAAATACACATTGCTGGAGACTCTGTTTCGGTGCCACTTTCGTGTTTGTACTTGGATGAAAATCCCGGGGGCGACAACCGGTCGCTATGCAAACTTTCCTGAACAGAAAACCAGAAAATGTGATTTCAGCACCATTCCACACCAACCCTTCTTCGATTTCACTCCCAAACAGCCCCAAAACACCTATACAATCACAAATTAACATACATACAATTAGAAATACATAGACCACAACCTAACTGGTCGATTTTAGGTTTTTTCCTCTTATCTAAACCTCCGACATACAAAACCCCAATTCCTAAATCAACAGAAACGATACATAGGATAATCCTAAAGGTTTACCTACCCTCATACAAACATTATGCAATCCTTAGAGATTAAAGAACCCCACCCTTACCTTAGATGATGATTCCTCTGATATCTCTAAGCCCTAGCTCTGCTTCTCTCTTCCGTTCCTCCTCCTTCTTCCGAATTTGATCGATCGCAGAATGATTCCTCCCTTCTCTAATTTTTTTCTCTTTCCTACTATAACCCTCGGACCCCTAATATGCTTTTCTCACTTCACCCTTACTAATCCTCATAAATTGACCACTTTGTCCTTATCATCTCTCCACTTATATTATTAAATTTTAAATAAATAAAATAGTGAAACTAATTATTTAAATTTAATTAATTCCAACTAAATTATTTAAATTAATAATTAATCACTAAACACCAATACCTCATTCTCTCAAATTCTAAGGTTACTACCCCATAGTAAGGCCAATCCAACTTCCACACAACACACAAAATCAAACACAAATACACAACATCATTCAATTTTAATTACGAAAAATAATTAAAATAAATTGGGGTGTTACAACTCTCCCCCACTTAGAATATTTTCGTCCTAAAAAATTTACCTCATGCGAATAACTCCGGATACGCCTCTCGCATCCTGCTCTCTAACTCCCAGGTCATATTTCCACCAGCAGCGCCTCTCCACACTACCTTCACGAGAGCGATTTCTTTACCTCTTAATTGCTTTAACTCGCGGTCTTCAATCTGTATTGGTAAGGCTTCAACCGTAAGGTTATCCCTTACTTCCACATTATCCATCGGGATCACATGCGACGAATCCGAAACATACTTCCGAAGCTGTGGCACATGGAATACATCATGCAAATTCGACAAATTGGGTGGCAACGCCACTCTGTAGGCAACAGGTCCAACTCTTGCAAAAATCTGATACGGACTAATAAACCGAGGAGTAAGCTTCCTCGACTTCAACGCATGAACAACACCGGTCACTAGAGTGACTCTCAAAAACATATGGTCTCCTTCTTAGAACTCAAGATCTTTCCTCCACTTATAATGGTAGCTCTTCTGCCTACTCTGCGAAGCTTTCATCTTTTCCCGAATCAACTTCACCTTTTCAGTAGTTTGCTGCACGATTTCAGGTCCAAGTACTACACTCTCACCAGACTCATGCCAACACAGAGGCGTCCGACACCTCCGACCATACAAAGCTTCAAAAGTCGCCATTCCAATACTAGAATGATAACTGTTATTATAAGTGAACTCGATCAGCAGCAAGTGGCTATCCCAAGCACCTCCATGTTCAAGCACACAAGCCCTCAACAAATCTTCCAAGGATTGTATAATTCTCTCTGTCTGCCCATCCATCAACAGATGATAGGCTGAACTCAACCTTAGCTTCGATCCCAAAGCTTCCTGCAAGCTCTCCCAAAATATGGAAGTGAACCTTGGGTCTCGGTCCGACACAATACTCAATGGAACTCCATTCAACTTCACAATCACCTGAATATAAATCTCTGCCAGCTTCTGCAACGGAAAACTGATATTAATCGGGATAAAATATGCCGATTTTTCAGTCTATCCACTATTACCCAAATGGAATCATGTCCTCTCGGAGTATTAGGCAACCCGGTCACAAAATACATAGAAATGATGTCCCATTTCCACTCTGGAATATCTAACGGTTGCATCAAACCCGCAGGTTTCTGATATTCCACCTTCGACTTCTGACAAGTTAAACAAGCATACACAAACGTAGCCACGTCACGTTTCAATCCAGGCCACCAAAATATTTTCTTCAAATCTAGATACATCTTCGTAGCTCCTGGATGGATACTCAAACTACTCTAGTGACTCTCTTCTAGAATCCTTCTTTTCAACTCAGGATCATCAGGAATACAAATCCTATCACGGAATCTCAACACACCTTGTTCATCCACTTTGAATTCGTTACCTTCCATCTGTTCATTTCCAATCATCAAATCCACCAGTTTCACATCCAACTTCTGACCTTCTTTGATACTATTAAGAAATTCATTGTTGATCTTTAGCATACCCAGCATCACACTATGCGGTGCCTATTCACAAACTAAGCTCATATCCCTGAATTATTCAATCAACTCTAACTCTTTAACCATCATAGCTGACATATGCAAGGACTTTCGACTCAGAGCATCAGCCACGACATTAGCCTTGCCCGGATGATAGTTCAAGCCGAAATCATAATCCTTCAAGAACTCTAACCATCGTCTTTGTCTCATATTCAATTCCTTCTAATCAAACAGATACCTCAAGCTCTTATGATCACTATACACTTCAAATCTGGAACCATAAAGATAATGCCTCCAAATCTTCAATACGAATACCACCGCAGCTAATTCTAAATCATGAGTCAGATAATTCCTCTCATGTACCCTTAACTGTCGTGAAGCATAAGCCACAACCTTACCATCCTGCAATAACACACCACCCAAACCTATCAACGAAGCATCGCAGTATACCACGAACGGTTCATTTGGTTCGGATAGAATCAAAACTGGAGCTGTAGTCAATCTCTTCTTCAGCTCAATGAAACTTTTCTCACAATGAACATCCCACACAAATGTTTTACCCTTGCACGTCAACTGAGTCAACGGGAGTGCCAACTTCGAAAACCCTTCAATAAACATTCTGTAATAACCCGCCAAGCCCAAAAAGCTTCTTATCTCAGTTACCGACTTCGGAGCTTCCCATTGTAGAACTGCATCTACTTTGGATGGATCCACAACAAAGCCATCACCCGAAATAACATGCCCAAGAAAACTTACCTCCCTCAACCAGAATTCACATTTAGATAACTTAGCATAGAGCTTCTTCTCTTTCAACACTTGCAGCATAATTCATAAATGTTCAGCGTGCTCCTCTTCTGACTTAGAATAGATCAGGATATCGCCAATAAAGACAACTACAAATTGGTCCAAGTAATCATGAAAAATATGATTCATGTACTCCATGAATACACCAGGTGCATTAGTAACTCCGAACGACATCACCACATACTCATAATGCCCATATCGAGTCCTGAAAGCAGTTTTCTGAATATCTTCATCCTTTACCCGTATCTGATGATAACCCGGCCTTATGTCAATCTTGCTAAACGCACGAGCACCCACTAATTGATCCATCAAGTCATCTATTCTTGGAAGTGGATACTTGTTCTTAATCGTTACTTTATTCAGCTGTCTGTAATCGATACACAGCCTCATACTACCATCCTTTTTCTTTACCAACAACGTTGGAGCTCCCCAAGGCGATACACTTGGTCTCAAAAATTTCTTCTCTAACAAATCCTCAAGTTACTTTTTCAGTTCTGATGCCGACATCCTGTATGGTGCCATAGAAATAGGCCTGGTACCAGGGAAAAGATCAATAGCAAACTCCACTTCTCTTTCTGGCGGTACATCAGAAATATCATCCGAAAACACTTCTGGAAATTCACGCACCACCTGTAACTCGTTAATCACCGACCCACTCTCCACTGACAAGGATGCAAACAATGCAAGCACCTGTGCTTCCTCTTCCAACTGCTTCCTTAACTCTCTAGCAGATAGGAAGCCATCCTCTCCCCTTTCTTCAAGAGCAAGGAATCGCACCGACTTATTAAAACAGTTAATATTAACATGGTTGTACTCCAACCAGTTCATACCCAATATCACATCTAGACCTCCCAATGGTAGGCAAATGAGATCTACACCAAAGTCCTTATCAAAGATTGATAGTGGACAATTCAAACAGACTAAAGAAGTGGTCACCGATCCCTTTGTAGGAGTTTTGATCACCATCTCTCCCTTCATATGATAAACAACAAGGCCTAGCCTTCTTACACAATCAGCAGCAATAAAAGAGTGAGTAGCACCGGTATGAATAATAGCAATCAAAGGCGTACTATTAATATAACATGTACCTTTAATCAATCTGTCATCACTGGAAGTCTGAGTCCCTGTCAAAGCAAACACCTTTCCTCCAGTCGAAGCTTGCTTTGGTTTCTGACAACGAGTACTAATATGGCCCTGTTCTCCACAATTGTAACAAGTCACCACATTAACCTTGCAGTCAGCAATCAAATGTCCTGCCTTTCCACACTTGAAACATTTCTTCACGTCACTCATGCACTCACTAACACGATGACCAAACTCACCACATCTATAACACTTAAGAGGAGCAGGGGCACCTCCCCCACTTGGCTTCTTGCCATCAGTGTGTTTCTGTTTACCTCTCTCAGCTGGAGCTGCATAAGGCTTCCCACGGTTCATCGGTTGATTTCCACTCCTCTAGGTCAGCCCTTTATAGTGAGCCGATCGAGCCTTGCTATCTTCCTCGAAGATTCTACAATAGTCTACCAAATTTGGAAATCTTCTAATCCGCTGATAACCAATTGCCCGTTTGATCTCAGGCCTCAAACCGTTCTCAAACTTGACACACTTTGAGAACTCAGAAGTTGCCGCACTGTCGTGAGGATAAAACTTAGCCAGATCTGAGAATTTGGCAGCATACTCCGTAACCGTCATGTTACCCTACTTCAGCTCTAAAATCTCAATTTCATTCTTTCCTCGGACATGTTCAGGAAACTACTTCCTCAAGAACTCCCTACTGAACATAGCCCAAGTGATTACCTTTCCTGCTGCTCCCAACAGTGGACGAGTGCTAACCCACCAATCATCAACCTCCTCAGCCAGCATGTGAGTACCTAACTGCACCTTTTGTGCCTCAGGACACTCCATAACCCGGAAGATCCTCTCGATCTCCTTGAGCCAAGCCTGCGCTCCATCCAAATCGTGTCTCCCCTTGAAGGTAGGAGGTCTATT
Organism: Lathyrus tuberosus; assembly: GCA_022829125.1. Lineage (NCBI taxonomy): Eukaryota > Viridiplantae > Streptophyta > Magnoliopsida > Fabales > Fabaceae > Lathyrus > Lathyrus tuberosus. The sequence goes on from JALAZF010000311.1 coordinate 7,174,229, forward strand.
CTCATAAAACTCGTCATTCTCATTAGCATGCGGCGGGTTTTGCACCGCTTGAGCAACAGCCTGCAACGCAACAGCAATAACAACATCGTTCCTTCCATCCATTCTAAATCTGTTACACACCAACAACAAAACACAATGGTTAAGGAAACGACATCGACAGTAATCAACCGTCACACGACAACGACTCGACGACTTGGCCGGACGGACCGACCTACTCTGATACCACTATGTAACACCCTAAGTTTCCCCGCGCTATTTAATTAAAATAATCAGAGTAAAACAATACGAACAGAACTAAAGGATGTTACTTCCAACTTATCATTTGCTCATAAATAGACATGTAACATATAAATGACATTTTCGAAAATCACACAACTTTAATCCAACAAAATAACCTTTATTACGCAGAGAAAAATTATTCATTTCAATCAACAAAATATAACGATTTCAATTAACTAAAGAAACTAGTTTTCATATAAGAAAAACAACTAATAATTCTTCAACAAATAAAATCATATAAAAGCGTTCCCAACTCCCAATGTTACATATCAGAGCAGACGCCACTAAAAGAGATAAAAGTAAAGACCTCGTCTTCGCTAACTCCAACTCCGCACTACTCCTGCTTATATGCACGTTACCCACTGGAGGTAACATTCAAACAGAAGGGGTGAAATTCTCATAATCACATAAGAAATGCATAATATAAGTATGAAAGCATAAAAATATTTCACAATCCACCCTAACATCACAACATCAGCACAATTAGCATCTCCAACACAAACAGATAATCCACACAACACAATGCAATACAAAGAGACCCACGCCTCGACTCAATGCATGTGGTACCAATTCGATCCCTATTTCATGATCATAATTCCCGTCGGAATTTCTATGATAGTCGCTCACACCCCACATGGGCACACGACATTCGTGATCGCTCACACCCCACATGGGCACACGATCACCCGTAATCACTCACACCCCACATGGGAACACGATTACCTCAACAACAACAACAACAACAAGCAAAAAGTTCTATTTTAAAGAATCCGAATAAGACGCTCACACCCCACCTGGGCACACGACTTATCACCCAACTAATGAAACATGGTATGCATTCAACGACAACATACAACAACAACAAACAATGACACTTACAACGACAACTTCATGCATATGACCATCAGTACGTCCATACATCATACAACAACTATACAACACGCAGTTCATACCTGCCCACACATACAACAACAACAATCCACAATATAACACGCATACACACCAACGAATCCATCATTTCAACTTACAACACACCACAACATACACAAAACCCAATTAACACGTCAAAGGGTTGGAATTATGGTATTGAAAGCATTTTTAATAAAAGGTATATGAAACCAACTTTCCAAGACTTCGAACGGCGACTAAAACGGACATACGGATTAAAAGGTATGAATTTTTGAAGTTAGAAAAATTCTGTCCGTAACAGCAACTAACAACACTGTCATGCTCGCTTCGAGTTGCTACTGCTCGCTATGCGAACTCATTACAGAATGTAAGCCATAGACTTTCGCTACTGGTCACTACTGTTCGCTACTAGTCGCTATGCGAACTTTCGCTATTGGTCGCTACTGGTCGATATCGGTCGCTACCGGTCGCTATGCGAACTTTCCTGAACAGCAAACTAGAAAATGCGATTTCAGCACCATTCCACCCCAACCCTTCTCCAATTTCACTCCCAAACAGCCCCAAAACACCCATACAATCACGAATTAACATACATACAATTAGAAATACATAGACCACAACCTAACTGATCGATTTTAGGTTTTTTCCTCTTATCTAAACCTCCGACATACAAAACCCCAATTCCTAAATCAACAGAAATGATACATAGGATAATCCTAAAAGTTTACCTACCCTCATACAAACATTATGCAACCCTTAGAGATTAAAGAACCCCACCCTTACCTTAGATGATGATTCCTCTGATATCTCTAAGCCCTAGCTCTGCTTCTCTCTTCCGTTCCTCCTCCTTCTTCCGAATTTGATCGATCGCAGAATGATTCCTCCCTTCTCTAATTTTTTTCTCTTTCCTACTATAACCCTCGGACCCCTAATATGCTTTTCTCACTTCACCCTTACTAATCCTCATAAATTGACCACCCTGTCCTTATCATCTCTCCACTTATATTATTAAATTTTAAATAAATAGAATAGTGAAAATAATTATTTAAATTTAATTAATTCCAACTAAATTATTTAAATTAATAATTAATCACTAAATACCAATACCTCATTCTCTAAAATTCTAAGGTTACTACCCCATAGTAAGGCCAATCTAACTTCCACACAACACACAAAATCAAACACTAATACACAACATCATTCAATTTTAATTACGAAAAATAATTAAAATAAATCGGGGTGTTACATCGAAGATGGGTCTTGGTGGAGTGTTGATGCAGAATGGACAAGTTTTTGCCTATGCTTCGAGGCAATTGCTAGGTCATGAGAGGAATTATCCTACGCATGACTTGGAATTGGCCGCTGTGGTGTTTGTGTTGAAGATTTGGAGACATTATCTGTTTGGCTCTAAATTTGAAGTGTTTAGTGATCATAAAAGTCTGAAGTACTTATTCGATCAGAAGGAATTGAATATGAGGTAGAGAAGGTGGTTAGAGCTGTTAAAGGATTTCGACTTTGATTTGAGTTATCATCCGGGCAAAGCAAATGTAGTGGCCGATGCGTTGAGCAGAAAGTCATTGCATATGTCGATGCTTATGGTGAAAGAGTTGGAACTGATTGAACAATTCATAGATTTGAGTTTGGTATGTGAAAATACCTCTGACAGTGTGAAGTTGGGAATGTTGAAGTTGACTAGTGGTATTCTGGAAGAGATCAGAATGGGACATCAATCTGACTTGAAGTTGGTTGACCAATTGACTTTGATTAACCAAGGTAACGGAGGTGAATTCTGGATCAACGAGAACGGTGTGATGATGTTCAGAGACAAGGTGTGTGTTTCAGAAGTTCCAGAAATTAAGAAGAGTATTCTAGAAGAAGGACACCGAAGTAGGTTGAGTATTCATCCTGGTGCTACGAAGATGTATCAAGACCTGAAAAAGTTGTTTTGGTGGCCGGGTATAAAGAAGGATATTGCGGAGTTTGTTTATGCGTGTTTGACTTGTCAGAAGTCGAAGATTTAGCATCAAAAGCCTTTAGGTATGATGCAGCCGTTGAATACTCCAGAATGGAAATGGGATAGCATTTCCATGGATTTTTTGTCGGGATTGCCGAGGACTGTTAAGGTAAATGATTCAATTTGGGTGATTGTGGATAGATTAACTAAGTCGGCTCATTTCCTACCGATGAAGATTAATCATTCTATGTGGAAGTTAGCAGATATGTACATTGAAGAGATTGTGAAGTTGCATGGGATACCTTCGAGTATTGTGTCAGATAGAGATCCGAGATTTACATCGAGGTTCTGGAAGAGTTTGCAAGATGCTTTGGGTACTAAGTTGAGGATGAGTTTTGCCTACCATCCGCAGAAGGACGGTCAGACAGAAAGGACTATCCAGTCTTTAGAGGATTTGCTAAGAGCTTGTGTGTTAGATCACGGAGGATCGTGGAATAGCTATTTACAGTTGATTGAGTTCAGGTACAATAACAGTTTTCATGCTAGTATTGGAATGGCGCCCTATGAAGCTTTGTATGGGAGAAGGTGTAGGACTCCGTTGTGTTGGTATGAATCGGGCGAGAGTGTTGTACTCGGACCTGAGATCGTGCAAGAGACGACTGAGAAGATTAAGGTGATACAAGAAAGGATGAAAGCTTCGCAAAGTCGTCAGAAAAGCTACCATGATAAAAGGAGGAAGCCACTAGAATTCCAACAGGGAGATCATGTGTCTTTTAGGGTGACGCCAGTGACTGGTGTGGGTCGAGCTTTGAAATCTAGGAAGCTCACTCCACATTTTATTGGTCCATATCAAATCTTGCAGAGGATATGAGAGGTAGCATATCGAATTGCTTTACCGCTATCACTTGCGAATTTGCATGACGTGTTCCATGTGTCTCAATTGAGGAAGTACATTCCAGATACGTCGCATGTGATTAAGATGGATGATGTACAAATGAGGGATAACCTGACTGTGGAAGCTTTACCTGTGCGGGTTGATGGTCGAGAGATGAAGCAATTGCGGGGTAAAGATATAGCTTTGGTGAAGGTGTTGTGGGGGGACCAACTGTCGAAAGTTAGACTTGGGAACGTGAAGATCAGATGAGGGAGTCGTATCCGACTCTATTTCCTTGAGGTAATTTTCGAGGGCGAAAATCCTTTAAGTGGGGGAGAATTGTAACACCCCAGATTTATTAGAATATTTATTTAATTTATTTAAATATAATATTTGTGAATTTTTGGTGAATTTTGTAACACCCCATTTCTACCCGGTAATTATATTAAAATCAGAGTTATAAAACTTTCAACATAAAACGGGATATCACATTTTTCAACTTTAAAATCAATCACATAATAGTTAATCATGAAAGATACATAACGATTCAAGGGAACATAAACCAACAAATAAATCTTCAACTTATAATCAACTTTGTCAAATGCAACGCAGCGAATTCATAAACAAAGTAGTAGCATCTTTATCCAACATAAAACAACTTCAAATTAAACAACAAAGTAATTTTCGGCAATTTCACTAAAAATTCAGCATGTAGACAACTAAACAAAAGACACGCGTCATCCCCCCGAGTGTTACGTATCAGAGCGACAAACACCGACATCGAACTAAGGTAACCGGCTACTCCTCTTGATTACCTGCACGTTGCCAACATAGGGACAACATTCAAACAGAAGGGGTGATATATTGAATATTATAAACGGAGTATGATAAATAATACATAGGTAGGAATCATACAAATAATCACCACTTCACATCAACAACCAACAAATAAAAATCAACAACAACTTAAGAAAATGCAACTTTAATGCGACTCGACTATGATATGCATGTGGTACCATCGGAGTAAAACTCCCAACTTAAAATTGCCAGTTTATCGAGGCATCAAGGCATAAGCCTTCAACTTTCAACTTTCAACTTGTGCCAATCCAGGCCAACGTGGTGTGAGCAACGGCTCCAATATAAAATGCAATGTATGATTTATGACATGCACACCTCAACAACGTAAACAACACAACTTAGTCAACTTTGGCTATTACGCCTTCAACTTAAAATTCGTCCGTATATCGGAACGAAACCATACAATCAGTTGTACCTGCAAATCCACTTTTCCGACAGAATTTCAACGAAACAATTCAACCAAATTCACCTACTCAATTACCCGACTTACCCCGACAATTTTCGTTAAATTCCGGGCAACTAAATTTTCCGCCTAAACCGGCTAAACCGACTAAAACTGTACTGTTTTTAACTTCTGTTATTAATACCAGTTTATTGGAAAATTCTGTGATTTTTCTGGTTTTGATACAATACCCTGCTATAGTTTAAAATCATCTGTCATGAAAATTTACACCATTCTGTTTCTGCTACTTGTTCCATTTTCTGTCAAAATTACCACTGCTACTTAATTAGATTTCTGTCGAAAACCTGTTAAATTTCTGCTACATAAATTATTAGTGAACATATTATTTTTCTGCTATATAAATTATTAGTGAACACATTATTTTTCTGCTATATTCTATTCCTAACATGTTGATTTAACAATATAAGGTTACTTAATTAAGCTACTGCCACTAAAAACAAAACAAAACATTAAACAAAACAGTGGCTTGCGCCACCTTCCTAAGCAGTGGCTCGCGCCACATGCCTTGCCAAGTTAGTGGTGGCTTGCGCCACCTGTTTCTTTTTTTTTTTCTGGGTGGCCTGCGCCACCCGTGCACAGTGACATTTTCGTCCCAACCGATTTTCCTGAAAATTAACAAATTCCCTGCAACATTCATAAACTCATCCAGCAACAATTTTCACAACATTATGCTCTTCTTCTGACTTAGAATAAATCAGAATATCATCAATGAATACAACCACAAAACGATCCATATAAGTATGAAAAATGTGGTTCATGTATTCCATGAATACTCCCGGCGAATTAGTAACACCCAAAGGCATCATTGAATACTCGTAATGTCCATACCGTGTTCTGAACGCCGTCTTCTGAATATCCTCATCTTTCACTTTAATCTGGTGATAACCCGATCTCAGATCAATCTTGCTAAACACACGAGCACCCACCAACTGATCCATCAAATCATCTATCCGCGGAAGTGGATACTTGTTCTTGATTATTACTTTATTCAGCCGTCTATAATCAACACAAAGTCTCATACTTCCATCTTTCTTCTTTACTAACAACACTGGAGCTCCCCACGGCGATATACTTGGTCTTATAAACTTCTTCTCAAGTAACTCTTCCAACTGCTTCTTTAATTCAGACAACTCGGATGCCGACATTCTGTATGGTGCCATCGAAACAGGTCTAGTACCAGGTACAAGATCAATTGCAAATTCATCCTCTCTCTCTGGCGGTACATCAGGAATTTCATCAGGGAAAACTTCAGGAAATTCATTCACCACTTGCAATTCTTCAATCTTAGCTTTGCTCTCAATAGACAACGTTGCCATCAACGAAAACATCTGAGCTTCTTCTTTCATCAATTGCTGTAATTCCCTGAAAGACAACAACCCAACGCCTTCCTCTTCAGGAGTAGAAAACCTCACCGACTTACGATAATAATTTATATGAACAGAGTTATACTCTAACCAGTTCATACCCAGGATTATATCCATTTCGGTCAACGACAAACAAACCAAATCAACATAAAAGTCTTTATCGAAGATCGATAAAGGACACCTTAAACACACAAGAAAAGTAGTCACCGATCCCTTAGCTGGAATCTCGACGATTAATTCTCCATTCATAGCAGATAACTTAAGACCCAATCTTTGAACACAATCAGCAGAAACAAAACAATGTGTAGCACCAGTATCAATAATAGTAATTAAAGGAGTACTATTAATGAAACATGTACCTCTGATAAGTCTGTCCTCATTAGCTGTCTGAGTTCCTACTAACGCGAACACTTTTCCGATCTGAGCTTTCTTTGGCTTCTGACACTGATTACCAATATGCCCCTCTTCACCACAATTAAAACAGATCATCTCCTTGTGCTTGCAATCAGATATTGCATGTCCAATCTTACCACATCGGAAGCACCTCTTCACCTCAGCAGTGCACACAGTACTCTTATGACCAGGTTTTCCACACTTGAAACATGTTATGCCAGTAGGAGCATCTCCCCTACTAGTCTTCTTGCCCTCAGGCGCCCTCTGTTTGCCCTTTCCAGCTGGAGCATCATAAGGCTTGCCACAGTTCTGTTGTTGCTTTCCTCTTCTATCACTAACAATCTTGTAGTGAGCATTGTTGTCCTCTTCATATATCCTGCAACTGTCAACCAAATCAGAGAAGACACAAATATTCTGATACCCAACAACTTTCTTGATTTCAGATCGCAACCCGCTTTCAAACTTAATGCATTTAGAAAACTCATCATCATCCCCGGTATAGTACGGATAAAACTTAGCCAGCTCAACAAACTTCGCAGCATAATCAGTAACCGACATAGTTCCTTGCTTCAGCTCAAGAAACTCAATCTTCTTCTTACCACGAACATCCTCTAGATAATACTTCCTCAAAAATTCCCTTCCGAACACTTCCCAAGTGATAACCTCACCTGTAGTCTCCAACCTCTGACGAGTCTCTAGCCACCAGTCATCAGCTTCAACTGCTAGCATATGAGTCCCATAACGAACCTTCTGCGCTGGAGTGCAATCCATCACCCGGAAGATCCTCTCAATCTCTTTCAACCAATCTAATGCTCCATTAGGAACATACTTTCCCTTGAAGGTAGGCGGATTCTCCCTCTGAAAAGTCGCCAGACTACGAGATCCATCATTCTCGCCAGCATTCGGTAAACTCTGCACAGCCTGAGCCATTGCTTGCATTGCAGCAGCCATTGCAGCATCGTTCCTTCCGGCCATCTCAACTTATCACTACAACACAAACAAAAGTTAGAACCAAATAACAATACTCGATTGTTAAACAACTACGACTCGACACTTGGCCGGACGGACCGACCTGCTTTGATACCACTAATGTAACACCCCATTTGTACCCGGTAATTATATTAAAATCGGAGTTATAAAACTTTCAACATAAAACGGGATATCACATTTTCAACTTTAAAATCAATCACATAATAGTTAATCATGAAAGATACATAACGATTCAAGGGAACATAAACCAACAAATAAATCTTCAACTTATAATCAACTTTGTCAAATGCAACGCGGCGGATTCATAAACAAATTAGTAGCATCTTTATCCAACATAAAACAACTTCAAATTAAACAACAAAGTAATTTTCGGCAATTTCACTAAAAATTCAGCATGTAGACAACTAAACAAAAGACACGCGTCATCCCCCCGAGTGCTACGTATCAGAGCGACAAACAACGACATCGAACTAAGGTAACCGGCTACTCCTCTTGATTACCTGCACGTTGCCAACATAGGGACAACATTCAAACAGAAAGGGTGAGATATCGAATATTATAAACGGAGTATGATAAATAATACATAGGTAGGAATCATAAAAATAATCACCACTTCACATCAACAACCAACAAATAAAAATCAACAACAACTTAAGAAAATGCAACTTTAATGCGACTCGACTATGATATGCATGTGGTACCATCGGAGTAAAACTCCCAACTTAAAATTGCCAGTTTATCGAGGCATCAATTAAACATCATAATGTGCATCATCATTCATCTACAAAAGTCATCACTTATTTCATCATTCATCAAAACCTCATGTTAATCATATCATCATGTACATCGTCAAAACATCATGATTCATCATCGTCAAATCATCAATATACGAATCAAGATAGTCATGGAAAATCATTAATATAACTCATGGTAATTCACATCAAAATAGTCATGTATCATCAAACATCATACATGAACATCTAATTATCATCAGTAACATCATATCATCATCTAATCACGAGACATCACATGTATGGACATCTCACAATATATCAATCATATCAGGTCATCATTTTCATCACTAAATAATCATCATATAACACGTCAACACATAGCAGCAATTCACAGCAACATCACAGCCTTAATATAGTACACAACAGATATTTTCCATGAGTTTTAAATCAATAAAAATAATATTTTTCCGTTCCAGGTCGCACTAAGCGTGCCCCTCCCGCGCTAAGCGCGCTACTCACTGCCTCGAAGAGGAGAAATTTCTTCAGACCGCGCTAAGCGGGCTCTGCGATTTCTGCAGAAAAACCCCGCGATAACAGCACTCCTTCATCTGCAATACTGCACTCCTAAACTCGATTTTAACTCAGAATTTTCACTGATTATGTTACTATAACCTATAACTATCACATATGCATCAACAACAACAATCATCACATAGCCAATCATCAAAATCCATCATCCCTAACCTCAAATTCCTAGGTTTTCCCCCAAAACCCCAATCACCCTCCAATACCTAATCTTCATATCAAACATATTGCAAAGCGATACTCCCCATACCTTAGAATATTGTTTCCTTCGAATTCCCTTGAAGTTTCGCCGAAATTCTTCTATGCCCTAGCCTCCTTCTCACTTGTTCTTCAGAGCACCTTTGCCTCTTCCGCAAAAGAATATGAATAATGAGTTCCTTTCACTATTCTCTCTTAAAATTACCCTAAATGTGCTCTTCCCATCATACCCTCACTTATTCTCCTCAAATGTCCACTTTACCCTTACTTCCTCTAATTTTATTTTAAAATAAATAATAATACAAATATATTCATATTATATACTATTATTTAATTAAAATAACCAAAACTTCATAAAATCACCTACATCGACACGAAACACCAAAATTCACAGGAATCCATGAATATAATATTTAAATTAATTAAATAAATATTCTACTAAATTTGGGGCGTTACACCTCGCGGAGAGCTGCTCCTGACCGAATTTCTTCGACGAGATTGAGCTCTTCTCGAAGTGTATTGTCGTTATCGTCCTCGTCCATGGGAGCTTCTGTCCGCCTGAACGGGACGTGCATTTCGACGGGGATGACTGCTTCGGTTCCGTAAGTTAGTCGGAATGGGCTCTCCCCGGTTGTGGAGTGAGGAGTTGTTCGGTAGTTCCAGAGCACACTGGCTAGCTCCTCGACCCATTGCTTTTTGGTCTGATCCATTCTTCGCTTGAGGCCATCTAGGATGACCCTGTTGGTAGCTTCAGCCTGCCCGGTTGTTTGAGGATGCTCGACGGAGGCGAAGTGTTGTTCGGTTCCTATGCTCGCGACGAAATCCTGGAAATATTTGTCCGTGAACTGGGTCCCATTGTCGGTGACAATTGCCTAGGGAACTCCAAACCGGGCAAGAATGTTTCTTTTATAGAATTTGAGGATGTTTTGTGCCATTATTTTGGATAATGCTTCCGCTTTTATCCATTTTGTGAAGTAATCGACGACCACGATGAGGTACTTGTTCTGGGAAGTTCCGATGACGAAGGGTCCCAGGATATCCATTCCCCACTAGAAGAAGGGCCATGGGGAGGACATAGAATTGAGCTCGTTCAGCGGTGCCAGGTGCATGTCCCCGTGGCGTTGACACTTATCGCACTTCTTCACGTGCTCTTTAGCGTCATGCTGCATCGTTGGCAGTAATATCCTGCTCGCAGAGGTTTTCTGGCGAGAGACCTTCCTCCCATGTGTTGGGCGTTGATTTCCTCGTGAATTTCGCAGAGGACGTGTATGATTGTTTTCTCGTCGATACATTTAAGGAGGGGGTAGAAAGTCCTCGCCTGTAGAGCTTATTGTCAAGTATGACGTACGAGCATGCTCTTCTCCTGATTACGCTTGCCTCTTTGGGATCCGAAGGTAGTTCATCCTTCTTCAGGTAGTTGTATACCGGGGTCATCCAACAGTTGTTGTCGCCGATGACGTTTATGTCAAGGGTTGAAGTAGGCTTCTCTATGCTGGGTCTGGAGAGCACCTCCTAGATAACTCATTTATTTCCCCCCTTCATTCTCGTGCTCGCGAGTTTGGACAGTATATCTGCCCGGATGTTGTGTTCCTGAGGAACATGCTTGACTTCTAGTGACTTGAATATGGTTATCCCCTCTTTAACAAGGGCTAGATATTCGGTCAGGTGGTCATTCTTTGTCTGGTATTCTCCTCAGACTTGTGATGCTACGAGCTGAGAATCCGTGCAGATTACTTCTCTTCTGCCCCCAGGTCCTCGGCTAAACGCAGACCGGTGAGGAAAGCCTCGTACTCAGCCTGGTTATTGGAGGTGGGAAGGATAGTGCTAGAGAGACTTCGACTAGGATTCCCTCTTCGTTCTCGAGGAGGATGCCCGCTCCGCTGCCGGAGGAACTGGAGGTCCCGTCCACGAAGATGATCCATTTGCATGAACTGTTCGCCGAGGAGGTTGGGAAAGTCATCTCGGCCACAAAATCTGCGAGCACCTGTGCCTTGAGGGCCGCTCTTCCCTCATATCTAATGTCGAATTCTGATAGTTCTAGGGACCATCTAAGCATCCTTCCCGCCATATCGGGACGAGCGAGTAGCTGTCGTATGGGTTGGTCGGTGCGTACCATGATAATATGTGCTAGGAAATAGTGCCTTAGTCTTCTTGCTGCGTTAACCAAGGCAAGGGCTATTTTTCAATCTGCTGATAGCGAAGTTCTGGTCCCTGCAAAGCCTTGCTCATGAAGTAAACGGGTTTCTGCCCTTCCTAGGTTTCTCGGATTAGGGCAGTAATCCGCTGTCGCGCACGGATCAAAAATGAGTGATTTTAGAAAAAGTAGTTAGTGGTAGCGACAACTCGAGTATCGTCCTCACAAGGATTCTTGTATTGAATTTAACCAACTATAGTAAAGGTTTATGGGGGGTTTTGATTTTGATTAAAAGAAAAATTAATGAAAATAAGTGATTATAGAAAAAGTGATTATCAAAATAAGCTAAACGGTTAATCCTACTGATTTGGATTCTGACTTATCGTCGGCTATTATAACACTAATCCCTAAGCGGCTTTGATCCTATTCGATTATGAGATCAATTAGACAAGCTCTTATTAAAATCAAATGAATTATGTTCTTGTTTACCGAATTAAGCAAACGGTTAAGAATATGACGAGTTAACGAATTAAGCAAACGATAACACGCAATTAAATTTAGGAACATCCATACAATAGAATTTAATCAATTCTATCCTATGAACACAATAGAATTAAGCAAATGATTGCAATCAAATTTAGCAAATGACTTCATAGAAAAGAATTGACCAGAAATCGAATTAAATTGGTATTAGAATAACCTCAAAGCGATGGAACACGTAAGCAGCAGAATTTGCCTTCGAGAATTAGTTCTCCATTACTATTGTAAAAAGCAAAGTAAAAATGTGAAAAGAAGGTTATGAACAGTAGCACGGCTGCTACTAGGTATAGAGAAGCACACAAAATCCGGTTCTAACCCAACTGGGTCGAAAAACATAAAAAACCCGACCCAAAACTAAATATTCCTAAAGGCAGAATTCGGGTCCTGACTTCAACGAATTATTTGACACTCTTTTATTCTGAATCAGCTCTTTCCTTAAACATGAAACTTGTAGCTCTCTGTCTTAACTTTCCAACGCCTAGTAGAACACGCAAATCCGATTCTCGTAGCTTTAGTTATGATCCAAACAGTGGATAGGTATCAAATAACCGCTAAAGCTGAAAATAAGCTGCGAAAATAGATTAACGGCAAACAAAGACTTAATTATAAAAACATAATAAAACAGGAAAATAAACAAAACCAACTAAGGAAATACCTAAGTACAAACATAAGAGAATGTGCATTAAAATGCACTGATCAAATTCCCCCACGCTTGAACTTTTGCACTCCGAGCAAAATAGCATTAAGACTCATAAAAAACAATAGCATTTGGAAACTCATTCTAGGCTACAAACTCTTCTTCGGTCAAGATTGTATCGATAGGTACTAAATTTGCACACTAAGGATATCATAAGAACACAAATCTGCAATTGTGCGATCATAAACCTCCCTCATATACAAACCAATCCAAATCATGTTATTATGCCTAAGCCTAACTTACTCATCCTCCTTTTTGCTCTCTTTCATTCTAATGTAATCACATTAAGCCCATTATCTATTCACACACATGGTAAATAAGCTTGTTAGCGACTATGATCCATATCTTTTCAACAATTCAAAATTAACCATTTTTTTTTTCTTTTTTGAAGGTATCACAACCGTTAGCCTAAGTGACTGGGTGAGGGTCACCTAACTTAAAAGGAGGATTCCTATTTAGATTTTTTATTAAGCACGGGATCATTCACTTATTTGCATCAGCTTAATTACTTAGTGTGTGATTTTTAGATGGTGCTGACTGCTAGATAAACTACTTAAAAGCTATTAAAGGACGAGAACTCAAGGCTATGTCATAACAAGTATTTAAATCAGTTCCCATATTCAGGAGACTTAAGGTGTTAAAACGGTACCGATCTTATGAACTTTTCCTAAGACTCCACAATCTAACCTCAAATTAATCTATAGCCTAAAAATTTCAAAAGATGCATTGTGTTTCTAAGTAATTTAAAAAAAAAAATTCACTTAAAGAAAACAGAACAAAATAAAGAAAACAAAACAAAGAAATGGTTCCCTCCCCCACACTTAAAACATACATTGTCCTCAATGAAAGAACAGAAATATAAAATAAGAGTGAGGAGAGATAGGAAAGGACACACCCGAGGAATCAAGGTGGATAGGTGATCACATAAGCAGTCTTTCCCAAAGAGAGATCTTATGTAGGCTCCTCTTCCAAAGTGGGGATGTCATAAAGTAACTTTGCATAACATCCATTGGCCTTGGAATATTTATTAGTGCCTTCACCTTTTATTCCAGGATCAAAGAAAAATCTTCGATAAATAAAAGTGTCGAATGGGCACGTGAATGTGATATGTTTTTTCACAACATCAAAAATTAAAGAATTAAAGGGTTTCCTCACTGCTTTTCTTTCATCTTCCATCGAGGTCCATCCAATTCCCTTCTTATGTTTCTTCAAAACTTGCAAAAGCTTATTTTCTTGATCGAAATCAAGGTTAGAAGAAATTATAATTGGAATATTTTCATCCATCTCTAAATAAGCATATTTTATATTATTATGACGTGGTTTAAGTTCTAAGGAAGGAGGTTGTTCAATGGACGGAATGGTTGGGGCAGCCGTGATGTCAAGAGCTTCAGGTGCATAAACAACTTCATCTATAACTTCATCTGTATGAAAAACATCACCCTGCACGGCAGCATTAATCTCAGCACAAACAGAGCAAATATTAGTGTCGGTACATGAATCACAAGAGTAAGTATCATCAAAATCTGCTAATGATGGAAAATCAGCTGCAAAAAAATCAGTACAAGTATCATCAACAGTTTCATAAGACGACTCTATTTGAAAAACAGAATGTTCTTCCAAGGGCTGTTGGTTTGATCCTTGAGCTTATTTCATGACATTCATTGAAGTGACAATTTGTCTAATCTGTATTTCCAAAGTCTGAAAATTAGAATTTATTTGTTGTTGAGACTTGATATTATTTGTAGCCATTTGGTTGACAATGTCCTCTAGTGAAGGTTCGGAAGGTGCAGAGCACACAACTTGAAATTCCTTTAGATGCTTATTTGGATCCTCAACTGCAAAACCATTAAAACTTGGCAACAAGTGTGTTAAACCAGATTTAAATTCGAAAGGAATAGCAACATCAGTATATTTAATACTTAAAAGTGCAACCAATTCTCTCAGAGTCATTTGATCAGCCATGATATGATTATCAATTTCAACGCAGAATCAAATAGAATCACTGCAGATTTAAAAAAGAATGGAAAATAAGAAAAACTATTAAAATAAAATCTAAAAAATATAAAAATAATGCAAAAATGTAATTAAATCAAATAAAGATCGCACAATTTTTTTCAGATTTTTTTGAAAATATGAAAATAGAAAATAAATCAAATAAACTAGAAAAACGCAGAATTTGCGATTTTCAGGGTCAAAATCTTTTAGAATTCTATTCTAAATGAGTAATGTTCAGCGATTTTTTTTTTTATTTTCTGGAAAAAATTTGAGGCAAATTGAAACAGTAGCTTCCAAACTTACCTGACAGGCTGAAACTCTTATCACTGCACTGCAATCCTGGAAATTAACACGCAAAAACAAAACAGAAAAATCTAACAAAACTCTAAACTAAAATCCTAAAATTGGTTAAAATCTACAAGAATCCCCGACAACGGCCCCAATTTGATCCGCTGTAGCGCATGGATAAAAAACGAGTGATTTTAGAAAAAGTAGTTAGCGGTAACGACAACTCGAGTATCGTTCTGACAAGGATTCTTGTATTGAATTTAACCAACTATAGTAAAGGTTTATGGGGGGTTTTGGTTTTTATTAAAAGAAAAAATAATGAAAATAAGTGATTATAGAAAAATGATTATCAAAATAAGCTAAACGGTTAATCCTACTGATTTGGATTCCGACTTATCATCAGCTATTATAACACCAATCCTTAAGCAACTTCGATCATATTCGATTATGAGATCAATTAGACAAGCACTTATCAAAATCAAATGAATTATGTTCATGTTTACCGAATTAAGCAAACGGTTAAGAATATGACGAGTTAACGGATTAAGCAAACAATAACACGCAATTAAATTTAGGAACATCCATACAATCAAATTTAATCAATTATATCCTATGAACAGAATAGAATTAAGAAAATAATTGCAATCAAATTAAGCAAATGACCTGGTATTAGAATAACCTCAAAGCGATGGAACCCGTAAGCAGCAAAATTTGCCTTCGAGAATTAGTTCTCCATTACAATTGTAAAAAGCAAAGTAAAATTGTGAAAAGAAGGTTATGAACAGTAGCACGGCTGCTAATAGGTATAGGGAAGCACACAAAATCCAGTTCTAACCCAACTGGGTCGAAAAACATAAAAAACCTGGCCCAAAACTAAATATTCCTAAAGGCAGAATTCAGGTCCTGACTTCAACGAATTATTTGACACTCTTTTATTCCAAATCAGCTCTTTCCTTAAACATGAAACTTGTAGCTCTCTGTCTTAACTTTCCAATGCCTAGTAGAACGCGCAAATCTGATTCTCGTAGCTTTAGTTATGATCCAAACAGTGGATAGGTATCAAATAACGGCGAAAGTTGAAAATAAGCTGCGAAAATAGATTAACGACAAACAAAGACTTAATTATAAGAACATAATAAAACAGGAAAATAAACAAAACTAACTAAGGAAATACCTAAGTACAAACATAAGAGAATGTGCATTAAAATGCACTGATCAGGCAGCACTGACGGCTTCGTCGGCTACAGCGAGGTATATGTATAACGTCCTCCCGTTGTCTAGTCGGTAAAGGACTGGATGTTCGGACATCGCCTTTTTGAGGTGTACGAGGGCCTGCTCGCATTCCTCCATCCATTCAAAAGTTGCTTCTTTACGAAGGAGCTTGAAGAAGGGGAGCGCGTGTTGGGCCGATTTCGTGACGAAACGTGAGAGAGAGGTGAGCACCCCGTTTAGGGTTTGGATTGATTTTTTTGAGGAGGGAGTGGGGAACTCGGAAAAGGCTCTGCACTTGTCGGGGTTAGCTTTAATACCTCGTTCTATTAAGTAGAAACCGAGGAACTTTCCTACTTGTACCCCGAAGGTGCATTTTTCTGGGTTGAACCGCATTTTATATTCCCTTGCTCGGGCGAAGACCCTTTTTAAGTGGAAAGCATGATCAGTATCTCCTTGGGATTTTACAATCATGTCTTCCATATAAACTTCGAGCATGTCCCCGATCTCTCCTCTGAAGACTTTGTTCATCATTCGTTGATACGTTGCGCCAGCGTTTTTCAGGCCGAAGGGCATTACGTTGTAGTAATAGTTGCCCGATTTGGTCATAAAAGCTGTGTATCTTTTATCGCCTTTGTCCATAGGTATCTGGTTATACCCGGAGTAAGCATCCATGAATGATAATAGTTTGTATCTTGCAGAATTACCAACTAATTTATATATGCTCGGAAGAGGATAAGCGTCTTTCGGGTAAGCCCGGTTAAGATCAGAGTAGTCAATGCACATGCGACATTTCCCATTAGCTTTTTTAACCAATACAACATTTGAGAGCCAAGTGGTGTACTTGGCCTCTAATATAAAGTTTGGGCATCCTCTATTTTTTTCGGAGACTGCTTTCGCCTACGCTGCGCGACCGACCTAATGGCAGGGTCTATTGCCAGCTGATGGAAAGCTAATTCAGGGTCTAGGCCAGGAATTTCTAAAGCACTCCATGCGAACAGGTCCGTGTTTTCCCTGAGACAGGCTATCAGTTGCTTCCTTGCCAAGTCGGGGAGTCCTGTCCCTATCTTTACCCCTTTGTTGGGATCATCTCGGAGAGGGACGAGCTCAAAGTCCCCATCAGGCACTGGTCGGTCTGGATGGACAAGCTTGCTCATGGAGGGATGTTCTGCGTCTTGCTGCACTTCCTCTTCTCTTGAGAAACGGTTGTCGAGATCAACGGAATCTACCTGGGGAATGGGGAGGGGCACCTCGGAGCTTTCGAGCAGAGCAGGTCTTCCAGGAGTCTTGGGTCTGGTCATTATGGAGTTCAGTCCCTTTGAGGCGGCTTCGAAACATCTTCGCGCAGCTTCAATATCATCGGGCAGTGAGGCAACGAGCCCTTTGGCCGTATAATACTTCAGCTTAAGATGGGCCATTGAGGAGACTGCAATTAGTTCGGCGAGGACTGGACGTCCAAATATGCACTAGTAGAGTGAAAGGCAATCTACCACCAAGAATTGGACTCTGATGGATCTGGCCGTCTCCCCTACTCCAAAGGTGACTATTAGCTCGACATACCCCTATGGCTGGGTGACCGCTCCGTTGAACCCTTGCAGGTCGGAGCCTACAAAAGGTGTCAAGTGTCTTTCATCTAGTTGTAGAGTGTTGAAGAGCTGAGTGTATATGATGTCCAATGCACTACCCTGGTCGACTAGGATTCTGCGAACGTCAAAATTGGCCATTCGCGCCCTAACGAGTAGTGGAATGGTAGCATTGGGGGATTCCCCTGGCAGCTCCCGTCAGTATAAGGATGAAGGGGGAGAATTTCCTTGAACGGTGTCAAGCTTCGCGCTCTGATTAGAGTTTACGCTGATTAGCTGGTCGAACCTCCTCTTTACCGATCCTACGGTGAGCTTGTTGAATCTTCCACCAGAAATAACCATAGCCGAGGGAAAGGTTTCCCATGGGCTGTGGGTCGCAAAGTAAAGGGGGCCGTCTACCTCCTCGGGGACGTAGAAATCTTCTGGCCTCGTGATGCTCATGGCTACCTAGAGTCCGGGGACATCCGTCAAGGAAGCATTCTCCTTGATCTTCGACATCTCTTAGACCTCCAGGCGGGGAGCTTCTTTGTTCTTTGTGTACTGATTCAGGTGCCCATCACTGATGAGGATCTCTATGGCATCCTTGAGATGGATGCAGTCGTTCGTGTTGTGTCTGTGACTCTTGTGGAATCTACAGTACTTGGACTTATCAGTGTTTGCCTTGTTTGGCAACTGTTTTGAGGGAGATTCGAGAGAAAGATTTGAACCACTGTTGTCTGTCTTGTGGATAGGGTTGATGGCGGTCTTCTTGGTATGAGAGACGTTATCGTCACCAGCCATCTTGCGAATCTTTGATTGTTGTTTTGGTCTTTGGTTTCTGATTATGGGAGATGAAAGAAAGACGGGGAGAATAAGATGTTCCCACAGACGGCGCCATTGATCATGTCTGGGAGATCAGAATGGAAGATGGGCCTGCAACGTTGTCCTCGTGTCCTCGGTAGAGATGAATGGAGAGGAGAAAATGGGGTGTACCTGCAAGGCACTCTGACGCTCAAGTAAGTAAAGGTCAGAGAAAAGGGTAAGTACAAGGGTATTCTTAGAGTCAGAATTGAATACCTGACCCTCTTAAATGGGAGGGTTTATATAATGTCTCAAGTGAGTGATAACTGATTCCTAGAGATTGAGGCGCGAATCCGAGATTCCTTAAGAATAGTTAACCGCCAAAACTAGCCGTTGGAATGGGCATGTCTGCCCGGAACTAGCTGTTGTATCGAGCAGGAAGTGGCTCTGGGCAAGTGCTTCCGGCCAGGTTCTGGGAGCCTGTCCGAGCATGGCGGACAGGGGAAATACTAAGGGCAGAGGTGGTTCGTGGCCCTTAGGACGGATGACCATCTCTCCTCGGTAAGGAGAGTAGAGGAAGTTGGTTCCTTAGTGGCCTTATTGGACTGGATTTAGTCTATTGGGCCGTCCCAAATGTGGGAGTGGATTAGGCCATGTTTAACCATTTGGTCAGTCCAGAACACCTCCAATCCTATCTTGGGCTTTCAGGACATTGTTAAAGTCACCCACAATGCCCCAAGGGCCTTGTAGATTTAGATTTCCCAGGTCTCTTCAAAGGATGTTCCTTTGCTCCAATTTATTCAACCCATATATAGCAGTTAGCCAGAATCTAAAAGTTCCCTTAATATCAAACACCCCACAATGAATCATTTGACTAGTAGAGGAGCTGACTTGAATATCAATGTTATTAGGGTTCCACTGTAACCAAAGTCTACCATTATCATGAAAAGAATAGTTATCAACATACTTGCCACCTAAATTCAGTTTATTTCTAACATAACTAGCCTGACCCGGTTTAACTCTAGTCATAATCAAGATGTTAATTTAGCCCCCTGAGGTTCCAAAAAACAATCATTGACCTGTATTTTGCAGCACCAACAGATCATTCAAAATCTACAGGGCATCAAAACCATTTTCACATGTAATACTTGATGAAGGATCTACAATAGTTTATTTTATCAACATTTATTATTATTATTATTATTATTATTATTATTATTATTATTATTATTATAATCAATAATTTACTAATGAGTATTTTATAGAAATTTTAAAAAAGAATTGTTGGATGTTAACTTTCCTAAAGATATAACATTTTGATATTATAAATATTATGATTAAGTATAAATCACTTCACTTCATATAATAAATTAAAATAATTAAAATAAAAAATAATTTTATAGTTATCAAATTAGTAAAATTATAATCTAAACTAAAAATTTTAATATTGAAAATGAAAAATAATGAGAAATTTTTTTTAAAAAAATATCTCATTAAAAAATTATTATCTTATACTAAAAACAAAAGAATTTGTATTGATCATATAGATCAAATTCGTACTAATTGAATCACTATAGGCCGTTGGATTAAAACCAATTAAGAGACGAGATTTGGTGTCAAAATAAACTTTGACGCCTGGTGTCAACGGATCCTTACTCTATATGAGCTATTTGGTAGACTTGTGGCTGACAACCAGATCTGAGAGGACTAGATCATGGCTAAGATTGATTCTATAGCTAGAGAGCAAATGTAGTCGGGTACAACTAAAGGAAGATTTGAGAGCTGAGCTAAAGGATGAGATTCTTGCATCTGGAGGCCGAGTAGTTGCTCAGATTGAGTCCGTGAAGGCCTCCTTTGATTATCTGGGTACTAATAACTACATCTTTCGTATTGATTGTGATGGTGCTGCAGCAGATATTTCCATTCCAGTTCCATATGATATTGCTGTACCTCATTCTATTTTTGACCCATTTGATGTTTTTCTGACTGACTTACCATGATGTTGCATTTCAGTATATTTAGCATATTTCTTGGTTTTTAATTATGTCATTTTGGATTGAATCTCTATTTTGGTGATCTAATTGATCTTTATTTTGGTTATGTATCTTGTGAATTTTGTGATTTTTTATTCACATATATAAGATATCACTGTCATTTGCTTAGTTGTTATCTTTATCTTGATATTTTCTTCAAAATTGCATATTTGTGATTAAGGTTCATAATGAAATTTGTGTGGTGTGGTTGTGATTCACTGAGTATGGCATTTCTTGAGATTGCTTTTGTACTATAACATGGAAAGTTTTGAAGTTATGGGACGAGACATATAAGGAGATGATTATGGGAACAATGAGTCTGAGCAAATGTGAGGAGAGTGATCCAGACAATGATGAAGAACTAATGGAGGATAGTGTAGAGGATATGGAGGACATGATGGTGGAAGAACATGTAGAAAGCAAATATGCTTGTCCTAAGTTTATTTTCTCTAAGCATGAGGAGAAAATAATTCACAAACCATGGCGTAGAGGAGTTATTGCAAAACTTCTTTGGAGAAGAATAAGGTACAAGACGTTAGAGACAAGGCTGAAATAGATGCAGGTTAGGAAGAGTGTGATTAACATTATCGATCTAAGTAATGAATGTTAGTACCATGGTTTTAGGATTGACAAAATTTTGATAAAACATGGTTTACTGCAAAGATGTTATGGAAGATGTTCTAACATGTTGCTCAGGAAAGATGTTCTAACAGATGTTGTAACATGTTGTACTAGAACATCAACACAGGATGTTTTAAATCTTGACAGATTTGATTTGATTCTGTCAAATTTCTTTTGGATATATCTCAGTAATTTTCGCAGGTCAAGAAGATTTAACCTAGAACAAGTTTTATATCTCCAGCTGTATACAAGTTGTCAAAATTTGATGATAAGACAATTTGGGAAACTTGATATTGTTGTTCTGAGATTTAAGGAGATTTATCTGTACAATTGGTGCATCACTCAGCTTGTGGATCAACAAATATCTGGATGTAGATTTTGAAGCCCATGGACTGCAGAGGTGTATTTAAAGAGAAGACCTGACCTAATGTAATAAGAACTTTCACAATGGTAAATTAGGGGAAGCTTAAAGTCTTAGGTTTTAAGAGTCTCTTCTGATACTATGTGGTAGACTGATTTTTGGTTGACTATTTGTCAAGCTATTGTTCTCACTCTTGAAGTTTTTAAGTAAAAGAGTTGAGTTTGTATTGGAAGAATAATCTTCTTGTTGGACTGTTCTTGATACAGTCAATGGAATTGAGACTCTCATTTATCTTTGTATTTTCTCTCTCTTTTATTTATTGTGTTTTCTTAATCCATGTGAAAATGTCAACTATGACATTTATTTTGAGACAGAGAGAGAGTATTGTTTTATATTTTTTTATAATTTAAAATTAAACAAAACTTATACTCCCTCTGTCTCAAAATAAATGTCTTTTTTATCTAAAACATTTGTCCCAAAATAAGTGTCGTTTTACTTTTTCAATGCAACAATAATTCATTTGTACCAATTTTACCCCTAATCACTAATTTCAAGACATTAAATCTCATTTTACATTTATGACAATGCATGTGTAACCAATAACAATTAAGGACGATTTTGTAAAATTGTTATATTTATTCCTTCACTCATTACTTTTTTAACATGTGTGCAACAACCTTAAAAGACTTTTATTTTGAGACGGAGAGAGTAATTATTCCTAGGAATCTAAATTCCTACCAAATACATATGTTAGAACAATATTCTCAAGAATAATAATGCTAAGAATATCATTTCAAAAAATATAATTTTAAACCATGAAACAAACACACCCCTAGTGAAGACATTTTGTGTGGTTTGTTCTTTTGTTGACGTGGCTCAAAGGTGTACTTGTTTATGGTTTACTAGTAGAAGACTCGTGCGTCCGCACGAATAAGTGGATTCCTATCGTAAATGATTCGATAAAATTTTTTTTAATACATCTTTACATGTATTAACAATAATTGATAGTTTGAATTAAAAAATATCAAAAGTAATCATCTAAATATAGTTATTTGACTATAGTAATGATCCAACATACATGTGGGATAAATTTATCTAATATGATATAAAATATATTTAAATGGATATGTAAATTTGAAAAAAAAAAAATTAATAACAAATAGGTATTGTTATGGTAGTGACCCGTGAGGATTTGAATAAACATTTTAGAATATACAAACTTTTTATAAACCCACGGGATAGAAATAATTTTGTACTTGAGATTGGGATACAATGAAAGAAACGTACACTTCAGTTGAAATGTGTACGACAAAATAAGTTATTCGTGTCATGATTGATCGTAATTAAAAAAAACAATAGTAAAGTTACGAAAATATTTAGTGTATCGGATTTTACGTAGCTTGAATGGAACGTCATGCAAATGTACAGAACAAACTTTAGCATAAGTTTGGAATGAGATATGAATATACATAAGATTCACTAATTTAAGCTGATAGAGAGATAATGCATATAGTAATTACCAATGAGATAGTGCATATAATTTTGTACAATGCAAAGGAATAACAAAATGTAGAAACATCAAGCTCCACTAAATTGACACAGCACATTTAAAATTTTGAAGAGTTAAAGCATTATAAATTTATCACATGTGCCATATATGTATTAGGAGCTAAAGCTTATAATTGAAATGTTGTATGAAATAAGCATATGATATGAATTTTGAAAGAATGTCACTTTTGCTTTAATGAAGCATAATC
Organism: Lathyrus tuberosus; assembly: GCA_022829125.1. NCBI lineage: Eukaryota > Viridiplantae > Streptophyta > Magnoliopsida > Fabales > Fabaceae > Lathyrus > Lathyrus tuberosus. Next base: position 7,197,828 of record JALAZF010000311.1, read on the forward strand.
AGTTTTGAAAGAAGTAAGTATAGTTTGTTATGAAAACACAACTATTATTTGTAATTTGTAATGGAGAATGATGTTAATAAATCCAACCAAATTGGTAGCTTGATACATATACTTTTGATATTATATTTCATTAGATTTAATAAAGCATTAGAAGTTTTGAATCAAACACTAAACTTGTTGCTCAAAATACAAAGTATATCCCCCCTAAAAGATACTACTGATCACTAAAAACTACATTTTGATGTCTACTAATTTCTACATAAGTATTCTCAATTGGACAGACTATACTAATGCCATCGGAACAAATTCTAAAGCAAAATTTAAACCTCACAATTTGCGGTCTACTAACAACTACACCAATATTTCAGGGTGAAAGAATGTTCTTGAGCATTCCAGTTTTATCTAAAATGAGCAATCTAGCATGGCTCGGTTGTAGAAAATGACACATGCAACAAAAATATAATGTAGAGGTAAATTCATTTTCAGAGGCTTCCATATCCTCAAGCATTTCTATCATGTTCTCAGACTTAACCTCCTTCAATAAATGCTAGCAGAAAATATTTATCGAACAACTAATTTATGACAACGTTATTGCACAATAATAAACAGCAACATAAGCATCCGATCAATAATGGTCACTTAATAATAAATGAAGTTGTAAACACATATAACTAAACCCAAATGTATAACATTGTAATTTTGAAGTAGAATTGTAACCATAAATATCTCTTTCATTTTCTGGTTAACTTGCCAATTCAGAATTCAGGTAAAACACTACAGGAAAATTACCTAACAATGTTGCCGATTTCAAAAGCCTTGAGTTTCTGGATATTTCTACTAACCTTTTTTCCTTGTCCTTACCAGATGGAATCGGTAAATTTGATAGCTTGCAGAATCTGTCATTGGCTGGAAATAACTTTTCCGGTCCAATTCCGAATTCTATTTCAGAGATGTCTTCTATCAAATCTTTAGACTTGAGCTGCAACACCCTTTCTGGAGCGCTTTCACAATCATTGACTAAGCTGGATAGTCTTGTATCTCTTAATGTGTCTGATAATAGCTTCACGGGAAAAATTCCCCGAGGGTTCGAGCTAACTTCCAACCTTGATAAACTTGACTTGCACGGGAATATGCTCGACGGTACTTTAGATCTTGAATTCATGCTTTTATCAGGTGCTAGCTATGTTGATTTAAGTGATAACATGTTGCTGAGTTACGATTCTGGAAAATTTCTTCGCAAATATATGAAAGTATTTAGTATCTGAATCTAAGTCATAACCAACTTACCGGTTCATTGGTTGGAGGAGCTGTGCAACCTGTTTACCAAAACTTGAAGGTGTTGGATCTCAGTTATAACCAATTGAATGGTGAATTACCTGGATTCGATTTTGTTTACGATCTCTAAATCCTTAAGCTTAGCAACAATAGATTTTCAGGATTTATTGAAAAAGCCAAAATGCTTGGAAACAAAAAAAGCACAAGTAGTGCTAACAATACACACCAAATAGTAGGTAAAACACTACAATCCTGCATAACATACACGATACCTGAACGAACAGTAGAAAATAACAAAACAATAACTTATTAGATTAACCAAATGGAACAAACACCGCTACCGCCACCTACTATAAACCTGAGATAATTAAGCACAAAATCGGCACCAAGTGCCCAGACTAACATGACAAACTTGAGAGTCAATGAAATCCAAAACAATATATGCATAATGAACCAAGATCTCTTGAAGTCAGATTCCTGACCAACCAAATGAGCAGCATATCCACTACACCAGCAAAACCACAACAGATCCATGATTAATCTAATATCTTATCAAGTGCCTATAAGTTACCACACCTTATCAGAGTTACAATATATCGTTCCATAAGGTGTATGCACATGAATTAACATATATATAACAACTTTTTTCTCCTACTGTATAACACTTGATGATCTTGAGTGCTGGATCAGATCCTGTAGAATCAGGCCGCCAAGTGCGTCAAGGATGCTGTTCGTACGGAGAGGAGGGGGTGTACCTACAAGGCACTCCGACGCTTAAATGAGAAAGGGTCAGAGAAAAGGAGCAAGTACAAAGTATGAATTCTTAGGGTGAATATTGGATACCTGACCCTCTCAAGCGAGAGGTTTTATATAGAGCCCCTAGCGTGTGGCCAAAGGTCCTATTTTCGGGGCGAAATAACCGTTTTCCCGAAAGAATAGGTAACTATCCAAACTAGCCGTTATGTCAGGCAGGGTGTCCATAACTAGCCGTTACGTCGGGCGTAAGCGTGGTTCCGGGCACCCGCCCATAGCTGTTCGGGGAGCGGTGAAGCCGTGTGTGACGGACAGTGATTCCGGGGAGGAATGTTGCATTCCTTCCCCGGTTGGAGGGGCAGAAAGGTAACTTTTGCCCCTCTGCGGATTGGACTTAGGCAATTTGGGCCGCTCTGGAGTAGAAGCGGATTGGGCCAATTCTAGCCATTGGTCCAGTCCAGAACAGGAGCCCCCCAAGTCGTTGCTCCCGAGCATGGGAGTGATGACTAAAGGACTGCTCGTTGATCCGGGGATCCAGTATGGAGTCGTCGTTTGAAGACGAGGAGGGTTGTCTCAAAGTGCTCGTGACCCCAGATGTTTGCGAGATTCGTGGTCGTGACATTATTGCCCGGAGTTCGGGGAGATTAATGGTCAGAAAGAATCGAAAACGTTGGGTTGCCACGTGTGCCTCGAGCTCCGTGTGTTAGTTAATAGGCAATGATGGCTAGTGGGTAGTCATTATGGCCTACCAGCGCGTGTTTGCACCTGCCCCTTTGTATAAAAGGGGAAAAATCGTCCCATTTGGAACTTTTCAGTCTGATTTCTCTTCGCTTCCTTCAAGCTTTTTCCCCACACCGTTTTTAGTTTCTCCGACCACCGTTACAAGCTTCCGGGCAGCACTTTCTTCTACTCAAAACAAGTAAGTGTTCCGATCCTTCGCTTGTTCAACTTCTGTTAGTTGTTAATGGTAGATTGCATGCGGTTAGGGTTAACTTTAGAGGACAAAACGAGTGAGTCTCCGGTGATTGTTGGTGGTGGACGGTGGCTGTGCCATTTTTCTACCTCTAACACGTCATCGGAGTTGGTAGTATGTTCTGGTTAGGAGGGCGGTTGACGGAGTCGTCGCAATGGCGACGCTTGTGTAACCGTCGTGATTTTTCATTTTCTGAACGAATGATGAGTTTTTCGGCAGAATAACTCCAGATTCTGGTGAAGCTTCGTGATTTCCGGTGGAGCTTCGAACGGAAACTGGGATTGAGTGTGGGGAAGTTCCTCGCCAGTCGATGATATCTTTCGAGCGGTTCCTCGCGGGGAGGTTCCAACCTTTCCTTTGAAGTTAGGGCTTAGGCCGGGGACGCTGTCCTTAGCCCTTTGCGCGCCCTTTCACTTGACTTAGCAGTGGAAGGGTGGATTTGATTTGCTGTCGAATTCACATTCTTCTCTGCTTTTCAGGTGATCATAATGGCGACGGGGCCAGAAAGAGAAGTTGTTATAGATTCGTCCGAGGAAGAGACGGGCTCCGAGGATAGGAGCAGCTCGACGGCCTCTAGTTCGGCAACTTCGAGTTCCTCTAGCAATGTCGGGGAAGAGGAAGATTTGGATGCCATGGAGGAGGATGTTGAAGGGTTCTGCGCGGAGGAATAGGAGGTGGTCGAGCCTTCTGAGCATGTGTCCACGTTCGCAAAGTCCTTGGTGGACGTTTTCACGGAAGTGGGCCCGGAGGGAGAATGGAAGGTGCATTTCCCTTCCCTGGACGAGCGGGTATGTACGAGCTTCGGGGACCGCTTCACCATGTACGAGTATGCTTTTAAAGAGCTGGGCCTGAGGCTCCCTTTCACTGATTTTCAGCGGTAAGTGTTTGAGCACTTGAAGTTAGCCCCTACCCAACTGTATCCCAATTCGTTGGCCTTCATTCGGGCTTTTGAGTTGGTGTGCGAGCATCTTTCCTCGGGGGCTACTCTCCCTTTGTTCTTTACTGTTTTCCATCTCCAAAGGCAGCTAGCAGGGAAGAAGTACGGCTAGGTTTCCTTGAAGAAGCCCCGTAAGCTGTTCAAGCCGTTTTCAGAGTCAATCCGAACATTCAAGGAATGGTACTACGTTGTTGAGCCCATGTCTGAGGTTGCCCAGGACAGTACGTAGGTCTGGGAGATAGAAGTTGATGAGAACAGGAATGAGCTGCACGACGAGGAAGGGAGGTATATTGGGCGGAGACTCTACAAGTTCCCCCTCCACTGGGCGCCCGACCATTTTTCCAAGAAGCCTAGCGACTATGTCTTCCAGCCGAGCGAGCTGCGCGGGCAGGACGCCGTGGCGTACGAGGCGTTGGTGAAGTGGGTCAACTCCTTCCGCCTTACTGAGTGTTGGATGAGCAAGGGCAGTCCGATCTTCGAGGAAGATGGGAGTCTGAGGGTCGAGCGCCGATTCATCAACATCAAGGCACTGCTGGAGTGCAAGACTCCCGTGGATGTTGAGAAGCTGCTTGGTAGTCTTAGTTAGTTAGATTTTGTTCATGTTATTTCTTTTCCTCGTATCTAACATGTTCGTGTTTTGCTTGTGCAGGTGAGATGCCTCAGGCTCATGATCGGGTTGTGAGGAATGCTCTGGCGAGGAACAAAGTCGGAACGGCTCCTCCGAAATCTCGGTTTGCCAATGGCCTTGTTCCTCCTTTGGCACAATCTGCTGCGGGGACCTCCACTTCTCCCACTCCTTCCCCCCGGGGATCTCCTCTGCCTTTAGCCGGGCGACCAAAGCGGGCAAGGATTACTGATGTCGTGGACCTTACTCGGGTAGCGGAGAAAGGGAAGTTCGATCTTCCTCCCTGCATCCTTGATAGAAGGTTCTTCGAAGGTAACTCTTTAGTTGTTCCCCGGGCGGAAGGGGACGCTTCTGCCTTGGTCAGGATGCTAGAGATGGCGGCTGTGTATGCTGAAGGGGACTCCGCGGCTGAGTCCGAACTCAATGCTGCCCGCGCTTCTGTGGCATCCCTTAAGGAAAAGGTCAAGACTTCTGGCGAGGCTCGGAAGAAGGCCGAAGATGAAGCGGCCAGGTTGAAGGAGGAGAACTCCAAGCAGGCGGCGGAGAAGAAAGCTGCCGAGGAGCTGATCAGGGAGTTGAGGGCGGTCAATGCCCCGGGTGCTGACGAACCGGACGACGTGAAAGAATTGAAGACTAGATCCGAGCTGGTTGCTCGTCTGCTGCTGGCCGAAGATGATGCGGATGGTGAACCCTGACCTCAATTTTTCTGTCGAGGGTACTCACTACCTTGCCCATGTTGAGGATGGCCGTATCGTCGTGCCTGACGGTCTTCTTGAAAGTACCCCCGAGGATCAGCCCGCAGAGGACCAGGGACCCGAGCCAGAGCCGGCCGAGCATGCTGATCAATGAGGAATTTGTTATTTTGTTGTTGTTGTAATCCGTCCGGCCTGCTGTTGAAATACAAATAGAGTTTGGGTTTTTTTTATCGTTCCACAGAGATTGTTCGTGATATTACCGCCATTCTACAGTCGTGACGTTTCAAATTTTAAAGTAACAAGGGGTTTTAGGTTGGTTTCGTAGCGTTCGCATTCAAATTTAATTAAAATCGGTAGAAATGTTGTTTTAACGGTTTTTAAAAGCATGTCAAGATTAGGGTTCGACAAACCACTTTGAACATATATAATCGATAAGTTAATGAACTCGGTTAAATGATAAATACAATCACATATCCTCCCAATATGTTTATCTCTAACACATATTGTGAGTTTTACCATTTTGATCCTTTGTTGATTTCTCACACAAACTATCAAAATGACAACATTAAAGTTCAATATTTGGTGAACATCAACACACATTACTATCTCTAGCTAATGTACATTGATGGATGAAAAACCTAGGTAAAGAGCAGGAACACATTTCTCAATCATGAACCCACACAAAGAATAAACCATATAACAAAGTTTTTCATCATACATTCATCATCCAAGAGTTCACAAGCTAGAATCAATCCATATACATACAAAGGAAAGGTTTACCTACCATCTAACCTTGACACAAAAGTGGAATTAGCTACACATCTTCATGGTAGCTTGAGCAACAAGTAATGGACAAAGTTTTTGGAGCATCAATCTTCAAGAAACAAGGATTGAAGCATAAAAACTAAGAAAGCAAGAAAATGGGTTTTAATGGAGTTTTCTCCCGAAAAATATCTAAGTTACAAAGTGAGAGGATGAAAAGTAGTAGGGTGTACTTCCAAAATGACACAAAAATAAGCCTAAATAGAAGTTCAGCCCAGAAAAGAGTGTTGGGCGGTGAGAAATTCTGCTGGGCAAAATCCACCTCACAGCCCACGTGACAGCAACAGTGCCAAAAGTGGCAAAGATATTTTCCAAAAAGCGCCGGGCGATGCAAATTTTGTCAGGCGAAATCCAGAGGCGCAGCAATGTCACCATTCTGGAACTTGGTTGGAAAATTGGAGGAAACAAGGATGAGGCATCGCCTGTGGAGTGTCGGGCGAAACTTCAAAAGCGTTGGGCGATGCAAAATTGTGTCGGGCGAAATCCAGAGGCGCAGCAATGTCACCATTCTGGAACTTTGAAATAGAAAATGGGGTGCCCAACCGCCTCTACTGCGTCGGGCGGTCAAGAGGCCTCAGAAACAAAACTTAGAATTTTCACAAATTCCAAATCCGGTCAAAACGATTAGCGATCAAAATACCAGAATTTCTGCAAAAAGTAGCAAACACATCAAAGCACCATATATTCACAAAAATGCAAGACTTGCTTAAATAATAATCGTTTCCCGATTAAAGCAATTAAAAGAGCTTAAAAGGTGTCAAAATAAACTATGAAAATAAACACAGTTTCACACCTAACAACTCTCCCTAACTTGCATCTTTGTTTGTCCTCAAACAAAAGTAAGTGTTAATCGAACACAAACAAGATTTCCAAATACCAAATTACCTGAAAGCATAAATGGTTCAAACTCGAAAGATGCACGCGCAAAATTTTTTCAAAATATACATAGGATCAAAACATGAATATGACTTCATCCTAATCATAAAATCATACAATGCAACACAAAGTATCCTCAAGTTCGAAACGAATCACCTAACTTATTCAAATGAGCCTAGCTCAATATATACAAAGGACAAAACAAACTCAAAGCAACAGTGCCACATCCAAAATAATTTATGCACTCATCTCACAATTAATCAAGCAAAAATGGAAACAATGATCACAAAAGGACTTTTATAGGTTGAAACTTGGCCGGGTTAAGAAATAAGGGACATATGTACACGGCCATTGAACACGAAAGGGGTATATTTTGTGAAGAGCGTTTTCTGTTTCGAAACAATCCTTCATGCTCAAACTTCCCAACTTTTCTCACAATGCATTCTATTTCTCTTTCTTTTGAATTTCACAATTTTATTTATTATTTTTTATTGCAATCAATTTTTCTATTTCAATCTTTTGAGAATGCATTGCCCACAATTCCTTCTTCTCTTATCAAAATGAACCAATCTCCCCAACTTCAACAATATTATGTCTCAATTCAAAATGCTCATCAAAATGGTTAAAGTAAGGGTTCATGCTTCAAGAAAACAAAATTTTTCATTTTAGGCTCAAGAGAGGTATCAAATGTTCACACACTCACAAGGTAATCTTGAAGTGAATTTTTGGGAAAAATGGTTCTACTCATAGTACTCAAAAATTGCCTTGATCATTTCAAAGTTTCCATAATTCAAAACAAAAAGTAAGATTAAACATAAAAAGTTTGAGTAAGCAACAATTACTAAAATCCCTCATTAATTTATGAACAATGGAGGGCACTCACATATATGGTTATGTCCTAATTGAATCACATCGAACAAGAGTTTACCAAACATTGCATTGACAAACTTTACAAAAAGTAAAAACTTCACATTCGCACTATGATTCTACCACACAAAATTCCCAACTTTGGTTGTGCACATCATCAAGACTAATATCATCACCATTCATGTTGAAAGCCAACAAGGTATTCTTTTTTCTTCCCTGTGTGAACACACAAAATTTTCCAACATTTCAAGGACAACCATCATAAAAACAGAATTTAACACTATAAAAAGATAATTTATACTAAACCAAATTTAACCAACTTAAAATATTATAATTATGGTGCTAAAAACACCGAAAATGTACTCGCCAAAGCGATCCAAAAGTACATACTAAAAACTGAAACAAAAGTTCATACTAAAGCTGAAACAAAAACTGAAACAATAGTTCGTACTAAAACTGAAAATAACTCCATAATTAATTGACAAGACAAACTTAAATTCCTTCCCTTTGAAGCCTAATTAATCAAATCATTGAGATCATCTTGCATCTCATCAATGCCATCATCACCATCATCATCATCATCATCATCATTATCCTCCGCAACAACACCACTGGTGCTTGCCCCCTCCGAAAAGAATGGGCGCCTGTCCCCAGGCCAATTTGCATAAGCGTCGTGCACCTCCCTTGTAGGAAAAGGAAGGTACTCCGCCGGGTGCGTCTGATAATGATATAATTGCTGCATACAATCAAAATTAAATTGGTTATACCTGTTGAGTGATCACCCATGTCCCAAGTGTAGTTGAATGCCGCTTTCATATCGAAAACGGATGAGTCACTCGTATCCGCCTGGACACCTGAACTACTTCCCTTCTCCGCTGCTTCCTTCTTCTTCCTTTCCTCCTTTGGTTTACAAAACCGATCCAAATAATTGTCATCAACCAAAAACTTCAGTTTTTCATTAATCACACCTGGAATGAGGATATCAGTTTGATAGATTAAAGATTGAACCAAACAAGGAAAAATAATAGGAGCATCATCATGAACTCCTGGCCTCCGGGTATTTTCAACAAAAATTTTCATTTCCCCTGCTATGACCTGGGCAACATCCACCTCTTTATCCGTCATAATACAGTACATGAGGAGTGCTACAACAAGCGGGACAGAAGAACGGTGTTGTCGCGGCTTTACATTGTAGCACAACAAAAGGAGGACGGCTTGTGCCTCCGGAGTCATGTACTTCCGACTATACTTAATAGGCTCCCCTTTAGCATTTCTATCCACCTTGCACCCCGGTTTTAGAAGCACACTACCAACACCCTTGTGATCATGCAACTCCGTTAACAGTTTCGAGTAATCGTCGGTTTGCAAGCTACCCAAGGAACTCGGCTTTCCCAAGATTTTATTGATGGCATCTCGGCTAAAGCTAATTTCCCTGCCCCTTACGAAGGTTTTGAACCTGTAAAATTCGTCTTCGGGCTGAATCGTGTTTGCATAAAATTCTCTTATCAGCTGATAGCAAACACAATCAGTAGGGTTCAACAAAATTTCCCACTTCTTCTTTTCAAAGATGGCTTGAATTCGCCAATAATCCCCCTCACGATTGATAGCAAACTTCTTTTCAGAGAGGACAGTTCTGCCCTCTAGAGACTTGATCCTTGATTCATGGTAAGCGGAGATAAATCGGGAGCTGTTGAATTCCATTGGAACATTGGATGTGGATGCTCCACTTCGCTTCTTCGCTTTTCGCCGTTGAGGTGCAAAAGAAGCCATCTGCAACAAAAAACAACAACAACAACATGCAAAGACAAAAGAAACCATCAGCCGTGTCAGAAAACAAAAACTGGAATAGTAGCAAAAATCAGAAACAGGGCAAAATGCCTCAAGAACCGCCGGGCGAAACGCAAGCATTGCATCGCCCCTCAATCGTCGGGCGACGCAGCGCCTCTCAACCGCCGGGCGACATTGCGAAAACCAGAAAAAAATAAAACACTTCAGCAGCAGCAAGATGTTACAAATTCAACATTTACTCAAACCCACACCAAAAAAATTAAACAGAAATCATGGAAAAATCAGAACATGCAATTTGTTTCTCAATCAATTTGTTTCTCAATTAAAACATGCAATTTGTTAGGGTTTGAGTAAATCATCTTCAAAAACAAACAAACCAAAAGGTTTTTAATGACACAATGATGAAAAGAGCATGATTCAAAGAAAAACAATAACATGCATACCTTGAGTGTTGAGAAAAAGAAAACTGAGATTGAGAATTCGTGAGAGCAGAGGGAGAGAAAATTCTGCGCTTGAGTTTTCCAAATGAGAGAGAAAACCCTCAAAACATTTTCCAAGGTTTTAAAGCAAAAGGGGCACAATGGTAAAAGCGCCAATAAAACAAAACAATTAAATAAAAAACCCTCAGAAAAATTCAAAATAAAACCCCTTCAAATTCCCCCCCTCCTCTCACGCCAGGCCCAGGAGGGGCCATCAAACACAAAACCGCCGGGTGACGCAATTAAAGCGCCGGGCGCTTTACAACAGAAAAAATTGCTGATTTGGTGCAGCAGATCAGCAAATGCACCAAAGCTCAATCTTAATTTATGCAGAAAAATTCATACAACATCAAAAGGTAAAGCAACACTTAAAAACACTATAAATCAAGAAATTGAAAGGAATCCTTACAATGTTGGGGTGCCTCCCAACAAGCGCATGTTTAACGTCGGATAAGCTCGACGGTCCAAGATGCTCAATTAAGAACATCAAGGAGAACAGAACTTGAAGCGCGATTGAAATTCCCTACAAGGTAAATATTTAAACGCTGACCGTTTACAGTCCAACAGTCTTTCTTTTCCAAGTCTTCAATAACAACCGCTCCAAAGTTTTTCACTTCCTCCACACGAAAAGGCCCGGACCACTTGGATTTTAATTTTCCCAGAAAGAGTCTTAACTGAGAGTTAAACAATAACACCAATTGTCCAGCCTTGAAGTCCTTTTTCCAGAGCTTCTTGTCGTGGTATTCTTTCACTTTTTCTTTGTACAACCAACTTGAGTGGTATGCGGCATTACGCATTTCTTCCAGCTCAAGAAGTTGCACTTTTCTTTTGGTACCAGCCAAGTCCTTGTCAAAATTTAACATTTTCAAAGCCCACAAAGCCTTGTGCTCCAATTCAACCGGTAAATGGCAAGTTTTACCATAAACCAATTGAAACGGAGTTAGACCGATTGGAGCTTTATAAGCAGTGCGATATGCCCATAAAGCCTCGTCCAATTTTTGCGACCAATCCTTTTTCGAACTTGACACTATTTTTTCTAGGATTCTTTTTACCTCACGGTTCATTACCTCAGCTTGACCATTCGATTGCTGGTGGTAAGGGGTCGCCACCTTATGCGATACACCATAGTGTTTTAAGACATTTTCAAGAGGTGTATTACAAAAGTGTGACCCACCATCACTAATGAGCACCCGAGGAGTGCCAAAACGGGAAAATATGTATTTCTTTTAAAATTTGATCACCGTTTTGCCATCCGCCTTAGGTGAGGCAATCGCCTCAACCCACTTCGAAACATAGTCAACTGCTACCAACATGTATTCATTACCAAAAGATGGTGGAAATGGACCAACAAAACCGATACCCCAACAATCAAAAATTTCTACCTCTTGTATGTTTTGGAGAGGCATTTCATCACGTTGTCCAATTCCACCCGTTCTTTGGCACATGTCACAACTTTTGGCATGGAGATGTGCATCTTTAAATAGAGTAGGCCAATAAAAGCACGATTGAAGGACTTTAGTGGTCGTCCTCGCACCATTGAAATGACCTCCATACGGCGAGTTATGACAATGCCAAAGAATACTCTGAGCCTCATCGCTCGTGACACACCTTCTCAAGAGGTTGTCACTTCCCAACTTAAACAAGTATGGGTCGTCCCACACGTAGTGATTAGCATCCGACAGAAATTTCTGTTTTTGGTTCCAAGTTAGTCTTCGGGTACCCAACCCGTGGCTTTATGGTTAGCAAAAACTGCAAACCAAGGCCTAACTTGGACTCGAAAAAGTTTTTCATCCGGAAATTCCTCTCGGACTTCCTTTTCAGCTACGGTAACCTCAACATTGACAAGGCAAGACAAGTGATCCGCCACCAAATTTTTTGAACCCATTTTGTCTTTTGTTTCTAAATCAAATTCTTGTAATAAAAGGATCCATCGGATGAGCCTTTGCTTTGAATCCGGTTTGGTGAGAAAATACTTGATCGCCGAATGATCGGTTTATACAACAACTTTTGACCCAATGAGGTAGGATCTAAATTTCTCAAGCGCATACACAATAGCAAGTAATTCCTTTTCGGTTGTGGCATAATTAACTTGTGCCTCATTTAAAACTTTACTTGCATAGTGTATGGCATGGAAACTTTTTTCCTTCCTCTGACCAAGTACCGCTCCAACGGCATAATCACTCGCATCGCACATAAGTTCAAAATTCAAAGTCCAATTTGGAGCGATTATTATTGGTGCGGTAACTAACTTTTCTTTTAAAATTTCAAAAGCTTGAAGACATTCATTGTTAAAGAGAAATACTTGTTCCTTGTTTAGCAAGTTGCTCAATGGTTTGGCCACTTTTGCAAAGTCTTTGATAAAACGCCGATAAAATCCGGCATGCCCAAGGAAACTTTGGATCCCTTTTACGTTGGTTGGAGGAGGAAACTTCTCTATCACTTCAACTTTCGCTTGATCTACCTCAAGGCCTTTGGACGAAACTTTGTGGCCGAGCACAATTCCCTCCGTCACCATAAAGTTACTCTTCTCCCAATTTAGCACTAGATTTGTCTTCACACACCTCTCTAAAACGGTTTCCAAATTTGTCAAGCATAAATCAAATGAGCCTCCAAAAACCGAAAAGTCATCCATGAACACTTCCATCGTCTTTTCTATAAGGTCGGAGAAGATAGCTTGAACACACCTTTGGAAAGTTGTCAGCGCATTACATAAACCAAAAGGCATCTTCCGATACGCAAAAATGCCAAAGGGACAAGTAAAGGCCGTCTTCTCATGATCCGCCGGGTCAACCGCAATTTGGTTATACCCCGAATATCCGTCCAAGAAACAGTAGAATTGCTGCCCGGATAACCTCTCTAACATTTGGTCCATGAATGGAAGGGGAAAATGATCTTTTCTAGTTGCGGTATTCAACCTTCTATAATCAATGCACATTCTCCACCCCGTCACAATCTTGGTTGGTATCAACTCATCCTTATCGTTTCGGATAACGGTAATGCCACCCTTTTTAGGAACAACGTGCACGGGGCTTACCCATGGACTATCAGAGATCGGGTAGATCATTCCCGCATCCAAAAGCTTCACAACTTCTTTCATCACCACCTCTTTCATAGTTGGGTTCAAGCGGCGTTGTGGTTGAGCAACCGCCTTGAAATCTTCCTCCATAAGAATCTTGTGCATACAATAAGATGGACTAATTCCCTTAAGATCGGAAAGAACCCAACTTATTGCATCTTGGTATTTCTTCAAAACTTGGATTAAACGGCCTTCCTCGTTTTTGGACAAAACGTTGCTAATGATAACCGGCTTGTTACCACCATCATCAAGAAACGTATATTTTACATTCGAAGGTAAGATCTTCAATTCAAGTGGTGATTTCTCATCTTTCACATCCTTCTTTAGCTCTTCCAATTCTACTTCCCACGGTTGCAACTCTTTGATAGATTCAAGCTCTTTTAAACATTCTTCAAGAGCTCTTTCTTCTTCATAGGAAAACACCTCAAAAGATTCATCAAGAGTCATTTCCAAAGGAGATAATATATGAACATGCTTAGAAACCTCCAAAGTTGCTTCTTCAATTGCATCGATCCGAAAGCTATCTTGTTTATCTTTTGAATGCTTCATAGCTTCGAAAAGATCAAAGCAAACCTCTTCATTTTGAACCCTCACCTTCATTAAACCGTCGTCCACATCAATCATCATTCGGGCGGTTCTCATGAAAGGTCGGCCAAGAATTAAAGGTGCATCTTCATCTTCCTCCATATCAATAACAACAAAATCAACCGGGAAGAAAAATTTGTCAACTTTTACCAAGACATCTTGAGCTAACCCATGAGGATGAGTTGTGGACTTGTCGGCCAATTGTAAAGTCATACGAATGGCTTTCATCTCAATGTTCCCAAGCTTCTTTACAATGGACAATGGGATAAGATTAATGCTTGAGCCCAAATCAATTAAGCCCTTTCCAACATAGACGTCACCAATGGTTACCGGCAAAGTCACACGCCCCGGGTTAACTTCTTTTTTAGGAAGAGTTCTTTGGATGATGGCACTATAACTCGCATCAAGAAAAATAGTTTCCGGTTTCGAATACCTCCGCTTCTTTGTGTGAATGTCTTTCATAAACTTTGCATATTTTGGCATTTGTTCCAAAGCCTCAGCAAACGGAATGTTAACTTGTAATTGCTTGAAAATGTCCATGAAACGCGCATAGTGCCGTTCATTGTCTTTCTTTGAAGGAGCATGCAGGTATGGTAAATGTTGGATCGGAATAGTGCTCACTACTTCCTTTCCCTTCTTCACCCTCCTAAGTCTCTCTTTTTTCTTCAACTCCTCACCACTATTATTTTCAACTTCAACTATTTCATCACTTTTATTTTCAACTACACCTTCATTTTCACTTTTATTTTCAACTACTTCTTCATTGGTGTAACGATTGCCTTGCAATGCTCCTTAGGATTCACTTGAGTATTTGCGGAGAATGAAGGACCCGGTTGTTGCTCGGCAAGTTGCTTGGCAAGCTGCCCCACTTGATTTTCTAGATTCTTGATCGCCGCATCACTACTCTTTTGATTGGCCATAGACATTTTCATGAATTGAATCAAAGTGTCTTCCAACTTAGAGCTAGCAACCGGAGGTGGTGGAGGTTGATACGGATTTTGCCGGTTTGAAGAACCGCCACCATAACCTTGATTATGTTGATAGTTCGCCCTCGGTTGAAATCCTTGATTTCCTTGATAATTTTGTTGAGAAATGTGTGGTTGTTGTTGGTAAGGTTGTTGTTGTTGTCTTCCTTGATAGTCTCGTTGATTATTCATGTAGTTCACTTCTTCAAATCCCGGAGGAGGACAAAATCCAGTGTCATGCTCTCTTTTACAAAGTTCACAACAAGCTACTTGCTTACTTTTGCTCGGTTCCTTCATTTCCTTGATTTGTTGTGTCAAATGCTCCACTTGTTGAGAGATAAGCTTGTTTTGCGCAAGGATCGTATCATTCGTTCCTAATTCAAGGACACCGGGCTTCTTTTGAGAGTTGCTTCGGCTTTGACTTTGAAGATCGTTAAGAGCCATTCTATTAATAATATCAGTTGCTTCCTCGGCACTTTTTGACAACAAACTTCCTCCCAAAGTGGCATCCAACAAAGTCTTACAATTCGGTTGGAGACCATTCTTGAAGATATGAATTTGTGTTAACTCATCAAACCCGTGACCTTTACATTTACGAAGCATGGACTTGAATCGTTCCCATGCTTCATTGAGGGATTCATTAGTGCCTTGAGAGAACACCGAAATTGAGGTTTTTGACTCCATGAAACAGTTATGAGAGAAGAATCGTTCAATAAATTTTTCCTCCAAAACATTCCAATCGGTCATCACGGCGGGAGTTTGATCGAGGTACCAATCCTTTGCCTTGCCAAGCAAAGCATTCGGAAATAATCTTTTAAAGAGAGGTAACTCTTGTACTTGATCTACACCGGCCGCTAATGCAATCTCATAGAATTTTGTGAGAAACGCAAAAGGGTCTTCATGGTCCATTCCGGTGAATGGACTTCCATACAACAAGTTCAAAGTTCCAGTTTTCATCTCGGCTTGCCTTCCTTGATTGTTGTTGGCAAACTGAGCGGTGTGTCGTGGACTGTTCACACAAGGTGTGGATGCTAGAGGTGGAGGTAGATCCATGATTGGCGTGAACTGTGGAATTGGTGGTGGTGTAGAAATCGAACTTTCTCCTTGTTCTTGCCTTTGTCTAGCTAGTTGCCTCCTCCGTCTAGTTCTGCTATGGAGTCTACGAGCGATTCTTTCAATCTCAGGATCGAATAGAAGTTGGTCCGCCGGTAGCTGCCCTCGCATAAACAAAGTCTGCACACTAAACAAAACAAATCAACAAGCACAAGAAAAATTTGTAACAAGTCTAAAATTTCACAACTATTGCAATGCTTGCAATATCAATCTACAATCCCCGGCAACGGCGCCAATTTGTTGAAATACAAATAGAGTTCGGGTTTTTTTTGTTATCATTCCACAGAGATTGTTCGTGATATTACCACCGTTCTACAATCGTAACGTTTCAAACTTTAAAGTAACAAGGGGTTTTAGGTTGGTTTCGTAGCGTTCGCATTCAAATTTAATTAAAATCGGTAGAGATGTTGTTTTAACGGTTTTTAAAAGCATGTCAAGATTAGGGTTCGACAAACCACTTTGCACATATATAATCGATAAGCTAATGAACTCGGTTAAATGATAAATACAATCACATATCCTCCCAATATGTTTATCTCTAACACATATTGTGAGTTTTGCCATTTTGATCCTTTGTTGATTTCTCACACAAACTATCAAAATGACAACATTAAAGTTCAATATTTGGTGAACATCAACACACATTACTATCTCTAGCTAATGTACATTGATGGATGAAAAACCTAGGTAAAGAGTAGGAACACATTTCTCAATCATGAACCCACACAAAGAATAAACCATATAACAAAGTTTTTCATCATACATTCATCATCCAAGAGTTCACAAGCTAGAATCAATCCATATACATACAAAGGAAAGGTTTACCTACCATCTAACCTTGACACAAAAGTGGAATTAGCTACACATCTTCATGGTAGCTTGAGCAACAAGTAATGGACAAAGTTTTTGGAGCATCAATCTTCAAGAATCAAGGATTGAAGCATAAAAACTAAGAAAGCAAGAAAATGGGTTTTAACGGAGTTTTCTCCCCAAAAATATCTAAGTTACAAAGTGAGAAGATGAAAAGTAGTAGGGTGTACTTCCAAAATGACACAAAAATAAGCCTAAATAGAAGTTCAGCCCAGAAAGGAGTGCTCGGCGGTGAGAAATTCTGCTGGGCAAAATCCACCTCACAGCCCACGTGACAGCAACAGTGCCAAAAGTGGCAAAGATATTTTCCAAAAAGCGCCGGGCGAAAGGATAAGAGCGTCGGGCGATGCAAATTGTGCTGGGCAAAATTCAGAGGCGCAGCAATGTCACCATTCTGGAACTTGACTGGAAAATTGGAGGAAACAAGGATGAGGCATCGCCTGTGGAGTGCTGAACGAAACTTCAAAAGCGCCAGGCGATGCAAAATTGTGCCGGGCGAAATCCAGAGGCGCAGTAATGTCACCATTCTGGAACTTTGAAATAGAAAATGGGGTGCCCAACCGCCTTTGCTGAGCCGGGCGGTCAAGAGGCCTCAGAAACAAAACTTAGAATTTTCCCAAATTCCAAATCTGGTCGAAACGATTAGCAATCAAAATACCAGAATTTCTGCAAAAAGTAGCAAACACATCAAAGCACCATATATTTACAAAAATGCAAGACTTGCTTAAATAATAATCGTTTCCCGATTAAAGTAATTAAAAGAGCTTAAAAGGTGTCAAAATAAACTATGAAAATAAACACATTTTCACACCTAACACCTGCGTGCCGTTGAATCATTGTAATTTATTTTTGGGGGGCATGGCCCCCGTTTATGTAACAACGTACAATTATGGTCTTTGCGGGCGCTTGTTAAATTATCACATATTTAGTTCTGTTGTTTGCATGATTTTGCTTGCTTTTATTTTTGCTAAGTATCATATTCATGCTCGCTGTGAATGTATGTCCGCCTGTGATAGGGGGCATTTGACTTGTGTGAATATTTTTTGGGGGGATTGCTCGTAATAGATGTGTTCGGCAGTGTGGGGAACTGGTCAAACTGTCGGGGAATGTCCTGGCGGGGAACTGAGCTCAGGTCGCATTTGTGGCCTGAGTTCGCGGCGTGAACATCCCATCGTGAGCTGGGGTTCTGCCAATCGTGGTACTTTGACGACGGCGATGCTCGATCGAGGATCGCTGCCGAACAATTACCTGGCTCGTTACAGAGCGGGGTTATGCTTTCATCGTATGCGACGCTTGTACCTAGACGTGCATAGTGGTCGGTAGCTGACGTTCGTCGTTGCGAAAGGTCGAATTGATAACTTAGCTGTAATATTGTTTTAGCTTTTCAGCATTCCATGGTCGAGCAAGTTCTTCCCCAGTGAGATGTTCTAGGTAGTAGGCCCCATTTTCTGTTTTTGTTCGAACACGATAGGGTCCTTCCCAGTTGGCTGCTAGTTTGCTTTCGCGAGAGTCTTTGTGGTTTCTTCTTAGAACAAGGCTTCCCACGTCGAACTCTCACCGTATCACCTTGGCGTTATGCCTGATGGTAATTTTTTGTTTTAGTGAGGCTTCGCGGAGGGCTGCCCCAGTTCTAATTTCCTCGACGAGTTCGAGTTCTTCTCTTAAAGATTCGTCATTTATCTCCTCGTCTAGGGGCGACTCTGTCCGCCTAGAGGGTACGTGAACTTCGACGGGGATTACAGCCTCGATTCCGTATGCTAGGCGGAAAGGTGTTTCCCCGATCATTGAGTGTAGAGTTGTACGGTATGCCCAAAGCACGTTGTGTAGTTCCTCGACCCATGCCTTCTTTGTTTCATCTAGCCTTCGCTTGAGGCCTCGAAGGATGACTCGATTCGCTGCCTCAGCCTTCCCGTTTGTTTGGGGATGCTCGACGGATGCGACGTGTTGCTTCGTGCCCAGTTGGACGACGAAGTCCTGAAATTTCCTGTCCGTGAATTGCGTCCCATTGTCCGTTACTATCGCTTAGGGAATACCGAAATGTACAAGGATGTTTCGTTTGTAGAAACGCAAGATGTTGAGGGCAGTTATTTTGGCTAGAGCTTCTACTTCTATCCATTTGGTGAAATAGTCCACGCCCACTATGAAATATTTGTTCTGACTTGATCCTACCACGAAGGGTCCTAGGATGTCTAGGCCCCACCAGGCGAATGGCCACGGGGAGGACATAGCCTTAAGCTCGTTAGGCGGAGCCAGGTGCACGTCCCCGTGCCGTTGGCATTTGTCACATTTCTTCACGTGTTCTTTCGCGTCGTTTTGCATGGTCGGCCAGTAGTATCCTGCACGGAGAGCCTTTCGAGCAAGGGACCTTCCGCCAAGATGTTGGGCGTTGATTCCTTCGTGGATTTCGCGCAGGATGTGTGCGACCATTTCCTCCTCGACACATTTGAGTAGCAGAATGGAGAATCCTCGTCTGTAGAGTTTATTTTCGACCAAGACATAAGAGCAGGCTCTTCACCTGACTATGCTGGCCTCCTTTGGGTCGGACGGGAGTTCGTCTTTGGCGAGATAGTTGTAGACTGGGGTCATCCAACAGTTGTTGTCGCCGATCACTTGCACGTCAAGTGTTGTGGAGGCCTTCTCGATGCTGGTTCGAGGAAGTACTTCCTGTATGACGGACTTGTTTCCGCCTTTCTTCTTCTTGCTGGCTAGTTTAGACAGCACGTCTGCTCGTACGTTATGTTCGCGGGGAACGTGCCTCACTTCCACTGTAGTGAACTTCGCCATTTCTTTCTTCACCAGAGCCAAGTATTCGGTTATATTGTCGTTTTTGGCTTGGTATTCTCCCCGGACCTGGAGGGCCACGAGTTGTGAATCCGTGCAAATGACGACTTCCTATGCGCCCAGGTCCTTGGCTAGGCGTAACCCAGCGAGGAAGGCTTCGTATTCAGCCTGGTTGTTGGAGGTTGGGAAAGACAGTGTGAGTGATACCTCGACGATAATTCCTTCGTCGCTTTCCAGTATGATGCCCGCGCCGCTTCCTGCCGAGGTTGAGGCACCGTCGACGAAGATGGTCTACTTGCGCGCTTCGCTCGCGGGGGAGTCTGCGAATGTCATCTCCGCGACGAAATCGGCCAGAGCTTGGGCCTTAAGGGCTTTTCTGTCTTCGTATTGGATGTCGAATTCGGATAGTTCTAGCGACCATTTGAGCATTCAGACGGCCATATCTGGTCGTCCGAGTAGCTATTTTATGGGTTGATCTATTCGAACCACGATCGTGTGAGCCAGGAAGTAGTGTCTTAGTCTTCTGGCTGCGTTGATGAGGGCCAGCGCCACCTTCTCTATCTGCTGGTATCTTAACTCTGGTCCTTACAACGCCTTGCTCGTGAAATAAATGGGCTTCTGCCCGTCAGGTGTCTCGCAGATGAGGGCGGCGCTCACGGCTTCGGTTGCTACGGCCAGGTACAGGTACAACGTTTCGCCATTGTCCAGACGAGAGAGGACCGGTGGCTCTGAGAGTGCTCGTTTCAGATGGAGAAGGGCTTTGCCTCTTTGTGGAGGAGTTTGAAGAATGGCAGGGCGTGCTGGGCGGACTTGGCCACGAAACAAGATAGTGATGCGAGCATCCCGTTGAGGGACTGGATGGATTTTTTGGACTTGGGCGTAGGAAACTCGGAGAACGCTCAGCATTTGTCGGGATTGGCCTCGATTCCTCGTTCTGTTAAGTAGAAGCCGAGGAATTTTCCTGCCCGGACGCCGAACGTGCATTTCTCCAGATTAAAACGCATTTTGTATTTCCTGTCCTGTTCGAAGACCTTTCTCAAGTGGGCGGTATGATCGGTTTCTTCGTGGGATTTTACGATCATGTCGTCCATGTAGACTTCGAGCATGTCGCCTATTTCTTCCCGAAACACTTTGTTCGTCATTCGTTGGTACGTTGCTCCGACGTTCTTCAGGCCGAAGGGCATTACGTTGTAGTAATAGTTGCCCTATTCGGTCATGAAGGTCGTGTATTTTTTGTCGGACATTGCCATTGGGATTTGATTGTAGCCCGAGTAGGCGTCCATGAACGATAAAAGTTTAAAACCAGCAGAATTATCAACAAGTTCACCAATATTGGGGAGGGGGTAGGCATCCTTCGGGCATGCCTTATTGAGATCGGTATAATCAATGCATATGCGCCATTTTCCATTAGATTTTTTTAACTAATACAACGTTGGACAGCCAAGTTGTGTACTTGGCTTCCGAAATAAATTTGGCCTCGAGGAGGTCCTTTACAGCTTTTTCAGCAGCCTCCGTTTTCTCCAGAGACTACTTCCTCCTACGTTATGCTACGGCCTTGACGGCGGGGTCGATGGTCAGCTGGTGACAAGCGACGGACGGATCCAAGTAGGGTATTTCCGCGGCGCTCCATGCAAAGAGGTCGTCATTCCCTCGGAGGCATGCTTTGAGCTGCTTCCTCGCGATGTTAGGCAGGATTGCTCTGATCTTCACTCCTCATTGGGGGTCTTCGCCGAACAGAACTATCTCGAAGTTGCCATCCGGGATTGGGCGCATCGGATAAGAGCTGCTGCTGGACGACGTGAACGGGCTTGCTGAAGCTGCTCATTCCTCCTGTTGGTCCTCGGGGAAGCGACTGTCGAGGTCGATAGAGTCGGCCTGGGGCAGAGGTTTGGCCTCCTCGGAGCTACTTGGCGGTGCTGGCTTGCTCGACGCTTTAGGCTTGGGCGCAATGGAGTTGAGCCCCTTTGTAGCTGCTTCGAAACACTGTTGGGCAGCTTCTATATCACCGTGGAGGGTGGCGACCATCCCTTTCGAAGTGTAATACTTCATCTTCAGGTGGATGGTCAAGGGCATTGCTACCAACTTGGCTAGAGTTGGCCTTCCGAAATTGCATTGGTAAAGCGACGGGCAGTCGATTACTTGAAATTGCACCTTGATGGATCTGGCCGTTTCAGCTGATCCGAAGGTCGCGATCAGCTCGATGTAACCCCACGGCTTGGTCACAGACCCGTTGAATCCCTGTAAATCGGACCCTACGTAGGGGGTAAGGTGCGATTCTTCCAGCTGAAGCATTGAGAACAGCTGGGAGTACATGATGTTGACCGAGCTGCCCTGGTCGACTAGGATTCGACGAACGTCGAAGTTTTCCATTTGGGCTCTGACGAGCAACGGTATGCTTGAGTTCGGGGAGCCACCGAGGAGTTCCTCCCTGTAGAAGGAGATGGGGACGGAACCCTTCGGGGCCTGATCAAGCGTGGTCACTTTGTTCGAGCTGGTGTTGATCAGGTGTTCGAACTTCCGTTTCACGGACCCCACAGTGACTTTGTTGAAACCTCCACCAAAGATGACCATGGCGGAGGGGAAAGTCTCCCACGGGAAGTGGTCCACGAAATATGCAGGGGCGCTAAGCCCTTCTGAAGTCCTCGGGTTGCGATATGGACATAGCGACCTATATGTTGGCGTCTTCCGAGGAGGGTACGTCTTCCTCGACCTTCTTGGACTCCTGGGCGTCCTGCCGGGGAATGTCCTTCTTCTTCGCGAACTGCTTCAGGTGGTCGTCCTTGATCAGTATTTCAATGGCATCCTTTAGATGGATGCTGTCCTCCGTGGTATGGCCGTGACTTTTGTGGAAACGGCAGTATTTTGATTTGTCCACGTTTGGTCTATTCGGAAGTTGTTTGGGGAAGCGGACCCCAGCCTGTTTGAACTCAGAATTGGCACATTCGGACAAGATCTTTTTCCTGGAAATGGTCAGGGGAGTGTAGTTGTGGAACCGCCCGGAGGGGCCCTTGCTGTCACATGAATCACGAGGACGGTCCTCGCGCCTCCGGTCACCTCGACGAGATGTCGAAGTTTCTTCTCCTTTGGATGCTCGAGCGTTCTCCTGATGGCGCGATGCTCGGACGTGGCTGGCCGCAACCTTCTCTTCATACTGGATGTGTGATTGGGGTTTGAGGAGGAGGGCATCTAAGTTCCTCGGTGGTGCGAGGCCAATGGCTTTAGAAAACTCGGAGCCTGGGCGGAGCCCCTGCTCGAGCAATAACTTCTTCATTTCGTTTCGTTGTCGGGACCTGCACTGCTTCTTTCTTGAACCTCTCAATATATGCATGGAGAGGTTCATCTTTACCCTGGATTATGGCTCCCAGAGAGGCCTCAGTTTTAGGGTGGCAGCGAGATGCTGTGAAGTGCCGCGAGAACATCCTGCCCAGCTGTTTCCAAGAGGTAATGGACTCCTCGGGCAGTTGTTTATACCATGTCATTGCTCCCTTCCGAAGCGTGGCCAGGAACAGTCTGTATTTGATGGCGCCCCGTATGCCACGGTAGTCTAGTAGCGCACCGATGTTCTCGATGTGCTCTTCGGGGTCGGTGGTCCCGTCGTATGTGCCAAGTGACGGGGGTTTCTCCAAGCCTTTTGGGAGACAGGTAGCCAATATCTCCTGGGACAACGGGCCGTGAGGCTTGTCGTTGTCACTAGAACTGGTGTATGATGGGGACCGGACGGGATGCTCGTGTCGGCGGTTCCTTCGCGGGGAAGGTGAGTGGTTCCTTCGAGGAGAAGGTGAATGGTTCCTTCGAGGGGAAGGTGAACGGTTCCTTCGTGGAGAAGGTGAGCGGGTCCGTCCTTTGGACTTGATCAGGGGAGATAGATCGTTCCTCCAAGTCCTCTTGTGGTCATGAGCGTGATGGTCACGCGGGGAGATCTGGTCGTGCTTTCGGGCTACGCGAGGGTCAGGTTCTTGGGGCAGCCTTCGGTCAATTTCTCTCCGGGGCTGCGGACTTCTTGATCGTCGCTGGTTCCTCCGCGTAGGAGGGGATCTTAGACGGCGAGACTCTTCCAGTGCCCCGATCCTCTTGTTTTGCTGCAGGATCAGGGAGTTAGTTTTGTTGATCGCCTCCAGGAGGGCTTCTACGGCCGGGTCGACATTGGGCAGAACAAGAACGGGATGGACGTCAAGTGATGGTTGATCGTTGTCACAATCAGCAGGGGTAGGGGAAGGAGAAGCAGTGGCTCTATCCCTGAGGAAACGGGCATCTCGGAGGAGAGATGACTGGCCGTCAACGTCAGACTTGTTGATGGGGAGGATGGTATTTTGGAGAGCATCCTTGGAGCGATCTTGGGAGGCCATGATCGTGATGAGGTTTGAGAATTGTTTTGATCTTCGATTACTGAGGAGAGAAATATGGGGAGAACAATCTTCCCACAGACTGCGCCACTGATCGTGAGTGCTGGATCAGATCCTGTAGAATCAGGCCGCCAAGTGCGTCAGGGATGCTGGTCGTACGGAGATGAGGGGGTGTACCTGCAAGGCACTCCGACGCTCAAGTGAGAAAGGGTCAGAGAAAAGGAGCAAGTACAAAGTATGAATTCTTAGGGTGAATATTGGATACCTGACCCTCTCAAGCGAGAGGGTTTATATAGAGCACCCAGCGCGTGGCCAACGGTCCTATTTTCGGGGCGAAATAATCGTTTTCCCAAAAGAATTGGTAACTACTCAAACTAGCCGTTATGTCGGGCAGGGTGTCCAAAACTAGCCGTTACGTCGGGCATAAGCGTGGTTCCGGGCACCTGCCCATAGCTGTTCGGGGAGCGGTGAAGCCGTGCGTGACGGGCAGTGATTCCGGGGAGGAATGTTGCATTCCTTGCCCAGTTGGAGGGGCAGAAAGGTAACTTTTGCCCCTCTGCGGATTGGACTTAGGCAATTTGGGCCGTTCTGGAGTAGAAGCGGATTGGGCCAATTCTAGCCATTGGTCCAGTCCATAACACTTGATAAGTGCCTTTCATTGAACTGGTTAATACTATAACAAAAGGGTGTTGCAAAGTATTACCTGGGAGGAAAGACACCGCCACGACATTGTAGTAGCTTCCAAGATTCCTTAGTTGTATCAAGGCTCCATACTTCACTCAGAATTTTATTAGGACCGGTTCGACCTCCAGTCACAAACATTAAATCTCCAACCAAGGAAGCTATATGGCCTAACCGCGGAGATGGACAGACACTCCCAAATGTGTCAATTGTGAACAGCTCTGTGTGATTCTCTAACAGAAAAATATAAATAAAGATAAAAAAAGTGAGATAATGTACATAACTAAGAATGGTAGTGAGATGTTGACCTCACTTTTAAGTGAATGTGTTCAAACACAAATCACGTTTAATCAAAATTTCCACGGATGCATAACCAAATACACACATAGTAGGCTATCATGTCGAAGGGAAATTCGAAAGAAAGCAATACTAAATACACAGATAGTGAGATATTTTTTAAAAAGAAAGATAATTAGCAATGTCTATTATGATCTATAGTTAAGTCTATTCTGATCCAAGTGACCTAGAAATTTTTGTCTTATGTGATAGGAAAAACTATACTTGTTTATTATTCTATTTTTATGGACAAATAATAATATTATGATCTAAGGTTAATTCTATTATGATCCAAGTGATCTACCAATATCTGTCTCATGTGACAGGAAAAATCATATCAAGCAATTTTCTGCCAGAAAAAAGAGGAAGTCATTCACACCTCCTTGGCCCAGCTATTTTCTGCCACAAAAACATGTTTTTAATCCGAATAGAAAGCCTTATTATACTTCAAAGATTACATGGTGGACAAAACTTAAAAGAGTGATAATCTGATTGTAAAAGTAAATTGTTTCAAATGCACCCTAAAAACATTGTATATACGAAATATATGTATTGATCTGAAGAAAAGGATTATCTCAAGCAGTTTAGCATGAATTATCTAGGTGTGCATAATATATCTCAAGAAGTTTAGTGCATGACAATTTTGTTGTGCCGTTATAGCATTCATACAGTCTTAAGTTTATAACTGGAATAAAATCTAGTGATTTCCAAATAAGAGTAAACAGACATAATCACAATTGCACATTATGAGTTGTCATGAAAAACCAAAGGCAGTCAACATAGTTTGCATGGTGATTATACAAAATCAATCACAGTTTTGGAAAGAATTAAGAACAATCAAAATTCCAAGCACAAGCATGACAATCTTAAAATGGAAGTTCACTCATAACAGTTAGAAATCACGGCGGAAGCATATACCTGACATGGTGTCGGTAACGACTACGAAAAGAGACCAAGCTGAAAGCAACAACAACGAAAAGAGTCAAAAAATAACATAAATGGCTCTCAGTACAAATTGATACAAAACAGATACAGAAGAGACTGAACTAGTTAAGAGACTATTACAAGTACCTTGAGGGCTCGATTAACTATTATTTGTTCTGAATTTTCTGCTTGGTATTTAGCAATTTTTGCTTCTATAACAACAACATCTATTCTTTCAATCAAGTTAAACGCTGCAGGGAGGAAGAGGAGAAATTTCATCAAAATTAAAGCAAAAATTATCGGGTGAAACACATGTCATCATGACTAAAAAAACTTACTCATGTCTTCAACTTCCTCCAAGTAATCATTGTAATCTTTCAAAGATGAAAAACCATATTCCCGTTTATTGAATATATAAATCAATATTACATGACCCCAAAAAGTGAGAGTTTGAGTTTAGAATAGGATACATACTTCTTTTCTACAAAACATTCAAATATAACAGACTTTCAAAGTATTGAGAAAACCAAAATTCTTAATATGTTATATTTGTTCAGTTATGAACTCTAAAAATGAATTATGAGACTTGGCTGTTGGCAATACGAAAGAATTTTTTTTTCATTTTATGCCAATGCCACGGCTCCTACTTCAGTTAACATTTTAAAAAATCAGTGCCTGACTCTCCTTCACTTAACTAACCAGAGTAACTAAGCATGTGGTCCTATATGTTTCATGATTAGACCCTTCAGCAATTAATTGACATGTATTTGTAAACCTGAACAGATTTCCTATTCTATTTCATAAGTTTGTTTGAAATTTGTGTGAGAATTTGTACTGAATATACAAACTACAAAAAGAGAAAATGAAATACTATCCAGCAGGAGTGACACTGTCACTGCGTATTATAGGGAAGAATGAATTGATTTCATTACATAATATTGAGAGTACATCGGCATATATACATAGGTTGTAAGCTGATTTAGGGAAAAAAACTGACATCCAATTTTGAAATCAAATCCCTTTGATTATGAAATATTTCCTAGAAGATATAGTCCGCTATACATAATACATAAGTGTTATAGCGCGACTATAACCGTTATTTGACAATATTTTGTACTAAATAGCGTATCATCAAAGAACAAAGTTGTGACATACTATACCTTTGCACCATTTCTTCAACGAACCGAGGAGGATGAGAACTTGCAACAGCATTGTACCATTTGATACTATCACCAATCAAAGGCCAACCTCTCCTTCCTAGTGGTAATCTCCATACTCTTTTCACAACAGGATCTTGACCCACAACACATTTATGAAGCACTTCCTCCAAACACAATAACTTCTCCTTATCTGATTGTTGAAGTTTTGAAACAGGAATGTCGGTCCACTCGCTTAAAATTTCAGACATATCATTTCCTGTAACTTCCTCTCTCAGCATAGACTTCCAAGAGTTCATATATTCCTCTAACTCCTTCTTTGCACTCTCAAGTTGTTGTTGCAAAGAATTTAAGCTACCATATTTCAATTCAGCCGCACGATTTAGATCATACTCCCGCTCAGCCTGCTGGATCTCAAGATTCACCCTGTCTATCTGATGCATAATAAATACATAACACATTAGCATTTGGTGTTGATCATTAATAAAAATAAAACATCTTCTAAACTCATCAAGTGCTGGGTCCTTCTCGATATACTTCCTAAACTCATCAAGTGTTGTGGCACCAATACACCACAACTCCCCTCTACCAAGCATAGGCTTTCAGAGGTTACCAGCATCCGTGACACCATTTGTAGCACCTGACTCATGAAAAATTGAAATAGAAATCAAATCCAAAATCCACATGTTAATTTTTAAATTCAATTTAGCATCAGAAATGAATTAGTGTTTGTATCAGAAATGAATTAGCACCACATTTATCCAAGTAGTTCTCTAGGAAGCTGGCCTCAGATTGAGAGCCTGAATCACGCATACACTGAAAATCTAGAGCTAACATGATTTCATCTTCCTTATTTGTCTACTTACCGCTTTTCCAAACCCAATTAACTCTTTATATATTTGCATTGAGATTGTGCTACTGCTAGGATTCATCAACATTAGTGATTTTCAACGCATTCATATGCTACAGAAAGTATCTAATTCATCGATATATGTACATATCAACTTACACATAATTTTCAACACATCCTGTCACTGCCAAAGGAGGTTTGAAGGACAACAGTCTAGCATGCAAAAAGAATGCAATAACTAAATAGATAATAAACCTACCCCATTAGGAATTTCCACTAAGCATTTGTCAATGTTGTGAACTGCTAGATGCGTAAGAGCCGTTAGACATCGTCCATGTAACCTCCTAAAGAAAAAGGTTTTTAAAATATAAGTAATTGGATTAGTATCATACTGAATGATACATAAAGAGGCTATGTGCATAACAAACCTATGAACCATTAGCTCCACATGTACGTCTTAGATGTTGGTACCGCCCATAATCCTACCATATGTTCTTTCTGACAACTTACAATATGAAATCAAAATATAGTTCTGTGACAAAATAAAGTGAAATAAAGGTTGTTGCATTATATTTCTAGATTTATCTACTTGTATGGGCAGAAGTGTGGCATATGTTTCAAGATGTATCAAGCATAAAATACTAAAAAGAAAATTCAATGATTAGATCATCAAGTGTCTGAGATTTGTAATGCAACTTATCCTTTATTTGCTGAAGTACCTGTTCAGCATTAGGGATTGTCTCCTTGATAAGTTTAACATATTCTTCATACGACATACGAAACTTGTCCAACTACTGATAACCAGTGTCTGAACTTGAAGACTCACGACAAGAACTTTCATTTTCTCATCTGAAATGGCAGCTTTTACTCTTGTTTGTAATTAAAATGGATAAAAAGAAAATTGAAAACCATATAAAGTTCTTGGTCAGTATATTATGATATGATGTAAAATGTGCGAACCATCTTGACAAAACTATCATGCGGCAAACCCAAGATGAATGGAGCATTAAATAAGTATAAAGGATATGGAAACAATTTATGAGGAAAGGATATTGATTATGCATGCTACAATGGCTAATACTAAGGTTGTAGTACATAAGCAATTAAATTTTGGGTTGGTTTAGCCCATGATAATCAAACATTTAAGAAATAAAAATTGTTACCTCTTTGAAGATGAACTCAGAGTGTATTTTCCTGCCAGTATTTAAAACTACATCACTCAATCAAACGACATCTGCTAAATGCTAAATGCTTATACTATAAGCGCTTAAATCAAGTTGGCTATCGAAAGAGGGCCCTATTTCATAATGTTGCTGAAAAGAGCTTAACAGTATGGAAAAGAAAGAAACAGCACACAAGCACTTTAATCAACCAATCATATACCATAAGTACTAAACAACTATACATTCACAGACCAAACATTTTCCAGTAATTTAATCATATACAATTGTAGAAACTATCAACATACCATTGATGATTTATCCATGTAGTTATAATTCTGATAGAAATCATTTACAGCAACAAAAAAGCATCATAGATCCATCCCTTGTCTCATAAATATTTAAGTGGCATATTGCTAAAAGGTATGGATGAATAAAGAGGTTAGTTTCAGTACCTGGCACTGTGTTGGCAGCTGTGGTATTTGTACAGGGTTGACTCTTGAACTGGTCAGCTAATTCTTCAGCAAAACAATTAGCATTGTCATTCTTTGTTAGAGAAGTCAAGTTTAATGATGCACGGTACTTGTTGACTCCCTAAAAAATCACATCTTCCTCATCTGCAGTGGAATGTTAAGGTAAGGTAAATACAGTTCCAAAGGGTCAGCTTCAATGCACACATTTATTAGGACTTGTTTCAATAGGCTTATTTGAGTTTCAAAGCACTTATGATATTGTTAGAACTAATAAAACAACTTCTGATATGTTGATAATTTGTTTTAACCTTATTTCCATAAGCTTTCCAGGTTGCTTACAAGAAAACAGTTTGACTTTACTTTATCATGTGTTATAGAAATAGCTTATTCATATAAGTGCTTATGCTATAAGCTTCAAATTAAGCCGAATATCCTAACATGACTAGGTATGTTTCAATTTCAGCTTGAAAGAGGTCCAACTTACTCCTTACCCAATCAACCAAGGAAGACGAATTACGTCAAGCATGAGGTTGAGTACTTCCAAACTGAAATCCAAACACACTTTGGTCTTGTTTTGATAAGAAATTTAATTATGCGCTTACAACATAAACATTATCAATGAACCTATTTCTCTAAAATAACAAAAGATAAAAATAAAGTCGGTCAAACTGTTTCTAAATAAACTATAAGTTGTTTTCATCAACTATTAATCATGGAACACTTATAAAACTTAGCTAAAACCAACTACTTATGGATCGTTCTCTTAAACAGTTTCATAAGTGTTTATGACAACAATAAGTTCAAACAAATTAATCCAAACAGATCACAAACCCAAAGAAAATCTAATGAGCAGAATAGTGGTAACATTAAAAAAACAATGCACTAAGGACTGTTTGGATGGGCTAATTTGAGGTTATCTACTGCCATAAGTTTTGTGACACTGTTTAGGAGACTTGATCAAAGCAGCTTATGACACTTTTCATAAATATTTTTGAACTTACTTTTAAAAAATATTCTTCAGATATATAATGAAAATAAGTTATAACGTGTAAATGTTTCTGAACCAAACTCGAAATCGAAACTAAACCGAAAGTAACTCATGATTCAAAATGGAAACTCACCGAAACTGTGAGAAATTTATGAACTGGAACACAATCTGCAGAGGTCGAAACTGAAATTGCCCTTAGGAACCGCCCTTAGGAGAAAGATACAAGCCATAGTCATTCCCAAAATGTGTATAGATCCTGAAATCAAAACTGAGACCAAAAGGAAAATAACAATAATTATTAATAAACCCGTAGCCGTCGTGAAGTATACATAAAATGAAAAGGATTGAAAGAGAGATTGAAATGAAATATGAGTTTCTACCATACCATAGAATCGAAGACGAAGATTTGCGGAGCCATGAGTTTCTGCATTTGCGAGATCGCTTCATCCTCCATTTCACAGAGATTTGGCGGTGGCGTGATAGGGTTTGCTGGCCAAAGAGAGAGGAAAAGAGAGAAAAGAGAAAACAAGTGAAGGAGAGAGAGATAAGAAAACGAGAGAGGGGGAAAAGTACACGATAGAGAGGGAGAAAGGAAAGAGAAGAATGAGAAAGAGAGGGAGAAAGGATTTGAAAAATTGGTGCCAAGTGTAAAAACCAAAGAATGTGATTGGTTCATTAATATTGAATTAATGAATTACCATTAAGGGTATTATGTAGTGTAAATTGATTTTGGTCAAAAGGGTAATATAGGGAGTTTGGGGGCAGCTTTCAATGATAGGTAGGTAGTTGATTATATAGTAACAGATTGAATATTACTGAATCATTTCCAATCTAACTAGTAGAAGACCCGTGCGTCCGCACGGATAAGTTGATTCCTATCTTAAATCATTCGATAAAAAATCTAAATGTTTGTGGTTCTTTTTTAATACATCTTTACATGTATTAACAATAATTGATAGTTTGAATTAAAAAATATCAAAAGTAATCATCTAAAAATAGTTATTTGACTATAGTAATGATCCAACATACATGTGGGATAAATTTATCTAATATGATATAAAATATATTTAAATGGATATGTAAATTTGCAAAAATTACTTAATAACAAATAGGTATTGTTATAGTAGTGACCTGTGAGGATTTGAATAAACATTTTAGAATATACAAACTTTTTATAAACCCACGGGATAGAAATAATTTTGTACTTGAGATTGGGATACAATGAAAGAAACGTACACTTCAGTTGAAATGTGTATGACAAAATAAGTTATTCGTGTCATGATTGATCGTAATTAAAAAAAACAATAGTAAAGTTACGAAAAGATTTAGTGTATTGGATTTTACGTAGCTTGAATGGAACGTCATGCAAATGTACAGAACAAACTTTAGCATAAGTTTGGAATGAGATATGAATATACATAAGATTCACTAAATTAAGCTGATAGAGGGATAATGCATATAGTAATTACCAATGAGATAGTGCACATAGTTTTGTACAATGCAAAGGAATAACAAAATGTAGAAGCATCAAGCTCCACTAAATTGACACAACACATTTAAAATTTTGAAGAGTTAAAGCATTATAAATTTATCACCCGTGCCATATATATATTAAGAGCTAAATCTTATAATTGAAATGTTGTATGAAATAAGCATATGATACGAATTTTGAAAGAATGTCACTTTTGCTTTAATGAAGCATAATCAGTTTTGAAAGAAGTAAGTATAGTTTGTTATGAAAACACAACTATTATTTGTAATTTGTAATGGAGAATGATGTTAATAAATCCAACCAGATTGGTAGCTTGATACGTATACTTATGATATTATATCACATTAGATTTAATAAAGCATTAGAAGTTTTGAATCAAACACTAAACTTGTTGCTCAAAATACAAAGTATATCCCCCCTAAAAGATACCACTGATCACTAAAAACTATATTTTGATGTCTACTAATTTCTACATAAGTATTCTCAATCGGACAGACTATACTAATGCCATCGGAACAAATTCTAAAGCAAAATTTAAACCTCACAATTTGCGGTCTACTAACAACTACACCAATATTTCAGGGTGAAAGAATGTTCTTGAGCATTCCAATTTAATCTAAAATGAGCAATCTCACGTGGCTCGGTTGTAGAAAATGAAACATGCAACAAAAATATAATGTAGAGGTAAATTCATTTTCAGAGGCTCCCATATCCTCAAGCATTTCTATCATGTTCTCAGACTTAACCTCCTTCAATAAATGCCGACAGAAAATATTTATCGAACAACTAATTTATGACAATGTTATTGCACAATAATAAACAGCAACATAAGCATCCGATCAATAATGGTCACTTAATAATAAATGAAGTTGTAAACACATATAACTAAACCCAAATGTATAACATTGTAATTTTGAAGTAGAATTGTAACCATAAATATCTCTTTCATTTTCTGGTTAACTTGCCAATTCAGAATTCAGGTAAAACACTACAGGAAAATTACCTAACAATGTTGCCGATTTCAAAAGCCTTGAGTTTCTGGATATTTCTACTAACCTCTTTTCCTCGTCCTTACCAGATGGAATCGGTAAATTTGATAGCTTGCAGAATCTGTCATTGGCTGGAAATAACTTTTTTGGTCCAATTCCGAATTCTATTTCAGAGATGTCTTCTATCAAATCTTTAGACTTGAGCCACAACGCCCTTTCTGGAGCGCTTTCGCAATCATTGACTAAGCTGGATAGTCTTGTTTCTCTTAATCTCATAATAGTTTCACTGGAAAAATTCCCTGAGGGTTCGAGCTAACTTCTAACCTTGATAAACTTGACTTGCACGGGAATATGCTCGACGGTACTTTAGATCTTGAATTCATGCTTTTATCAGGTGCTAGCTATGTTGATTTAAGTGATAACATGCTGCTGAGTTCCGATTCTAGAAAATTTCTTCGCAAATATATGAAAGTATTAAGTATCTGAATCTAAGCCATAACCAACTTACTGGTTCATTGGTTGGAGGAGCTGAGCAACCC
This sequence comes from Lathyrus tuberosus, assembly GCA_022829125.1. NCBI lineage: Eukaryota > Viridiplantae > Streptophyta > Magnoliopsida > Fabales > Fabaceae > Lathyrus > Lathyrus tuberosus. Next base: position 7,231,240 of record JALAZF010000311.1, read on the forward strand.
GTTTTCCAAAATTCCCTGAGGGTTCGAGTTAACTTCTAACCTTGATAAACTTGACTTGCACGGGAATATGCTCGACGGTACTTTAGATCTTGAATTCATGCTTTTATCAGGTGCTAGCTATGTTGATTTAAGTGATAACATGCTGCTGAGTTCCGATTCTGGAAAATTCCTTCGCAAATATATGAATGTATTAAGTATCTGAATCTAAGCCATAACCAACTTACCGGTTCATTGGTTGGAGGAGCTGAGCAACCCGTTTTCCAAAACTTGAAGGTGTTGGATCTCAGTTATAACCAATTGAATGGTGAATTACCTGGATTCGATTTTGTTTACGATCTCCAAATCCTTAATCTTAGCAATAATAGATTTTCAGGATTTATTGAAAAAGCTAAAATGCTTGGAAACAAAAAAGCACAAGTAGTGCTAACAATACACACCAAATAGTAGGTAAAACACTATAATCCAGCATAACATACACGATACCTGAACGAACAGCAGAAAATAACAAAACAATAACTTATTAGATTAACCAAATGGAACAAACACCACTACCGCCACCTACTATAAACCTGAGATAATTAAGCGAAAATCGACACCAAACGCTCAAATTAACATGACAAACTTGAGAGTCAATGAACTCCAAAACAATATATGCATAATGAACAAAGATCTCTTGAAGTCAGATTCCTGACCAACCAGATGAGCAGCATATCCACTACACCAACAAAACCATAACAGATCCGTGATTAATCTAATATCTTATCAAGTGCCTATAAGTTACCACACCTTATCAGAGTTACAATATATTGTTCAATAAGGTGTATGCACATGAATTAACATATATATCACAAATTTTTTCTCCTACTGTATAACACTTGATACGTGTCTTTCATTGAACTGGTTAATACTATGACAAAAGGGTGTTGCAAAGTATTACCTGGGAGGAAAGACACCGCCAAGACATTGTAGTAGCTTCCAAGATTCCTAAGTTGTATCAAGGCTCCATACTTCACTCAGAATTTTATTAGGAACGGTTCGACCTCCAATCACAAACATTGAATCTCCAACCAAGGAAGCTGTATGGCCTAACCGCGGAGATGGACAGACACTCCCAAATGTGTCAATTGCGAACAGCTCTGTGTGATTCACTAACAGAAAAATATAAAATAAAGATAAAAAAGTGAGATAATATACATAACTAAGAATGGTAGTGAGATGTTGACCTCACTTTTAAGTGAATGTGTTCAAACACAAATCACGTTTAATCAAAATTTCCACGGATGCAGAACCAAATACACACATAGTAGGCTATCATGTCGAAGGGAAATTCGAAAGAAAGCAATACTAAATACACAGATAGTGAGATATTTTTTAAAATGAAATATAATTAGCAATGTCTATTATGATCTACAGTTAAGTCTATTCTGATCCAAGTGACCTAGAATTTTTTGTCTTATGTGATAGGAAAAACTATACTTGTTTATTATTCTATTGTTATGGACAACTAATAATATTATAATCTAAGGTTAATTCTATTATGACCTAAGTGACCTACCAATATCTGTCTCATGTGACAGGAAAAATCATATCAAGCAATTTTCTGCCGGAAAAAAGAGGAAGTCATTCACACCTCCTTGGCCCAGCTTTTTTCTGCCGCAAAAACATGTTTTTAATCCGAAGAGAAAGCCTTATTATACTTCAAAGATTACATGGTGGACAAAACTTAAAAGAGTGACAATCTGATTGTAAAAGTAAATTGTTTCAAATGCACCCTAAAAACATTGTATATACGAAATATACATATTGATCTGAAGAAAAGGATTATCTCAAGCGGTTTAGCATGAATTATCTAGGTGTGCATAATATATCTCAAGCAGTTTAGTGCATGACAATTTTGTTGTACCGTTATAGCATTCATACAGTCCTGAGTTTATAACTGTAATAAAAGCTAGTGATTTCAAAATGAGAGTAAGCAGACATAATCACAATTGCACATTATGAGTTGTCATGAAAATCCAAAGGCAGTCAACATAGTGTGCATGGTGATTATACAAAATAAATCACAGTTTTGGAAAGAATTAAGAACAATCAAAATTCCAAGCACAAGCATGACAATCTTAAAATGGAAGTTTACTCATAATGGCTCAACAACAATCAACGTGAATCCATATCATCAAAGACCAAGTTAATAACATTTAGAAATCACGGCGAAAGCATATACCTGATATGGTGTCGGTAACGACTACGAAAAGAGACCAAGCTGAAAGCAACAACATCGAAAAGAGTCAAAAAATAACACAAATGGCTCTCAGTACAAATTGATACAAAACAGATTCAGAAGAGACTGGACTGGTTAAGAGACAATTGGAAGTACCTTGCGAGCTCGATTAACTATTATTTGTTCTGAATTTTCTGCTTGGTATTTAGCAATTTTTGCTTCTATAGCAACAACAACTATTCCTTCAATTAAGTCAAACGCTGCAGGGGGAGAGGAGAAATTTCATCAAAATTAAAGCAAAAATTATCGGGTGAAACACATGTCATCATGACTAAAAAAACTTACTCATGTCTTCAACTTCCTCCAAGTAATCATTGTAATCTTTCAAAGATGAAAAACCATATTCCCATTTATTGAATATATAAATCAATATTACATGACCCCAAAAAGTGAGAGTTTGAGTTTAGAATATGATACATATTTCTTTTCTACGAAACATTCAAATATAACAGACTTTCAAAGTATTGAGAAAACCAAAATTCTTAATATGTTATATTTGTTCAGTTATGAACTCTAAAAATGAATTATGAGACTTGGCTGTTGGCAATACGAAAGAAAAAGTTTTTCATTTTATGCCAATGCCACGGCTCCTACTTCAGTTAACATTTTAAAAAATCAGTGCCTGACTCTCCTTCACTTAACTAACCAGAGTAACTAAGCATGTGGTCCTATATGTTTCATGATTAGACCCTTCAGCAATTAATCGACATGTATTTGTAAACCTGAACAGATTTCCTATTCTATTTCATAAGTTTGTTTAAAATTTGTGTGAGAATTTGTACTGAATATACAAACTACAAAAAGAGAAAATGAAATACTATCCAGCAGGAGTGACACTGTCACTGCGTATTATAGGGAAGAATGAATTGATTTCATTACATAATATTGAGAGTACATCGGCATATATACATAGGTTGTAAGCTGATTTAGGGAAAAAACCTGACAGCCAATTTTGAAATCAAATCCCTTTGATTATGAAATATTTCCTAGAAGATATAGTCCGTTATACATAATACATAAGTGTTATAGCGCGACTATAACCGTTATTTGACAATATTTTGTACTAAATAGCGTATCATCAAAGAACAAAGTTGTGACATACTATACCTTTGCGCCATTTCTTCAACGAACCGAGGAGGATGAGAACTTGCAACAGCATTGTACCATTTGATACTATCACCAATCAAAGGCCAACCTCTCCTTCCTAGTGGTAATCTACATACTCTTTTCACAGCAGGATCTTGACCCACAACACACTTATGAAGCACTTCCTCCAAACACAATAACTTCTCCTTATCTGATTGTTGAAGTTTTGAAACAGGAATGTCGGTCCACTCGCTTAAAATTTCAGACATATCATTTCCTGTAACTTCCTCTCTCAGCATAGACTTCCAAGAGTTCATATATTCCTCTAACTCCTTCTTTGCACTCTCAAGTTGTTGTTGCAAAGAATTTAAGCTACCATATTTTAATTCAGCCGCACGATTTAGATCATACTCCCGCTCAGCCTGCTGGATCTCAAGATTCACCCTGTCTATCTGATGCATAATAAATACATAACACATTAGCATTTGGTGTTGATCATTAATAAAAATAAAACATCTTCTAAACTCATCAAGTGTCGGGTCCTTCTCGATATACTTCCTAAACTCATCAAGTGTTGTGGCACCAATACACCGCAACTCCCCTCCACCAAGCATAGGATTTAAGAGGTTACCAGCATCCGTGGCACCATTTGTAGCACCTGACTCATGGAAAATTGAAATAGAAATCAAATCCAAAATCCACATGTTAATTTTTAAATTCCATTTAGCATCAGAAATATATCAGAAATGAATTAGTGTTTGTATCAGAAATGAATTAACACCATATTTATCCAAGTAGTTCTCTAGGAAGCTGGCCTCAGATTGAGAGTCTGAATCACGCATACACTGAAAATCTAGAGCTAACATGATTTCATCTTCCTTATTTGTCTACTTACCGCTTTTCCAAACCCAATTAACTCTTTATATATTTGCATTGAGATTGTGCTACTGCTAGGATTCGTCAACATTAGTGATTTTCAACGCATTCATATGCTACAGAAAGCGTCTAATTCATCGATATATATACATATAAACTTACACATAATTTTCAACACATCCTGTCACTGCCAAAGGAGGTTTGAAGGACAGCAGTCTAGCATGAAAAAAGAATGCAATAACTAAATAGATAATAAACCTACCCCATTAGGAATTTCCACTAAGCATTTGTCAATGTTGCGTACTGCTAGATGCGTAAGAGCCGTTAGACATCGTCCATGTAATCTCCTAAAGAAAAAGGTTTTTAAAATATAAGTAATTGGATTAGTATCATACTGAATGATACATAAAGAGGCTAGGTGCATAACATACCTATGAACCATTAGCTCCACATGTACGTCTTAGATGTTGATACCGCCCATAATCCTACCATATGTTCTTTCTGACAACTTACAATATGAAATCAAAATATAGTTTTGTGACAAAATAAAGTGAAATAAAGGTTGTTGCATTATATTTCAAGATTTATCTACTTGTATGGGCAGAAGTGTGGCATATGTTTCAAGATGTATCAACCATATAATACTTAAAAGAAAATACAATGATTAGATCATCAAGTGTCTGATATTTGTAATGCAACTTATCCTTTATTTGCTGAAGTACCTGTTCAGCATTAGGGATTGTCTCCTGGATAAGTTTAACATATTCTTCATACCACATACGAAACTTGTCCAACTACTGATAACCAGTGTCTGAACTTGAAGACTCACGACGAGAACTTTCATTTTCTCATCTGAAATGGCAGCTTTCACTCTTGTTTGTAATTAAAACTAGCAAGATACCTGTGCGTCCGCACGGGTAAATTTATTTAATACGGTATAAAATATATTTAGATATTAGTGTAAATTTGAAATAAAAATAAAAGAATTAAAAAAAATTCATATTTAAAAATAAAAATTTATCTCACAATTAAAGGCGGTTAAAATAAAATAGATATTGTCCTGATAATGACCCGTGAAATAAAAAGTTAGTGTCGAGCACAATTATTGAGTGATATTCAATTTGTTACAATATAAAATATGTTTAAAAACATATATCAATTTATAATGTGTTGCTTAATTGTAAAATGAACAATGATCATACAAACTCAATTGTATTAAATAATCATATAAAAAAGAGACCCGTGAGATGCTGAAAGAAAAAAATTCACATTTGAAAATTTAAAAAGTTCGCTCTTAAATAAAGACAATTTTTTATTAAAATAAAATAGATACTGTCCTGATAATGATTTGTGAAATGAAAAGTTAGTTGTGTGCACTCTTATTGAATCATATCCAATAAATTTCATATGATTTACTTAATTATAAAACAAACAATAATCAGATAAATTATGAATATTTTTTATATATAATAATTATAAAATAATTATAATTTTATTTTAAATAAATTTAGTGTTTTAAAAATTAAACATTTTTTTGTGTTCTTTTTTATTAAATTAAAAGAGGTTCAAAATTTGTTATTTATACTTAAAAAAATAAAATAGGAAAAAGAAAATGGAGAGAAAAAATTAAAATGATAGTGAGAAAGTGTGAGAAAAAAAGTGGGGGAAATTTAAAATTTGAATGAAGAAAAGAAAAGGAAGAGTGAGAAACTTAAAAGTAAAAAGTAAGAAATGAATTATTTGAAATTGGACATGTGGCATGATCTAATAAGGGATGAGAATGATAAAATATGAACATTAGTTGATTACTTAAATGTCCTTTTGTTAGTGTAAAAAATTTATAATGAAAAGGGTAATTTAGAGAGTTCATGCAATTGATTTTAAATGGGTTGATAGTTGATGGATAAAAAGACAATTGAAAACCATATAAAGTTCTTGGTCAGTATATTATGATATGATGTAAAATGTGCCAACCATCTTGACAAAACTATCATGCAGCAAACCCAAGATGAATGGAGCATTAAATAAGTATAAAGGATATAGAAACAATTTATGCGGAAAGGATATTGATTGTGCATGCTACAATGGCTAATACTAAGGTTGTAGTACATAAGCAGTTAAATTTTGGGTTGGTTTAGCCCATGATAATCAAACATTTAAGAAATAAAAATTGTTACCTCTTTGACGATGAACTCAGAGTGTATTTTCAGGCCAGTATTTAAAACTACATCACTCAATCAAACGACATCTGCTAAATGCTAAATGCTTATACTATAAGCGCTTAAATCAAGTTGGTTATCCAAAGAGGGCCCTATTTCATAATGCTGCTGAAAAGATCTTAACAGTATGGAAAAGAAAGAAACAACACACAAGAACTTTAATCAACCAATCATATACCATAAGTACTTAACAACTTTACATTCACAGACCAAACATTTTCCAGTAATTTAATCATATACAATTGCATAAACTATCAACATATCATTGATGATTTATCCATGTAGTTATAATTCTGACAAAAATCATTTACAGAAGAAAAAAAACATCATAGATCCATCCCTTGTCTCAGAAATATTTAAGTGGCATATTGCTAAAAGGTCTGGATGGATGAAGAGGTTAGTTTCAGTACCTGGCACTGTGTTGGCAGCTGTGGTATTTGTACACGGTTGACTCTTGAACTGGTCAGCTAATTCTTCAGCAAAACAATTAGCATTGTCATTCTTTGTTAGAGAAGTCAAGTTTAATGATGCACGGTACTTGTTGACTCCCTAAAAAATCACATCTTCCACATCTGCAGTGGAATGTTAAGGTAAGGTAAATACAGTTCCAAAGGGTCAGCTTCAATGCACACATTTATTAGGACTTGTTTCAATAGGCTTATTTGAGTTTAAAAGCACTTATGATATTGTTAGAACTAATAAAACAACTTCTGATATGTTGATAATTTGTTTTCAACTTATTTCCATAAGCTTTCCAGGATTGCTTACAAGAAAACAGTTTGACTTTAATTTATCATGTGTTATAGAAATAGCTTATTCATATATGTGCTTATGCTATAAGCTTCAAATTAAGCCGAATATCCTAACATGACTAAGAATGTTTCAATTTCAGCTTGAAAGAGGTCCAACTTACTCCTGACCCAATCAACCAAGGAAGACGGATTTCGTCAAGCATGAGGTTGAGTACTTCCAAATTGAAATCCAAACACACTTTGGTCTTGTTTTGATAAGCAATTTAATTATGCACTTACAACATAAACATTATCAATGAACCTATTTCTATAAAATAACAAAAGATAAAAATAAAGTCGATCAAACTGTTTCTAAATAAACTAGAAGTTGTTTTCATCAGCTATTAATCATGGAACACTTATAAAAATTAGCTAAAACCAACTAATTATGGATTGTTCTCTTAAACAGTTTCATAAGTGTTTATGACAACAATACGTTCAAACAAATCAATCCAAACAGATCATAAACCCAAAGAAAATCTAATGAGCAGAATAGTGGTAACATTCAAAAAACAATGCACTAAGGACTGTTTGGATGGGCTAATTTGAGCTTATCTACTGCCATAAGTTTTGTGACACTGTTTAGGAGACTTGATCAAAGCAGCTTATGACACTTTTCATAAATGTTTTTGAACTTACCTTTAAAAAATATTCTTCAGATATCTAATGAAAATAAGTTATAACGTGTAAATGTTTCTGAACCAAACTCGAAACCGGAACTGAACCGAAAGTAACTCATGATTCGAAATGGAAACTCACCGAAGCTACGAGAAATTTATGAACTGGAACACAATCTGCAGAGGTCAAAACTGAAATCGCCCTTAGGAACCGCCCTTAGGAGAAAAATACAAGATTTAGTCATTCCCAAAATGTGACTAGATCCTGAAATCAAAACTGAGACCAAAAAGAAAATAACAATAATTATTAATAAACTCGTAGCCGTCGTGAAGTATACATAAAATGAAAAGGAGTGAAAGAGAGATTGAAATGAAATATGAGTTTCTACCATACCATAGAATCGGAGACGAAGATTTGCGGAGCCATGAGTTTCTGCATTTGCAAGATCGCTTCATCTTCCATTTCACAGAGATTCGGCGATGGCGTGCTAGGGTTTGCTGGCCAAAGAGAGAGGAAAAGAGAGAAAAGAGAAAACGAGTGATGGAGAGAGATAAGAAAATGAGAGAGGGGGAAAGGTACACGAGAGAGAGGGAGAAAGGAAAGAGAAGAATGAGAAAGAGAGGGAGAAAGAATTTGAAAAATTGGTGTCAAGTGTACAAACCAAAGAATGTGATTGGTTCATTAATATTGAATTAGTGAATTATCATTAAGGGTATTATGTAGTGTAAATTGATTTTGGTCAAAAGGGTAATATAGGGAGTTTAGGGGCAGCTTTCAATGATAGGTAGGTAGTTGATCACACTCAACCATTGAATATGAAAGTGATGTCCTCGACACTTCAATAACCAATCTTCTTTTCAGATCCATAACCCCCAACCTTTCTACATCCACAAACTCAAAGTCTAAAACACAAGTTTAATATAATTTGACAGACCACTAGAAAAGGTATTAGTGTCAAAGTAATGTACTGTTTCTCATGAATAACGCATGTCTTACCTATAAAAACTTAAACTTACTTCAAGATAATAGTAGCTAGCATATTCAATAACATGCACAAGAGGACATGACAACAACGTGAACCACTGAAAATATGATTTTATTCACCAAATCATGCTCTAACCATGTTTGAATTTCGTAACAATTAACAATGAAATGATCTACTATTATAAAAATATCATTAAATTGTAACTCGAAGATGGAAAGATTCTTCCAATTACATACCCATTACAATGATCTTTCAAATAAACTTCGAAATAATTAACAAAAGGGCATCCTAGTAAAGCAAATGACGACGACTCTAGTCCATCAATCAACAGTCTTCCAAATCTATTATCGCGGTGTGCCAAGACCCATTTCTGAGGAAATTTGAACAGAACATTAAATAAGCACTAGCGAATTAAGGGCTAAAAAGTTGTGTGCAAGAGAATGCTTAAGCAAAGCACATACATGATTAACACAAACAAACATACACGGCACAACAGAATTGACTACAAAGTGAAATCATGACAATTATTATATATAAAAAAGTAGTGTTTAATCATTTAGGGTATGTTTAAAAAACAGTGTTTAAAAAATAGTGTTTCAAATGAACATGTATTGAGCTGGAATATATAAAAAATAGTGTTTAATCATTTAGGGTATGTTTAAGATTTAGATGTTTAGTTCAATTTTTAGAGACGGGAGGGGAAAGGGAGGGGATTCAAATCCCTCCAAAGCCAATTTCTGCTCCCCTCCAAAATGGGGAGATTCGGAGGAGAGGAAGTAATTGTATACATTTTGACTTTAATAGCCTTATAATTAATGTGATCTTATACAACAAGCAATTGCAAACAACATAGTTTCAATATATTAGCAATATTCTTCCATCATAAAGTTAGAGACTTTGTATCAGTTCAAAGAAAAAGAACACACCAAAAATTACACAACAGAATTAAGAGGACCTATAGTATTACTGCAAAGAGAACAAACCATCACAATCTCTAGGCTGAAATTTTGTTTTCTAAATACAAATTTCATTGAGCCAGTATTTCACACACATAAGAACTCCATATTTACTCTCGTTTAACTAACAGTCGTTCACAATGACTAAGTCATGGATTACAACATAGCCAGAGTCTCAGCAAACATTCAACCTCCTTTTCAAGTTAAAAATGCAAATATATTTCCATTTCTCTTCCACAAATATTTGAAACAGAACATTGTAAAAAACAGAACGGCATGTGCAACTTGGCATTTCTCTTAAATAATGTACAATTTTCAAAGAAGCCTAAAACAAACTTCACTCCATCAAACTCTAAGTTACTTATAAATTTAGCAGCGACTGCACGTAACCAAGCTCCGCGACGGACCTGAACGGAGAAGAGAACAATGAAATTAAGATTTTCCGTTAAATTGGAAGAAATAGAGGAAGTGATGATGCGGTGATAATGACTTGCCAGACGGTGACGGGAGTGCGAGTTCTGAGGAGAAATGGTGAGGAGGATTTGTGATAGAAGGCCCAAACGAAATATTAAAAAGCCCATTCACCTAGATGATTATGTGCTGAATTAATTAAGTTCAATTTCTTTTTTAGTTGTTTTTCTCTTATTGGGCCTAGACCGGGTTGTTGCCCCAACTTAACTCAGTTTGTATTTAAGTCTGGTGTCACTCTTGTAAGAGGCAGAAAATTAAAGTCATATTTGTATTCTACTTGTTTTGTGTTTATTCAATGGCAAACCCTAGTTTTGGTAATATTTGTTAATCCCCTTGCATCATTGGTGCTTTCATCTTAAACTCATGGCCCCTCCCAAACCAACCCAACCCACCCCTCAAGAAATTGTTGAACAGGCTGTTCAAACATCCCATCTTCATATTGATAATGCAATCAACCAAATATATTCTGACCTAGATGAGAGATTTGATCTAGTACGCTCAGATCTATACAAAATCCAGCATAATCTCGGCTTAATCAACAGCAGATTGGAGAATGAAAGGAAGATTGAGGATTCTCGTTATGAATCTGTCATGGCTACGCTCAACAAGCTGCTATTATAAAAGGGTCCCCAATCTACAGCTACTACTGCTCCAACAGCGGCTTGCTCTTCAGGTACAACACAAACTCTTTCGATACCTATGGTCACATCCCCAATTTCTGCTGTGATTTCACCCACTCACACACCATTAAGACATTCTGCTACCTTTTCTCACATTTCCAGCCAGCCTCATGTCACAACATTTTTGCAAACACCCACCACACATATTCCTCCACCCTACCCATTCATCCCAACCACTTATCCTATTTTCCCCCCTTACAACCAGATCCCTACTATTCCCCCTTTACAAACACATTATGCCAGCTCATTTTCTCAACAGACCCCATACAGCCAGATCCCTAATATTCCCCCTTTACCCCCTTTCCGTACCCCAAAATTAGAACTAGCTCTCTTTGATGGCTCCAACCCTTTAGAGTGGTTATTCCAAGCGGACCAATTCTTTAGTTTTTACAATATACCCCCTGAAAATAGGCTGTCAATGATGTCCTTTTATATGAAAGGAGAGGGTTTAGGCTGGTTCAAGTGGATGCATCATAACGAATTACTTACCGATTGGTTTTCTTTTACTAAAGCATTGGAATTGAGGTTTGGACCTTCTACTTTTGTGAATCACCAAACAGAATTATTTAAACTCAAACAAACTAGTGATGTTGTGGAATACCAAGCTGCTTTTGAAAAGTTGGGTAACCAAGTTGTGGGATTATCGCATGATGCAATATTAAATTGTTTTATTTCTGGATTGATTCCAGAAATCCAGAATGAAATTGCTATTCACAAACCCACTTCAATTTCCCAAGCCATTGGGCTGTCTAAGCTTATTGAATCAAAATTGAGGGAATCCAAACCTAAGTACCAAAAACCCTTTTCCAGCCCTTATACAAAACCCAATCCAGCTCCCCAACCTTCTGTTCCGACAATCACACCCCCCAAAACAACTCAACCACAACAACCTTCTAAATTCCCCATTAGACGCCTGTCAAGTGCTCAACTTCAAGAGTGGCGCGCTCAAGGATTATGTTTTAATTGCGATGAAAAATTCATCCCGGGTGACAAATGCTCTTCAGGAAAATTCTTGTTATTATTGGTTGATGATGAGGACTCATCTATACAAGATATCACACATTCGGCAGAAGAGTCAATTATTCAACCAGAACCGGAAGAGACCTACTTTCAACTATCGCCCCAAGCAGCTTGTGGTCAGCTATCTCCTAAAACAGTCAAATTTAGTGGAGTTATTTATGATCTACCGGTCACGATTTTGATTGACACGGGCAGCACTCACAATATTCTGCAGCCGCGTATTGCACACCATCTCAAACTTCCAACTACACCAATTCCAAACTTTTCAGTCATGGTTGGCAATGGTTCTAAATTAGTTTGCTCTGGCCTTTGCCCACAAGTTCCAATTACCCTCCAAAACAACTTATTTACAGTTCCCTTTCACTTACTTCCTATTGAAGGAGCTGACGTTGTTCTTGGTATGGAGTGGTTAAGAACTCTCGGACCCCTTATGGCAGATTTTTCCATACCTAAACTCTCCTTCACCTACCACAACAATGATATCACTATTACTGGTGATCCTAAACCCCTTCCTTCAGCTTCTTCCTATAACCAAAACTGTCATTTTATCCACACAGATTCCATTGCCTCTATCCACTTGTTACTTTACCAGCCCACCTCACAACCAGAACACAGCATTCCTACCCTTGATACAAATCCAATTGAAGCCTTACCCACATCCTTACCAAACTAGATTTCCTCCATCATAAAATCCTTTGCTGCAGTCTTTAAAAAACCACACGGCCTACCACCACCACGACCCCACGACCACCATATTCCCATTTTACCAAACACCACACCAGTTAACGTAAAACCATACAGATACCCTCATTCCCAAAAAGACGCCATGACATCTATCATCCAAGAATCGCTTAAGGAGGGAATCATTAAACCCAGCCACAACCCTTATTCCTCACCAGTTCTCTTAGTTCGAAAAAAAATGGCAGTTGGAGATTATGCATGGACTATCGTGCCCTAAATGCTGTTACAGTTCGTGATCGCTTTCCTATTCCTACCATAGATGAAATCTTTGATGAATTGGGATCAACAACTATTTTTTCTAAGATCGATCTTCGATCTGGTTATCACCAAATTAGAGTTACGCCAGAGGATACACACAAAACGGCTTTCAAAACTTTTGATGGACACTATGAGTTTTTGGTGATGCCCTTCGGGCTGACTAACGCTCCTAGTTCATTTCAATCAGCGATGAATGATTTGTTAAGACCCATTCTACGTCGGTTTGTTTTAGTTTTTTTATGACATTTTAATATATAGTCCATGCATTAAAGAACATGCTCATCACTTATCACTGATTTTAGAGTTGCTTTTATCTCGCCAATTTTATGCCAAAATGTCCAAGTGTGTTTTTGTTGTTCCTAATGTTGATTATTTAGGTCACATTATTTCAAGTGAAGGTGTAACCCCAGATCCGGAAAAGATTCAAGCAATTACGGAATGGCCTAGGCCATACTCACTCACGACACTCAGGGGTTTTTTAGGCCTCACCGACTTTTATCGACGCTTTGTACGTCATTACGCCTCTTTCGCCGCTCCTTTCACCGACTTACTAAGATCCACTAAATTTACATGGAGTACATCTGCCGAAGCAGCTTTTACAAATTTAAAACAGAAAATGACAGAAACTCCTATTATGTGCCTTTCTGATTTCTCTAAGACCTTTGTTTTTGAAACTGACGCTTCAGCTTTCGCAATTGGCGTTGTACTCTCCCAACAGGGACATCCTTTGGCCTTCTTCAGCAAAAAGTTGTGCAATAGGATGCAAACTTCCTCAGTTTATGTGCGGGAAATGTACGTAATCACTGAATCAGTAAAGAAATGGCGTCAGTATTTGATAGGGAGACATTTTCATATTTACACAGACCAGAAAAACTTAAAGAATCTACTAGTGCAAACGATACAGACACCGGAACAACAAAAATGGGCTGCAAAATTGCAAGGGTTTCAATTTGATATCTTTTACAAACCTGGCAAACATAATTAAGTGGCTGATGCACTGAGTCGTATTGAACAAGAAGACGAAGCTGTCATGTTTTCCATCTCCTCACCAGTGCCCCTTCTCATGGCGCAGTTAAAAGAATATTACAAAAATACAGCAGAAGGACAAGACCTTGTAAACAAAGTAAACTCAGAATCAGATGTGCAAAACTTGTTTCAGGTGCAACACGATATTATGTATTACAAAGACAAAAATTTTATACCTCCTGTCAAAGAACTCAGACATGCCATCATCCATGAATTCCACTCCACCCTTATAGCGGGTCACTCGGGCACTCAACCAACCCTAGCCCGCATCTCCGCTTCCTTTATGTGGCCAGGGATCTACAAGGACGTTGAGTCCTTTGTCAAACACTGCCAAACCTGTCAACACAGCAAATATATACCAAAAAAAACAAGGGTTACTACAACCGCTTGAAATTCCAACCAAAGTTTGGGACGAAATCTCTATGGACTTTATTACTCACTTACCATCCTCTTTTGGGCATACAACGATCTGGGTCATTTGTGACAGGTTGAAAAAGTACGTCCATCTCCTTGCCTTACCAACGCACTTTATAGCTCGCGATCTTGCTAGACGCTTCTCAACAGAAGTTTGTCATTTGCATGGCATCCCTAGTTCCATCGTTTCCTACAGAGATCCACTCTTCTTAAGCTCCTTCTGGAAAGAGTTATTTCGAGTCCAAGGCACCACCTTAAAGTTCAGCTCCGCGTACCACCCTGAAATGGACGGACAAACCGAGGTTATGAATAGATGTTTAGAGGCTTATCTCAGATGTTTCACAAGCAAAAATCCCAGTCAATGGTTTAAGTACTTACACCTTGCTGAGTATTGGCACAACCCAGCTTATCATTCCTCCACCAAGATGTCTCCTTTTGAAGCTCTTTATGGCAGAGAACCGCCATCTTTTCCTCAATATCATCAAGGACTCACCATCATCCCAGATCTAGACCTAAACCTGCAACAGAGATAAGAAATTCTTAACACTTTGAAACAAAACCTAGAACGAACAAGACAAAGAATGAAGGAGTAAAGTGACACGAAACTACGAGATTGTACCTTTGACGTAGGAAATCTGGTCCTCCTTCGCCTTCAGCCTTATCGACAAGTCTCCGTTCACCGTCGTAGCTCTCAGAAGCTCTCAAAATGCTACTTCGGACCCTTCCGAGTCCGCCACCGTATCAGACTAGTTGCTTACGATTTAGAGCTCCCACCATCGACCAAAATCCACTCCGTCATCCATGTTTCGCAGTTGAAAGCATATCATGGCGACAACCCCTCAGCACACTTTCAACCGCTCCCTACATCTCTTGACAACTTGCATGCAGAAGAGCCTCTTGATGCAAGCCCTTCGGATGGTTGTTCAGGAAAAGAAAACAAAAAGCAAGGTCTTTATTCAGATATGATAAACCAAGGTGGTGTGGAGTTGACAACAAGTTCACAAGACGAAGAAGGGTTAGGAAATGAACAAGCAGAGAAAATAAAGAACGATGAACAAGCAGAGAATGGGAGAGAAACTGCTATTGTGGATTGTGAAGTGAAAATTAAAGATGATAAGTGTTCTGATGTGTTGGTAAGTAGTCGGTTTGATCGTCCCAATGTTCCACCTTTCCTTCAATCTCAACCACCGATTTCATTAGATTCTCCATCCATGCAATCTGATCCGTCCAATAACCCCAACGTCTCCCTGCCACCTTCACGTGCCATAACAGTTCCCTATGCTACTTGGAACTCCAACCAAAAAACGCGTGCAATTGATAATACAGCCTTTCCAACAGCTGGCACGCATGCACAAGAAACAACTTCCACCGCCCCACTCACACTTTCCCCTATGAATCCACTAATCCATCCTACACAGATCAAATGGGCTTCAGTATTTCGCCCAGCCCAATTTCCTATTACTCCCAACCTTGAGGACAAGGTTGTTGTCGGGCCGGACAGTAGTGATAGAAAGCCCAAACGAAATATTAAAAAGCCCATTCACCTAGATGATTATGTGCTAAATTAATTAAGTCCAATTTTTTTTATTTGTTTTTCTCTTATTGGGCCTAGACCAGGTTGCTGACCCAACTTAACTCAGTTTGTATTTAAGTCTGGTGTCACTCTTGTAAGAGGCAGAAAATTAAAGTCATATTTTTATTCTTCTTGTTTTGTGTTTATTCAATGGCAAACCCTAGTTTTGGTAATATTTGTTAATCCCTTTGCATCAATTTGGGCTTTGATATGGTGGATTTGATTAGGGAGAATGCTGGTTGTGAGAATGATCGAAAACGAGAAGCCATTGAAGAAATTAGCGCCACCTAGATTTTTACACAGCTAGGGTTTCAAGATGAAGTGTAAGAAACTGAACGCAAAGAGAGGGTTTTTCGGAGGTTTTATATTTTTGTCCTTTTCGATTTTTATTCTTCCTCTTGGTTTCTTCCTTTAACTTTTTTCTAAAATTAAAAAAAATTGCTGATTTAAATTAAATTTAGTAAGAAATTAAACATATAGTACTATGTATTTTAGAAGAGCAATGGTACAATGACACCAAATTTGACATCAAACTCATACACCGTATACATCATGTTAGTTGTGTATTCAATTATACACATGCACATATTTTGAGGTGGAGATAAAATATTAAAAAATTATGAAATTATGTATTTTATATGGTGTAGTGTCACAATTTGGTGTCAAATTAGCATTTCACATTTTAGAAGTATCATAATAATTTCTTTGGCTTATACTGTTGGTCCTCCTATTATCTATTTTTTAACTTTTTGATCCCATGTTTTAAAATCTGGAAATTTGATCTCTCAACTTTGATATTTTTAGGATTGAAGTCTTTATTCAAGTCTGAGGATAATTTTTTATGACATGGCATATAATCTGCTGACGTGTCAGATGCCAACTCATATTATTTATTTTTGATATATTTTAATGATTTTTAAAATTACATAATATATTTTTATTTCAGAATAACAAATTAACCAAATATTTTTTATTTCAGAATTCATTTAAGTGAACCCTAATTGGAATTAGTCATTTCAATTCCTTCAATACACATCGTCTGCGTAAGGTTGTTCGTCCATTTCAGAACATTATCGTCTTCGTATTCAGAACATCATCATCTTCATGTTCAGGACATCATCGTCCATTACAGAATATCATCGTCTCTTGCGCTCGTCTTTGTCTCAACTGTCTTCGATCTCCTATGAAATCTCCTATGAAGTTGATTTCTCCTGAACATCATCTACAATGTCAAATCCAACCTATGTATTGAGGTAAGTGGTTGTTGTCTCAACTATTTTTGCTTTATGTTTTGCGCCATTTTTGTTTTGTTGCATGTGTTGGTAGTGTTTTAAGTCGGTGGTCCCAAATCTATTCGATGAGTATTTTATAACAAAGTTATGTTTGTGGTCCCAAATCTATTCCATGAGTATTTTCTTACAAAGTTCTTGCTATGGTCCCCATGTCCCTAATGGTTGCTTGTTGTACATGCTTTGTGTAGTTCAGTCGCGTCACAAACTGTCAGACTTAGAATACACCATAAGGGAGAATTTATATATCATCCTGTAAAGTTGTACGTAGGTGAAGCGGTGTCTGAAATGAATTGGGATTGGGACGTTAACTTAATGTCCTATATGGACCTTGAAAGCATGATTAAAAGTGAAGGATATGGCAATATAAAGTGTCTTTGGTATTGGAACCCCGTGTTTTTATTTACTCGAGACCTTCGACCGTTGAATAATGACCAAGATGTTCTAACCTTTATTGAAGATGTTAAAGGACATAATATTGTCGATGTTTATGTTGAACACCCAGTTGAAATACCTGATTATGTTGAAACGGATGAAGTGAATATGGAGGATGTGCAACCTAATAAAGTGAATATGGAGGATGTGCAAGCTGATGAAGTGAATGTGGAGGAATATGAAAGTGAAATAGATCATGATTATGAGGCTAGTGAGGAGGATGTGGATGAAAGTGATATTGATTTAGGTCCTGATGTTGATGTAGATTGGACAACAGTGATGCCCAGTGATCAAACTCAATTTTTTTTTGAACTAATTAAATTTTGATTAATTCAAAAAAGCTAATATTTACACGGCGATCGCAAACGATCCAGCCCCAATGCTCAAAACTATAACAAGTTACCGAATGGAAAAAACACACACCATACATCATACGCAGAGTTATGTGCTTCCTAACACTTTTGTTTATCCATCCTCTATACACTATACCTTCAATAATACTCTCATCTATGTTTCTATTACTTACACTTGTGCCAAAAATATTCTCATTTCTAAACTTCCATATATGGTAAACCGTTTCTGCTGCGGCACACTTTAGAAGCATCGCTCGCCACCCTTTCCCTTTGCAATTCTGCGCCAGCCAGCTTAGTTCTTCTGTCCATTCCTTAGGGGTATGTGCGACTTGCAGCCATTCAAGCACTTTCACCCAAACCTGTTTCAAAACCTAACAGCCAAACAACAAGTGCTCCACTGATTCAGTTTGTGGACAGAAAACACAATTAATCAGTTAGGATTCCGAACCTACATAATCTGCCTCGAGTAGCCAGCCTTTCATTGCACGCTAACCACATCACAAATTGTGCGCGAGGCCTTTCCATATTGTTATAGAACAACACCTTTCAGATAACATTAACATTACTCTGCAGGGCCAAGTAAATTTTCTTCAGTTTAAACTTACCCTCATTCTGAATTTGTTGTTGAACCAGTTGATAGCTTTCTCATTATTTTAGTATACTTTTGAAAATCCAAGAGAATTTATCCTCAATGTTGATATTCAGAATGTTCTCCTATTTAAGATAGAACATGTGTATCCATTTCACCCATAGTGTGTCAGCTTTTCTACAAATATTACATATTAGCTTCATAAAAGTAACTTTATTCCAAATTTCCAGATCAATGATATTTAGCCCACTTGATTTTTTAGGGCAACAGACTTTTTTCCAGGAAATTGGAGATTTTTTAGTGATGTCTTTACCTCCAGACCAGAGGAAGTTCATGCAGATAGAATTCATTTTGTGCAACACACATTTGGGTATAGGCAGACAGTGCATCCAAAAGTTCACTATAGCAAAAGAGACACTTTGGATTAGTTGAACTCTCCCAGCATATGTTAATAACCTTGAGCTTCAGTGGTTTATTCTGCTCATAATTTTGTCAATCAGTTTCAAATAATATTTGGCCTCCAGCTTCTTGCTTGTAAGTCAGATTCCCAAATATCTAAAAGGGAGGTCCCCTTCTTTAAAGTCTGTGATTCTCATGATCTCCTCTCTAGCAGTTCTGTAAACAGCTCCAAAGTAAACCCGACATTTACTTGGATTGATAATCATCCAAGTAGACCTAGCAAACATGTTGAACTTATTCATCATCAGTTCAATTGATCCAGCATCTCCCCTTGCAAATAACAACATATCATCTGCAAAATAGAGACTAGTCAGTTTTATTTGCTCACACTTAGTGTGATAGTTGAAATCAGGATTCTCATCTAACTGTTTCATGACTCTTGTATGTTACTCCATCACCAGAACAAACAGCATGGGAGATATGGGATCTCCCTGCCTTATGCCCCTTTTTGCTATCATCAAGTTAGAGTGCCTGCCATTAACATTGAATTTATAGGACACACTTTTGAGAGATACCATGATCCAACAAATATATTTCCTAGGGAAACCAAATCCTCTCAAATGTGTTCCAAAGCAGTCCAGTTGACCATGTCATATGCTTTTTGAAGGTCAAGCTGAAGCAGACATTTAGGAGCTTTATTATTCCTGCTATACCCCCCTAATGAGTTCAAATGCCATTAACACATGGTCCTGAAGTCGCTGCCTAGGGACAAAGCCAGCTTGGTTCTTGTCCATTATGCTTCCAATTACTTTACTCAGTCTTTGTGTGAGAATCTTGGAAATAATTTTGTAAATAGTGGTGCAGCATGATATTGGTCTAAAATCCTTTGCAGCCTTAGCTTCTTCAAACTTTGGGATAAGAGCCATTAGGGTGCAATTCATGCCTTTGAAGATTTTGTCATGAGTAAAGAGGTATCTGCCAGCCTTTCTAACATCTTCCCCCACAATGGTCCATGCATCCTTGAAATTTTTTGCACCAAACCCATCAATGCCCGGAGTTTTGTTATCACCAATACCCTGCAGAGCTATCTTAATTTCTAAGTCAGTGTTAGGAGCAATAAGAAGTCCCATCTGGTCTAGATTCAGTTGTGTGCCTTCCCTTAGTGCAAGAATGTCGACACCATCCAGCATTCCCTCATCAGTACCTATCATACCACCATAGAAATACAGTATCTCTTTTTCTATCTCCTCATGGCTGTAAGTAACAGTGCCATCCTCTTTTTGTAAAGTTCTAATGGCTTTGTGCTTATGTTTGCTCTTCACAGATGCATGGAAAAACCCATTATTGCCATCACCTAGTCTCAGCCACTCCACCTTGGCCTTTTGCCTCATCTCACTCTCCTCCATATCATTCCAATAGAGGACTTGATTAGTGCATCTCTTCACCTTATCAATCTTAACTTTATTAAATCTGTTAGTGTTGAGGTCAATTGGGCTTCCTGCAGATCTTGCCTAGCTTTCTCCACCTTGTATTTCATCCCATAGAGGGGTTTACTAAACTCTTTTAGTGTACTCTTCAGTCTCTTTAATTTCATCCATAACACCTACATAGGGTTACCATTGATGTTCTGTTGCCAACATATTTTAACTACCTGATGAAAATTGTTTAGCTTAGCTAGACAGTTTCGATATTTGAAGTGATGTCTCTTGTTGGTGCCTTGCTCCTTCCCTTTCACCATAAGCATAGAGTGATCTGAAATGCTCGGGGACATAATAATTAGAGTGGAATCAACATTATTCTGCAGCCAATCAATGTTGTTGAAACTATTTGAAGACTCTATTGTAACTTCATTTGATCACGATGAAGCTATTTCTTTGTTTTGGACAACATGTGAGTTTTCCCCTACTTTAAGGGTTTTCCACGTTGAAGATTTGATGTTGTTTATTCCCTTTCAATATATATATATATATATTGCTGTTCCTAAAAGATTCTTACAAGTTGGAATTTTATATCTGATGCATGTTGTTTTTTATTGTGTTTTTATATTAATTCTCATCAAGTTCGCATCAAAGCACTTGATTAGGGGTTATTTTGACCCGCATGAAAGATGGAGGCAAATATGAACATAAAGATGGTGAGCTTGAACGACACTAATTACAATTTGTGGAAGAGTGAGTTGAAGTATTTGTTATTTGTGAAGAAAATGGATCTTCCTATTTTTGCTTCTAAAAAGTAGAATTCTAATTCTGAAGAAGAATGAGAATGAGAATTTGAACATCAACTAGTGTGTGTTTTCATTAGACGGTATATATAAGATAATTCTTATAATCATATTTCTAATGAGACAAATGCAAAAACTTTGTGGAATAAGATAACGTTCTTTTATGCCTTTAAATCGGGGAGTAAACAAAATATTCTTGTTGAATAGCTTCATATGTTTGAAGTATATGTATGTGACTTTTAATTCATATCACTTTAGTGATTTTTAAGGGCTCCTTTATCACATGTCAAGAATGAGATATGATTTTGATGAAGAGCTATTGAGACTATTTCTATTGTTATCTTTACTTGAGTCTTCTGAGACATTTTAGGTTTCTATAACGAGTCCAACTTTTAAATGTGTTGTTTATTCGGAAACAACTAATGGTGTACTCTTAATGAGGAGATGAGAAGGAAGGAACATGGTTCTTTATATCAATCTTAAATACTTGATAATGGAGAAGTGAGAAAAAAGAACTTAAGGGTGGTATAAATAATACCAAGGGAAATTCCAATGGTCGTTACAAGAATATGGATTTTCATTATTGTCATAGAATATTGCACATATAGAAGAATTATTTTATTTTAAAAAATGAGAACAAAGACAAGAAGAGTAACTAAAAACAAATATGTCGTGATGATGATATAGATGATGGTAGTGTTACTACTATTACTAATGATGATCTTATTATTCTTCATAACCATGAGTCAGTTAATCTTGTATCTGATTAGAGCATGTGAATAATTGATAGTGGTTATACACCACATGTTACACCGAGGAAGAAATCCTCCACCTCTTACACTTTAGGTAACTTTGGAGTATTGAAGATGGGTAATGATTGTGTCTCTAATATAATAGAGGTTGGTGACGTTTTCTTACAAATTTACAAAGGAATGCAGTTGTTTCCTAAAGAATTTAAGCATACTTCAAATGTTTGCATTGATTTGATCTTCATACGTATGTTTGATGATGATAGTTTTAATAATCATTTTACTTTTGGAAAGTGGAAACATAGCAAATGTAACTTGGTATCAGATATAGGAGGGAAAAAATATAAATTGTATTGCACAAAATAATTTGTTGCTAAAGACAATGTGAATGATATGGATATGGAAGCATCTTTGTGGCATCGACGACTTAGTCATCTCTATGAAAAAGGGTTTAATTTTTTTATCCTGGAAGGATATGCTTCTTGGATTGAACAAGGAAAATTTGGAGAAAGGTTGGTAAAGATACCAGAGTGTCCTTCAAAAGGAATTCTCCCTCAAGTAAGTTAGAGTTGCTTTAGTTGGTGTCGTATGATGTTAAATATGTGGCTCTTTAAAGGTAAAATATTTTGGTGCATAATTTGTTACTTTTATTGAGGATTGTTTCAGAAAACTACGCGTTTATGCTTTAAATATAAAATACCAAGTGTCAGAAAATTTCAAAGAACTCCATGGTTTGGTCTAGCGACAGACATGTAAGAATTTAAAACGTGTCCAGACTGACAACGGTTGTGAGTATTGTAGACATTTTAATGTCTTTTGCAAGCAGCAAAGTATTACACATGAAAATACTCCCTTTAAAACTCCTTAGCTAAGTTGCCTAAACATTACTAGGGTGAGATAACATACACGACACTGAGGGTCCAAACAATATTTGGTTTGAAAAAAATTTAGTTATGATCGTTTGAGAGTCTTTGGTTGTAAGGCTTTTTTGCATGTTCCAAAGCATGAAATATCGCAGATGGATTCAAGGTCAAATAAATGTATCTTCATTGATTATGGCCAAGATGAATTTGGTTACAATTTGTATGATCCTTTAAGTAAAAATCCTATCAGGAGTTGTGATGTAGTGATCATAGAAGGCCAAACTATTAAAGACATTAATAATGTGGAGAAAGTACCACACTTAAAAAATATAACATATTGTCTCATGTCGATCCAATTGGTTACCTTATCCTAATATAAATACTATTGATGGAAATGTTAAGAATGGTGAGCCACATATTTATGTTATTGACTAACAATTTTGTGATGAGCCTAATATTGAACTAGGTGATGATGATGAAGATCATGAACATGAGATGTCAGAGGATAAAAATCTTGGTGATGCATCTAGATCATCCTAATCCAAACTTAATAGATTTAGTAAGTCAATAAAACCTACTACTATGTATGATTCTAATGACTATGTGACTTTTACTGATGAAGGGAAACTTGAATGTTTTCGAGAGGCCATGGAAAGTGAAGAAAATAAAAAGTGGTTGGACGCAATACAGGATGAGATGAAATATTTTCATGATTATCAAACTTATTATTTTGTGAACTTTCCAAAATACAAAATGGCGTCAGAAAACATATGGTTCTATAGAGTGAAATATGAAAGTAACTCAAAATCTCGGAGGTATAAACCCCAATTGGTGATGAAAGGTTTTTCGTCAGAGAAAGCTGTTGATTTTAATGATATTTTCTCATATGTGGTAAAAAATAAATTAAAAATATGTTGAGTTTGGTAGTTGCTCTTGACTTAGGTAGAGAAAATATATGTGAAAACAACCTTCCTTCATGGTAATTTGGAGGACGAAATTTATATGAAACAAGCTAATGGTTTTATTATTGAAGGTAAGGAACATTATGTCTGTACAATTAGAAAAAATCTATATGGTATAAGAATTGTTCTGGACTGGGCAGACACTTTGCCCCCAGCAGGGCAAAGCCCAACCCAGTCCAGTTATTGGACAGGCCCAATAGCCAGAAACTAGCCGTTGGGCAGAAACTAGCCGTTGGGCATGTCCCCCTCACTCGCTTGGCAGTTCACGCGACCAACTGTCTCCCCGGATCCTACGGGAAAAGTTGGACTAGGTCAAAGGGCCACTCGCCTGGTCCTCCACCTGGCAGTCTCCCATTGGTCGACCAGATATCTTCGGCCACATGGAAGACCTTGGCCCCGCACTGGGGGTTACCTCTATAAATACCCTCTCACATGAGAGGGGCGGGTATTCAATATCCAATACTTGAAATATTACTTGTGTATTTTCTTTCTCTCTTTTAACCAAACACTTACTTTGGCATCGGAGTACCTTGCAAGTACCACCCCCTTTTCTCTCTTATAATCATCCTCATCTGCCCTACACTGAAGGCCACGACGATCCAGTCTGATCACCTCTAATCAGTGGCGCCGTCTGTGGGAATCTAGCTTCCCCATCTTATTAATTCAAGATCCCCTCTTTTTTCATCATAAAGACCAAAGCTCAACCAAATTTTCATTTTATCATCATGGCCTCTACCAAGAACGATGTTGTCCACCAGGACCCTGCTGTCGCCGTCGTTACTGATAACGTCAACCACATCATCACCGGATCTATTTTATCGGAAACTGATTAGCGAGATAGGAAGACCGCATCTCCCACCCTTGTTAAACTAAAACCTCGGGCACAGGCTGCTGACCATGTTTTTGAGCCTATTCCGGTTCCACAAAACGCTGACCCCAGCACAGCTGTTCTCATTGCCTCCCTCGACAGGTCGAACCTCTTGATCTTCCAACAAGGTGAAAATATCAACGCTCTCGAGCACGTCCTCTAGGAGCGCTTGCCCTCGGAGAAACCTCGCAGCCCTTCTCCGCGTCCTCGATCTCCCCCTCAGAAACAGAGGCGTGACATATCCATAAGCTTTTCCCCGAAGAGAAGACGATCAAGATCAGAAGAGCCCACATCCAACCTTGCAAGAAGGCGACCCCGGTCTTCTCTGCAAAAATCAAGACGTTCCCCTACGTCAAAGAAATCTAGGCCCTCAGAAAAGTGTGAGCATCGCCGGTCGCGTAGGCATTCTCCACGACGAAGCAAAAGTCGTGGTCGTAGCTATTCTTTTTCCTGTTCTTCGAGCACAAGCAGTGATGAAGACGTCCATGGACCCTTCTCACAAGAGATTATGGACACCAGAATTCCTCGCGGGTTGGAGAAGCCCCCTGCCATGGTGACATACGATGGGACCACCATCCCCAACAAACACATAGAAAACATTGAGCCAATGCTCCATTACCACAATGTGAGTGGAGCCATAAAGTGTAGATTATTCTCAATCACCCTCAGGAAAGGGGCGATGGCTTGGTTCAAGCGCCTTCCCCGGGGATCGGTCACATCTTGGAGAGATCTGAAGAGCCGGTTTGCCCGACATTATATGGCTTCCTGACGACATCCCAAGTCAGAGGCCACTTTAGAAGCTATCATACAGGGCAGGGACGAGCCCCTGCGGGCATATATTGATCGGTTCAACAAAGAAGTTGTGGAGGTCCGTACGATGGACCATATGAAAAAGTATCTTCTCAAAAAAGGCTTGAGACCGAAAAGCAATTTCCGCAAAGCTATCGGAATCGAGACCCCACAAATGTTGACGGAGCTTCTCTGGAAAGCCTAAGTGTATATTTAATATGAAGAAAAAGAAGCCGCATATCATGCTCGGGACGCAAGAGATCGAGATAGTACCCGGGCACCAAAACAATACGAGTCGGAGACATCCCGACAAGGAAGAGAGAGGCGACGAGATGATCGCCCCCGAGAAGGTAAAGGGTCTGCTGGCCGATTCAAGGAGTATACCCTGCTCACCGCTCCTCACGAGCGCATTATCTCTGAATGCATCAATACAAAATTCAAGCAGGGAGGTGTTAGGTTCCCCAAACCGACGACGTCCAAAGTCAACATGGACAAAAGTAAATACTGTTGTTTCCACCGCAGCCATGGCCACACGACCGAGGACTGCGTGCACCTTAAAGATGCTATTGATATCCTCATAAAGGAGGGTCATTTGAAGTAATATATCAAGAAAGGCGAGTCTTCACGATGACAGGCTTCATACTCAAAGAAGGAAGCAGAATTATCTCCACCCAGTCCTCCCCCGCAGGTCGATATGTCTATCACATGACCAGAGGACTTTGACATCCCTGATTATTTTGAGGAACCTCCCCAGATATTCGTGCACAACACTTGGGAAGCATTCCCTGCGGACATGGTTATCTCATGCGGGGGGTACAACGAGCTGACAGTGGATCTATCAAGAGAAAGTTTGATCAGCTCATTGATTGCAGTTCTGACCGGCTATCCACACTTGAGAAGATCAAGGGGGGCTCCCAACCGATCATTTTTTACCACGAAGAGCTGCCTAGGGGCTCTCCGAACTCACCCATCCCCTTGCTCATTAAGGCAAGATTGGCAAGCACTAACGTCAGAAGGATCTTGATCGACCAGGGTAGTTCGGTCGACATGATGTACACCTGTCTGTTTCGTGCCCTCAAGCTCGATCAGAAGAAAATCTCACCATATGTGGGATCCAATTTGCAGGGATTCAATGGAGCCATGGCCAGGCCCTGGGGGTATGTGGAGCAGCTGGTTACGTTCGGGGAAGAAGAGGTGTCCAGGTCGATCAAAACCCAGTTCTTGGTGATTGATTGCCCATCACTGTACCAATGCATCTTGGGGAGACCAGATCTCGCAGAGCTAATTGTTGTCCCTTCAATTGTCCACCTCAAGTTAAAGTATTATACAGATAAGGGTCACGTTGCGACATTGCACGGGAACATAGAGGTTGCGGGTAGATGTTTTGAAGCGGCGACCGGAGGACAAAACCAGATCGGTGCAACACTCAAAGCAGCTAAGCGGGAAAGGGAGGAAGATCATCCATCCGAAGACGACCAACATGACAAGAAACCTGCACTCCCTGTACACACTATTGACCTTGATAGCTAGATGTTAGATGAAGGCGATGAAGATAGCAGTGAAAGTGCATCAACGACCAGCTCCTCCACATCAACCCTCATGCGCCCAGTTCTTGACTGGGAGTTTGAAGTCATCGCCTTCAACAATAATCCCAACAGAGGAGTGAAGATTGGTGATGGACTTAGGGGTGTTCAAAACCAAACCAATCCAATAAAAAACCGCAAACCAAACCAAACCAAATCGAAACCGCAAAAAACCGCATTTGGTTCAGATTTGTTCGGGCCATCTTTTAACAAAACCGCATGGTTCGATTTGGTTTACGATTTGTATTTTGCAAACCGAACTAAACCAAACCAAACCACATTATGTTATAACCCAAACTTCACTTATCTCACATCTAACCCAAAACTCAAACCCATTATGCCTTAACCTTACAATTACGAAATATTTTCTCTTACTCACACTTAACTTTTCAGTTTTAATCTTCTCAAATCTCTCCTAATAGTATTGTGCATTCTTCTCATCTTCTTTGCCATGCACGTCTCGCCTCTTCTACACTAATCTCTCATCTCACATGTTCTTTCTTTTTCATCTTCTCATTTTTGTTACTATTTTCTCTTCTAATTATATTTTTATCGCATCTTTCTTCTCTAATCTCACATCTGTTATGTTCTTTCTTTTTCATCTTCTCTAATCTCCCTTCTCTTATATTTTCTGTTTTATTATAATATTTTGATATTGTTTTATGCTACTATTTTATTTCACTTTTGTTGAAATTGATTTTTGTATATTGAATGAGACCATTTTGTCTAAATATGATGAGTTTTTTTGTTATTTGGTAATGTATGAATGACTAAACACAAAGTTATGTTGTTCTTTATATATGTAAATATCACTCAATAAAAATCTTGTAAAAAATCGAACCAATCCAAACCGCATTGGTTTGGTTTGGTTTGGTTCGAATTTTTTTTAAAAGCCAAACAAACCAAACCAAACCGCATGATTTTTTCCCTTGCGGTTCGGATGATTTTTAGCGTCAAAACTGCCCAAACCGCACCGCGAACACCCCTAGCTGGACTGCCCGACGAGGTCAAGCAACTGCTAAAGAAATGCTTGGAAGAAAATGCCGACCTATTTTCTTGGAGTGCCGCAGACATGCTCGGCCTGGACCCTGAGACCGCATGCCACCATTTGACCATCAACCCAGCTACCCGTGCCGTCGCATAGAGAAGGCGGAAACAATCCGACGAGAAAGCACAGGCTGCCGAAAAACTTGTACAAGACCTCTTAGAGGCAAAATTCATTTCGGAGGCCAGGTATACAACCTGGCTGTCCAATATTGTACTTGTCAAGAAACATAGAGGAAAATGGCGCATGTGCATTGATCTCAACCGGGCTTGCCCGAAAGATGCCTATCCCTTACCGAGCACAGATAAGCTTGTAGATAATTCTGCAGGTTTCAAACTCTTGTCCTTCATGGACGCATACTCGCGATACAACCAAATCCCTATGGACGAAAAGCACAATAGATACACCGCCGTTCATGACCTCGTCGAAAAACTATTACTACAATGTAATGCCTTCGGTCTGAAAAATGCTGGGGCCACATACCAGCGCATGATGAACAAGGTCTTTCGATGAGAAATCGGAGACATGCTCGAAGTTTACATGGATGATATGATCGTGAAGTCCCAAGAGGAATCCGATCATACCGCCCATTTGCAAAAAGTTTTCGACCAGGCTAGAAAGTGCAAAATGCGTTTTAATCCCGAAAAATACACCTTTGGCGTGCGGGCATGAAAGTTCCTCGGGTTTTATCTTACCGAGAGGGGGATAGAGGCGAACCCTGACAAATGTCAGGCGTTCGCAGAATTCCCCACGCCCATGTCGAAGAAGTCCATACAATCCCTCAGCGGGATGCTCGCTTCACTCTCTCGTTTCGTAGCCAAGTCTGCCCAGCACGACCTGCCCTTCTTTAAACTCCTCAGAAAAGAGGCCACATTCGAATCGACAGATGAGTGCGAGCAGGCCCTGACCCATCTCAAGCAAGCCCTATCCAAGCCTCTCGCGCTATCCCGACCAGAGTACGGGGAAACCTTGTATCTATATCTCTCCATCGCCAGTGAAGCCATTAGCGCTGCACTCATTCGCGAGACAACGGACGAGCAAAAGCCCATCTATTTCACCAGCAAGGCGTTGCAAGGGCCAGAAATCAAGTACACGCAGATAGAGAAAGTCGCCCTTGCCCTCATTACTGCCGCGAGAAGACTCAGACACTACTTTCTGGCCCACACCATAGTAGTATGCATAGACCAACCCATTAGGCAGTTGCTTTGCCGACCAGATATGGTCGGCCGAATGCTCAAATGGTTCCTGGAGTTGTCAGAATTCAACATTCACTACGAGGGCAGGAAGACCCTCAAGGCACAAGTCCTGGCTGACTTCGTGGCAGAGATGACGCCTCCATCGTCCCCGCCAAGCGCAATGCAGAGATGAACCATCTACGTGGACGAGGCATCCAGCCCCTCAGGTAGCGACGCAGGTATTATCCTCGAAAATGACGAAGGAATAATAATCGAAGTATCTCTAGTCATGTCCTTCCCTACGTCTAACAATCAAGCCGAATACGATGCCTTCCTCACAGGACTACGCCTGGCCAAGGACATGGGCGCCAAGGAGGTAAAAATTTACACCGATTCCCATATTGTAGCATCTCAGGTACGGGGAGATTTTCAAGCAAAGAACAAACAGTTGGTCAAATATCTGACGCTGGTGATGGAAAGGATAACCAAGTTTGATGCATGGGAAGTCCAGCACATCCCGCGCGAACGAAACACTCGGGCATACGTCTTGTCCAAGCTGGCTAGCACCAGAAAGAAAGGTGGCAATAAATTCGTGGTACAAGAGAGACTCGCCCGGCCCAGCATCGAGAAACCATCAGAGCTACTCGACATTAACGCCATCGGAGACAGCCACTGCTGGATGACCCCTATGTACAATTATCTCACCAAAGGGGAACTGCCCGAGGATAACAAGGAGGCCAGCATTACTAAACGACGAGCTTGCTCATACGTGCTGATTGAGGACAAACTCTACCGATGAGGATTCTCCACCCCCCTCCTGAAATGTGTCAAGGAGGACAAGGTCCCTGAAATCCTCCAAGCGATTCATGAAGGCATCAACGCACAACATTTGGGAAGGAGGTCACTGGCACGAAAAGCCCTGCGAGCAGAATACTATTGGCCAACCATGCAGCAAGACGCAAAGGAGCATGTCCAAAAATGTGACCGATGCCTACGCCACGGAGACATGCACCTAGCGCCCCCTGACGAGTTGAAGGCTATGTCCTCGCCTTGGCCCTTTGCCTAGTGGGGGATGGATATCCTCGTGCCTTTCACAATGGGATCCTACCAAAACAAATTTTTAATCGTGGCCGTCTATTACTTTACAAAATGGATCGAAGCAGAAGCCCTCGCAAAGATCACAGTCTTCAACATACTCCGTTTCTACAAGAGGAACGTCCTCGCAAGATTTGGTGTTCCCCAGGCACTCGTGACCGAAAACGGAACCCAATTCACGGACATGAGTTCCAAGACTTCGTCGCCAAACTAGGCACGAAGCAACACTTCACCTCCGTCGAGCACCCGCAAACCAATGGGCAAGCGGAGGCCACGAACAGGGTGATCCTTCGAGGTCTAAAGCGTAGGCTGGGCAAAGCTAAGAAGAGATGGGTGGAAGAGCTACATAGCATGCTCTGGGCCTACAGAACAACACCACACTCCACCACCGGGGAAACCCCTTTCCGATTAGCTTACGGAACCGAGACGGTGATACCAATGGAGATCAGAGAACCTTCCAGACGAACGGAAGCTCCCATCGACGAGGAGATGAAGGACGAATCCTTAAGAGAAGAGCTCGATCTGGTCGAAGAAATACGGTCAGGAGCAGCTCTCCGTGAAGCTTTGCTGAAACAACAAATAACTTTGCGACATGATGCTAAGGTCATAAAGCGCAACTTCCCCATCGCCAACTTGGTCCTACGCAGAAACCAGAAGGATTCGTGCGAAGGAAAGCTGGCCACGAACTGGAAAGGACCCTACAGGGTCAAGTCCAAAACGGGCACCGGAGCCTACTACTTAGAAACTCTGGACGGAGAACCATTTGCTCGACCATAGAACACTGAAAAGCTCAAACAATACTACAGTTAGAACCAACTACGAGGTTGAACTAACTGCCGACGAGATCGCCCTTAATAGGGAGATGGCTCGGCCACAAGATCATGCCCCGGTGTAAGCACGATCCATTTTACAACGATGGCCAGTTTCTGCTTATGGGACGAGCAGACTCTGCACACAACGAGGATACCTCAATCGAGCTCCGTCGTTGCCACACCAGTCAGGCAGGACAACCAGGTCGCGATGGGAACAGTCCAAGCCTATGGGATTAGTAACTCAACCGAGATCCTAGTCTCATCACCGGTAAAACCACTTCGCCCTCCTCGACAAGTTTCCCAGACTGTCGAGCACAACAAGAATGAGTCGAGCAAACGTTCATTCAAACAAGCATAAATAAATACGACAAGAAAAAACCAAACAAATAGTTATAACCTCGGCCACAAGGCCGGAATAAGTCAGTTGTACATTTAAAGGGTTATGCCCGACAAAACATTACATCTAAAGACACACAGGCCCACAAAATACAAAGTACAATCATAAAACAAACTAAACGGTCTCATCAGGAACACCGGGAGGAACCACCTTACCATCAACGACCACATTGAGAAGGCTCATTCCCTCGGTCAGCAGTTAGACGTCAGAGTTGAGAGCTTTCAACTACTCCAAAGCAGCATTAAAACCAAATTCGGCTGCCCCCATATTATCCTCTCCGAGAAGACGGATCCTCTCGATCAGGTCCCTCCATGTATTAAGGGTCTTCTCGTCGTCAGTCTCGTCCTGACCGACCGCCGACGACCCCTCCAGGTCAGCTACCTTCGCCTTCAAATGGGCGTTCTCCTCGTTGACTTTGGTCACCTCTGCCTTCATCTGGGCTACTTCCTTTTGAAGCAATATCTTGGCCTCCTGGTGCCCTTGCAGCTTCTTCATCTCGTTATATATATCTCCATATTCTCCAGCTCTAAGTCATTGATCCTAGTCTTAGCCTTCTTAAGGTCGGCGAGATGAGCCACCTCTGCATCTCCAAGGGCCAGCGCCGCTTCCAATATCTTGAGCATGTCGACCGCGTCCTATCAAAGAAGTTTCCTCCGCACCCGAGGATCTGGGGACAAGATAACAGAGGTATCAAGTTCTGGGATGACGATAGAGCTCTCCCCGTCAAACATCTTCCCCTGAAGATAGCACGAGGGCAGCACAAATTTATCTCCATAAAAAACCACCCGAGCATCCCGTTGGAGAGGAACCAATATCATCCCTTTTCCTCTTATGGGATGTGTTTGGAGTCGGGGGAGTAGAGGTTGTGCCTAGAGTAGGAACAACGCCGGCCACAAACTTCTCCAACGTCGCCTGAGACTTGGCCGTACCAGCTTTTGGCATCAAGGGCGTTTTCTTCTGGTTCTTAGTTGCTTGGGACCTCACCAGGCGCTCCCTCACGTCGGCCATTTTTCCTGCGAGCATAAAGAAAGAAATGTTAGTACAATAAGACAAGGATTAACTAACATGGGCACGAGAATGAAATATACCGAGGAGCTGGAACGCAACATCATCGTTCTCGCACTCAAGAAGGGCTTTGGTGTTGATGAAGCAAGCCGCCTGGGCAGGCTCTCTGTCCTCCCCGAGCAACTCCCTACCGTCCCTGTCTACCACGAAAGCCGGACCAAAGGTTTCCACATAGGCATGTAAAGCCCGGTAAGACTCCTTGTCCCCCTCACAGAGCTGCTCGTGCTTAACAAGGAATTGGTCAGTTTTGTATCTGAAGTGGGCAAATACCCACTCCAAGGGGAACTTAGACACAAGCCTCTCAACTTGTCGGCCATCAACAGTCACGGTTTCGAGGGTAGAAATCAACCTCTTAGCCGCTTCAGAGACATGTTTCACGACCAAGAACCTGTCTTTGAAATGTCGAACAGACTCTGAGTACGGCCAGAAGAGCCTACTCTGCTGTTTGAAGGATACCCAACTTTGCTTCGAGCCCGTGGTGCTCCTTTGGAGTTGGAAGATGCAGAAGAATAGGTCAACGATCGCCCCAACATTCAAAAAACGACACACCAGCTCGAAAGCACGTATAAAGGCCAGTGCGTTTGGATGAAGCTGGGCAGGGCATAGTTCCAAGTGGCGAAAGATGGCCTCCTGGAATTCAGTAAAGGGCAAATGAAACTTAGCATCTACGAAGGCAAACTCGTACATAGGTAAGCGCATCCCCGGATAGATCGAGCAAATTCTGTCATTCTTCATCAGACAGATAGCCTTCTAGTGCACCGACCCATCCTCCTCTCGGTCCTCTAGATAGGGGAACTCCCGAATCTCCTCCTCAATGAACATCGACCTTGTCGACAAGGGTTCCTGGGCGATCCATTTCAGGTCCCCCTTTGCTACGTGGACGTTGGCATATTCAATGGACTGCTCTGCCTCCTTGTTCGCAGCCCCGACGTCGGGCACAACTTCTTCGCGAGGGTCAACCATTTCACCTGAAAAACAGAGAAAGAAAAGTGAATTTGTCGACTAAGATCAAATCCACCCTTCCACCACTAATCAAGTGAAAGGGCTAGGAAGAAGTCGGGAACAACCTCAAACCCACATCGACCACTACAGAATACGATGACTCTAATATCCCCTACGACGGGGACGAGTCTCCACGACTTTACAAAGACTTAGGAGCTTACTCGGCGAAGTAAGCTCCCCGTGAAAGAATCAGAGTTTTATGTCGAACAAGCCTAATGCCCGACTACAAACCTAAAACTAATCCTAACCATAACCTAGGAAGATCTACACCAACACGCGCAATAATCATAGACATTCATCCCATGTTCTTCGTGTTCTTCGTGAATTTTCCAGAAATTCATGTGTTTATCGAAGAACACATAAATCTTCAACCGGAAAATTCATTTACCACTGGAAAATTCATGAACACTTTCATAAAAAAATGAACATCATGGGAATTCCAGAAAAAGAGGAAGAACTTACTTGGTTAATCAAAGGATGAAGATGAAGATCACAAACTGGGCCTTGAAGATCGACTTCGGCGAGAAAGCAAGTTGAAAAGCAAAGAGATGTGGGAGACAAATTAAGAGTGAAGTGTTCAAATGAACTCTCTCCACCTTTTTATAAGCACTTCCTCGCTTAGGGAAGCTCAAAGGCCATCCTAGCCTAGGTGTCTCTAGGTCTGCCAAGGGTTGCATGTCCAACACGTGTCAGAAAAGGGAATCTTTGTTTGACATTCCCAAAGCCAAATGATACATCTCCCAAGTCTTATACATATTCGCGGACATGTTCTCCCTGACGGCATGTGCAGGCCACATCGACGATATTGCTCCTTGGCATAAAAAGTCGTTTCTCACGAGCATGTTGCACAAGTCTGATCGACATAAACACACCACTACGGCGGGCATCCTCCTCGAAGACTGGTCGACATAAAACGTCCCTGTTACAAGTTTTCTCCTTGCATACCAAGGGCTGGTCTAGCAGATTAAACATCGATGTCGGTCACCTCGGTGGTAGAAAAAGAGAAGAACATGTCCTCGAATGCTACCACTCAAAAGATAATTGCCCACATGACTACCTTAAGTCATTACTCTTCCTTAAAGCAAAGACTTGGGGGGCCCTCAGTAGGGTAAAGCCCAATCCAGTCCAGTTATTGGACAGACCCAATAGCCAAAAACAAGCCGTTGGGCAGAAACGAGCCGTTGGGCAGAAACTAGCTGTTGGGCATGTCCCCCTCACTCGTTTGGCAGTTCACACGACCAATTGTCTCCCTGGATCCTACAGGAATAGTTGGACCAGGTCAAAGGGCCACGCGCCTGGTCCTCCACCTGGCAGTCTCCCATTGGTCGACCAGATATCTTCGACCACATGGAAGACCTTGGCCCCGTGCTGGGGGTTACCTCTATAAATACCCTATCATATAAGAGAGGCAGGTATTCAATATCCAATACTTGAAATCTTACTTGTGTACTTGCTTTCTCTCTTTTGACCAAACACTTACTTTGGCATCAGAGTACCTTGCAGGTACCACCCCCTTTTCTCTCCTACAATCATCCTCATCTGCCCTACACTGAAGGCCACGACTATCCAGTCTGATCACCTCCGATCAAGAATCATGCGTGGCAGAAAGGAGAATAAACTTCAAATGTCACAAGAACAACATAATAAAAGAGTGTTGCAGAGATTTCAGATGGAAAACTCTAAGGCGATAAGCACTTTTATTGTTACTCATTTAAAATTGAGTTTTAAATAAAGTCTTTCTAGTGAGTATGAGAAGTTAGATATTGAATGAGTTTTTTATGCATCTGATGTGGGTATTTTGATGTATGAAATAGTGTGTACAAGGTCAGATATTGCACATGTTATTGGT
Organism: Lathyrus tuberosus; assembly: GCA_022829125.1. NCBI lineage: Eukaryota > Viridiplantae > Streptophyta > Magnoliopsida > Fabales > Fabaceae > Lathyrus > Lathyrus tuberosus. Next base: position 7,266,772 of record JALAZF010000311.1, read on the forward strand.
ACAATTAGTAGATTTTTATCAAATCTAGGCAGAGAATATTGGAATGTTGTGAAATAGATTTTGAGATATCTTCATGATACTACTTGTACGAGACTTTCTTTTAGAAGTGACAAACCTATTTTGGTGGGGAAACCCTAATTAATATGTCAAGAGACATTTATTTCAGAAAGTCCATTTTAAGCTACGTGATTAAATTTGTAGGGGGAGTTGTGACTTGGCAATCTAGGTTGAAAAAATGTGTAGTATTGCTTACTACACATGCAAAATTCATTGCAATTAATGAAACATACAAATAATATCTATGGTTAAAGAAATTCTTGCTGAAACTTGGTTTGTTCAAGATAAATATGTACAACTTATTGATAGTCAAAGTGATATTCATCTTGGTAAGAATCCAACATTTGATAATATGTACAAATACATTGATATTAGGTATCATTAGATACATAGTTTATTCGATGCTAAGTTGTTGGAGCTAGAAAAAGTTCTTATTGGTGAAATGGTTCTGGTGTGATGACTAAAGGTGTTATCAAGAGGAAAGTTTGTAACTTGTTGTGATATTATGGGTTTGGTGATTACCTTTTAAGTTAGTAATTATAGGTGACAATCAATACAATACCCAACTAGAGGTACAATCACTACTACAAATAATACATTTTATGACGAAATTTTCATTTCATCTATTGAAAAACCGAGGTCAAATGACCTGAAACACGCCATTTATTTATTTTATTATTAAAAGCTTAATCTTTTACCTCGGTTTTCCCAAAAAATGACATAAAAAGTTGGTTGGGTTTGAGCTTAGATTCTCACCGTTTGCAATTTTATGTTTTATTCAGAAATAAAAAGACGCCTTTATATTTTATAGTTTTCACATCGGATATGTTCCCTCGGTTTTTTAATAAAATCGAGATAAAAATCTCAACAAATTTTTATTCCTTTAGATTTAATGTTAAGTCTCATTCACTTTTTGCGCCCTAGTTAGCGAACGTACTGAAACACTATTCTTCTCCAACGAACGAAACTGAAAGACCATTATTCTCCAAGGACGAAGGAAGCTCGAACCTCAAACCAACATTTTTCTTAGAGTCTCTCATCATATTTCCGGTATGCACAAATTCTCCATTACTGTTGTTATTTGTTGTTGTTGTTGTTGTTGTTGTTGTTCTTTTTTGATGTTGTTGTTGTTGTTGGTATTATGGCCATTGTTGATGTTGTTGCCTCATTATTATTGTTGTTATTATGGTTTATGAGACTTATAGAGTTCATTTTTGTTGGTTGTGTACTATTTTTATTTTATTTTCAAAAGTTGTATGTGATTATGGATCATAGTTGGATGAAAGTCAATAGATTAAGTAAAGAGTATCAGAATGGAGTGATTCCATTTCTTGAATTCGCAGAAAAAAAATTTCTAATGATAACATGATTTTTTGGTGTCCTTTTAAAATTTTCTGAAATGCGCAAAAACATCCAAGTGTTGTTATGTTCAATCATATAGGTTGTGATAGAATTATTCAAAATTACACGAAATGGGCATGACATGGTGAAATGACAAAAAAAGACCTCTGTCATATACAGTTGAAGATGATGATGAGTTTATGAATGATACTTTAAAAGACATGATTCGTGATATTGGAGTAGATGTTTTCAAGAAAGCTAATGTGGTAGATACTTTTCAAAGGGACATGGAAGATTTGTTGTATCCGAGATGTAAAATTTTTACAAGATTGTCGCCTCTGTTAAGACTATTTAATCTTAAGGCAATAGGTGGATGGACGGATATAAGTTTCACTAAATTGCTTGAATTGTTGAAAAAAATGCTTCCAGAAGGTAACACATTTCCGAACCGTAGTTATGAGGCCAAGAAGATATTATGTCTAATGGGTTTAGACTATGTCAAAATACACATATGTCGTAATGATTGCATATTATATAGGAAAGAGTATCAAAACTTGAAGGAGTGCTTGAGATATGGGTAGTCACGCTACCAGCAGAAGGAGAATGATGTTGAAGACGATGACAATGTAACTAGAAAAGATGTTCCTTCCAATATGATGTTGTACCTACCGATAATTCAAAGGTTCAAGACATTGAATGCTAATGTAAATGACACAGAGAATACTAGATGGCATGAAGATGAAATAATGTGTGATGGAAAATTTTTCCATATAGCTAATTCATTACAATGGAAGAAAATTGATTCCTTGTTTCCAGATTTTACCTTTGAACCGAGGAACCTTAGGCTTGGACTTGCCACTGACAGAATGAACCCTTTTGGTAATTTGATTACTAAGCATACATCATGGCCTTTTCTTCTCATAATTTACAACCTATCTCCATGGTCGTGCATGAAGCGTAAATATATGATGTTATCGATGATGGTTTTTTATCCAAAACAACCAGGAAATGACATAGATGTTTATTTAACGCCATTGATTGAAGATTTAAAAATTTTGTGGGAGGAAGACATTGATGTTGATGATGCATATACATGTGATAACTTTAAGCTACATGCCATGTTGTTTTGCACAATCAATTTCTTTCATGCATACGGTAATTTGTCTGGGTATAGATCCAAGGGACATAAAGCGTGTCCTATATGTGAATTTGGTACATTGCACCACTAATTACAAAATGGAAAAAGATTGTTTATCTTGGGCATCGAAAACTTTTAAGACCTTATCATCCATATTGTAGATTGCGGAAGGTTTTTAATGGGGAGCAGGAGTTTGATATCACTCCAAAGCCCTTAACCGGGAAGGAAGTTTATAAAAGAAAATAACACATTAATGTTGTATTTGGAAAGAAACAAAAAGGGCTCGTGGAGAAAAATATTTGGCCAAATAGGTCGGTGTTCTTTGATCTTCCATATTGGTCTAGTCTTGATGTAAGATATTGTCTTGATATGATGCATGTGGGGAAAAATTTATGTGATAGTTTGATTGGAACACTTCTCAACATCAAAAGCAATACAAAAGATACTAAGAAATCTCGTGAAGATATGGTGGTGAAAGGTATATGACAAGTGTTAGTCCCAAAAGAAATAGAAAATATAACATATTTTCCCCCCAGCTTGTCACACTCTGTCTAAAAAAGAAAAAAAAATTGTGAATGTTTACAGGGTATCAAAGATCCCCAAGGGTACTTATCAAATGTGAAAAAACTTGTGGTAATGAAAGTTCTCAAATTAGTTGGCTTAAAATCTCATGATTGTCTTGTCTTGATGCAACAATTTCTACTAGTGGCTACCCGTGTCGTTCTACCAAAATGTAAGGGTAACTATAGTCAGATTGTGCTTATTCTTCAATGTTATATGTAGTAAAGTCATTGATCCTGGAAATTTAGACGAGTTGGAACATGAGACTGCAATTATCATATGTTAATTAGAGATGTTTTCCCTCCATCATTCTTTGACATTAAGGTTCACTTAGTTGTTCATCTAGTAAGGGAGATTAGAATTTATGGCCCGGTTTATTTATGGTGGATGTACCCGGTAGAGCGATACATGAAGATCTTTAAAGGTTATACAAAGAATCATCACCGTCCGGAGGCTTTGATTGTTGAATGGTACATCACAGAAGAAGCTATTGAGTTTTATACAAACTATTTATCAAAAGCGAACTCTATAGGTATTCCCGAGTCTCGTCATGATAGAAGATTTGATGGTAGAGGCACTAAAGGTTTAAGTGTTAAGACTTTCAGCAGAGATGCAGTTCTTCAAGCACATTTGTATATATTGAATAACATGGATGAAATTCAACCTTACTTGACCACTCACAAAAGTCTTATAAAGGAAAAAATCCCCCCGAATGAATGAAAGATGGTTGTTGATAGAGCATTAAAAAACTTTCATAACTTGGTTTAATGAAAGTGTTTCTAAAGAGAGTAATGCATCATAGAAAATTAAATGGTTGTCACGTATGCCTAAATTTAGTGTAATTACTTGGAGTGCATACGACATTACTAAATTTTCATTCTATACAAAATCAAAAGATGATCGTAGTACCATGCAAAATGACGGGGTTATGGTTGAAGCTGAATCCATGTACTTTTCTAGTTTCAAAGATAACAATCATGTATTAGCATCTAGAGTGTACTTTAGGGTCATTGAGGAGATTTTGGAGATTGATTATGTTATTTTTAAAGTGCCTTTATTTAAGTGCAAGTGTATTGATAATAACACTGGTGTAGAAACTGATGATTACGATTCACATGGGTCAATCTTCGAAAGGCAACTTATACGAACGAACCGTTCATTATGGCAACTAAAGCAAAACAAATTTTTTATGTCACTGATCCATCAAACACTAAATGGTCCATTGTTCTTCACGAAAATATCTTTCTAATATTATTGATGAAAATCAAGATTTTAACTATGAGCCCCCTTATTTTGCAACATATGTATGTCATTCATTTGAATAAAATGATTCAGATGATGTGCATGCTATTCGTTTTGATCATAAAGAGGGTTATGAGAAAACTAGTAAATAAATATTTTATATCACTTAATAATTTATAATTATTCATTTTATTCATTTTTATTACTTTTACTAAAGAGTTAATGTTATTGATAATTATCTTAATTGATTTCAAATGTTGTTCAAAATATAGGTGCTTAACTACTATTGACGAATCTTAGCATAAAAGTTTTGGAAAACCTACTAGAGTTTTCATTTTGGTTATTACTTTTGTTGGTTAATCATTTGTTTTAGCTTTGTTGTAAAATTATAAGGTGTGTGTCATTTTGCCTTTGCATTTGGTGTAAACAATTAATATTTGTGGTACAATATTTCTGTTTGAAATATTAACAAAATGTACAAATTTTTGTTTCAGAAATTTGCAAAATATATATATATATATATATATATATATATATATATATATTTTGTTATCCCCTCGATTTTACTTATAACCGAGGTGAAAATACTATACTATTATCTCGATTTTACTTATAACCAAGGTGAAAATACTACACTATTACCTTGATTTTACACAAAACTGAAATTTAATATTAAACGTGCCATTCAATTTTGAAATAATAAAAAGAAAGATGTTAGAGATCAAATCTATGTGTAGATAATTTTACCTTTCGATTATTTAAAAATTAAGAAATAAAGTGACCACTTTTTAGGATACTCTTTGTTAACTGATATGTATAGTTGAGATTAAATGAATTTCGCATCTAAAGTTAAATATATTTTTTATAATAGTAAATATAAATCTTTGCATCGGCAGGAGAACCATGAGAAACATCTATATCTGAATCAGGGCAACAAATTTTTAAGAATAGAACTGCCGTGAACACATATTTTGGATTCTAGAATCTAGATGGGCATTATGGACTTGTTTTTCTTCGCGTTGTATAATCTAAACTTGTACCAGGTGCATATTAGAATTTTACAATCTGGATTATACCAGTATAGAGTGTTTTACGTGAATGAAACGAAAACAATTAAAAATGCAATGAGGAAGGTTTTGAAGTCACATAACATTTGTATTCAAATAAAAATGGTATGTGTGAAGTAGTGTTTGAAGTGAGAAGGAAAAATGTAGTGAACGTGAGTTTTTAATTTTTAAAATGTTTTAAATTGACATTTTTTGAATTTAAAACTACAAATACCTTAAAATAAAACACTATCCAAATTCTAAATTCAAATGACATTTTTTAATAAATTAAGACTTTTGAGAATCTTGATGAGTAAGAAAAGAAAATCCAGATTATTATATTAAGCCCAAAATAATAAAAGGGGTGGTGTTATTAGCATCTCCATTTTGTCAATGAATTTCATTTCATTAGATTTTCTATTTTTTATCTCTTTCAAGAAAATTTTACCCCTTACCCCTACAATTATACTCAGACCCCTACAGTAAATTTTTAATGATCAAAATACCCTTATATAAATAGTTAAAACTTAAAAAAATTTCATTTCCGTTTTTCAATTTTTGAAGTCTTCCGGAAGAGAATTTTAAGACACAGTATATCGGAACTCTTAACGCAAGTCTTCTGGTTCACAAAGTTTACTCCGGAACTCATTTACAAAGTCATCTGGTTCATTACAGCAATACCGGAACACATTGAGTAAGTCTTCTGGAAGTTGGTACGTACCGGAAGTCTTGGAATAAGTCTTCCGGTTTTTTGAATTTCTGCGTTTATTTACCGGAACTCTTACATGAAGTCTTCCGGTTCGTTTCCAAAAAATTCCAAACCGGAACTCTTTATTGAAGTGTTCCGGAACGCTTTTTTTTTTAAATATTTAATTTTTATGTTTTTATTTTGACAGTGGCGCGCACACGAGGCAGAGACGGTAAGATCCCTAATCGCAGTTTAGGACGGGGCGAATCATCGCGAATGATTGAGGAAGAGCATATTGGTGCATCTGCTTCAGCAGCACAGCCTGTTGGATATCTGGGATGACCGTACGATACCTCTCTTTTGGTTAAGTACGAACATCATATTGCTAGACATATATGGTTCGGTGAGGTAAATAAACTACAATTATTTGATATTGAATAAAAGTTGATTTTGTTATGTTGTAATTTGTAATATATTTACTTTTAATTGTTTTCAGGAGAGGGGTTCGAAGAAAGAGTTGAAGGTAGCAGGACATGGGTTGAAGCTGGCTCAGAGGGTTCCACAGCAGCTTCCTAGAGAGATGGAGAATTTGGTAGCTAACTCTGGTTTAGCTTCACATCAGAGAACCAGTATGTCGAAGATAGATACGAACCTGGTATCTGCATTTCTGGAGAGATGGCATCTAGAGACATCTTCATTTCACATGCCATTTGGTGAGATGACGATTACTCTGGATGACGTCTCTTGTCTACTTCACTTGCCCATCAGGGGAGTCTTCTGGAGCCCTTAAGATATCAGTGAAGGGCTTGCTATTGACTGGGCTGCTGATTACTTAGGAGTTTCACGGAGAGATGCACAAAAACAAGTCTGTGGCTGCAGGGGTTGTTATTATAAGTTGGAGTGGTTATACGATCTATTCGTCGAGCACAGAGCCGCTTCTAGTTGGGCATATGCGACTAGAGCTTATTTGTTGATGTTAGTGGGTTCCACGATTTTTGCGGACAAGACCTTTACGCTTGTTGAGGCACGATACCTTGCATTATTTATGGACTTAGGGGGCTTATCAGGATACAGTTGGGGAGCAGCTACGTTGGCTACCCTTTATAGATATCTCGGAGATGCTTCCATGTTCAGTTGTAAGCAGCTTAGTGGTTATCCGACTCTCCTACATGTATCTATTTTAATTTAGTTTATTTTCTTGTAATTAATTTTATTTAGTATATTAATTTTAATTTTCTAGTTTATTATGTTATAATTAATTATTTTAGATTAACTAATAGTATTAATTTTGTAACAGTGCTGGATTCATGAGTATTTTCCAACACTTGGAAAAAAGGAGAGAATTGGATACCAGCTACTATTTTTGGTCTCCCTCGAGCGATGAGATGGTCCTATAAGCAAGGTGTCCTGAAGTTGAATGGCTTGCGACCTATTCTGGACGAGCTGACACCTGACGATGTCATATGGCGCCCATTCGAGAACCATAGAGCATGGCGTCAGTTTGACGAGTTGTGTCTGTATAGGAGGTGTCTGAGGTGGGGTGACATTATTGTTCCGTACTTGCCTGACAGATGTCTACGTCAGTTTGGATACAGGCAGTATGTTCCACCTCCACCTCTTGATTATACGATGGCTGGTGATATTGATGTTGAGTAGATTAGTTACCATCAGAGTATTGCAGATGTGATTCGTCCGACAGCACTGGCCACCACCCCATCTGAGACAGTTGATGGATATCTTCAGTGGTATTATCATGTTTCGCATCCTCGTCTGATACTGCCCCGTCGTGATGAGCCAAGAGAGGTGTCAGTTCCCGTTTACGAGGCAGGGCCATCTGATCCTAGCTGGGCCCGTGTTTATTCATTGATTCATCATTATCTTCAGCGGGCTGGTGCTGAAGAGGATGATCCACAGTTTGCTGACTTGTTCGAAGCTTTACAGATTGCTCGTTCACATTGACTTATATTTATTTTTATTTGAATGTGTTAACATTTAGACTTTGTGACTTATGTTTATGTTTATGTATTAACTTTTAGACTCACTTGACATAGTTGAGATATGTTTATGTGTTAACTTGTAGACTTTTGTTTAGCTTTAAAATGAATAACATAATAGTTGATTTATGTTTTGAAATTAAAAATGAGTAACAGAATTCATGAATCGTGTTTTGAAATACCAAATGAATAACATAATTTATATTACATAATGCGTTGGTAATATGGGCGTAAGTTTTTGCCAATGTTGTAGACGTGCTGTAAATCTTATCATCCAAGATGTTGCTTCTGTAGAACGAAACTTCTTCCAATCTACTGTCACTGGTGGCAATGGAAACCCTTCTTTCATGTTTACCTGAACAAAAAAAATAAAAAAGTTAAGTAAAAATAACTAAGAAATTTGGTTAGTCACTTTAACTAAAAAAAACTAAGTACCTGAACCCAATGATTCCCATTTACAAAAATAATGCAATAAAATGATACATTTGGTGAAAATGAGGTTGTCATAGGGAAGAAAGTCAAGCATTCAAACCCTAAACAGACAAGTACAACATTATAACGATTCGCTATCAAGTAAGTCATATCTGGTAGAGTCAACCATTTCTTTGGTGGTTGAGGACCAACTGCCTCTATCATCAAAGAGTCTCTCACTTCTGCTAACCGTTCACCAAATAAATTGGCATACAAACTTGATCTTTCATTATGTATTATTTCCAACCCCAAGTCTCGACGAACCATTGGCCAACCATCTTCACCATATCCATGCAATGAAGCAATGACTTTAAATCCACAATTACCATCTGATACAACATTTACTACATCATCAATATACGACCTGATGTGATTAGGAAACTGAAGGATGAACTGCTTAGATTTCTCTGAAGATTTTGATATTTTCAACTTCTTCGAAGCCTGTGATGGCTGAGATTTCTTCTCTAAAGATTGTGATAATTTCACTTTCTTCGAAGTTTGTGATGGTTGAGATTGTTTCTGTGAAGATTGAGATGCTTGATCAACATACTCATGATACGATGGGTCCCTATAAACATCATACCCTACTGGTTTTTTGCCTTTCTTCTTGACCCCCCCCCCCCCCCCTTTGGTTTTTATTTTCTCAGGTGGTGGACACAAAGAAGTCATTGTGGGAAAGGAAAGTTCAAAAACCCTACTTTTTAATGCCCTTTTCCCAACAATATCCAGTGACCTAAACCTTTTCCATAACTCGTCTATTGCCCTACTCATATCCATCATCTACGTCTTCCTCCAACTTACCTTCCATACTTAGTTTCCTCCAATGAACATGCACAACATCTATTGGTATCGATATACCACCAATTCTATATCCTGTTAACTCACAAGCACAAGGTAATCCATATGTTGTTTTAATAGTACAACGACATATTTCCTTGTTAGTTCCTACATAATCAACCCGTGTTAACTCTTTAGCAATGCGTCTCAATGCAGCTCGAGACATTGAACCACGTAAATTATTGTAAAACGGACCTACGTAGGCGTGCTCAACTTCATAAAAACTCTTTTGAAAAGAAGCTCTAATGTTTCTAAGTTGTAACTTTAAGTTGTCATTCATAGCATCCCAACATTTGACCATGTCACCTATACTGTTCCCCAACATATACTTTAACTTCCAATGAGCAGACTCAACCCTAAAAAATAATACATATTAAAAATACTTAAAAAATACAAAAATAAATATACAATTTAGAAATACTAAAAACAAATACATACCGATTAGTCGTCATGTTATCGAAATGTAGCACTCGATCAATCTATGCTCCAACAAATCTTTGTCTATGTGGTGTCAACCATGTGTCCTTCACATAATTAATAAATTCATTACAATCAACACACGCCTGCTCAAGTTGCTTTAACCGTTGATCATACTCAATCTCATCACTAGCCCATACAACATCAGTCCATAATTGGTCAATTGTCTCTTGCTTTTCACGAGCCACATATTATTTCAGCTTTGCACCAACATTTTTGTTAATATGAAATCGACATAGCAAATTGATCGACCTTGGAAACACAGTTTCAATGGCTTTCATCAAGGCAATATCTCTATCTGTTACAATCACTTGTGGACACAAATCTTTCTTCACAAACAATTGTTTAAGCTTATCTAACACCCAACAAAACGTCTCAGTCTGCTCTGACTCAATATACGCAAATGCGACAGCAAAAGTCAACTCGGTTGATGTCATACCAACAATTTCAAATAGTGGTTGCCTATATTTATTTGTCTTGTCAGTGCTGTCCATAACTAACACAATAGGAAAAATATTTAACAACTTAACTGAATCTGGATGAGCCCAAAATATATCTCTAATAACTTTAGAGTCATCTCTTTTTCTACACCAATAAACTTAACCCGCACCCTCAATAAGCTTAAACAAATGTTGTATCTCACTTCTAGGACCTCTTATCTCTTTTTCTATCATACTCTTCTGCTTGTATATTTGTGTGATCCGAGTGACATTATCTGGATCTTGCTCTTGCAAGGAAAGCAATATATGTCTAGGTGGAACCTTTCTCTTTGTCAAATCAACAACATGTTGCTTCTGATCCGCTGTCAACCTACCAACAAAAATGTATCAGACAGACCATGGTTATGAACTCCACATTTTACATCAACCTTCCATCCAGACCCATCTTTCGCCGGAGTCGACCTGATTTTAAATGGACATCCACACTTTTTTGTTGCACTTTGGGTACCACTACGAGTATCCTTGTGTTTCCCACCTTTATCACAACCAAATATTAATTTGTTACTTCTTCCTCTCTTGCCTGTTTCAATATCTGAACGAGTGATGATAACCGTTACTTTATTCTGGATTCCGATCTCTTTAATCCATCTTATCACCTCTTCTCGTGTACCAAATCTTTGAGTAGTTGAAAAAGCATCAGACGTATCTACACATATTTGATCTTTATCGCTTATTTGCAGAGGAATTTTTGTACCTACATAAAAAAAAATAGAATTATGAAAACAAACCGGAAGACTTACTAAAAGTGATCTGGAAGACATTTGAAACAAACCGGAAGACGTGATGAAAGTGTTCCGGTAGACATTTGAAACAAACCGGAAGACATGATGAAAGTGTTCTGGTACACGTTTGAAACAAACCGGAAGACATGATGAAAGTGTTCCGGAAGATGCACAACTAAATCTAAGATCCGGAAGTCTTTTAACAAGTCTTCTGGTAGGTAATTTTTAATTTTCCGGATCTCTTATTAAAAGTCTTCCGGAATGAATATTTGCTTACCATAAGTCATGGCGAAAGTGTTCCGGAACGCGTAAAATTGGATAATTTTTTTTGATCTCTGACACACATCTGACAATGAATAGTAACGATAAAAAAAATAATAAAATAATCAAAATTAACCAGAGACAAAATCGAACTTACATAACCTATTGATTTAGAAGTTATTTGTGACATTCGTATATATTACGAAAATGGTCCGTAGTTTTAGATACATAAACTAATTCTAAATCCAATCATTCCTTATTTTTCCTTCTCAGTTGTAGCCTAGATGTAGAGGCTACAAGGCAGGAGAGGATTCCATTTCATATATATATCAACAGCTTGTAGGAGTTTTCTTTTAACAAGAGCAAAAGAAAAGAATATGAAAATGCTAATTGGGGTGTATTATAAACCAAGGTGCTAAGAGCAAACTATTAAAAAAAAATGGTTTAATTGTAATTTTGGTTCTTCTATTTTAATTTATTTTTTAATTTTAATCCTCTTATTTTAAAATTTGAAATTTTTGTCTCTCAATTTTTAGTTTTTTTGAGTTTTTATCCTCCTATTTTAAAATTTAAAATATTGGTCCTTCTATTTTCAATTTTATTTGTTTTGATCTCCTATTTTAAATTTTGTTTTGAATTTTAGTCATTTTTTTTCAATTTGAAACTAATTTAATAGGAGATCAAAAGTTTAAAATAATAAAAATAAAGGGGCCAAAACTAAAAAAAATAAAAATAGAGGAACAAAAATTTCGAATTTTAAAATAGGAGGACCAAAACTAAGAAAAAACTGAAAATAGAGGGACAAAAATTCCACATTTTAAAATAGTGTGATCAAAATTAAAAAAAAAAATAAAAGTAGAGAGACCAAAATTACAATTAAGCATTTAAAAAATAAATCATTTTATTCGAATCATCCAGCTCGGCATTAGTGCAAACAATAGCAACATAACTGCACAATGAGCTCTTGCCCTCCCTATCATTTATTTACAAATATAGCGGATGAGTATTTACAATAACGATTTAAAAATAATTTTTATATAATTGTTTTTTAAAATATTACAAACTTTTTAAAATCTTTTTTTTAAAGACTAATTTTGATATTTTATACTATAAATATATATTATTGAATATTAAAATATAGTCATAAATACAATTTTAAAAAAAATATATTTAAAAAATAATTTTAATGAAAAACTATTTGAAGAATTTTTGAAATTTTTATATTAAAAAATTCAATAAAATAATAAAATACTTAAAATAACAGAATAATTATTAAAAGTTAATTTTCATTTAAATTTTTATGAAAAAAAAAATTGTGAATTTTATTTACACAAAAATATGTAATATTACAAAAATTATTTAAAAAAAAAAAACTTTTAAAAAGAGAGATTCAGAGAGGAATCATTTTTAAAAGAAAGAGATTCAGTGAGGAATAAGAAAGCTAAGTCTAAGGAAGTTGTTTGTTCCAGTATTAAAGTTGGGTCCAAAAAACCTTCCTCATCAAGTGCTTTTTCTTGAATGTGAGGGGTCTAGCCAATTTTCTGTCGAAATTGGTGTTAAAGAATTTTTTGAAATTACATAAGCCGGATCTCTGTCTTCTTGCTGAGTCATGGAAGTGTCAACTTCGCTTCCCCCTAATTTTTTGGGATAGGCTTGATCTTAAGATGTTTTCTATTAATAATATGAACAATCTTGAGCCAAATTTATGGTGCATTTGTAAGAAAAATCTGTTCCGTAATGTCCAATTTATCAGCGATCAGTTGGTGGTTTTCTCCCTTGTTATTGAGAATCTGCAAGCTTGGTTTGCTGTTGTGTACGCCTCAACCTCCTACATCAAAAGAAGATTCTTTGGAGCCATTTTTCTAATGCCTTAAAAAATCACATTGTTCCATGGTGTTTAGTGGGAGACTTTAACTCGATTCTTGGGATGCATGAGCATAGAAGATGCAATGCTTCTTGGGGCACACCTATGGAGGAATTCAAGACTTGGAAATAGCATAACATGTTGGTGAACATCATTGTGAATGAGCCTGCTTTCACCTGGCACAATGGTGGGTCGAGTAGTGCGTTTGTTGAAAGAAAGTTAGACAGATCTTTTGGTAATAGTTGCTGGTTTGATGCTTGTCATACGATAGTTTCTACAAACTTACATAGACTTCGCTCTAATCATCATCCCGTCTTGGTTAAAGCCTCTTTTTCTTCTATTAAGTTGGCTTCTCCGTTCAAGTTTATGGAGATGTGGTCTCTTCATGACATTTGCAGAGGTGTTATTGTTGACTCTTGGAAAACTAGTGTGGTTGGCTGCCCAATGTTTGTTTTGAGGAAAAAGCTTCAAATTCTCAAGGTCCGACTTAAACAATGGAATTAGGAAACATTTGGCAATATTCATAACAAGGTCAGTGAGTCTTTACTATAGTTGGGGGAGATTCATGCTAGGATTAGTGATGAGGGTTCTTTGGTCACTCTTAAAGATTAAGAAAAAATGTCATTATTCAGTTGGAAAAGAATCAAAGCATGCAAGAAGTGTTTTGGGTTGAGAAGGCTGGATTGCAGTTCCATATCTCTAGTGACAGGAATACTACTTTTTTTTATAGGATGGCAAAGTCGGAGACAATTTCATCACAGAACCAAGGGAAATGGAAAAACTGGTGGTCGATTATTTCACTAATTTTTTTTGTTTAGAAGGGCCTTTGCAAGATTACTCTATGGTTGATGGTACCATTCCAAATTTGATGGATGAACAAATGGATTCCCTCCTTACTTTGGCTTCTTCTTATGAATAGATTTTTGGAGTAGTCAAGGGTCTCAACAAATTTAGTTCTCCTGATCCAGACGAGTTTGGTGGTGTGTTTTACCATTTGTACTGGCATATTATTAAGGATGATGTTTGCAAAGCTGTTTCTCAATTATTTTCCTCTGGTTGGATCCACCCAAACTACAATGCTTGTTCAGTTATTCTAATTCCCAAATTGAAGGAGGCTATGTCGTTAGATTAGTTCAGGCCCATCACTCTATCGAATTTCAAATACAAGATTATTACAAAAAAATTTGGATGACCGTTTGGCTTATGTAATGCCTTTTCTTGTGTCTAAGGAGAAAAGGGGATTCATAAAAGGGAGAAATATTTAGGACTGCACTTGCCTCGCTTATGAAGCCGCTCTTCATAACAAGCAAAAACACGGTAATTTAATCTTGAAATTGGATATCACGAAGGTGTTTGACACTATTAGCTGGGAGGTTTTAATTTATGTGTTTGCTAAGTTTGGTTTCTGCCAGAAATTTTGTGATTGGATTCAAACCTTGCTTTCTTCTGCGTGTTTGTCTATCAATTTCAACGACCATCAGCAGGGCTATTTTAAGTGCAACTGGGGGGTGCGCCAAGGTGATACGTTGTCACCTTTTTCATTTTGTTTGGCTGAAGACGTTTTAAGTCGTGATATATCTAAGTTGGTTTCTCAAGGTGGTCTGGAGCTTATTATGTCGTATAGAAACAACTCGGTCCCCTCTCACATATTTTATGTCGATGATATCATGATTTACTGTACGGGGAAACACACTAACATTCAAGCTATCAAGCAGGTTTTCCAGAATTACTCTATTGTCTCAGGTCAAACTTTCAATCTCATCTTGAGTGGATAATTTCTAACACTAGGTTTAGAAAACGGTCTCTCCCTTTCGATTATTTAGATATTTCGATTTTCAAAGGGCAGCCAAAGTCCATTCATTTGTCTCTGGCGGACAGAATCATTGATAAACTTGCAGCTTGGAAGGTATTTTTTGCTTTTAATGGTCGGGAGATTAACCCTAGTTAACTCCATAGTTCACAACATGATTTCTTACTCCATCAATATCTAGTCTTGGTCGGTCTCTTTGCTGAAGAAAATTGACCGTGCTTGCAGAAATTTTATATGGACTGGAGATATCCATACAAAAATCTCTTCATGGTCTCCTGGAAAAATACTTGCAGGCTTTATGTTCAAGGAGGCCTCGATATTCGTTCATTGGTTAGATTGAATGAGGCTACTAACGTCCGGATCTTGTGGAAATTGAGAACCAGTAAGGAGGATTGGGCGATTCTTCTTCAGAATCAGGTCTTGAAAAGTAAAAGTGTCATTAAGTATCATATCTTTTCGTCGATTTGGACTGGAATTAAAGCTGGGGCTTCAGTTCTTGATAATTATTCAAAATGATCTTGGGGAAATGGTCGGGATATTAGGTTTTGGACTGATACTTGGTGTGATTATTGTTGGATGCAGAATAGGGCAAGCAAGCAAAAATATTTATTTTTGGAAAGAATTCCCTCTGGGATTTATGTCGTGTCCACAGAGATTGGTTCGAGGGAAAGAATGTCGTTCGACAGTCTCTCGCGTTAATGAGTTTGGGTTAAAATGGTTTCAAACAAGAAAACAGAAAAGTAAATATTAAAACATAAAGAAATCATTCTTCAGAGAGAAAAACTCGTCCGCCAATGCATATAAATCACTCCTCACAAACTTAAACTTACCGACCAGTTATACTCCACCTACAATACTCCTCAATATCACCCAGCATCGCTCACAACAAAGGTTATATCTAACACAAAGTTGAGATAACAACCGTGTCACTCTCTTCGTCACTCTCGCGAGCGAAGCATCGAAACACGGAAGGCATTAAGCTTCGACGCCTATTGAAGATTGTTAGCTCTAAATCTAACTCTAGAATTCAGAAACTAACAGACAATCATCCCTAATCGAAGTTCGCGAAGGTTATGTCTAACGTAACCCAAACCTCGCGCATAAAGTAAAAATCAGAGACAATTACCAATAAAGATTTGTAAAGCAGATATCATATAACTCCATGGGCGACAAATATACATGAGTTCAGAATAAATACACATACACAACCTAACATAGAAGAAAAACACAAAGAAGAAAAGAAATGAACCAAACATCTCGCGGTTTGTCAACGCCGATCGACGATCAATCCACCCTGGTTCATCCATATGCATGCTTCCATGTTGTTTTCTAAACTAATCTACCAAAGAATGAGGTTGATGAAGTTGGAAGATCAAAAATCACCTCCAAAAAAACAACCCTTTCAAAAATGAAGTAAAATGAACTAAATACAAAATTCTGGTTCAGACCCACCACCCGGCGCTAGAAAGCACCGCCCGACGGCGCCCACTTTTCCTCTCACATCAGCTGCGTACATAAACCGCCTAGTAATAAATATCTAGCACCGTCCAACGCTGGAAATACCGCCCGGCGCTAGCCAAAAAATATGGCACGCTCCTGTAAGTCTCTTATTTCAACTCTCTTATTTCCTCCGCCGCAGCACCACCCGGCGCTCAAATCACACCGCCCGGCGCAGCAAAATACACCGCCCGGCGCAGCTGACAGCAACAACAAAAATTCTGCACTGTTTTATTCGTAACTTCCGCACCGTACCTCTGTTTGACGCACGGTTTGAAGCGCTGTAAAGCTTATTCAATGCTCTTTATGAATAAGGCTAGACATCCTTGATTGAATACCTGGAAAAATGAGATAAAATCAATTAAACTCAAGGATATTTACAAGAAAATGCAATATATACACTAAAAAGTATCGTAAACGTATTTATAAACAAATCGGGTTTTATTCGCACGATATTTACCACAAAGCATTGATAAGTGCAACAAAACATATATACAAAAATAGGTACATTTTTCACTTATCAACTCTCCCCAACTTACATACTTGTTTGTCCACAAACAAGAATCAAACAAACTTGAAAAGACAAAAGCGATATCCAAAGAAAGACGAATCAACAGGTTTTGAAAAACGAAAACGAATGAATGGTTCAAATGAAAACGGTACACAGAAAAAGTAAATACTTACTACTAAACTACGACGACAACATAATCACGAAACAAATGCAAAATACAAAAATCATGCCAAAAATTCTAAAACAACACAAGTTCCAAAGTGAATCACACCTAGTAAAAACAATCATCGGTAGATGAAAAACACACAATAAGGTACTTTACACTCACACAACATTCATGCAAACAAAAGACTAAATTATGCATACATCCACAAATTCATATTGAAAATACAAAGGCAAGAATCACAAGGACTTTCAAGGTTGTAACGTGGTCGGGTAAACAAACAAGGGATAAGTCCAAAAGCTAATCGAAACAAAAACTTGCCTAAACCTAAGGGAGTGATCAACTCACAAAATTTCAAACACCAAATTCCAATCAACTTCTTCCACAATCCCAAGTGTTACACAACACACAATACTTATTTAGCACAATTATTGAAACTCTTTTTGTTTCCTTTTTCAAGGATTTTTCTTTTTCTTCCTTTTTTCTTTCTTTTTCTCTTTCACAAATTTTTCTCTTTTTTCTTTTCTTTTTCAATCCTCATAGAATCCAACCAATGAATATACAATCATCTTCTCCCCAACTTGAATTCAACCGCACCATCATGTGAATACTCCCTACTTTCTAAGGCAAGGAAAAATCCATACAACAACACAAAATTGAGGTCCAAGAAAAAACAAAATCCATTCAGAAATAAGTGAACTAAATACTCATAGACAAGCATTCAATTCAAATAAAAACATGGATCAAAAAGCTCAAAGGGGTTACAAATTCTCACACACACACAAGGTGAATTGACTATTTAGCTAAGGTGGTTGTGCTCAAAATGAAACAATTGCCTTGATCCTTTTCATACATTCATATAAACAACACAAACAACAGATTCAACATAATAAAATCCAGTAGAACAAGAATGTTGGTTCTCCGCGCATATATGAACAATGGAAAGCCACCTCACAAAAAGGTTGGGAACTAAAGTGATTCACAATAGAACAAGTATACAAAAGAATGGATGGCATGGAAGTTTGTAAAATGCCTAAGTATCATGAATATGCTAAAGTATAGAAAGCGATAAATACATACCTCAGACGTGTACAAAACTTAACAAAATCATTACCATACATCCGCAAGTTGAAACGAACCAACTTGGAAAATCACAAAAGCATCCTCAAATTAGTCGACCAAGACTTGCAACCAAACAACAAACAAAACATTAGAAAAGAAAAACTATAAAACATGCTTGTTTTACGTCGTAAGCTTGACGCCTTTACGATGCTTAATTAGAAACTTCCTCTCTTCATGCCATGGTGATGTCTCACCGCGCAACCAAAAGTAAGCGTCCTAACCAAACACTTAAACAAACGTTAATCTACAAGTATCAGTATAACAAGTGAAAATATACAATATATACGATACCTACAAAACTCAAAAACAAAGAAACTATCGCAATGCGATTCAATATCAAAACCGATCCCCGACAACGATGCCATTTTGTTGGATGCAGAATAGGGCAAGCAAGCAAAAATATTTATTTTTGGAAAGAATTCCCTCCGGGATTTATGTCGTGTCCACAGAGATCGGTTCGAGGGAAAGAATGTCGTTTGACAGTCTCTCGCGTTAATGAGTTTGGGTTAAAATGGTTTCAAACAAGAAAACAGAAAAGTAAATATTAAAACATAAAGAAATCATTCATAAGAGAGAAAAACTCGTCCGAAAATGCATATAGATCACTCCTCGCAAACTTAAACTTACCGACCAGTATTACTCCACCTACAATACTCCTCAATATCACCCAGCATCGCTCACAACAAAGGTTATGTCTAACGCAAAGTTGAGATAACAACCGTGTCACTCTCTTCATCACTCTCGCAAGCGAAGCCTAGAAACACGGAAGGCATTAAGCTTCGACGCCTATTGAAGATTGTTAGCTCTAAATCTATCTCTAGAATCCAGAAACTAACAGACAATCATCCCTAATCGAAGTTCGCGAAGGTTATGTCTAACGCAACCCAAACCCCGCGCATAAAGCAAAAATCAGAGACAATCACCAATAAAGATTTGTAAACCAGATATCATATAACGCCATGGGCGACAAATATACATAAGTTCAGAATAAATACACATATACAACCCAACATAGAAGAAAAACACAAAGAAGAAAAGAAATGAACCAAACATCTCGCGGTTTGTCAACGCCGATCGACGATCAATCCACCCTGGTTCATCCGTATGCATGCTTCCATATTGTTTTCTAAACTAATCTACCAAAGAATGAGGTTGATGAAGTTGGAAGATAAAAAATCACCTCCAAAACAACAACTCTTTCAAAAATAAAGTAAAATGAACTAAATACAAAATTCTGGTTCAGACCCACCGCCCGGCGCTAGAAAGCACCGCCCGATGGCGCCCACTTTTCCTCTCACATCAGGTGCGTACATAAACCGCCTAGTAATAAATATCTAGCACCGCCCGACGCTGGAAATACCACCCGGCGCTAGCCCAAAAATATGGCACGCTCCTGTAAGTCTCTTATTTCAACTCTCTTATTTCCTCCGCCGCAGCACCGCCCAGCGCTCAAATCACACTGCCCGACACAGTAAAATACACCGCCCGGCGCAGCAAAGGCGCAGCTGACAGCAACAGCAAAAATTCCGCACTGTTTTATTCGTAACTTTCGCACCGTAACTCCGTTTGACGCACGGTTTGAAGCACTGTAAAGCTTATTCAATGCTCTTTATGAATATGGCCAGATATCCTTGATTGAATACCTGTAAAAATGAGATAAAATCAATTAAACTCAATGATATTTACAAGAAAATGCAATATATACACTAAAAAGTATCGTAAACGTATTTATAAACAAATCGGGTTTTATTCGCACGATATTTACCACAAAGCATTGATAAGTGCAACAAAACATATATACAAAAATAGGTACATTTTGCACTTATCAGCTATCATCTCCTTCTCGACACCTCCATTGATTTCTTGCGCTCTAAAGGTATCATGATGGATTCTTTTGTTGCTGATTTTATAATCGACGATCAATGGTCGTTTCCTATTAATTGGGATTTTTGGTTCCCTTTTCTGTCTGCTTTGCTTCCTGCTGTTACTGCTAACTACACTCTGCTGCAAGATCATGTTGTGTGGGAGCATAATGTCATGGGGCTATTATCTTGCAAAAAAGCTTATCTTTTTAAGGATGGTCCTGCTGCGGATTTTCTGCGGGCTAAAACTTTCAGTGTAGTGACATTCCTCCCAATAAGACTTTGTTGGTCTGGAGGCTGGTTCATGAAAAAATCCCAATTGAAATTATGGTTCGGTCGAGAGACATTTCGTTAGCATCTTCCTGCTATTTCTGCTATGCTTGTGAAGAAAGTACTGAGCACTTATTCTTCCAATGCCCTTTTGCGAAATCTCTTTGGTTGTGGGTTTTATGAAATATCGAGATCAACTCTAATCCTAATAATTTGTCTGATTGGTTACATATTTGCAAGTCCAATTACTCAAACCAATCCGATCTTGTGGTGAACGCTGCCTCCATTTTTACGATTAATCAAATTTGGGCTGCTAGGAATAAACTCAAGCATGATAACTTGAAGCCAAACAAAAGAAACTCTATCAGAATTAAACAATGTTTTTCGGTAATAGTGCCTCTAAGCTTTTCTCCATTTAGATTGCGGATTTTTCCTTGATCAAAGCTTTTGGTGTTACAATTCATCCTCCTCGTGCTCCCAATGTAATTGAAGTTTTGTGGTGTCCTCCTAACTCGGGGTGGGTTAAAGGTAATTGTGATGGTGTTTATAGTTTGAATACCAATGGCAGTGGTTGCGGCAGTATTTTTAGAAATAGCAGTGGGGATTTTACGCTAGCTTTTGCTGATAATTTACAAATATGGTGTTTGACTACTGCTGAGTTCTTGGTTGTTCTGAGTGCGCTTGACAATGCGAAGTCTCGTGGTTGGCGAAAGCTTTTAATTGAAACTGATTGCTTATTGGTTGTCAAATCTTGCTCCAACCATAAATTGATTCCTATTGGCCTTTAGAATAGATGGTTGGAGAGTACTAGCTGCACTAACTTTACAAATCTTACTTTCACGCACATATTCAGGGAAGGAAATTCTTGTGCTGATTTTTTTTATTGCTAATTTAGGTATCAGCATAGATTCCTTGATTACTTTTGCTTGTATTCTGATTGGGATTAGAGAGGATTTTGTAAATAATAGGTTAGGTATAATCCATTGGTTGTACTACCTTTTTCTTCAATATTATCCGACTTTATTCAAAAAAAAAAAAAACTTGACACTTTAATATTATGCCTCTCACTTCCAATATGAAAATATTATTATATCATTTAAGTTTTTATATAAGAAAATGTGTCTTTCAATTTATTTTATATATTTACATAAAAACTCTGTATTTTCTCAATTATTTATTTTTACCACATATTTCAGATAAATATGCGGAGGAAAAAATTATGTTATTCGTCGCATTTTTTTAGTTGTTTAGATATGGTTGCACCGTGGTAAAATGTAACTTTTTTTTTCAAAATATTGTTTTGTATTTATTTATAATAACTTTTGCATAATTCTGTAAATATTCATGAAGTCTAGGTTTGTTAATAAATCCTAGTCCTAAGGGAAATTATATTCTTTAGGAGAAAGTCCTATATTTTAGGACCAGTTTCATTGATTCCTGTTTTATTGCCATGTAGTACTGGTTTTTGATTAATTCTTATTTTAAAAGCTATATAAGTATGCTTTCACTTTCTAATGAATAAACACACATTTTGCTCTTAACATTATTATCATTAGTTCTAATAATTGGCATCAGAGCTCTATAAGAGGTCTGATATTGTTTGTGGAGTGGGAGTGTGTGAGAAGAGAAACACTAAGGGATTAAAGTGTGTGTGTGTGTGCGCGCGTGCGTGTTTACGTGTGTGTGCGTGTGTGTGAAGAAACACCAAAGGATCAACATGTCTATATTTAAAAAGTTTGTACAATAGTCCATTCCAAGGTTCAATGGTCGTTATGATTATTGGGCAATGGCGGTGGAGAATTTTCTACAAAGTAAAGAGATGTGGCACCTCGTAGAAGAAGGAATCTCGACACAAGAAATTGAACCAACGTCAACAAATGAAGCGCATAGGAAAAGTGCGGAAGAGGCCAAGCTTAAAGATTTGAAAGTAAAAAAATTTCTGTTTCAAGCTATTGGCAGAGAAATTTTGGAAACGGTTCTTGACAAGGGAACTTCGAGGGCAATATGGAGGTCCATGCAGCAAAAGTATCAAGGATCGACAAAGGTGAAAAAAGCATAACTTCAACCATTGAGAAGAGAATTCGAGCTAATGACCATGAAAGAAGGTGAGAAGGTCGATAGCTTCTTAAGACGAACTCTTTATGTGGTAAATAAGAATAAATCAAATGTGTGTGTGTGTGCAGGTGTGCGGGTGTGCCTGTGTGTGTGTGTGTATGTATGTATGTATGTATGTAGGTGTGAGAAGAATCGCCAAAGGATCAACATGTCTATATTTGAAAAGTTTGTACAACCGACAATTCCAAGGTTCAATGGTCATTATGATTATTGGGCAATAGAGATGGAGAATTTTCTACGAAGTAAAGAGTTGTGGCACCTCGTAGAAGAAGGAATCTCGACACCGACAATTGAAACAACATCAACAAGTGAAGTACAAAGGACGAGTGTGGAAGAGGCCAAGCTTAAAGATCTGAAGGTCTAAAAAAATTCTATTTCAAGCTATTGATAGAGAAATTATGGAAATGATTCTTTACAAGGGAGCTTCAAGGGCAATATGGAGGTCTATGCATCAAAAGTATCAAGGATCCACAATGGTGAAAAAAGCACAACTTCAACCATTGAGAAGAGAATTCGAGCTACTGACCGTGAAAGAAGGTGAGAAGGTTAATAACTTCTTGGGACAGACTCTTAATATGCTAAACAAGATGAAATCAAATGGTGAAACTGTAACACCCCTTTTATACCCCGTACAAAAACCGGAATAAACTAATCTTATAAATAAAACATCAGAGCAAAGAATAATTTATCATGATATAGCCAGAGATGTCACACCAACGTGAACTAAAACAACCTGCTCATATAGATATATAACAACCTGATAGTCATATAAACATAGGAACTCAGTTCCAAAATATCATCGTTCAGTTACAGAATTAAAGCGGAACATCCATAACTGATGTCATCACAAAAGATAAGTATGTCATATACATGCTCATACAAAGCCACTATATACAAGCCAAAAGAAACATCTACACTCGAACCCCGACTACCCGTGTTACATATCAGAGCCGACGGAACGACAAAAAGACGAAGACACTAATCTTCGCAAAAGACCTCCAGCGTCTAATCTGCAATGCCATTACAGCATTAAACCACAGCAGAAGGGTGAGAAACAGGATTATAATATAATTGCATATCATTATAAAACACTTAGCAAAATATGCACAATTATTCTCACCACACAAATATGATACTTATAAACAACACAAGACATATTAAACCCATTTCACACATCAATCACATAAGCATATACATTAACACAATGCATAACAAATCCTTCTCAAAATTCAACACATAAACATTCATGTAATGAATTATACAAATGCACAGAGACCGACACAACGACTCTATGCATGCGGTACCATTAGTCCCCTAGGAACTCTTGGAATCATCGCTCGTTACTTAAGGTAACTCTCCGTCGGGCATACGATGTTCCCCGTCGCTACCCCTTATCAACAAGCATACGACGTTATGGATCGTTTTTAGTCCTTTATAATAGGCACACGATCAATACAACAATTGCTTACACCCATAAGGGATCTACAATTCAACATGCATTGTTTACACCCACAAAGGGATCTACAATGTCTACATGCATTGTTTACACCCACAAAGGGATCTACAATGTCTACATGCATCGTTTACACCCACGAAGGAATCTACAATGTCTACAACATGATGCATGTCATATAATGACCCATGGCAATCAAGGCTCATACATTAAATCATGCATTTCGAGTACATATAATACAATGCACATAATTGCCAAACGGCCACAAACCTTCACCACAACATCATATACCCATCAAACATCCCTCACACAAGTCATACGTTACCTATCATATCCTATCGCACAATATAGAAAATAACTCAAAAATTCCATTTTACGGTTTCTCGGAAAAGTCGGCTAAAAGTCGGTCAAAAATAATATTTTCTATCATCATCAAAAAGTACTCATCGACAGCTTCGATTCGGTATAAAGAACTCTTAAATACGATAAACGGTTAACAAGATATGAATATTTCAAAATAACGCAAAAACATAAACCGGACGCCCGACACTACGAAACGGTTCGAAAAAACTGTACCGATTGGACTAGTTTCAGACCTCAAAACTATTTTTCCTAGAAAGAACATCTCGTTAGCTTCCCAACGCTTCGAACGGGGATCAAAACCGACTTACGGTTCAAGAGATATGAATTTCCGAAGTTCCCCCGACAAACCAGAATTTTCTGGTTCAGCACAGTATGTATCAATACATAGGCTTATGTATCGATACAAAAAGGCCACATGTATCGATACATAGAACGCATGTGTCGACGCATGCTGTAGTGAAAATTCTGTTTTCTCAAATTTCTACAGTATGTATCGATGCATAAGGGTTATGTATCGATACATAACTCTGTTTTTCTAAAAAAAAACCATATTTCTCAAATTTCTCCCTTGCTGCCACTATTCCGAAATGCCCGGAAACTCGACTAAATCGAACATTTTCACCGAAACAAACATATACACTCAACCACCAAATACATAAGAACAATTTAGAACACATAAACGAAATTTCTACGACGTTCGATTTTTCGATTAAATTTCAACCTTTCAAAAACCAGAATTTTCAAACATCACCAAATCGAATAAAAAGCACGCTATACGACGACCTAACCTTACTCGATACAACTACGTAATTTATTTCGAATTCTAACTGTGAAAACATCGGTTTTTATCGATTTCCTACAATTCGACCTAAACGGACAAAACAACGGAAACATAACGAAAACTAACCAAAACATAACCAAACTTCATGAAACTTTAAACAGCAGCTCACATACATATAACCAACCAACTCATGTATTTATACGACTTTTCGACCGTAAAAACATCGGTTTCTATCGATTTTGTCAAAAATAGCAACCTAACCACATAATTCTCTACACATTCAAACAATTCAAAAACAAACATATATAATCATACTCAATCAATATAATAACCGAGTTTCACACCCTTACCCGATAACAATCCGATTCCTAAAGCTTGCTTGGTGATTTTTCCCCTTTGTCTTCACTTTCTCTTCACTTCTCTATTTCTCTCTTTTTCTTCTCTTTTGGGAAACTCTTACTAACTCTTCTTTTTCTTCTTTTCTAAACTTATACTAACTATTTTCTTTTATATTTTCTTAACTTAAAAATTCTAAACATTTCTAATAAATATCTAAACTAACTATTATTAAATAATACTATTAATTATGAAATATGTCAAATACCCTCTATTCCAATTTTCTCCGCAAACTCTCAAAAACGGTAAAAATACACAATGTGCAAAAATAACATATAATCACACCAATTAGCAATTAACATAAATATTGCTCAATTAAGAATAAAGACTCGACCAATTAACACCAAAAAGCACGGAAAAAGGAAATATTAAAAACGGACTGTTACAGAAACTATGGAGCAAAGTACGGTGGTTAGCAAGATACTCAGATCCTTGACCTCTAAATTCAATTATGGTGTATGCTCAATAGAGGAATCAAATAGTTTGAGTACCTTGAGTATTGATGAACTGCATGCCAGCCTTCTTGTTCATGAGCAAACAATGCACGGGTTTCAAACAGAAGAACATGTATTGAAAATAACCAGTGATGATAGATCAATCAGAGTCATGACACATAAAGAGTTGCGTCAAGCCACACAAGAATAAGCTTGGTTCTTAGACTCTGGCTGCAACAATCATATGACAGGAAACAAAAAATGGTTTTCAGAAATGGAGGAAGGATTTTGCAGAATTGTGAAGCTTGGAAATGATACAACAATTAATGTTGTGGAAAAAGAAAGCATATGTGTGCAAATAAATGTAATTACTCAGGTAACATCTGATGTTTACTTTGTTCCTGAGCTTAAGAATAATTTTCTAAGCTTAGGATAACTCCAAGAAAAGGTGTTTTCAATTTTAATTCAAAATGGAACTTGCAAAGTATTTCATCTAGATAAAGGATTAATTATACACACTAGTATGAAGGGAAATTGGATGTTCTATTTGACAGTTTCTGCAACACCAAACAAAAATCTCATGTGTCTACAAGTTGTAACGTTGTCGGAGAAAGAAACTCAATTGTGGTATTGTATCTTTGGACACCTTAACTACAAGGGCCTCAGTACACTCTTAGGCAAGAAGATGGTCATTGGGTTACCTTCCCTGAAGTCTCCAAAGAAGATATGCACTACATGTATAATTGGATTACCTTCCTTGATAGAGGTGGTGAATTTACCTATAATGAGTTTGAAGAGTTATGTAAGGATCAAAGAATTTGTAGGCACTGGACAACTGCATATACTCCTAAAAAAATGGAGTCGCTGAGAGAAAAATAAGATGACCATGAATGCAGTAAGAGTTGTACTGAATGAGAGACAAGTTTCTAAAGTATTTTGGCCTGAAGCAGTTAGATGGTTTAATCACGTACAAAATAGAAGTCCAACTTCAGCACTATATCACATAACCCCTGAATAAGCATCGACTGGTGTAAGAGCAAGAGTTGACTATTTTTGGTTTTTTGGATGCGTAGCTCATGCTTATGTACCAGACCAAAGAGAAGCAAGCTAGACGACAAAAGCAAAAGGTGTGTATTTTTTGGAGTTAGTGATGAGTCAAAAGCTTACAAATTATTTAATCCAATTGCAAAGAAAGTCATTGTGAATAGAGATGTAATGTTTGAAGAAGATAAGAGCTGGGACTGGGGAAGAACTGAAGAAGAATGCAAAGTTGGTGTTCTAGATTAGGAAGAAGAAGAAAATGAAGAAGGTAGTGAAGACCAAGGACCTGCACAAAATGATGAATAAAACAATAGTGATATCAATCAAGATACATCCTCAAGCACTTTAAACGAGATCAGGTCACCATCAAATGAAGCAAATAATGTTGAACAAGACTTTTTAGAGAAGGCGACAAGGAATATAAGAAAACCAATTTGGATGGAAAATTATGAAGAGGGAATAAATATTTCTGACGAAGAAGAAAGCTTAATGGTGATGATGATGGCTGAAAATGGAAGTGATCCTTATCTCTTCGAAGAAGCATTCAAGAGCATGAAGTGGAGAGAAGCAATGAACATGGAGATGAAGGCAATAAAAAATAACAAGACATTCTAACTAACTGATGCACCAAAAAAAGTTAAGCCTATTGGTGTTAAATGGATTTTCAAAACCAAGCTCAATGAAAGTGAGAAAGTGGAAAAGCTTATGGAAAAATTGGTAGTAAAAGGATATGCACAACGATATGGAGTGGATTATACGAAAGTATTTGCACCAATGGCAAGACTTGACACTGTGCATACACTATTAGCTTTGGCAGCTCAATGTGGATGCGAAGTATATCAACTTGACGTGAAAAACGCATTTCTTCAAAATGATCTCAAGGAGGAAGTATTTGTACAAAAACATGGATGATTTGTCAAGAAAGGAGAAGAGACAAAGTCTACAAGTTGAAGAAAGCATTATATGGCCTTAAACAAGCACCAAGATCTTGGTACAACAAAATTGAGGCACACTTTGTTCACCAAGAAAAATGAAGGTAACATTTTGATAGTTAGCCTTTATGTTGATGATTTGATCTTTGCTGGAAATAATAAAAGCATGTGTGATGAATTTAAAAGCTCAATGAAGTTATATTTTGACATGAATGACTTAGGAAGGATGAGACATTTTCTTGGACTAGAAGTGATACAATGTGAACCTGGGATTTTTATTTGTCAAAGAAGATATGGTTAAGAAGTTCTAGAATAGTTCAACATAGGAAGTAGCAATCCAATTGTTCCAGGAACAAATTTATCAAAAGACGGGGATGACACTGAATTAGATGCTACGATGTTCAAACAAGAAGTTGGAAGCCTCGTGTATCTAACGGTAACTCAATTGGATTTGATGTTCATAGTGAGTTTGATGAGCAGATTCATGGCGAATCCAAAAGAATCACATTGGGCTACAAAAAAAAGACTCTTAAGATATCTAAAAGGAACCATAGAGCACAAGATATTCTACAAGAGTGAAGGAAGAAAAACATGTCTTATAGCTTATTCTAACAACAATTACGCAGAGATTTATATATCAAAGAAGCATTTTTGGTTTAATGTTTATGATGGGGTCTGGAGTTGTTTCACGGGCTTCGAAAAAGCAACCTGTTGTGAGCCTATCCACCAGTGAGGCATAATATATTGTTGCAGCACTTTGTGCTTGTTAATTTATTTTGGCCTAGAAGAATCTCGGAGCAACTTAGAGCTGAAGAGAAGGAAGAAAATGTGATTTTCATGGAAGAAGTAATCATATTGCATTAAGGTTTCATTTTCTCAGAGACTTGGCAAATCATGAAATGGTGAGACTGAGTTTTTGTTGCTCTGAAGAACAAGTTGCAAACATAATCACTAAGCCATTAAAGCTCGAGCAATTTGAGAAGCTTCGAAGCATGCTTGGAGTAATGAAGATCAATGAAGTAAGCTAATCACATGGGCATTAGCTTAAGGGAGGGAATGTTAGTTAAAGTCTATTTTTTAATATAGTCCATGTTTGTT
Source organism: Lathyrus tuberosus (assembly GCA_022829125.1). Taxonomy (NCBI): domain Eukaryota; kingdom Viridiplantae; phylum Streptophyta; class Magnoliopsida; order Fabales; family Fabaceae; genus Lathyrus; species Lathyrus tuberosus. The sequence continues at coordinate 7,295,819 of JALAZF010000311.1, forward strand.
AATAAATTATAGTCCTAAGGGAAGTTATATTTTTACGAGGAAGTCCTATATTTTAGGTTCAATTTCTTTTATTCCTATTTTATTGCCATGCAGTATTGGCTTTCTACTAATTCTTATTGTAAAGGCTATATAAGTTTGCTTTCACTTTCTAATGAATAAACACAATTTTCGATCGCAACATTATTATTATTTCTAGTTCTAACAGAAAAGTTCCATTTGTGTTTCTTAATCTATACATTTTTACTACATATTTATATTAAATATGCATAAATAAATTTTAAGAGGTTAAAACTTTTGCAAATTGTAAAAACAATATTTGCTATTTGCTGTATTTTTTGTTGGGGTTTAATTTGCATAAAAAAATCAGAAAAAAAATTGTAAAAAAAACTCAGTTATTGTCGCATTTCGATCATGTTTGTTCGACTACAACCAATTCTCACAAGTTATTGTGATTCATTAAGGCTCGATTATTTATTAGAAAGAAAGTTTTGAAAACCGGATCTATGGTTGTCATTATCTCATATGAAGGGATTAATTAATGGGAATACTTAATGTATCCTATGAATTACTACCACACTTTCGTGAAAATACAATAATACCTCTAGATTTCGGAGATGCATCTACAGACGCACCCCAACTCAATACATTCCTAAATAAGGCCCTAAAACTATGTAAAAATAATTACGGAGATGCATCTCCTGTAACTTACGGAGATGCATCTCCCTGTAACTTACGGAGATACAACTCCAGACGCTGTTTAATATAAAACATGCCAGAACTCTTTCTCCTTTCTCACTTCTAAAACAACACTCTCAAGCTTCTCAAACTCTCTCAACTCACATTCTCTAAAAAAATCATTCAACCAAGTTCAAAACTTCTTTCATCAACATCAAATCCATCAAAGAGCTCACATTGTCTCAAAATTATTCAACCAACTTCAAAGTTTGTAAGTTTTTTCCTTTTTCTAAAATTTTTTTAGTTTATGTATAAATTTATAAAAGTTGATGATTATGTAATGAAATAGGTAGTTTATACATGTTATGTAAATGAGAAACGTGTTTGATAGGTAGTTTTATTGATCAATGCACTATTTTTGTTGTTTCGGGGACGATATTTTCGCCATTGACGTTGATGTGAGTTGCAGAAAATTCCGAAGAGCTTCTCCGGAATTTTCCAACGTTTTGATTCCCAGAAACTGGAGATGCATCTCCGGAGTTTTTCAGTGAATGTTTTGACAATTTTTGCTTGAACTCGTTGTGTTTCATATGTATAAGTGTAACGCTTGTGTGATTTACTTACAAGCATTATGGCTGATAGGTAAGAAAAATTGACGCACAAAAGGATTACACGTCATGCATCGGTTCAGAGGGAAAATAATCAACCATCGTAGGCTCATGTTACCTCTAACCCGGCTAATACTAATGCATCAGCTTCTAGGGCTCATGTATCTCCATCTTATTCTTCATGTAGGAGACGAGTGTCACCTGCTCATGCATCCCTACCTCCATCTTCCCGTAGGTGACATGTTTCACCTATTCAAGAACCTAAGGAAGTGGAGGTACCCGAGTCACCAGAGGTACCTCAGGAACTAGAGGTACCCGAGGCACCTAAGGAAAAATATGATGTTAGATGGGAATATTAGGTAATGAAACGGTCTAGAGGGGGTGAATAGACCCTTTAAAAATAATATGAAATTTGACTGACTATCCAAAATGGATTATAAGTGGTTTTTCAAAATGCACATGGAATATTTAAAGCGAAAATGTGAAGATTATACTTTTGTTGCAACTTGATCACATTAACCATTAACCAATTCACAAATACCAAAGATGGTTTTATGGTGATACATAAAAGGTAATCAATTCATTAAGTTGTATATTTCACGAGGTGTGTTTATACAATAATTTAATATCAATGAATTTTAACCTCAATAGTTTCTCAGAATTTAATCACCACTAAAGCTCAATTAGGCACCAATTCTAACAAAACCTAAACTTAAGTAACAAAACACTACCAATTGATTAAACGATAAGCTACGCTAAAAATTGAAAACCTAAGCATGCAATATCATACAAAAACTAAATGAGAGAGAGAGAGAGAGAGATAGAGAGAGAGAAAGAGAGAGAGGGAGAGAGAGAGAGAGAGAGATAGAGAGAGAGAGAGTACACCGGGATATATAATGGTTTGGCGTTCATCCTCGCTTTGTCTACTCCACTCTTCAATGGTTTCCCATTGGAACCTGTTGTGTTCTTTTTTATTTTGAAAAATAATACAATAGCTCATATAATCACTATGCTGAGAAAAATAAATCTCCTATCTAGATCTTGAGTTGTATACAACATAATGCCAAACTTTTCATTGTAATCTTTATTCAATTCACACTTCTTGAATATTCCAGCTTTACCAATCTGCTTACAGTCTTCGTGTGTGGCAATCACCCCTTGATCCCACCAATTTCTCGAGTGATGAACTGTCTCAAGATTTTAGAAGAACTCCACCATGTATGTAGCCTTCCACAACAGTCACTACCAAGGTGATATGGAGAGAAAAACCTCCTTTTTTTCACTATAATTTGTCAGTTCCAATGACAACAAACTCAATCTTGTAAGCTACTTGAAAATCTCAACAAATCTTTAAGAATAATTAGTTTCAAGATAATGTCTCCCTCAATCAATTACAAATATCTCATTATCGAGATCTGAAATAAAAAATAGAGGTTGAAGATGAAAGAAAATTGTTTTCAAGAGTTTCTTAACTTTAAAAAATGAGAAGGTGTTGACTTTTCACAAAAACACAATTTAAAAGTTGTGTAAATTGTAAAGGTCGTGTTTGAAGAATGATGACAAAAATATTTTATATGTGGTTCAGATTAAGCCCAAAAATGGATGGAAAAAGTTAGTTAGATTCGAGTAAAAGGCATTTCTTGATTTGAGTCAAATGTGCAAGACTGGTTATGCTCTAAAATTCATCAACCATGGGCATTTTGTGGGACCGTGATGCTCTAAAATTCATCAACCATGGGCAGAATATCACTGGGCTGCAGCAGCCTAATGAGGAGTGGTTTAAAGATGTTTTGCGACTATCTGGGATGATATACTTGTGAAAGACTGGTTATGTTATGGTTAACCATGGTATGTTGTCTGTGTATTTAGAGAGATAACACACAAAGACATCATCATTTCATCTTCCACGTTGTGAGATTTCTATCACACTAGACAATACCTCATGTCTGGTGCATCTTCTGATTAGGGGGAGATTTTAGAACATGGGAAGATTAATAGTAATAATGCACTGGAGATAATGGTAGACTATTTGGGAGTTGACCCAAAGGATGCCATGAAGGGGTTTAAAGTCATCCTAGGGGCTCATGCTAGGTTTCAATTATTAGAGAATGTGTATACGGATGAGCTACTTAGAGCAGAGCAGACCGCTGGTGATGAAGAGCAAGTTGCGCAACATCGAGCATACGCTATTAGAGCATACTTGTTGCATTTGAGTGGACAATAATACAATTGGGGCTTGCTTGTTTGGTCTACTTGTACTCCAAGTTATCCGAAGGCTATATGTGGAATACCAAATAGGTGACAGGCAGCATCATACTATTGACGATAATATTTCTTGGACTTTTAGTGTTTGTGTGTCATTTTCATAACACTTTTGCAACACCATTACTAGTGATTAATCTGTTCCAACACTTTTCAGGCTTTGATCCTCTAGCACTTCCCACGAATATTTGGTTGGTCATGTGTACCGACCTACACTGAGGATATGCCATGATCTTTTGAATTCACCCTGGTAAGAGGAAACAAGGTGACAGAGCCATATCAAGTGTTTTTGACCACTTGGTAGCAGAGGATATACGCTTCCATAAGTACGTCGATCACCCTGAGACGTGTCGACATAGTATTATACTCAGGATGGTTGGCTTATGGTTCAACTCTAATGTTTCCTAATCTGCCTGAGTGCATCATCCGGAAGTTTGGATACATACAGTATATTCCCAAAGGCCTTTCTTTTTTTGCTCCTCCCGCTATGACATGTAGAGATATGGATGCTATGTTTGATGATTATCTTAATTATCTGGTACCGGATGAGGCATAGAGTACCATAACTCCTAATGTCTGGAGCTACACAGACAGTTACATCCGGTGTTTTTTCACGATGTCGCATCCTTATATGATATAGGATGCTCCAAGAGATCCACCGAGGCCATCTCATCAGGAAATACTAAGGAGGAGCAGTCTATGGCATATCATGTTGTTAATATGTTTCTTAGATGTTGGATTATCATGGAGATTGGGCAGGCTTGTATTGACAGAGGACTCTTTCTGGATGGCTCTAAGGCCATGGACGTTATAGATACCATGATGTCAGAGGCACAAGAGACACTGCAATACAAGAGACAACATAGGAATAAGGGGTCCCGAGTTCGTCATTCACATTAGTTTATAGTATTTGTGCTTTGGAATTATTATGAGTTGTGTTTTATTTTGATTTATTTTGACTTCATTGTGTACTTTGAATTTATTACTTTATATATGTCATTTTATTCATATCGTTTTTATGGTTTAGTTTAAACAAAAATGTAGAAAATGATAGTATACATATAACATATGGTTTAATTCATCAGAGTTTCTCTAAACCAAAGGAAAAAATTAATGTCTAGTGTGGTTACAGAGATGTATATCTAGATTTTATCTAGCGTGAATATGGAGATGCATCTCCAGAATAAATATATTGGGTTTTTCTTAGTTTTAATGTTTTGACTAAAGAGAAATGGTGCGTCCGAATATGCATCTTCAGAATCTGAGGGGCAATTTAGGATTTTCATAGAGTGATATTTGTGACGCCCCCAATCTATACCCCCCAAATAAACATGCATTTAAAGCGGTAAAAAGAAAGTTCGAAAATTTGATCAGAGTATAATTAAAAACATGGCATAGAGAGGGAGAATCACATCAAATTGAAACCAAACATACATACAACACCTGCCCATAATGATATGCAACAGTGGGGTAGCATACATACAGAGGAAACGTTGTTCCTTACACCCACTTTTCAGAAATTAGAATTAAAGCGGAAAATCTAAAATCTGAATAACATGTGCACATATATACATATAAACAGTTTGTCATACATCAAGTATCATATGTACAAGCCAAAAGATAATATATACATAATACATAATAATAGCCAACGGCCTCCCTAACTACCCGGTGTCACATATCAGAGCCGACCGACAAAAAGGGTGAAGACACAAAGCTTCACGAAAGACCTCCAGCACCACTAATCTGCAATGCCTCATAGAGCATTATAAAACGAGCAGAAGGGTGAGAAAGACAACCATAATATAAATGAATATAATTATATATTGCAACAAAAACATACACCTATTCAATAATCTCATCATTCTTATCACCTGCCAATACATAAGGCATATATTTGTACCCCAAAACATATCATTCATAATTTAATGCATATCACACAAATGCACAACCGTTCACAATCACACATGTCAATCCAACATATACCATTCAATACAATTGCACATATTTCATCTCATCAATCACAATCACAAAATCATGCACAAATAACTCATGATGAATGCAAATGCACATAGATCGACACAACGACTCTATGCACATGCCATGCGGTACCAACTTCCAATATTTCTCATGTCTCATTATTAGTCCACTCAGGAACTATTGGAACCATCGCTCGTTACTGAGACTTAGTCAGTAACTCCCCGTCGGGCCTACGATGTTCACCCGTCGCTTTAAGTCCTCAGGCATCGCCTCGTATTTTCGAGGCCCACGACGTTAAGGATTGCTTTAAGTCTCCAAAGGAGCCCACAATCGTCTATACATATCGCTGTCAGTCCTCAGGCATCGCCTCGTATTTTAGAGGCACACGATGGTATAGTGGATCATCGTTTTAAGTCCTCAGGCAACGCCTCGTATTTTCGAGGACCACGATGATCAAGTCGCCACTCAGGACGTTTCCACAATGTATTTCATGATGCTTGGCATACAATGACTCATGACAACCAATGCATCTCCCACCTTTATGCAATCACAAACATGCATATATAACAAAATACAACACATTTCATTTATTTGCCTTTCGACCACAATCCATCACCACACATATCATCACAAGCATTTTCATCACACAATAGCACATAGCGTAATACCCATCAATTATGCACACATCACACACAATCCACATACATTCACATCAATTGTGCCAAACGGCAACCGAACGCTTTCACAAATAGCCAAACAATTCGATTTACGGTTTACCGGAAAAGTCGGTTAAAAGTCGGCTAAAAATAATATTTTTCTTCACCAAATCATAGAACATATTTTTAGCTTCACATCCATATAAAGAACACCTCAATCGGATAAACAACACAAAAGATATGGATATTTCAACATAACGCAAAAACATAAACCGGAGGATCGACACTACGATACGGTTTGAAAATACTGTTCTAATTGGACCATGTTCAGACCTCAAAAACCATTTTTCCTAGAAAGAACATCTCGTTAGCTTCCCAACGCTTCGAACGGGGACTAAAACCGACTTACGGTTCAAGAGATATGAATTTCCGAAGTTTCCCGACAAACCAGAATTTTATGGTTCAGCACAGTATGTATCGATACATAGGCTTATGTATCGATACAAAAAGACCTCATGTATCGATACATAGCACGCATGTGTCGACACATGCTGTAGTGAAAATGCTGTTTTTCCCAATTTTCACAGTATGTATCGATGCATAGGGGTTATGTATCGATACATAAGCCATTTCGTATCGATACATAGCTGTTATGCATCGATTCATGCTCTGTTTTTCCTCAAAAACCAGAATTTCTCAAAATACACCATTATTGTCCCTTTTCCAAAATGCCCGAAAACTCGACTAAATCGAACATTTTCACCGAAACAAACATATACGCGCAACCACCAAATACATAAGAACAATTTAGAACACATAAACGAAATTTCTACGACGTTCGATTTTTCGATTAAATGTCAACCTTTCAAAAACCATAATTTTCAAACATCACCAAATCGAATAAAAAGCACGACATACGACGACCTAACCTTACTCGATACAACTACGTAATTTATTTCGAATTCTAACCGTGAAAACATCGGTTTCTATCGATTTCGTCAAATACGGCATAAACGGAAACATATGGAAAACCAACCAAAACATCCACACAAAACATACATAATCATACACATGTATAAGATAATTGAATTTCACACCCTTACCCGATAAATTCGCGTTTGAAAAGTCGGTTGAATCGGTTCCTAAATCCCCAAGTTTTTCCTCTTTTTCTTCTTCTCTTTCTCTTCTCTTTTTTTCTGTTTTTCTTTCTTTTCCCTCTTTCTTACTACATTTCTATTTTTATACAAAATCAAAATATCTAACCACCCAAAAAGACCAAAATACCCCTACACTCAAATATCTCGCAAACGCTCTCAAAACGCGATAAAACATCACAACATTGAAAAATAACATTTTCTAAATAAAAGTTAATAATAAAATAATATAAAAACAAAAATAATTAAATCGACTCGATTAAATAAATCGGACAAAACGGGGCGTTACAATTCTCTCCCACTTGGAAATTTTCGTCCTCGAAAATATAACCGAGACAAACAACTCTGGATACGACTCGCGCATCCGACCAACAAACATCAGTCCTACCAAAAGGCACACCACAAACAACACAACCGACAAACCACCTTGCTAACCGCAAACATAACGACACAACAACGACAAGCTGCAAAGCCCATACAATGCACTTGACGAACAACTTACAACTCAAGGAATACACAAAACACAACTCATAGGTTCACTCTTGAACCAAAACATCCCTCAACTTAGCAGCACACGGATACTATTAGAACCTTTCTCCTAACACACCCACTCTGAAACATCCAATGGTTTCTTCATTCCTATAGATTTCCAATGTTCCACCTAAGAACCCTCACAAGTCGCACACACATATACGAAATGTGCTACATCACATCTCCGCTGCGCACTCTGATGACTCGTAACCATCAAAACTACCAATCTCTCTCCCAAAATCTAATTCTTTCACGAACCTTCCAAAAACCACTGTTCACCTTTAATATTCTAGCCTCACATTCTTTCGTGTTATCCTACTCACCAGATACAAGCCTCTGAACTGTTCAAACAATTCTAATCCTCGGACTACCCAAAACAGCCATACATAGAAACTTTCAACTTAACTCCTCAAACACAACAATAACTCTTCTCAACTCCTAACCAATCTCGTTGTCTCTATTCCTTCAGACCAAACTAGTACTCAATATTCTTGTAATTACCAAACACTTCAAATCTAGAATCATAAAGATAATACTCCCAATATTCCAACACAATTGCAACTGCAATTAATTCCAATTCCCACAATCATACTAATCCTTTCATGAATCCTCGAATATCGCAAAACATAAGCCACTACTTCCTCTCTTATCTTAACACACTAACTATACTCATCGAAGATACATCCCCAAATAATCGACTTCACCTTTGTAAGTCAACTGAAGTAACCAAACTCTAATCTTGGAAAAAGTCTTCCATACCCTTCAGTAATAACCAACAAAAGTCCAAAAAGTTTCTAATCACTTTAACCAACTTCGGAGCCTCTCATAGTAACACTGCATCTACTTCTGATGACAACAAACATAACCCGTCACACAAGTCGATCGAAGCCTCAACTCGAGCAAATCACTACTCTTATCAAACATCCCAACAATTGTAATTCTAATCAACTCAACCAAACCATCACAGTTACCTAATCCCGGAAATGAATACTTAATCTCAATCGCCATCTTATTCCACTGTCCGTAATCCATACACAATTCCTTCTCTTGATACTCCAAATTCCAACCTATTACAACAATCAACCAAAAGGACTCTCAACGACTTCTCAAGTTACCCACCATACAAAACCTTAATTCCCCATCATCGTCAGATATAAAATCTTCTTCAACTTGACAAAACAATCCGCAACATTTCCTTAAATTTCAAGTAATCCAATCCACACCACTATCAAAGCCGGAAAGACACGTCCATGCATCCAACATAATGCCCGTCTGCTATCAACAAGAGATTAAGGGTGATCAGTTCCTCAATTTGTCAATAGACAGGCGACAATCATGATGAAGCATAAACCGTCTCCACCAACCCATAATAGCATTCCTTACATCCTATACACAAAACCACCTACGGCACCAATCCTGAGTTGATGTAACCCTTACTTCTGCATTCCTTCTTGAACCAGAAACCCACACTTTATAATCGTGCATCACATAACACATTGAGCCAGCGCCCTACACCTGATACAACATGGAGAAGTGCCAGCTTCTCCCCCACTTATCTCATTCTAATCCTTCCAACTGTAAACACACTAATTCCATCCCAAGCCTTTACCCTAAATGGTCAAAGAACAAATAGACAAACCCCAAGAGTAATTACCGACCCCTAGACCAAAGTATCAATAACCAATTTACCATCCATTGAAGACAACCCAATTCAAACACTTCGCACACTCATACGAAATAAACGAATTAGTCGCTCCAGTACCAATAATAGAAAATAAAGACGTACTATTAAGAAAACAAGTACCTTGAGTCAAACGATCCGCACCAGTAGTCCCATCTCCTGCCAATGCAACAACTGTGCCACTAGTCTGAGCTCTCTTCGGTTTCGTACACCCCGTACTAATATGACCTGTTTCACCGCAGTTGAAACATCGCACCTTAATCCTCCTACAATTCTCTGCGACATGTCCCGAACTTCCACAATTGGAACATTTCAGTTTATTCCTTCTACAATCCATCTGTCGATGCCCTAATTCTCCACACTTGTAACATTTAATGTAACACTTCGGAGGACCAGACGTTCCTCCCCCACTTTCCTTTCTCTCAAAGTTACCCCTCGTCACATAAGGCCCACTACGAGACTGTTGTTTCCCTTTCCTGTCATTCACACTCGTATCGCGAGTGGCACGCGCCTTACGATCCTCTTCATACATCCTACAATTGTCCACCAATTCAGAAAACCTTCTAATCCTCTGATAACCGATTGCCCGTTTAATCTCCGGACGCAATCCGTTCTCATATTTCACACACTTAGAAAATTCAGCAGTTGCCGCCGGATAATGAGGATAAAACTGCACCAGTTCCACAAACTTAGTCGTATACTCAACAACGGACATATTGCCTTGTTTTAATCCCAAAAACTCAATCTCTTTCTTTTCCTTCACTCCCTCAGGATAATACACCCTCCGAAACTCTCGGCCAAATAAATTCCAAGTAACCTCTTCCTTATCCTCTTCCAACACTCGGCGCAAACTAACCCACCAATCAGCTGCTTCTTCCTCCAGCATGCAAGTACCCAATCTCACCTTATGCTCTTCAGCACAATCCATCATACGGAAGATTCTTTCAACCTCTTCAAACCAAAATTGTGCACCATCCGGATCATACCTTCCCTTGAAGATAGGCAGCTTATTCCTTCCGAACTCATCATTACCCATAACATCCACTACATCCTGCACAGCTCGGGCCATATTCTGTTCATCCAAATACAGAAACTATGGTTAACCAATAACCCACCAGCACACGACTGCTGCACAACAGCAACTCGCCTAACACGACAGACACAACAGACACAACTGACACAAACTGGCTCTGATACCACTTAATGTGACGCCCCCAATCTATACCCCCCAAATAAACATGCATTTAAAGCGGTAAAAAGAAAGTTCGAAAATTTGATCAGAGTATAATTAAAAACATGGCATAGAGAGGGAGAATCACATCAAATTGAAACCAAACATACATACAACACCTGCCCATAATGATATGCAACAGTGGGGTAGCATACATACAGAGGAAACGTTGTTCCTTACACCCACTTTTCAGAAATTAGAATTAAAGCGGAAAATCTAAAATCTGAATAACATGTGCACATATATACATATAAACAGTTTGTCATACATCAAGTATCATATGTACAAGCCAAAAGATAATATATACATAATACATAATAATAGCCAACGGCCTCCCTAACTACCCGGTGTCACATATCAGAGCCGACCGACAAAAAGGGTGAAGACACAAAGCTTCACGAAAGACCTCCAGCACCACTAATCTGCAATGCCTCATAGAGCATTATAAAACGAGCAGAAGGGTGAGAAAGACAACCATAATATAAATGAATATAATTATATATTGCAACAAAAACATACACCTATTCAATAATCTCACCATTCATATCACCTGCCAATACATAAGGCATATATTTGTACCCCAAAACATATCATTCATAATTTAATGCATATCACACAAATGCACAACCGTTCACAATCACACATGTCAATCCAACATATACCATTCAATACAATTGCACATATTTCATCTCATCAATCACAATCACAAAATCATGCACAAATAACTCATGATGAATGCAAATGCACATAGATCGACACAACGACTCTATGCACATGCCATGCAGTACCAACTTCCAATATTTCTCATGTCTCATTATTAGTCCACTCAGGAACTATTGGAACCATCGCTCGTTACTGAGACTTAGTCAGTAACTCCCCGTCGGGCCTACGATGTTCACCCGTCGCTTTAAGTCCTCAGGCATCGCCTCGTATTTTCGAGGCCCACGACGTTAAGGATTGCTTTAAGTCTCCAAAGGAGCCCACAATCGTCTATACATATCGCTGTCAGTCCTCAGGCATCGCCTCGTATTTTAGAGGCACACGATGGTATAGTGGATCATCGTTTTAAGTCCTCAGGCAACGCCTCGTATTTTCGAGGACCACGATGATCAAGTCGCCACTCAGGACGTTTCCACAATGTATTTCATGATGCTTGGCATACAATGACTCATGACAACCAATGCATCTCCCACCTTTATGCAATCACAAACATGCATATATAACAAAATACAACACATTTCATTTATTTGCCTTTCGACCACAATCCATCACCACACATATCATCACAAGCATTTTCATCACACAATAGCACATAGCGTAATACCCATCAATTATGCACACATCACACACAATCCACATACATTCACATCAATTGTGCCAAACGGCAACCGAACGCTTTCACAAATAGCCAAACAATTCGATTTACGGTTTACCGGAAAAGTCGGTTAAAAGTCGGCTAAAAATAATATTTTTCTTCACCAAATCATAGAACATATTTTTAGCTTCACATCCATATAAAGAACACCTCAATCGGATAAACAACACAAAAGATATGGATATTTCAACATAACGCAAAAACATAAACCGGAGGATCGACACTACGATACGGTTTGAAAATACTGTTCTAATTGGACCATGTTCAGACCTCAAAAACCATTTTTCCTAGAAAGAACATCTCGTTAGCTTCCCAACGCTTCGAACGGGGACTAAAACCGACTTACGGTTCAAGAGATATGAATTTCCGAAGTTTCCCGACAAACCAGAATTTTATGGTTCAGCACAGTATGTATCGATACATAGGCTTATGTATCGATACAAAAAGACCTCATGTATCGATACATAGCACGCATGTGTCGACACATGCTGTAGTGAAAATGCTGTTTTTCCCAATTTTCACAGTATGTATCGATGCATAGGGGTTATGTATCGATACATAAGCCATTTCGTATCGATACATAGCTGTTATGCATCGATTCATGCTCTGTTTTTCCTCAAAAACCAGAATTTCTCAAAATACACCATTGCTGTCCCTTTTCCAAAATGCCCGAAAACTCGACTAAATCGAACATTTTCACCGAAACAAACATATACGCGCAACCACCAAATACATAAGAACAATTTAGAACACATAAACGAAATTTCTACGACGTTCGATTTTTCGATTAAATGTCAACCTTTCAAAAACCAGAATTTTCAAACATCACCAAATCGAATAAAAAGCACGACATACGACGACCTAACCTTACTCGATACAACTACGTAATTTATTTCGAATTCTAACCGTGAAAACATCGGTTTCTATCGATTTCGTCAAATACGGCATAAACGGAAACATATGGAAAACCAACCAAAACATCCACACAAAACATACATAATCATACACATGTATAAGATAATTGAATTTCACACCCTTACCCGATAAATTCGCGTTTGAAAAGTCGGTTGAATCGGTTCCTAAATCCCCAAGTTTTTCCTCTTTTTCTTCTTCTCTTTCTCTTCTCTTTTTTTCTGTTTTTCTTTCTTTTCCCTCTTTCTTACTACATTTCTATTTTTATACAAAATCAAAATATCTAACCACCCAAAAAGACCAAAATACCCCTACACTCAAATATCTCGCAAACGCTCTCAAAACGCGATAAAACATCACAACATTGAAAAATAACATTTTCTAAATAAAAGTTAATAATAAAATAATATAAAAACAAAAATAATTAAATCGACTCGATTAAATAAATCGGACAAAACGGGGCGTTACAATTCTCTCCCACTTGGAAATTTTCGTCCTCGAAAATATAACCGAGACAAACAACTCTGGATACGACTCGCGCATCCGACCAACAAACATCAGTCCTACCAAAAGGCACACCACAAACAACACAACCGACAAACCACCTTGCTAACCGCAAACATAACGACACAACAACGACAAGCTGCAAAGCCCATACAATGCACTTGACGAACAACTTACAACTCAAGGAATACACAAAACACAACTCATAGGTTCACTCTTGAACCAAAACATCCCTCAACTTAGCAGCACACGGATACTATTAGAACCTTTCTCCTAACACACCCACTCTGAAACATCCAATGGTTTCTTCATTCCTATAGATTTCCAATGTTCCACCTAAGAACCCTCACAAGTCGCACACACATATACGAAATGTGCTACATCACATCTCCGCTGCGCACTCTGATGACTCGTAACCATCAAAACTACCAATCTCTCTCCCAAAATCTAATTCTTTCACGAACCTTCCAAAAACCACTGTTCACCTTTAATATTCTAGCCTCACATTCTTTCGTGTTATCCTACTCACCAGATACAAGCCTCTGAACTGTTCAAACAATTCTAATCCTCGGACTACCCAAAACAGCCATACATAGAAACTTTCAACTTAACTCCTCAAACACAACAATAACTCTTCTCAACTCCTAACCAATCTCGTTGTCTCTATTCCTTCAGACCAAACTAGTACTCAATATTCTTGTAATTACCAAACACTTCAAATCTAGAATCATAAAGATAATACTCCCAATATTCCAACACAATTGCAACTGCAATTAATTCCAATTCCCACAATCATACTAATCCTTTCATGAATCCTCGAATATCGCAAAACATAAGCCACTACTTCCTCTCTTATCTTAACACACTAACTATACTCATCGAAGATACATCCCCAAATAATCGACTTCACCTTTGTAAGTCAACTGAAGTAACCAAACTCTAATCTTGGAAAAAGTCTTCCATACCCTTCAGTAATAACCAACAAAAGTCCAAAAAGTTTCTAATCACTTTAACCAACTTCGGAGCCTCTCATAGTAACACTGCATCTACTTCTGATGACAACAAACATAACCCGTCACACAAGTCGATCGAAGCCTCAACTCGAGCAAATCACTACTCTTATCAAACATCCCAACAATTGTAATTCTAATCAACTCAACCAAACCATCACAGTTACCTAATCCCGGAAATGAATACTTAATCTCAATCGCCATCTTATTCCACTGTCCGTAATCCATACACAATTCCTTCTCTTGATACTCCAAATTCCAACCTATTACAACAATCAACCAAAAGGACTCTCAACGACTTCTCAAGTTACCCACCATACAAAACCTTAATTCCCCATCATCGTCAGATATAAAATCTTCTTCAACTTGACAAAACAATCCGCAACATTTCCTTAAATTTCAAGTAATCCAATCCACACCACTATCAAAGCCGGAAAGACACGTCCATGCATCCAACATAATGCCCGTCTGCTATCAACAAGAGATTAAGGGTGATCAGCTCCTCAATTTGTCAATAGACAGGCGACAATCATGATGAAGCATAAACCGTCTCCACCAACCCATAATAGCATTCCTTACATCCTATACACAAAACCACCTACGGCACCAATCCTGAGTTGATGTAACCCTTACTTCTGCATTCCTTCTTGAACCAGAAACCCACACTTTATAATCGTGCATCACATAACACATTGAGCCAGCGCCCTACACCTGATACAACATGGAGAAGTGCCAGCTTCTCCCCCACTTATCTCATTCTAATCCTTCCAACTGTAAACACACTAATTCCATCCCAAGCCTTTACCCTAAATGGTCAAAGAACAAATAGACAAACCCCAAGAGTAATTACCGACCCCTAGACCAAAGTATCAATAACCAATTTACCATCCATTGAAGACAACCCAATTCAAACACTTCGCACACTCATACGAAATAAACGAATTAGTCGCTCCAGTACCAATAATAGAAAATAAAGACGTACTATTAAGAAAACAAGTACCTTGAGTCAAACGATCCGCACCAGTAGTCCCATCTCCTGCCAATGCAACAACTGTGCCACTAGTCTGAGCTCTCTTCGGTTTCGTACACCCCGTACTAATATGACCTGTTTCACCGCAGTTGAAACATCGCACCTTAATCCTCCTACAATTCTCTGCGACATGTCCCGAACTTCCACAATTGGAACATTTCAGTTTATTCCTTCTACAATCCATCTGTCGATGCCCTAATTCTCCACACTTGTAACATTTAATGTAACACTTCGGAGGACCAGACGTTCCTCCCCCACTTTCCTTTCTCTCAAAGTTACCCCTCGTCACATAAGGCCCACTACGAGACTGTTGTTTCCCTTTCCTGTCATTCACACTCGTATCGCGAGTGGCACGCGCCTTACGATCCTCTTCATACATCCTACAATTGTCCACCAATTCAGAAAACCTTCTAATCCTCTGATAACCGATTGCCCGTTTAATCTCCGGACGCAATCCGTTCTCATATTTCACACACTTAGAAAATTCAGCAGTTGCCGCCGGATAATGAGGATAAAACTGCACCAGTTCCACAAACTTAGTCGTATACTCAACAACGGACATATTGCCTTGTTTTAATCCCAAAAACTCAATCTCTTTCTTTTCCTTCACTCCCTCAGGATAATACACCCTCCGAAACTCTCGGCCAAATAAATTCCAAGTAACCTCTTCCTTATCCTCTTCCAACACTCGGCGCAAACTAACCCACCAATCAGCTGCTTCTTCCTCCAGCATGCAAGTACCCAATCTCACCTTATGCTCTTCAGCACAATCCATCATACGGAAGATTCTTTCAACCTCTTCAAACCAAAATTGTGCACCATCCGGATCATACCTTCCCTTGAAGATAGGCAGCTTATTCCTTCCGAACTCATCATTACCCATAACATCCACTACATCCTGCACAGCTCGGGCCATATTCTGTTCATCCAAATACAGAAACTATGGTTAACCAATAACCCACCAGCACACGACTGCTGCACAACAGCAACTCGCCTAACACGACAGACACAACAGACACAACAGACACAAACTGGCTCTGATACCACTTAATGTGACGCCCCCAATCTATACCCCCCAAATAAACATGCATTTAAAGCGGTAAAAAGAAAGTTCGAAAATTTGATCAGAGTATAATTAAAAACATGGCATAGAGAGGGAGAATCACATCAAATTGAAACCAAACATACATACAACACCTGCCCATAATGATATGCAACAGTGGGGTAGCATACATACAGAGGAAACGTTGTTCCTTACACCCACTTTTCAGAAATTAGAATTAAAGCGGAAAATCTAAAATCTGAATAACATGTGCACATATATACATATAAACAGTTTGTCATACATCAAGTATCATATGTACAAGCCAAAAGATAATATATACATAATACATAATAATAGCCAACGGCCTCCCTAACTACCCGGTGTCACATATCAGAGCCGACCGACAAAAAGGGTGAAGACACAAAGCTTCACGAAAGACCTCCAGCACCACTAATCTGCAATGCCTCATAGAGCATTATAAAACGAGCAGAAGGGTGAGAAAGACAACCATAATATAAATGAATATAATTATATATTGCAACAAAAACATACACCTATTCAATAATCTCACCATTCATATCACCTGCCAATACATAAGGCATATATTTGTACCCCAAAACATATCATTCATAATTTAATGCATATCACACAAATGCACAACCGTTCACAATCACACATGTCAATCCAACATATACCATTCAATACAATTGCACATATTTCATCTCATCAATCACAATCACAAAATCATGCACAAATAACTCATGATGAATGCAAATGCACATAGATCGACACAACGACTCTATGCACATGCCATACAGTACCAACTTCCAATATTTCTCATGTCTCATTATTAGTCCACTCAGGAACTATTGGAACCATCGCTCGTTACTGAGACTTAGTCAGTAACTCCCCGTCGGGCCTACGATGTTCACCCGTCGCTTTAAGTCCTCAGGCATCGCCTCGTATTTTCGAGGCCCACGACGTTAAGGATTGCTTTAAGTCTCCAAAGGAGCCCACAATCGTCTATACATATCGCTGTCAGTCCTCAGGCATCGCCTCGTATTTTAGAGGCACACGATGGTATAGTGGATCATCGTTTTAAGTCCTCAGGCAACGCCTCGTATTTTCGAGGACCACGATGATCAAGTCGCCACTCAGGACGTTTCCACAATGTATTTCATGATGCTTGGCATACAATGACTCATGACAACCAATGCATCTCCCACCTTTATGCAATCACAAACATGCATATATAACAAAATACAACACATTTCATTTATTTGCCTTTCGACCACAATCCATCACCACACATATCATCACAAGCATTTTCATCACACAATAGCACATAGCGTAATACCCATCAATTATGCACACATCACACACAATCCACATACATTCACATCAATTGTGTCAAACGGCAACCGAACGCTTTCACAAATAGCCAAACAATTCGATTTACAGTTTACCGGAAAAGTCGGTTAAAAGTCGGCTAAAAATAATATTTTTCTTCACCAAATCATAGAACATATTTTTAGCTTCACATCCATATAAAGAACACCTCAATCGGATAAACAACACAAAAGATATGGATATTTCAACATAACGCAAAAACATAAACCGGAGGATCGACACTATGATACGGTTTGAAAATACTGTTCTAATTGGACCATGTTCAGACCTCAAAAACCATTTTTCCTAGAAAGAACATCTCGTTAGCTTCCCAACGCTTCGAACGGGGACTAAAACTGACTTACGGTTCAAGAGATATGAATTTCCGAAGTTTCCCGACAAACCAGAATTTTATGGTTCAGCACAGTATGTATCGATACATAGGCTTATGTATCGATACAAAAAGACCTCATGTATCGATACATAGCACGCATGTGTCGACACATGCTGTAGTGAAAATGCTGTTTTTCCCAATTTTCACAGTATGTATCGATGCATAGGGGTTATGTATCGATACATAAGCCATTTCGTATCGATACATAGCTGTTATGCATTGATTCATGCTCTGTTTTTACTCAAAAACCAGAATTTCTCAAAATACACCATTGCTGTCCCTTTTCCAAAATGCCCGGAAACTCGACTAAATCGAACATTTTCACCGAAACAAACATATACGCGCAACCACCAAATACATAAGAACAATTTAGAACACATAAACGAAATTTCTACGACGTTCGATTTTTCGATTAAATGTCAACCTTTCAAAAACCAGAATTTTCAAACATCACCAAATCGAATAAAAAGCACGACATACGACGACCTAACCTTACTCGATACAACTACGTAATTTATTTCGAATTCTAACCGTGAAAACATCGGTTTCTATCGATTTCGTCAAATACGGCATAAACGGAAACATATGGAAAACCAACCAAAACATCCACACAAAACATACATAATCATACACATGTATAAGATAATTGAATTTCACACCCTTACCCGATAAATTCGCGTTTGAAAAGTCGGTTGAATCGGTTCCTAAATCCCCAAGTTTTTCCTCTTTTTCTTCTTCTCTTTCTCTTCTCTTTTTTTTCTGTTTTTCTTTCTTTTCCCTCTTTCTTACTACATTTAGATTTTTATACAAAATCAAAATATCTAACCACCCAAAAAGACCAAAATACCCCTACACTCAAATATCTCGCAAACGCTCTCAAAACGCGATAAAACATCACCACATTGAAAAATAACATTTTCTAAATAAAAGTTAATAATAAAATAATATAAAAACAAAAATAATTAAATCGACTCGATTAAATAAATCGGACAAAACGGGGCGTTACAATATTCCACCACTTAGGGTGGAATTAGTAATTCCCTTAATTCATTCACTAATAAAGAAGTGGTCCCATATGCCTTCCCGTTAGTTGAAAAATGCTTTATATAGTGGTTCCTTGGGCCTTCTCTGCTTGAATTAATTCTCCACACTCTCTAAGAGAGTTTATTTCTTTTGCGATTATCCTACTAGTTGCTTGTCATGTTGCTTCATTATATGATATCTAATTCGAACAACTTCAATGCTCACTTGGTTTAAACTTTGCTGATTGTTGAAGGCTCTATGTGTTGAAACAAATTTGGTTTATACCATGTATCCTCTAAAGTTTTGATGATAACAAAGTATTTAAAGATCAATTATGATTTCTAACTAGCTGGTTCATGTGTACAAAATTCAATTTACTTGATGAAACAAGATCTGTCACGGAAGAAGCTATGGTTCAGTTCTGATCAAGTTCTTGTGAGAGAGTCTGATCAGAAAAGATATCATTTGTACAGAATCAGAAGCGTGTTAACCCTGCCTCTGAAACTGATGAATGTCGACTCAAGCTCAGAAATCATGTGACTCGAGAGTAGTTGACATTATCTTCAAAAGATTGTGTTGTACTTATTTCACATAAGAGTTCTCTGGACAAAGGCCTTGTTCAGTGGATAATTCCTTGGCTACGAGTTCCAACATCTGCTTTATTGGAAAAGAAGATGTGCAAGAAGATTTGATCTGAATATAACCATTGGAATGCTTCAATGAATCTACTTCTTCGGCTATAAAAAGAGAAGAAGACATGAAGATCAATCAAGATGATAACACTCCAACTACAACTGAAATATACACGCACTTCACACCATTTGTATTAGCTCAAGATAAGCTAATATTTTAAGAATTCTTATTCTTGTTTTGCTTAAAAATATTTATTGTTAAAGTGTGTTGTATTATATTTGAACACCTATGATTGTTAATCAAGTGTTGTTGTTAGTTATTCCTTATCTAAACAATTAGTTTATATAAAGTCTCTTGCCTTGGGCTTGAGCATTGAAGTCTTAGATTCAAGGAATCTGAGCAAGGAAGTCTTGGACTGCATGTCTAAACAAGAAGTCTTGTACTCGAGGGTATGATCAAGGAAGTCTTGAATCTGAGGGGTTTAAGCAGGAAAGTCTTAGGATCTGAGGATCTAAGCAGGGAAGTCTTGATCATGTGTTGATTGATCAAGGAAGATTTAGGTTCTAGGTCTGAGCGGGAGAAAGTCTTATAATTGAGGGTATAAGCAGTTGTAATCTGTTTGATTATAGTGAAAATCTCTTGTGCTGCATGGGGACTGGACTACTCTCAGTTGGAGAGAAACTAATATAACTTTTGTGTGTTCTTTGCCTTTTTATTTACTTCTATTACTTTATCCGCTGCACTTGTTATCAGTCTCTGAAATTCTGTTTAGATTCTGAACTCTAGTTCAGAAGTATAAACGATTTGTCAAACACAATTCAGATTGGTCCCTTAATTTTTTTTCGTGTCAGATTGATCCCTTAACTCTTAAAATGTGTTATGTTAGTCTTTTTTGTCTAATTAGCGATAGAAAAATTCAAAAATCAATCGCTAAATTCGTTGTCAATTAGACAAAAAGGACTAACATGACACATTTTAAGAGTTAAGAGACCAATCTAACATGAAAAAAAATTAAAGGACCAATCTGAACTCAAAAGTATAGTTAAGGTACCAAAAAGAATATTTTGCCTAAATATAAACAACAATATGAAATAACTAATTTATAGACTTTTTAAAATATTTTTAGAACAACTAGTGGTGTCATGTGAAAAGTAAATTAAAAACATGAATTATAAAACATAATTTTATGGTTTTAATATTTATAAAAAGTATTTTTTTAGTAGGTAAAAAGATCAACTCAATATCTTAGAATTACATTTACATTAAAATTAGCATTTGCATGAGATGGCGGGATCTCTTCTAGCTCAACCAGAAATCCTGAGTTCGAACCACAAATTTAGGAACACAAAAGTGTTAGACTTTTTAAGGGAGCTTTGTCTCCTATTATGGTCTTATGTTGTTCAAGGAATCAGTCTTTGCAGTTGCGCGTAGAGGATACTCAATTTATACCAAAAATATATATATATATATACATATATGCAAGAAAATTTTCATGTAATTTTAATAAATTTAGTCACCATAGTAATCACCTTGATAAGCGTTTGGACTATTATGAAAGTATCACTCTTTTAATTAGGTGAATTATCAGTTTTGAGGGGCAAATTTTTATCATTTGGTGGTAGGATTACTCTCATCAATTCTCATCAATTTTGTTTTAAGTAATCTACATATTTATTTTCTTTCCTTCTTCAAGTCTCCAAAGCAGGTGGTGAATTCCTTGACGAAAATTCAGAGGGATTTCTTATGAAATGGTTGTGCATAGAAGAAAGAGATTTGTTGGGTAGGTTGTAAGGATGTTTGTTTAAAGGTCGAAGAAGGAGGGAGGTATAGGAATAAGAGACTTAGAAGCTTTTAATGTGGTGCGAATTAGTAAATGGAGATGGCAGTGTTTAATGGACTGCAAGGCCATTTGGTTTGGTATTATACATCATAGATATGATAATTTTAAATCACACTTGGTTGGCATGGAAATGAAGAAATAGAATATTAAGGGCTCGTTTGGATGAGTTTTAGTTTTTAATTTTTAAAAACTATTTTGTAAATCAATTTTAAAAAAGAGTTTTGGAGAAAAATAAATAAAAGAAAACATGTTATGTAATTTAATTATTGAAAATTGTTTTAAAGTTGAACAATATTACAAATTTGCCATTAATGAAAAATGTACAATTTTTCTTTAATTTTTTACTCTTCTTAATTTCCAAAACTAAAAACCAAAATCAAAACCCTCCAAAACCTATTTTGATTTTTTAGTTTTTAAAACTCTCAAATAGAAAATAGTTCTAAAAAATAGTTTTGTAAAATTAGACTACCAAACAAGTATTAGAAATAATAATTTATATTTATTTAGTCATTAAGTTTGTTAGAGGGTATTTTAGTATTTTGTTTGTTGCTTTTGTAGCCCTAGTTTTACCTTATAAATAGACTAGTGGTAGATGTCATTGAATGTAACCTTTTATCCTTCTTGTAGCCGTCATTCTCTTTATAATATATTCTACTCCTTTTCATCCATTATTCACCTTGTACACCAACAATTGGTATCTAGAGCTCCGATTCGGATCCACGGGGAAACACGGGAAACACGAGTGAAACGTGAGGCTTTGTGTGATTGATTTTTTGGTTCTTGGATTCGTGTTGAATCTTGAACAAAAATCTGATCAGAATCATAATTTCTGATTCTGTGGGGTTGAGAAACACTGTGTGGTGAGATCTGAGTGTACTGTACAAGGTTGAAGATGAACGAAAACGGCGGCATGAACACCAAGCTTCCAGTATTTGATGGCAAAAACTGGACTCGTTGGATGATTCAGATGCGTGTACTGTTCGGTGCTCAAGATGTTCTGGATCTTGTCACTGAAGGTTATGTTCCGGTAGCAGCAGATGCAACGGAGGAACAGAAGAATGCGCAGAAGGATACAAGGAAGAAAGATCAGAAAACATTGTTTTACATCCATCTATGTATGGATGCAAATGTGTTTGAGAAAATCGCTTATTCAACGACGACAAAGGCTGCGTCGGACACACTGGTCAGATGTTACGGTGGTGACGCATCAGTGAAGAAGGTGAAGCTTCAGTCTCTACGTAAGCAGTATGAGAATCTCAACATGCAGAACAATGAGAAAGTTTCTGAGTACATCTCCAGAGTGATTCTGATCACTAATGAGATGAAGGCGTGTGGAGAAACTCTTTCTGAACAAGTAATCATTGAGAAGGTATTGAGATCTCTTACCCCTCAGTTTGATTACATTGTGGTAGCAATAGAACATTCTAAAGATCTAAGCACCATGAGAATTGAAGAGCTGCAAAGCAGTCTAGAGGCACAAGAGTTGCATCCGACCGAGAGAACTTCTGAAAGGGAAGTAGAGCAACAGGCTCTGAAAGCAGTTTCTGATAAGAAGCATCAGAAGCAGTCAGAAGCCAGGAGAAGATCTGATGATGGTCAGAAGTCAGAAACCTCAACTTCTGATAGGAAAAAGAATGCTCAGAAGGGAAAAGAGAAGTATGACAAGAAGAAGATCCAATGTTACTGTTGCAAGAAGTTTGGTCACTTTGCTAGAGATTGTTGGTCAAACAAAGAAAGGAAGTCAGAAGAAGCAAATATAGCCAGAAGTTCAGATGATGAATCTGTGCTACTGATGGCTTCTAAATCTGATGATACGAATTTGACAGACTGGTGGTATATGGACACTGGCTGCTCAAATCATCTTATTGGAAATAAGAAATGGCTGGTTGATTTTGACTCTGAAAAGAGGACAAAGATCAGATGTGCTGATGACAAATATCTTAATGCAGAAGGAATGGGAAATGTCAGAGTCGTTCTGAACAATGGGAAAACATCATTGATTCAGAAAGTGTGGTATGTACCTGACATAAAAAGCAATCTGATGAGCGTGGGACAATTAATTGAGAAAGGTTTTTCAGTTACCATGAAGGACAATCTTCTGAAGCTGTATGACTGTAATCAGAAGCTGATTATGGAGTCAGAACAGGGAAGGAATAGAACATTCAAGGTGAATGTCAGAACTTCTGACTCTGAATGCCTTAGTGCAACAAGTGTTGTGAAGGAAAGTGAGTTGTGGCACAGAAGATTTGGTCATCTAAATTTCAGAAGCTTAAAACATCTGAATTCGAAGAAGCTGGTACATGGAATTCCTACAATTAAGAAGCCTGAGAAGTCTGCAAAGTGTGCATGGAAGGAAAGCAACCAAGATTGCCATTTGCGTCAGAAGTAGCTCCAAGAGCAAAACATGCCTTGGGAGTAGTGCATTCTGATGTGTGTGGTCCATTTCCAGTAGCATCGATCGGAGGGAATAAATACTTCGTGTCATTTGTTGATGAATTCATGAGAATGACATGGATATCCCTTATTAAGTTCAAACATGAGGTGTTTGTTGAATTCAAGAAGTTCCGAATGAAGACTCAGAATCAGAGTGGTCAGACTCTGAAGATTCTCAGAACCGATGGTGGGGGTGAGTATAACTCCAAAGAGTTTCAAAAGTTCTGTGAGGAGAGTGGAATTGAGCATGAGGTTACTGCTCCTTATACTCCTCAATACAATGGTCTTGCTGAAAGAAGAAATCGTACTTTGCTTGATATGACGAGAAACATACTGAAGGAGAAGAAGCTTCCTCACAACTTGTGGGGAGAAGTTGTTGCCACCGCAGCATATGTGCTCAATAGATGTCCAACGAAGAAGCTGAAGGAAATAGTTCCTATTCAGAAGTGGACTGGAGAAAAGAAAAGTGTTAGTCATCTGAAGGTGTTTGGTTCTGTTTGTTACAAACATGTTCCAGAAGCCAGAAGACAGAAGCTGGATGATAGAAGCAAAGCGATGTTACTGGTGGGGTACCACAGTACAGGTGCATACAAGCTTTATTGTCCAGAAACTAATAAAGTTGAATTCAGCAGAGACGTTATTGTGAAGGAATCAGAAGTTTGGAATTGGAATAAGTCTCAATCTGACTCTGATGTGAGAACTTCTGAAGAAAGGTCAGAACTAAGACTTTCTGAAACTGATGGTGATTCTGATTCTGAAGGAGAATCAGAAGATGAAGGTGACTCTGATGATCCAGATTCTGATGATGATCCAGATTCTGGTGGTGCTTCAGACTCTGGGAATATGCCAGACTCTGAAGATGGTCAAGGTTCTGGAGGAAGTCAACCTTCTGAAGCAAGAGCTTCTGAAGGAGAAACTTATGGGGTTCAAGCATCTGAAGAAGATTTTGAACGAGGTTAGAGGCCACAGAGAATCAGAAACATTCTGAGAAGACTCGAAGAGTTTGACATGTTACAAGACACTGAAGTAGATTCTGAAGGAGAAGTTATTCAGTGTGCCATATTAGTAGACTCTGAACCCGTGAGTACAGAAGAGGCTCTTAAGCAGAAAGTCTGGCTGAAGGCCATGAAAGAAAAACTTGATGCCATAGAGAGAAACAAGACCTGGAAGCTGACAGAACTTCCAAAGGACAAGAAATCCATCAGCGTCAGATGGGTTTTCAAGCAGAAGCTAAAGCCAGATAGATCAATTGGCAAACATAAAGTGAGGTTAGTAGCAAGAGGATTTCTGTAGAAATCTGGGCTGGATTATTCTGAAGTGTTCGCACCTGTAGCGAGACATGAAACAATCAGACTCGTGATTGCCATAGCTGCTAACAGGAATTGGCCTCTGATCCATTTAGATGTGAAATCTGCATTTCTGAACGGTCCATTACAAGAAGAAGTTTACGTGTCACAACCTCCTGGATTTGTGAAAAAGAATCAAGAAGGGATGGTGTACAGATTACATAAAGCCTTGTATAGATTGAAGCAAGCGCCCAGAGCCTAGAATCAGAAGATTGATTCATTTTTCAAGAAGCAGGGTTTTCAGAAATGTGAGATGGAATACGGTGTTTATGTTCAGCATATCTCTGAAGGCAATATGATTCTGGTGTGTTTGTACGTTGATGACATACTGCTGACAGGAAGTTCTGAACAAGAATTAGCTATGTTCAAGAAGGTGCTGATGAATGAGTTTGAAATGACTAATCTCAGGAAAATGACACATATTCTAGGGATGGAGTTCAAATACTCTGAGAAAGGTATCATTTTGCATCAGCTGAAGTATGAACGAGAACTTCTGAAGAGATTTAAGCTGGAGAATTGTAAGGCTGATATCACACCTGCAGATATAAATCAGAAACTAGATTCAGATTCTAATGGTAAGGATGTGGATGCTACAACCTTCAAACAGTTGGTTGGTTCTCTGAGGTATTTGTGTAATACCAGACCTGATATTTGCTGTGCAGTTGGAATGGTTAGCAGATGCATGAGTAAACCCAAGTGGTCCCATTACCAAACTGCTGTCAGAATTCTGAGGTATATCAAGGGAACTCTGAAGTATGGAGTGTTATTTCCTTCTGAAAGAAAGATTGAATCAGAACTTCTGAGTTATTCAGATTCTGATTGGTATGGAGACAGAGTTGATAGAAGAAGTACTTCTGGGTACTTGTTCAAGTTCCTGGGAGGCCCTATTTCTTGGTGTTCCAAGAAGCAACCTGTTGTTGCGTTGTCAACCTATGAAGCTGAATATATTGCAGGTGCTGTTACTACATGCCAAGCTGTGTGGATTATGAACTTGCTGCAGGATCTGAAGATCAAGGTAAACAAGCCTCTGAAGATGATGATTGATAACAAGTTTGCAATCAATCTTGCCAGAAACCCAGTGTTGCATGGGAGAAGCAAGCATATTAAGACCAAGTATCAATTTCTGAGAAATCAGGTTCAGAATGGAGTGTTAGAAGTTGAGCACTGTAGCACCCAGAAACAGTTGGCAGATGTTCTGACGAAGGCTATCAAGACTGAACAATTTCTTCGCTTAAGGGATGTAATTGGTGTTGTTAGTTTTGAGGAAATATAAATTAAGGGATGGTATTAGAAATAATAATTTATATTTACTTAGTCATTAAGTTTGTTAGAGGGTATTTTAGTATTTTGTTTGTTGCTTTTGTAGCCCTAGTTTTAGTTTATAAATAAACTAGTGGTAGATGTCATTGAGTGTAACTTTTTATCTGTTTGTAGCCGTCATTCTATTATAATATATTCTACTCTTTTTCATCTATTATTCACCTTGTACACCAACAACAAGTTTTATAATTTTTAAATTTTAAAAACTAAAAAACAGTTTTACAAAACCAAATCAAACATCATCTCTTTGGGAGAAGGATATCTTGGCCCTTGGTAAGCAGCATGGGGATGAAGTGGACTAGTTCATAAAAGCATTGCTAGTAGGGTCAAATTGGGTAATAGGATTCTGTTTTGGATGCACGAGTGGCTGGGGGAGGAGTCGCTGCATCTTTTATTCTCGACAGTGTTCGTTCTGTCCAAAAACAAATGGAGAAAGGTGGGAGAAATGGGATACTTTGAAGGAGATTATTGGACATGGAATTTGTATTTCCAGCAAGACACTTGGTAGTAGGGCTGACAATGAACCAAACCAACTCGAAAATAGTTTGAAATTCGATTCGAAAATTAAATCGTTGAACTAGGTTCATGAACCAAATGAGCTGAATATGAGCTAAAAACTAAGTTCGTTAACTAAATGATCTGAACTTGAACTATACATAGTTCGACTCGTTAGGTTCATGAGTCAATTCGATTATATATGAGATATATTATATTGTCTTTAAGAGTAGGTTTAAAGATTTGTTCTAAGTCTTAGTCTCATATTTTCCTTTAATCTAACGGTTTTAATTGATAATTTATATTCTCAAGTGAGTAAAATATTTCTACGAATAATTATACAAATAAAATTAACATCATATAAATTTCAATCTTATAACTATTATTTTATTTCTATATTTTTTATTTAAAAAATATAACTTTAAAATGTCAAATATATATATAAAAAATAGACTTTAAGAAATTACTTTTAAGTCTGTGAAATAAGCGAGTTGAACCTAACAAGATAAACCTAACGAGTTGAACCGAGATATTCGTGAACTTCTAACAAGTCGAGTTTGACCTGAAAAAAAAGTTCGTGATGAACTCGAACTCGGCCAATTCTTAACGAGTCAAGTTTGAGCTGAAAAAAAAGTTCGTGATTAACTCGAACTCGAACTTGAACTCGACTAATTCTTAACGAGTCTAACTGAGCTAAGGCGAGTTCGACTCGACTCATTTCCAGCCCTACTTGGTAGGATGGTTGTAATAGGATTTGTGTGTTATGTTTTTTTGAAGGATGAAGATCTCAAAAATTTATTCTTCTACTATCAGGTGTCCACCAAGATTTAATATAGCGTTATGAAGTGGATTGGCCCATTTAAATTGGTTCTATAACTTTTTAAAGGAGAGGTTGCCCAATAACAAGAGTCTTGTCATTTAGTTTGCAATGTGTTGGAGCATTTGGTCCATGAGGAATGACATTCTTTTAGAGGTGATATCATGGATGTGGGAGATGGAATTATCGATACCAAAATCTTAGCATGGGCATGGCATATCATTGGCTTAAAGTTTAGTGGGTGTTCAAATTTTTACGAGTGGAGCAAAGCTTATTTGTTGTATGTTAACTTGAGTTGACTTTTGTATTTTTGGGTTGAATATCCCTGATACTCATTTAATCCAATTGCTTATAAAAAAATATTGTCTTAATTGCATTTTTAGTTCGATGATTTTTCAATTGCGCAATACACACACATGCATTCTTAGATTTCTTAGTCCACAGGCATTTTCCCAAATTTTGTGTTTTCTATAGAATTTTTGAAGAATTTATAACTTAGGATTTTGTTGTGACTAGCTCATTCAAGAATATATTAGCAACAAAATTATTTTTTTTTTAAAATAATTTAGATGTGAGTTATGAGTGTTCAAAGAAAATCATCTTTTGAAACAAATTTACAGTAAAATTGTTAGGACATTCATGTGAAAAAATAAAAGGGATGATTATTGATTTATTATAATTTCCAAAATGAAGCTCCAAATATGAAGGGAGTTGATCCCCTGAGATTAGGGGTGTATAACCATTATCAGTTCCTATTAGAAAGGAAACTAACTACTACTACTAGGAAGGAAGAGTATAATACAAGTAAATAAACTTTAATTGTGACAACTACTTTAAGATGTGAGAACATGCTGCGTTGTAACGGTTTTGTAAAAATATTTGCAAGTTGGTCTTTTGTATAGATGTGAGAGACTATTATTAGTTTTCCATTTTGAACCTGCTGCCTTACAAAATAATAGTCAAGTGCAATGTGTTTCATTCTTGAATGAAAAACTGGATTAGAACATAGGTAAATTGTACCAATATTATCATAAAAAGGGTAGGAATTTGAGATGGAATTCCAAGTTCACCCAGAAAATTTGAGAGCCACATAATTTTTGTAGTGGAATTAGAAACAGACCAATATTTTGCTTCTTTCGATGATCTAGCAACTGCTCTTTTTTCGTTTTAATAACCAAGAGACAGTATTGCCACTGAAATGAATTATGTAGGTTGAAGTTGATGTTTTGTCATCATGATTACCACCCCAATTTGCACCGGTATATGCTTGTAATTTCAGATGAAATTCCTTTGTAAGTTTCAAGCAATGGTGTAACACCTCAAAATTTGCCCTCATGTTTCCAACTCTAACTGGCTTATGTTTCATTTCATTTTGCATTATCATTTGTACATTTCATTGGTTTTTAGCATGTGATCAAGGTATTTAGACTGACTCAAGGGAAGAGGTGTTTTTCAGAGGTTCAAGCAAGAGATCATGCGCATTGTCCAAGAGACCAAAAGGGAGAGATGGTCTTAATGTCACCATTACTTGAGCTACAATGGGTTCTTAAACCTCAGGACATCCTAATGTGCCCATCACCTCTTCATATGATTGCAATTGGCAAGAGGTTTCAAGTGAATCACATCCTCCTAGCCTGAATTCTCAAATTAGGGTTTTTGGAATTCTTGAATCTAACACTCCAATGAGCAATATTTTTGGATATTTATCATCATCAAGTGGCACATTTCATCCTTGTTTGAGAGGATGCGCATCATATTCAAAGGAGTTTGAGTTTTGAGCTAGGATCGATTTCTCCTAAACCAGGGGTGCCAAAATTAGGGTTTCACATTAAATCAGTTTATTTCTGATTTTTTGGGTAAAACTTGATTCCATGGTATTCCCTATGTCCCTAAGTGTCTAGGAATGGAAGATTGTCCATCAATTTGGTTCAAAAGGGTTTAAATTGTTCAAAAGATTTAAGATTAGGAGAATTGGGGATAAAGTCAACTGTGCAGTGAAAAAGTCAACTCGTGACTTGTTGAGGTCAACATGATCATCTTCAAGTCAAATATGATCAATGGATGAGATTTTGTCAAGGAATGTTCAAGGAATTGTCAAAAATCAAGAATTTTGAGAACTTGCCATTTTTGGAAGAAAATAGGTTTTTAAAAGTTACTATTTTGTGAAAGTTTTCAACCATCTTCAAGGTCCATTTTCAGCATGATCAAAGCCTCATTTGCAAAGTTGTTCCACATGAAAGTTGTAGTTTGAAGCATTCCCTTCAAAATTAGCACAAGAACCATGCCATTTGGGTCATTTTTTTATTGAGTTATGAGTGTTCAAAGTGTGACATTTTCAACTTATGGTTTCACTAAAACCTAGATTTTTTTCTAAGTTACTTTTGGCAGTTTTGAGGACATGTTTTCATGGCCATATTGCATTGTCTTCCAAGCATCATTTCAACTTCTTTTCAACAACAATCTTGTTCTCCATTCTCCCTACTTTTTATTGGATGCTTATTTGTCTCAAATGGAGTTAAATTCACAAAGATATGGCCATGAAAAGTGAGGGACACGGTTTGCATTACAAGACTTTATTTGGTAGTATATGATGAGCTTTTTGTAGCATGGCCTTGTGTACTCTTTCCACACGAATTGTACTACCTCTCCTTTGCCAAAAACACTACCCAAAGTGACTAAACAACATGGCATATCATCATATACATGCCATACACATCTTTGCCATAATTTGAAAAAGAAATAAAATTGGTACAACTTAACCTCACTCACCATCACGTGCCATTTCCTTTTCACACTTGATACATACTCCATTTCCACTCAAAATCACTCAATGCACCCCATGTGAAACCAACCCGTACCCCACTCTCATAATTTCCTTTTTTTGGAAAAACTCTCAAACAAACTCTCCATTCCATTTTCATGCCCAAAATCATTCCCAATCCACCATATATAAACTCCACAAACCCTAAAATGTGAAAAAAAGGTCTTCATTTGGTAAGTTCATATCAGAATTCCACACACTCTCTCATTTTTTTCCTCTCATTCGAATCTGGATTTTGCTTCAATTTCTCTCCATTCTCTTGCATCATTCTACTTCTCTGAAGAGTTCCAAGGTAAGTGGTAGAGATTTCTGAAGCTTATGAGCAGAAAGAAGGGCCAACGGAGCTACTCCGTTAGGTACTATTTCTCTCTTTGAATCTCCCATATTAAACGTATTTTGAGCTTGTTGTTGGTGATTCTGAAGTCCTACGACAATGTAGGCATTGTGTGTATGCTTGTTGTTCTGTTTTAATGAGGTTTCAGTTTGTGGATCTTAAGTTCATGCTCAGTTTTCATGACTTTGGATTGTCCTTTTTTGAAAATAAATGCCATATTCATGATCTCCATGAAATTTTATGCAAGATGTTGTCATTTTTTGTGAGTTTTGGTGAGATTTACAGAGATCTCCGGTGAGAGTGATCGGAGAAGATGACTATAGCTAGGGCTCCGGCATCTTATGTGTACGTTGGCGTGGCAGGATTTTGAAATGTTGACTAGCCAATGAGAGTGTGGTATTTCGCCAGCTTGTTTTATGAGAAGTTCAGCATGGCCATGCAGGATAGTGAAACGCATCGTTTCACTTATTTTGATTTTTTGTTGTTTTTGTTTGCGCTTTGGGTGGGCCTGGCACTTTTTTACTTTTCTCACCACCTCTATTTCAAGCCCATGCGCCATTTAAACTAGCTTCTCTTGTTTCTGGCTTTGCTGAGTGCACCCCTCCCATTGTTTCTTTTTTTTTTTAATTTCATTTTCTTTGTATTTTCGTTTAAATTTTTATTTTAATTGTTAAACACATATTAAAAATACCAAAAAATATTTTTCTGATTGACTAGTGTCTTGACTTAATTTTCATA
Source organism: Lathyrus tuberosus (assembly GCA_022829125.1). Taxonomy (NCBI): domain Eukaryota; kingdom Viridiplantae; phylum Streptophyta; class Magnoliopsida; order Fabales; family Fabaceae; genus Lathyrus; species Lathyrus tuberosus. Next base: position 7,328,056 of record JALAZF010000311.1, read on the forward strand.
TTATTTTATTTTATTTTTAATTTCTTTTTTTCTATTTTATTTTGATTTAATTTGGCAATGTGTTTCCAATGATACCCTTCATCTAGGGTTAGGAATTTTGTTGATCATTGCTCATCTTTTGAGGCTAATTTTTTTAGCCACACTTAGGCCTTGATATAAGGATGTTTTGATGATGGTTAGGGCTTAGTTTGAGTTACATTTTAGTGACTTTCCATTCAAGTTTTTTTGGCCCTCGATCCATGCTCGATTACTTGCATGCCTTGCCTTGTGGATCACTTTTGGACATGTTCTTGAACTTGTTTTGATCCAATCACTACTACGAAAAACCCATTTAACAACGGTTGGAAATGACATATAATGACGCGGGCGAAGGCGTTGTTATGTAGATTATTGTTGTATATGCGGTACGTACAATGAAGGTCCTGGGACCGTTGTTGTATTCCAGTAAGCGCGCACCATTTCACAACGGTTAGATTACACAACCGTTGTGATATAACTAAAGGCGATCTGGTTCGATTCTCATACACAAAATTTTTTATTTATATTATTTTGGTCAGCGTTTGACATACAACTACGGTTAGGATTTATAACCGCTGCCAAAAACAACATGTTTTAAATATAAAAATTTTGATATGCTTATCAAATTCTTCCTATATTTTATCTTGTCAAAACAGCTTCTGTTTACATCAAACACAATATGTGCATCAAACACAATTCTTCCTATATTTTATCCTTATAAATGAATCAGAGAATTTACATTAAAAGAAATTTACATCAAAAGCTAAATGAATTAGAGATTTAAACTGCTAACATTGTTTAAATCAAAAGCCAATATTATTGATCTCATTATGTGCATCAAACACAATATTCTGTACATCATACACAATATGTGCATCAGAAGCCAAAATTATTGTTCACATTATGTGCATCAAAAGCCAAAAATATGTGCATCAAAAAATGTTGCTGATATATCAAACAGCAGAAGGACCCTTAAGCGCATTATGGATATACGCCCAACATTTACGAAGATCAACAAAGTCCTCAACGGGGAATGGGGATTCGTCGTTAAACATCTACATAAGAAAGAGCAAAAAATTGAATATCATGTATGATAATAATTCAATAGTCAACTTATATATTAATATATGTAAATAATTTATGACATATATACCTTATCCCATGAATCAACAGTGCCGCAAGGACAATGTTTAACATGTGTTTCATGACATAATACCCACACTCGTAAGTCCCGGGTTGTTTCCTCGTCTATAAATTACATGAATATAATAACATGAATATAACCACATATGAATGTAAATGAAAGAAACAGGTAATCGAGCCACTTAATTTAGGAGCAAGGTATGTGGGTTTTCTTCTAACATTCCTCATTATATTAACTTGCTCCACAATACTGTACATTGAAAATTGAATTAAACATATTACATGATAAACTAATTACAATTAATGCCAAAGAAAATGATATTAAACAAAGACACTTACGTTAATATAAGATCTTTCATTGGTTTGTGGAGTTGTTGGTGCAAGGAACACAGGAATGTCACCGTATTTGTCCTAAATGATATTATGATCAATTGCCAATGACCACTGAATGAACACAAGAATATATATATATATATATATATATATATATATATATATATATATATATATATATATATATATATATTATTATTAGTTGTTAATAAAACAAAACTAAATATAGAATATATAAATAAATTACAACAATACTAACCTACAGAGGAATGGTGCAAGGTAACATTCTTTTCCTCCGTCATTTAGCCGGTCTTTCAAGTACGTTTCTCGGATAATTTTGTCATTATACGCCCAAGAAATAAAACTTGGCTCCAAGATTCCATAGGTACTTGATTTATTCAATTCTATACAAACACGGTGAATGTACCTAAATGGTCAAAGAAAATGAATAAATTAAGGGAGAAAATACAAAAAATTATAATGTTCTATAATGACATGTATATTCGACTATATACTTACGTGCGCCAAACTTACAAAATAGCTATGTCAAGCCACTTAAATCCTGCGAGAAAATCCCTCACATCTTCAAGAGTGTAATACACTCAATCCAATTTCGGGCAATGTTCTAGCGGGAGAGCTTGCGAAAGGTTTGTTGTTGCAATGGACAAGTATAAACTTGATATTTCATTTGGACTAGGGTCCAATATCCCATTGTGGTTATCTACAGGGGGAGGGGCTGTACAATTATTTCCTTTTGTAGAGGCGCGATTTACGACACTTCTACTTGAAGTTTGATCATCACCAACACAGCGTTTATCTTCATTAGTTCGTTGTTCGAGGTTTTCACTTAATCTCTACATCATAACATTCAATTAGAACATAAAACAAAAATAAGCACAATATATATCATACATTTCCGATAAAACACTAACATCTTAAGTAAAACACATACCGAATACAACTCTTGTAACTTTTCCACGTCTTTCTCCCTTTTTTCCATCTCCTCTTCAAACAGCCTCCTTTGCTCTGCCAATTGCTTCTCAACATTCTCAATCTTCTGTCGTTGAGCAAGAAATTCAGCGGTTTCAGTGCTTCTTCTTTGAGATCCAAAGTATGACCTCAAGCTGACACCTTCTCCAACACCACGGACACAACCTCGATGCTCAGCTGTTCCGATAGCTTCCACTAATATGTCATGTTGTGCTTCCGGGACAAATGTTCCGTCACGGGCCGCCACAACCAAATTATCCTACACAACATTAGCAACTTACGTAAGCAAACGCATTTAAATAACATAAGCAAAACAAAACATATACTTACAATTTTCTCAGCAACTACTCTTAAAGCCTCAGAGGTGTACTCTCCATTAGGTCTTAATCGAGCCCTCTTCCATTTCTCATGCCTTGAAGGTGGAGATGGGATGTCACCATCTCCTCCTTCTTGTTGTTTTTCCTGCATGATTCTCTTCTCAAGTTTCCTGTAACCCCCACGAGACAATCTATGGGGGTACATGTTTTTCGCCTTGTTCTGAATTCCTACTTCACTTTTAGCCTGTAATTAACATAGTGAAAAATGTGTATGATTAGTATCTATAACTTATTATCATAACATTATAGGTTATATAAGACAAGTACTAACCTTGAATTCCTCAGAACGGCGTTTCTTCGCAAACTTATGCCACACCTTCTTCGATAGAAAACTATACCGAATCCATGGAGGTTGAAGACCGCTCTTAGGCTTCTTAATGTAGTCAGCCGTGAGCCGTGACTTAAATCCCCTCCAACGAACACCGGTATAAGTTATCCACTTTCTTTTCAATTTTGAGCCATCGATAAACTCAAAATTCAACTACATTAAATCAATATATAAGTATGAATTAGAAACTATAGGTAGTGATATCAAATATATGACAATTATATTATGAAATATTTTAACATCTATCCATATGTTGTCTTTGAAATTAACATCCACTTCTCTCTAATCATCAATCAGTATACTGACTTTGCTACGTGCAAGGAACACGACATAACTCCTAAAAGTAGCGTAATGTGGACAATCCACTAATTTGTAGTGCGAATCAAACTCGATCGGAATTTTTACACCTGATGAGTTGCGGACTGATGTGGATTAGGGCATCATTGTGACACCTCTTTGTGACCTTTTCGATTGAGTATCAATCGTTTGAGCATCTTCGCTGCTTCCTTATGTAGAACTCGAAATGGTCGATATCTAAGTTCAAAAACAACAACAACAAAAACATGAATAACAAGAACATAAACAACAACAACAACAACAACAACAACAATAACAACAACATGAACAACAACAACATGAACAACAACAACATGAATAACAAGAACATAAACAACAACAACATGAACAACAATGGCAAATGAGTTTACTGTAGATGCATGGGGAAAATATTTTACGTACCCTAAACGTGATGACTAAGTAAACGATGTTGGTGTTGGTGTTGTTGTTGTCTTCCTTCCTTACGACAATGATGGTGTTGTTGTTATATTCCTTCTCGACGGTGAAGATGATGACGACGGTGTTGGTAGGTGCATATTCTTCCTTCCGTAACGATCACGGCGATGATGATGAAAATGACAAAAACACGGTGAAGAATGGATACTGATGATGCAAGCTTTGGTTGAAATCGTGTATTGTTTCACAGTATTGAACGTTAGGGTTTAGGGTTGAAATCGTGTATAGTTTCGCCTAGTTTCTATTTTCAATGGAAAAAAGGATACTGAAGAGACAATGAAACTAGCTAGCTTGGAGTATATTGAAAGGCTACTACGATGGTCAACATACTTAACCGTTATGATATATTACTTTCATAATGAAATTTCATATTAAAGCGCCAGTTATATTTAGAATTAAAAAATTAAAAAAACATACAAAATATATCACAACGGTGTATATAAACAACCGTAGTCATAACTTTTAATTTTTTTAATTTAAAAGTAAATAGAAAAGAAAAGGCGCGCCTTAACATAAAAGGAATAATATACATGATGGCGCTGAGGTTCGAACACATGAAAGCTTGATGGTATCACCGCGATTGGATTATTAGCCGTTGTTATATACAGATAATTTTTATTCAAAAAAACAAATAAAATATAACCGCGCCTTAGTTTAGATATGTCACAACGGTGTAAGGATGAACTGTTGTGAGCATGGCGTCGTTGTTTACGCGTTTTGTAGTAGTGAATCTTTTGTACATGTTTAATTGGGTGTTTAAACTTGTCTTTGGATATTTTTTGGGATTTTATTGGATCAATTTTCTATTTTTGGTTGATGCTTTCATTTGATGATGTTTTGAGCATGATAATGAACACTTCTTGACCTAATTTTGTGCCTTTGAATGACATGAACTCCTTTGATGCTTTGTGATCTTTCTTGGATTGATAAGACATGTTTAAGATTCTGATTTGCCTTGGCACTTGGTGCATTGATCATCTTTTATGTTGTCTCACTTGTATGGAAACATGAGAACCATTTTGGACCTAATCTTGTTGCATACTTGTTTAGTTTTGATACATGCTTTGAGTATGATACTTGATGATTCTTCTTGATTGGTTTAAGTTTGATTATGGTTCATGGATTATGCTCTTGCTGTAACGCCCCAGTTTTGTCAGTTTTTATTCATTTGAGTCGTTTTGAGTATTTTATTATTATATTATTTTATTTCTGACTTTTATGTGAAAATATGTTATTTTTCGTCGTGAATATATTTTATCGCGTTTTGGGAACATTTGCGAGATGCTTTAGTGTAGGGGTATTTTGGGCATTTTGATTTATTTTGTTAAGTTAGAATATAATAGAAAATAGGAAGAGAGAAAAATAGTAAGAAAAAGAAGAGAAGGAGAAAAGAATAGGAGAAGAGAAGAAAAAGAGAGAATTTGAGAAAACTTGGAAATCAATCAACCGACTTTCTAGAACACGATTAAATCGGGTAAGGGTGTGAAACTCGATTATCTTATGCTTGTGTATGATTATGTATGTATGTGTTTGCATATGCTATTGTCTTTCTCTAGTTTTGGGTTCTAGGTTGAAATGAGAAATATAATGTGATATCGATGGTTTCACGGTCGAAAATCGGTGTAAACGTAGTAGAATACTTGTTACCATGATTGAGTTATGTTCTAATTGTTATAGGTTGGTTTGGAAATGTTTTGGTTGAGAAAACATCATTTTTGGATGAACTGGTGCGCTGCTGGGTTTTGTTGAAATCGCAGGTTTGCACTGCGAATGGCCAGTGAAGGAGTGGCGAGCGTTCGCGTGAGGTTCGCACTACGAACGTTGTATTCTTTTTCATTCTGCCACTGTTCGCTGGAGGATTCGCATTGCGAATGGGGTAGCGAGCATTCGCTGGATGGTTTGCACTGCGAACGTTGGGAATTTTCTAGGCTATTTTTTCATTCTGCCACTGTTCGCTAGGACATTCGCATTGCGAATGGAGAAGCAAAGGACTCGCTAGGAGCTTCGCACTGCGAACATGACCGTTTTTCCCAATTTCTTTTCCTTATAACTTTTGATCCGTGAGTCGGTTTGAGGCGTGGTTTGATGCGTTATAAAGCTTGTGAAATGTTCTTTATTATTGTAATGGTTTTGAGATTATTAGCCGATTTAATTATGTCAGGAATCTGGAAATGAGTTGTGTGTCGACTTTTACCATTTTAACTGTGTGTATTTGAGGCGTTATTACGCAACAGGCTTGAGATATAGTTGTATGACTTGTGTGCGGATTATATAATATAAATGCATGTGTTTAGATGTCGTGATGATGGTTTGTGGCAGTATGGCAAATAAAGGCATTGTTTTGGGCTTGAATTGCAAAGCATGATTTATGTTAAGTGAGATGGTTGCATATATGTGTGCATTTGAATGTCATGGGTCATTGTATGCTGAGCATCATGATATGCATTCTTGCGACGTCCTGAGTGACGGATTGGTTCCAGAGGGAATCTGCTATAACATCGTGAGCCATAAAAATAAGATGACTGAAAGTGATCTGATTGGATCGTGAGCCTTAAAAATAAGAGGACCGAAAGCGATGGTTATAGACGATCGTGTGCCCATGTGGGGTGTGAGCGATTGGATCGTGAGCCTTATACAAAGAGGACCGAAAGCGATCCGTAAACGTCGTGAGCCTTATACAAAGAGGACCGAAAGCGACGGGGAACATCATATGCCCGACGGGGAGTTACACTAAGTAACGAGCGATGGTTCCAATAGTTCCTGAGTGAACTGGTGTTGAGAATTGATGGAAGTCGGTACCGCATGTGCATATGCATAGAGTTGTTATGTCGGTCTCTTGCATTTGCATAAATCATTAATGGTGTGTTTATGTGTGAAATTGTGGATAAAATTGATAAATTGATATATGTATATGTGTTAGTGATACTTGTATTGTGCATGGTTGGTATACTTTGGTGATGGAAATATGAAATACACATTGTGTTGTTTTGTGTTTGAATTCTGGGGTGCGTTGTGGTGAGAACCGTATATATGTGTATTTTCTTGTGTTATATATAATTGTATGCAATTATATTATGATTGTTTTTCTCACCCTTCTGCTGTTTTATAATGCTCTATGAGGCATTGCAGATTAGATGCTGGAGGTCTTTTTGTGAAGCTTAGGACTTCATTCGGCTCTGATATGTGGCACCGGGTAGTCAGGGGGATCGTTTTGTAGTTTGATGTGTATATGTATATATATCTTTTGGCTTGTGCATGTATGACTTGATGTATGACAAACTTTTTATGTGATATATATATATATATATATATATAAATATATATATATATATATATATATATATATATATGAGATTCAGTACAAATTTTCCGCTTTGTTCTGTATTTGAATTGTGGGTAGTAGGAACTAAGTTCCTCTGTTTATTTGCTACCTGCGAGTGTTGCATATCTTTATGGGAAGGTGTTGTATGTTTGTTTCAATTTGATGTGACCCCTCGGTCTATGCTGTGAATTTCTAAATATACTCTGATGAAATTTTGAATTTTCTTTTACTGCTTTTATTAATTGGGGGGTATAGATTAGGGGTGTTACATTAAGTGGTATCAGAGCCAGTCCGTGTCAGTTGTGTCAGTCCTTGTCGGTCTTGGTATTGGGTGAGCTGTTTGTTTAACCATAGTTGCTGTTATTGGAAATGAACAGAATATGGGTGGTAGGAATGACGCTTCTTTGGCTGCTGCTATGCAACCTTTGGCTCGGGCTGTGCAGGGTGCACCTCATGCTGCAGGTAATGATTAGTTCAGGAAGAACAAATCGCCTGTCTTCAAACGAAGATATGATCCTGATGGTGCACAGATTTGGATGAAAGAGATTGAGTGGATCTTCCGAGTGATGGATTGTGCTGAGGATCAGAAGGTGAGACTGGTTACTCACATGTTACTGGAAGAAGCTGATGATTGGTGGGTTAGTACACGTCATGTGTTGGAAGCTGCAGAGGAGGAGATCACTTGGGTTGTGTTTAGCACTGAGTTTCTGAGGAGGTATTTTCCTGAAGATGTAAGAGGAAAGAAGGAAATTGAGTTCTTGGAGTTAAAACAAGGTAATATGTCTGTTGTTGATTATACTGCTAAGTTTGTGGAACTTGTGCAGTTCTATACTCATTATGCTGAAGCGACCGCGGAATTTTCTAAGTGTGTAAAGTTTGAGAACGGATTGCGTCCTGAGATAAAGCAGGCAATTGGTTATCAAAGGATTCAGAGGTTTTCTGATTTGGTGGATTGTTGTAGGATCTATGAGGAGGATAGTAAGGCTCGTTCTACGCACTATAAGAGTGTGAGCGAGAGAAAAGGGAAGCAACAGTTCCGTGGTGGTCTGTATGTAACACCAACTGATAAGGGTAAACAAAGGGGTAATTTTGAAAGAAGGTCAAGTGGAGGAGGAATGTCTGGTCCTCTGAGATGTTATAGATGTGGTGATGTGGGACATCGTCAGTCTGAATGTAGGAAATATTTGAGGAAGTGTTCTAATTGTGGAGGTTGAGGACATGTCGCAGCTGATTGTGCAGGGAAGAATGTGGTGAAGTGTTTCAACTGTGGTGAACCTGGTCATATTAATACGAAGTGTCCGAAACCGAAGCAAGCCCCAGCTGGTGGGAAAGTTTTTGCATTAGCGAGAACTCAGACTTCAAGTGCAGATCGTCTGATCAGAGGTACTTGTTTTATTAATAGTACTCCTTTAGTTGTTATTATTGATACTGGAGCGACTCATTCGTTTATTTCGTCTGAGTGCGCGAAGCATTTGAATCTTGTGTTGTCTTCGATGGGTGGTAAGATGGTTATTGATACTCCAGCAATGGGGTCAGTAACTACTTCTTTGGTTTGTTTAAGTTGTCCTTTGACCATTTATGGTAAAGACTTTGAGATGGATTTAGTGTGTTTACCGTTGGAGGGTTTAGATGTGGTTCTGGGAATGAATTGGTTGCAGTTCAATAGGGTTCATATTGATTGTTATCATAAGCTGGTAAGGTTTCCTTCTCTTGAGGAAGACGAAGACTCGAGTTTCTTATCTACCAAAGAGTTGAAGAGACATTTGGCGGATGAAGCTCGGTTGTTCGGGTTGTTTACATCTTTGACTGTGGATAGTCAAGTTTCACTTGATGTGTTTCCTGTTGTGTGTGAGTTTCCAGAAGTGTTTCCCGAGGATATTTCAGACTTGCCGCCAGAGAGAGAGGTGGAGTTTTCTATAGATCTAGTTCTTGGTACTAGACCTGTTTCTATGGCACCATATCGTATGTCGGCATCTGAGTTGGTTGATTTAAAGAAACAGTTGAATGAATTATTGGAGAAGAGGTTTGTGAGACCAAGTGTGTCGCCTTGGGGTGCTCCAGTTTTATTGGTGAAAAAGAAAGACGGAAGTATGCGATTGTGTATTGATTATCGCCAGTTGAATAAGGTGACGATTAAGAATAAGTATCCTCTTCCGAGAATTGATGATTTGATGGATCAGTTGGTTGGTGCTTGTGTGTTCAGTAAGATTGACTTAAGGTCGGGATATCATCAGATTAGGGGGAAAGAGGAAGATATTCAGAAGACGGCTTTTAGGACACGTTACGGTCATTATGAATATTTTGTGATGCCGTTCGGGGTTTCTAATACGCCAGGTGTGTTTATGGAGTACATGAATCGTATTTTTCACGAGCATTTGGATCGATTTGTTGTTGTGTTTATTGATGACATTTTGATTTATTCTAAGTCTCGGGAGGAGCACGCGGAGCATTTGCGCCTTGTTTTGCAGGTTTTGAAAGAAAAGAAGCTTTTTGCCAAATTGTCCAAGTGTGAGTTCTGGTTGTCGGAGGTGAGTTTTCTTGGGCACGTGATTTCAGGTAATGGTATTTCTGTGGACCCATCTAAAGTAGAAGAAGTTCTACAATGGGAGGCTCTGAGATCTGTTACTGAAATTCGAAGCTTTTTGGGTTTGGCTGGATATTATCGAAGGTTCATTGAAGGATTTTCTAAGCTAGCACTTCCTTTGACCCAGTTGACTTGTAAGGGGCAAGCGTTCATTTGGGATATTCGGTGTGAGGAAAGTTTTAATGAGCTGAAGAGAAGATTGACGACAGCTCCGATTTTGATTTTACTGAATCCTAATGAACCGTTTGTGGTGTATTGTGATGCATCTTTGATTGGTCTAGGTGGTGTTCTGATGCAAGACGGTAAGGTCGTGGCGTATGCTTCGAGGCAGTTAAGGGTGCATGAAAAGAATTATCCTACTCATGATCTTGAATTAGCGGCTGTGGTTTTTGTGTTGAAGATTTGGAGGCATTATCTCTACGGTGCAAGGTTTGAAGTCTTTAGTGATCATAACAGTTTGAAATATTTGTTTGATCAGAAGGAGTTAAATATGAGGCAGCGTAGATGGTTGGAATTTTTGAAGGACTACGACTTTGGCTTGAATTACCATCCTGGTAAAGCTAATGTGGTAGCCGACGCATTGAGCCAGAAATCTTTACATATGTCCGCTTTAATGGTTAAGGAGTGGGAACTTTTGGAATCGTTTAGAGATTTGAGTTTGGGTTGTGAAGTGACGTCGGATAGCGTGAGGCTTGGAATGCTAACGATTACTAATGATTTTCTGATGACTGTTAGTGAGAAACAGAAGCTAGATGTGAAATTTGTGGATTTGATGTTGGTTGGAGGAAAATATGCAAATAGTGATTTTAAAGTGGATATTAATGGTGTTTTGAGGTTCCGAGGTCGAATTTGTATTCCTGATGATGTGGAGTTGAAAAAGATGATTTTGGAGGAGGGACACCGGAGTAATTTGAGTATACATCCGGGAGCTAATAAGATGTACCAAGATTTGAAGAAGATTTTCTGGTGGTCTGGATTGAAAAGAGATGTGGCTCAGTTTGTGTATGCATGTTTGACTTGTCAGAAATCAAAGGTGGAACATCTGAGGCCTAGTGGTTTGTTGCAACCGTTGGATATTCCTGAGTGGAAGTGGGATAGCATCTCCATGGATTTTGTGACAGGGTTTCCGAATACACAGCGAGGGCATAATTCTATTTGGGTGGTTGTTGATAGGTTGACTAAATCGGCTCATTTTATTCCGATTGACATCAATTTTACTTTGGAGAGGTTGGCTGAGATTTACATCAGTGTGATTGTGAAGTTGCATGGGGTTCCATTAAGTATTGTTTCGGATCGAGATCCGAGGTTTACCTCGAGATTTTGGGAAAGTTTACAGAAGGCGTTGGATTCTAAATTGAGATTGAGTTCGGCTTATCATCTGCAGACGGATAGACAAACGGAGAGAACGATTCAGTCTTTGGAAGATTTATTGAGAGCTTGTGTTCTTGAACAAGGTGGTGCGTGGGATAGTTATCTTGCATTGATTGAATTCACGTATAATAATAGTTTCCATTCGAGTATTGGAATGGCACCGTTTGAAGCACTGTATGGACGAAGATGTCGAACACCGTTGTGTTGGCACGAATCAGGTGAGAGTTCGGTAGTTGGACCAGAGTTGGTACAACAGACTATGGAAAAAGTGAAGGTTATTCGTGAGAAAATGAAGGCTTCTCAGAGTAGGCAAAAGAGTTATCATGATCGGAGAAGAAAAGATCTTGAGTTTCAAGAGGGCGATCATGTATTTTTGAGAGTTACGCCGGTAACGGGTGTTGGTCGTGCATTGAAATCGAAGAAACTTACTTCTCGGTTTATTGGTCCTTACCAGATATCCGCGATAGTGGGTGCTGTGGCTTATAGGGTGGCGTTGCCGCCGATCTGTCGAATTTGCACGATGTGTTCCATGTTTCCCAGCTTCAGAAGTATGTTCCGGATCCGTCACATGTGATTCCGATGGACGAGGTTGAGGTAAGGGAGAACCTTACGGTGGAGGCATTACCAGTTAGGGTTTTGGATCGCGAGGTGCAACGGTTGAGAGGCAAGGATATTGCACTTGTGAAAGTGGCGTGGGGAGGCGCTGCTGAGGGCAATTTGACTTGGGAGTTGGAGAGTCGGATGCGGGAGTCGTATCCAGAGTTGTTCGTCTCAGGTATATTTTCGAGGACGAAAATTTCTAAGTGGGGGAGAGTTGTAACGCCCCAGTTTTGTCAGTTTTTATTTATTTGAGTCGTTTTGAGTATTTTATTATTATATTAATTTATTTCCGACTTTTATGTGAAAATATGTTATTTTTCGTCGTGAATATATTTTATCGCGTTTTGGGAACATTTGCGAGATGCTTGAGTGTAGGGGTATTTTGGGCATTTTGATTTATTTTGTTAAGTTAGAATATAATAGAAAATAGGAAGAGAGAAAAATAGTAAGAAAGAGAAGAGAAGGAGAAAAGAAGAGGAGAAGAGATGAAAAAGAGAGAATTTGAGAAAACTTGGAAATCAATCAACCGACTTTCTAGAACACGATTAAATCGGGTAAGGGTGTGAAACTCAATTATCTTATGCTTGTGTATGATTATGTATGTATGTGTTTGCATATGCTATTGTCTTTCTCTAGTTTTGGATTCTAGGTTGAAATGAGAAATATAATGTGATATCGATGGTTTCACGGTCGAAAATCGGTGTAAACGTAGTAGAATACTTGTTACCATGATTGAGTTATGTTCTAATTGTTATAGGTTGGTTTGGAAATGTTTTGGTTGAGAAAACATCATTTTTGGATGAACTGGTGTGCTGCTGGGTTTTGCTGAAATTGCAGGTTCGCACTGCGAATGGCCAGCGAAGGAGTGGCGAGCGTTCGCGCGAGGTTCGCACTACGAACGTTGTATTATTTTTCATTCTGCCACTGTTCGCTGGAGGATTCGCATTGCGAATGGGGTAGCGAGCATTTGCTGGATGGTTCGCACTGCGAACGTTGGGAATTTTCTAGGCTATTTTTTCATTTTGCCACTGTTCGCTAGGACATTCGCACTGCGAATGGAGAAGCGAAGGACTCGCTAGGAGCTTCGCACTCCGAACATAACAGTTTTTCCCAATTTATTTTCCTTATAACTTTTGATCCGTGAGTCGGTTTGAGGTGTAGTTTGATGCGTTAGAAAGCTTGTGAAATGTTCTTTATTATTGTAATGGTTTTGAGATTGTTAGACGATTTAATTATGTCGGGAATCTGGAAATGTGTTGTGTGTCGACTTTTACCGTTTTAATTGTGTGTATTTGAGGCGTTATTACGCAATAGGCTTGAGATATAGTTGTATGACTTGTGTGCGGATTATATGATATAAATGCATGTGTTTAGATGGCTTGATGATGGTTTGTGGCCGTATGGCAAATAAAGGCATTGTTTTGGGCTTGAATTGCAAAGCATGATTTATGTTAAGTGAGATGGTTGCATATATGTGTGCATTTGAATGTCATGGGTCATTGTATGCTGAGCATCATGATATGCATTCTTGCGACGTCCTGAGTGACGGATTGATTCCAGAGGGAATCTGCTATAACATCGTGAGCCTTAAAAAGAAGAGGACTGAAAGCGATCTGATTGGATCGTGAGCCTTAAAAATAAGTGGACCAAAAGCGATGGTTATAGACGATCGTGTGCCCATGTGGGGTGTGAGCGATCGGATCGTGAGCCTTATACAAAGAGGACCGAAAGCGATCCATAAACGTCGTGAGCCTTATACAAAGAGGACCGAAAGCGACGGGGAACATCGTATGCCCAACGGGGAGTTACACTAAGTAACGAGCGATGGTTCCAATAGTTCCTGAGTGAACTGGTGTTGAGAATTGATGGAAGTCGGTACCGCATGTGCATATGCATAGATTCGTTGTGTCGGTCTCTTGCATTTGTATAAATCATTAATGGTGTGTTTATGTGTGAAATTGTGGATAAAATTGATAAATTGATATATGTATATGTGTTGGTGATACTTGTATTATGCATGGTTGTATACTTTGGTGATGGAAATATGAAATACACATTGTGTTGTTTTGTGTTTGAATTCTGGGGTGCGTTGTGGTGAGAACCGTATATATGTGTATTTTCTTGTGTTATATATAATTGTATGCAATTATATTATGATTGTTTTTCTCACCCTTCTGCTGTTTTATAATGCTCTATGAGGCATTGCAGATTAGATGTTGGAGGTCTTTTTGTAAAGCTTAGGACTTCATTCTTTTGTCGGTCGGCTCTGATATGTGGCACCGGGTAGTCATGGGGATCGTTTTGTAGTTTGATGTGTATATGTATATATATCTTTTGGCTTGTGCATGTATGACTTGATGTATGACAAACTTTTTATGTGATATATATATATATGAGATTTAGCACAAATTTTCCGCTTTATTCTGTATTTGAATTGTGGGTAGGAGGAACTAAGTTCCTCTGTTTATTTGCTACCTGCGAGTGTTGCATATCTTTATGGGCAGGTGTTGTATGTTTGTTTCAATTTGATGTGACCCCTCGGTCTATGCTGTGAATTTCTAAATATACTCTGATGAAATTTTGAATTTTCTTTTACTGCTTTTATTAATTAGGGGTGTTACACTTGCTACTGTCCACTTTGATTCACACCATGCTTTCACTTTACTTGGACATTGTTGATTGATTTCCATGATGCATTTCATTAGCATGTGTTTGTTGCTACTTTGGTTCATGATGCATGTTAGTGTGAAGCTTTCTTACATGTTTGAATTGGATGATCATGACATGACTTGAGTTCTGAATTTGCTTCATTCTCATCTTACTTTGTTCACATAACCTTTGTGTGTTGATTAATGGTGTTTAATTGTGATTCTAATTCAAGTTTGCTTGCACCCTTTCTTGTTTACTTCTATCCTCTTACTTGAACTTCAATGTGTGATCTTTTGAAGTATGTTTGGTGGTATGAGTTGGATGTGATGTACATGATGTGCTTGCTGCCCTACCTTGTTTCTTATCTCATGTTTCACTTTCTTCTTCATCTCTTAATTCATTTCTCTCCCTTGAATCTCAAGACTTGTTTAAGTCTTGGATTTACCTTTTTCCCCTAGGGTTCCCTAGTCCAAATTAATCTTTGATTAAGCTTGGGGTAGGGGTAGACATTAGGATTCAAATCATGTATGCTAACATTAGGTAGAATCTTCTCTTCTTACCTCAACCTTAGGGCCACTTTTGCATACATTAGGATATAATTTCCTTAGTGTTTTCTTTTCAACTTTGAGTCTTCTCATCTCATCTCATAACAACTCTAAAACACTTAATAAAGGAAACGTGTATTGCGCGAGAGCCTTAAGTATATAGGAAATGGGGAATGGGGGGCCTCCCTTCATTCTTCTAGGGTGTTTAGCGTACGTCCGGTTGGGGACGATATGCGACGCATTCGTTCCTATGTCATAGACTCTAGTGCAATGCAAGTTTCGAACTAACTTTAATCCACTTCTGTCTAAAAAACACAAAACAAATTCAAATCTTTTTCATCCTTCGGGATTGTTGGGTTTCAAATCATTTTCAGAAAAGAGCACGTTATTTTCGTTCAGTCGCAAACAGGCATCGACCCTAACTGCCGGACGCGAACTCAACGTCGCTCATAAAAAAACACAATGACCTTGTAGGTTAAACTATGAATTCTCTGATTTCCTCTCTCTAGTCCGATTGAGGATACGTAGGCACAAGAAGGCGATGTCTTGGCGAGCAACCTCCCCCTTAGTGCGTAGTCCACCGAACTACGTTGACTCTGATTCTCATTCTAGATGAGATACGTAGGCCTAGGACGACGATGTCCTATCGAGTCTCTTTGTTTCCTTTTGTTCCCCATTTCCGTTTAGCAGTAGGCTTTAGATAACTCACCCTTTAATTAGATAACAAGCGTGGATCCCATCGAGTACGATGGACGTGTGGGGGTGCTAATACCTTCCCCTCGTGTGACCGACTCCCGAACCCGGACTATGGTTGTGATGACCATGTCTTTTCCCTTTCTTTAGGTTTTCTTCAATCATTTCCTTTCCATGCGTTGGTATAAATAACGTTTGGTGGCGACTCTTTTGTTCCTGTTTCCACCGGTTGTTTTTCGGAGTTGCGACACATGGTTAATTGTGAACTTGAGATACCTTAACACCCTTTTAAGTTGTTGAAAATACAATTAAGTTGGTTGATGCATGAATTGTGACAATTAGTTTATGGAAAATTGTAATACCCCGTATTTTATTTTGCTCTGGATAATATTAGTTGTGACCAACTGAGTTCCGGTGTGCTCTGAGAAATTATCTGCAAAGATAATTAGAGTAACTGTTGAGCTCTGAGCAAATCCAATTAATATTATCTGACTCTGAGGTTTTATTATTTGGAGATATAGAGACTATTTGGACTTTTAGTAGTGTTACTAATTAATGATATTTTCCTATATCATTTCTTTTCCACCCTTTTTCCAAACATAGAAACAAAGAGAGAAAAAGATAGAAAGAAGGAAGAGGAAAGGAAAGAAAAGGAGGAAAACCTAGAAGAGGGAAAGATCAAGAATCATAATCTATTCTTCATCAATCAACCCAACATCTTCTTCATCTTCATCATCTTGTTGTTGGTGAGTTCTAGATAGAACCCTAAGTGTAGAAACTTAGCTTAGAGTTTGTATGAAAATGGTGATTTTGATTTAAATGATGTTTCTATGGTTTAAATATGAAATAGAATGCATAATATGTTTGTGTTGTGGAAGAAATCACTTCATAATACTTGCTTCTATATTAGATTGTGTTTTGGTTGGAATTGGTTTGGTTGATACCCTTGAAAAACTAGATTTTTGTTCTTCTGCAGTGAAGTAACCGGTTACCTGGTGAAGTAACCGGTTACTTGAAGGAAAAAAACACGCAGGTTACAGCTGAAGTAACCGGTTACCTTAAAGTGGCTAGAAACGTGATTTTGATTCTGGATGAATAGTGGATCTGAAGTAACCGGTTACATGGTGAAGTAACTAGTTACCTCACTGAAACTTTGGAAAAATATTTTCTTTTAAAAATTCATAACTTTTAACCGTAATCCCGATTTAGACGTTCTTTATACCGATGGAGAGCTATGAGAATACTCTATACAATGGAAGTGGAAAATATCGATTTTATTGCCCGATTAAATAATCGGAGGAAACCCGAAAGTGGTATAATTATGTTTGAATTATCATATGTAATTCTATTGTGTAATTGTAATATGCTTTGCCTATCTTATTGTTGTTAGACATGATTGTGAGAGATATGCATGATTAAAAGATAAAATAGGAAGAGTGAGGAAAAATTACACCAAGTTATATTAGAACCTAGTAATGGGCTAGGAAATTAGTAAATAATCTAATGTTAACGCTCGTGCATGAAAGGCCGAAGCGTGTAACCAATACCGAGTGGTATAGAAAGGAATAAATACTATTATGGAACATGTGTACTATGTTAAGTATAGAGAGAAGGAAAATGAGGCCAAAGAGGCGTATGTGGCCTAGAAATGTTGAATACAATCACGGTTGTATGAGAAATCACGAAATCGTAACCATTCCCCCGTTTGTGTCGTCCATGAGTAACGAGATCCTCTGGAACGAATGCATTATTACTTGGTAGGTTTGATTCTCAATGTTATAGTACGAATGGAACCTATATGGTAAAGAGACTTGTGACGGTGTACGGACCGTGTGAAGTGACGACTTAAGGTGATAATGTGTCCCTTAGCTCCGAATCCATCTCGTATGCCAAGTAATTACGAGGATCCATGACTCGCTCTGACTTTTAGACGTAAAAGAGGACAGGAAGAAGGGATGCCTTGACAAGGTTATCGATAGTGATATTTTTGTGAGTTAACGAGACTCTTAACATGTTTCCATATAGTGTGAGATTGAGAGATTGTGAACTCGAAGTCCTTTCCCTTCCCTTGGACTTGAGTTTGGATTTGATTAGAACCTTGTAAAGCCGAGAGAATCCATAAGATAGGGAACTCAGTGAGATTTAATATCTCACCCCATGTTGTTGATTATATTTCAAGTACTGCAGCTTCCGCGAAGGGTAAGGATAAAGTGGTTTGACTTTTCCTTACTAATCGTAGCTTTTGGGATGGCATGGTTTCCGCTATGACATTTTATTTTGAGATCATTATAATGATCTAGTTCTTAGTGTATTTTGGGACATCTTGTATATGTTATGCCTTAGACTTTTAGTACTTGTATTTTGGGCATGTAAAGTATACAATGTGTTAACTAGGAACTTATGGTATTTCAGTACCAAAACTTGGATTCATGTATAATATATGTGCTTTGATGTATATTATTATATATGGGTGTTACAAAAATGATAGATCTGGTCTGGTTAATGTGATGTAATGAAGATCTCCAATTATGCTACAAAACACTTTTGAGTCAGCAAGAGCTAAATCATCATCTAACTTGAGTGGTGTAGTCATACACAATGGAGGTGTTGTAGATTTAGCTCCTGACATGTTAAACTTATGCAATAGTTCTCTGATGTAACCATGATGTGATAAAAACAAACCAGTTTTAATTGGAATAAGTTTTATGCCAAGAAAATAATGTGGAAACCCAAGTTGTTTAAGAGAAAACTTTGTCGAAAGTTTTTTCATGAAGTGACTTAAGAATCAAGTGTTAAATCATTAACATAGACGATGAATAAAGCATGAACACCGTATTTATTGTAAATGAACAATAATGGATCAATTGAGCTTGTAGAGAAACTAAAATAAATCATAATTTTTTAGTCAATCGTGTCACTCACGAGGAGCTTGTCTCAAACCATAAATTTCTTTTTGAATTTTTCAAACATGATTTGTAAATTCTGCATGAATAAAACCATAAGGTTGCTGCATATATACATTTTCAGATAATTTTCCTTGCAAAAATGTATTGTTAACATCCATTTAATGTAAACTCCACCCTTGTTCGAGTGAAATCATGAGAACTACTTTAATTGTTTAGGGTTTTACAACGGGAACAAATATTTCTTTAAAATCAGTGTGTCTCATGGAACTAAGGTCCAAGTTTCATTATTCATTAGTGTATTAAATTTTTCTCAACACACATCTCTCCAATGTGAGATTTTAAGAGCTCGAGTGATAATGGACGACTCAAAATTTTCTTGTAAATCATGTTTGGTGGCAACAAATATTTTCTTTGGTTTGAAGATATTATGGCGAGACCTTGTAACAATAGTATCACGTATGCATGTTTAATTCATTCAAAATTAGATGCATCAGATCCATTGTTGCTAATATAACCTATTTGTAATTAGAATCTAATTATGGAAACTCACTTACCAGAATAGACGCTGAAGATGACTTAGGATAAGAGGACTAGGCTGTTGGATGTTGCTAGTGTAGATAGTATGATTGTATCTTTCTCGCATTGTATTTTCTTATACTCTTGTACAATATGTATACGTATGCCACATCAGTTAGTTAGTGCCACTAGCTTATATCCTATTGGACCTTAGTTTATCATGTATAAATACCACATGTAAGCTATTGAATGAATAAGAAGAAATTACATTTTATCATAACTGTTTTCTGTTATCTCTCTCTCTTCCCTTATTGCTGCAATTCTACTTCTTCTTCATGGCCTTGTATGTCACCATTAACATGGTATCAGAGCTTCAAAAGCTCTGGTAGCCATCGTTTTTCAAGGTATTTTCCTCTTTGTTGATTGCATTTTCAATCGATTCTTCTTCATCTTGCAATTCGTTCTCTTTTTCTTGTTTCTGCGAATCGATTTTCCCCTTTGTGCCTTTCTGCAATCATTCTTATTTCATCTTCCATTGATGGCCTTCCAGAGCTTCAAAGATTTCTCTATAAACTCCTCTAATCCCTATTATTTACATCCAAATGAAAATTCGTCGCTCGTGCTTGTTACTCCTCTTCTTGATGACAAGAATTACCATTCTTGGTCTAGGTCAATGTACATTGCATTGATTTCAAAGAATAAGGAAAGATTCATCGACGACACGCTACCAAAGCCTCCCGTATCAGATGTTTTTTATGCGCCTTGGGTTTGTTGCAATACCATGGTGTTAGCTTGGATTTACTGATCTATCTCTGATTCTATTACCAAGTCTGTTCTATGGATTGAGAGTGTTGTTAGTGTATGGATAAATATGCAAATCCGTTTTTCACAAGGTGACATTTTCTGCATATCTGATATTCAAGAAGATCTCTATAAATTTCTCCAAGGTAACCTCGATGTTTCCAATTATTTCATGCAAATAAAGGTTATGTAGGATGAACTCGAAGCCTATCATCCCCTTACTGCTTGTTCATGTGCCATACCGTGCTCATGTGGAGCTCTTGCTTCTGTTAAAAAGTATCGAGAGCAAGATTATATCATCCGTTTTTTGAAGGGTTTGAATGAGAAGTTTACTCAATCCAAGACTCAAATCATGATGATGAATTCGTTACCAGACATTGATAAGACTTTTGCTCTTGTTATTCAACAAGAAAGAGAAATCAATAATTCTCATTTTGTGATTTCCACAAGTACCAGTTCTGAAGACTCCACAACATTGCATTTGAACGCATCTTCTGGAAATAACTCCAACAGGTCTGGCAACAATTCTTTCAAAGGCAAGAGTAATGGTTATGGGGGAGCAAGAGGTCACACTAGAGTATGCACTCACTGTAATCGGATCAACCACACAGTTGAGACATGCTTTCTGAAGCATGGATACCCTCCTGGATTTTGAGGCAAAGGTAAATCTCCCTCTTCTAATTCCCAATCTCAATCTGTCGCTTCTGTTGAAACAGGACAGGTATCTCCCAGGCAGCAGTCCACTCCACCCACGATTGGCTTCACTCAAGAGCAATATCAAAGCATCCTTGAATTAATTCAACAGTCCAAGACCAACCCAAAGACCAATTCCATTTCCACCTCCCCATTTGTCTTGAGTTCCCAATCTAATCATGAAAATGGTAAGAATTCTCATTTCTGGATCCTTGACACATGAGCTACTGACCATATAACTTTTGATATAGTTAATTTCATATCACACAAAACCGTTGTTCCCATTCATGTTAGCTTACCAAATGGTTCACATGTTACTGCTTCTATTTTTGGCAGTATTTCCATTTCTTCAGCCGTAGTCCTTCAAAATGTGCTATACATCCCTAGTTTCCATGTCAACTTACTTTCTATAGCCAAACTTATACAAAATAATGATTGTGTTTTTCATTTCACTGATAAGTCATGCCAAATTCCGCAGGATCGTTCCAAGGAAATGATTGGTACAGCTAAACTACGCAGAGGATTATATGTGCTAGATGCATCACACCATAATCATACTTGTAATTCTTCTATAAAAAATTATTCTTTTCTTTGGCATTTAAGATTAGGACATATCTCTACTATAGGGTTACATCATGTATAAAAAATATTTCCTTTTATTTCTTCCAAGTGTAATCATAATACTTTCCCATGTGATCCTTGCCATTTTAGTAAACAAAAGAAATTGGCTTTTCCTCATAGTGTTACAACATCTAAAGCTCCTTTTGAATTGTTACATGCTGATATATGGGGCCCCTTCTCCACCATCTCAATGTTAGGACATATGTACTTTTTAACTCTTGTTGATGATTTTAGTAGATACACTTGGATATTTTTCTTGAAAACCAAAGAGAGTATTATCCAATTTCTAGCCTATATTGAAAATCAGTTTAACAAATCTTTAAAATGTTTTAGATCAGATAATGGCACTGAGTTTCTAACATTATCTGATTTTTTCTTGTCCAAAGGTGTGATTCATCAAAAATTATGTGCTTATACACCCTAACAAAATGGGGTGGTAGAAAGAAAGCATCAATATATCTTAAATGTTGCTAGATCTCTCTATTTCCATTCTAAGATTCCCCTTAACATGTGGAACTTTTGCATTCAACATGCTATCCACATTATTAATAGGTTACCCACTCCCTTACTCAATTTTAAATGTCCTTATGAACTTTTGTACAACAAACCCCCCTCCCTAATTCATCTCAAAGTATTTGGTTGTTTGAGTTATGCTATTTCTAACCAAATACACAAAACTAAATTTGATCAAAGGGCTAGAAAAAATGTGTTCTTAGGATTTAAGGATGAGACAAAAGGTTATATTTTGTATGATCTGCAGCATAATAATATTTTTGTCTCAAGACATGTAACCTTTTATGAAAATGTTTTTCCATTCAACCATAACCAATCCTCTACTCAATCCCCACCTAAGATTTCTCATAACCAGTCATTCACATATGATGACCATGACTTGTCCCATCGATCTCCCAACTCTACTGATATTTCCACTTTCTTTGATAATAGTACATCTTCCTCTAGCTTATAATATCAATCCAATAACCACACTCCTATTACATCTGATAGTGACCTATCAAGCACACAACCTATACAGCAAAACTGTCCTTCTTCCAATACTTTTCCTGCAGACAATACTTTTCACATAAATGACCCTGTGACACATACCAATCCTTCTTCCAATACTTTGCATACAGACATTCCTAT
Organism: Lathyrus tuberosus; assembly: GCA_022829125.1. Classification (NCBI taxonomy): domain Eukaryota; kingdom Viridiplantae; phylum Streptophyta; class Magnoliopsida; order Fabales; family Fabaceae; genus Lathyrus; species Lathyrus tuberosus. The sequence continues at coordinate 7,350,481 of JALAZF010000311.1, forward strand.
CCACATTAATAACACATCTTTATCCATAGAATCCTCTAGACCATTATCTTCTCCCAACACTGACCACAACAATTCACACAATAATTCACACATCATAATCCCTTATAATACTAATGATCCTCCTCTTAAGAAATCTACTTGTGTTTCCAATCCTCCCAACTATCTAGCAGAGTACCACTGCTACCTTGCTAAAGATAGTCTCTCTAATTCCTCACATTCTTCTTCACAAGCTGCTTATCCACTCTCTTCTGTCATTTCATATGACAAATGTTCTTCATCTTATAAAAAATTTTGCTGTGCTATTTCATCTAATCCTGAACCTAAAACATATAAACAAGCCATAAAACATGATTGTTGGGTTAAAACCATGGATGTGGAGCTTAAAGCTCTTGCAGAGAACCAAACATGTACTGTGGTGGATTTGTGTCCTGGTAAGGTACCTATTGGATGTCGTTGGGTATGCAAAGTTAAACACAAAGCTGATGGAACTATTGAGAGATACAAATCCAGATTAGTAGCTAAAGACTATACTCAAATGGAAGGTATTGATTACTTTGATACTTTCTCCCCTGTTGCAAAACTTACTACTGTTAGAGTGCTCCTTTCACTTGCAGCTATAAAGGGATAGTACTTAGAACAGTTAGATGTTAATAATGCTTTTTTACATGGGGACTTACATGAAGAGGTTTACATGAACCTTCCACCTGGATTCTCTGGAAATGATTCTTCTAAAGTATGCAAGTTACAAAAATCACTGTATGGCTTAAAACAAGCCAATAGACAGTGGTACTCCAAATTATCCATATTTTTGATCTCACTGGGTTATCATCAGTCACAAGCTGATTATTCTCTATATGTTAAGCATGATTCTCCTCATTTTACTGCTCTTCTGGTGTATGTGGATGATGTTGTACTAGCATGTAACTCTCTAGATGAAATCAAACATGTTAAGCATGTTCTCCATCAGCAATTCAGAATTAAGGACCTTGGCTAGCTAAGGTATTTTCTAGGTTTAGAAATTGCTAGATCCACAGAAGGCATTTTTCTCAACCAAAGGAAATATACTCTTGAATTACTCCAAGATGATGGGGTTCTTGCAGCCAAGCCTTCTTCAGTTCCTTTTGATCCCAACATCAAACTCTCCATCAATGAAGGTTCTCTCTTAGAAGATCCTTCTTCCTATAGGAGGTTGATTGGTAGACTCATCTATCTAACAAATTCAAGACCTGATATTTCCTATGATGTCCAACATTTGAGTCAGTTTATGTCTCAACTTAGAGTTCCACACTTTCAAGCAGCAACTCGGATTTTAAGATACTTAAAATATGTTCCAGCCATTGGAATTTTATTCTTTGCATCTAGTGACTTAAGGTTACTAGGATTTGCAAATTCTGATTGGGTTCGATGCCATGATACTAGAAAATCTATCACTGGTTATTGTCTCATGCTAGGAGCTTCATTATTATGTTGGAAGTCAAAGAAATAATACACTGCATCTAGATCCTCCAGTGAGGCTGAGTGTAGAGCATTGGCCTTTATTACATGTGAGATATAGTGGTTGCAGTACTTGTTCCGTGATCTTCTTGTTGAATTTTCTCAACCAGCAACCATCTTCTGTGCAGCAAGTCAGCCATATATCTGGCACATAACCCTACTTTTCATGAACGTAGTAAGCATATCAAATTGGATTATCATGTTGTTCAAGAAAGACTTCAATCCAAGCTCATACACTTGCTCTCTATCTCCACTCATGACCAGTTAGCTGACATGTTGAAAAAACCTCTGCACTCTCCAACTCTCAAGAAAACTTTGGCCAAGTTGGGTCTTTGTAGCATCCAAAGTCTAACTTGAGGGGGGCTGTTAGTGTAGATAGTATGATCGTATCTTTCTCTAATTATATTTTCTTATACTTTTGTATAGTGTGTATTGAAATTTTGGCAATATGCAGACAACTGATGTCCTAACACATTTCAAGACATTGTGCTACATAAACATTTAAACTCAGAGGCACAATAGCAGACTGATACCTTGAATATCAGAACTACAGGATCACAGATGTTACGACATCTGATCCAACATGTTTATCATGAACCCTAACATAAAACGTAAATATGCAAAATGATAAAGAACACAGTAATTGTTAACCCAGTTCGGTGCAACTCACCTGCATCTGGGAGATACCAATCCAGGAAGAAGACTCCACTATCTGTAGAACTGTTACAAAGCTAAACTCCCCTATTTACAACTTTATACCTAGCATCTACCCAATGAAGATCTTTACCAAAGCTAAACTCAAACGTTTACAACTATGATATGAGATACCCCACTCACTTTCCTTAATCACCAACTGTGATTTCTACATCATTCCTATCAATACAGAAATCTATCAAGCTTTCTTGACAACCAAGCCAACTCGGATTTGCTTAAAAACTTCATCCAAGAATAATACACAATCCAATACCTCAAGGCTTATGGATCTGTGCGAAACCTATATCTGCCACAATGCATCAACTGATACGAAGGGAGACTTACAACCTAGAGAGCCAACGACTCTCAAAACCCTAAACCCTTGTTTCTTACGCAAGAAAACTAGGTTACAAAAGGTATACAAAGTCATATGAAATCTTAGGTCTAAGTCTTCTATTTAGAGAGTCTTCAGTTGTCTTTGGCTTCAATCATCAGTCCTTGATCCATGCACATTAAAACTTGGGCTAGTACAAATTTAAAAACCTGCTAAATCAGTCTGTTACTTCAGTATGTCGTGTCTTCATGTTACAACATCTTTTTATACCCCAAATTTTACCCTCAGATCCTCTGATTGTCGTCATATCGTCTTAGGCCATCTGTCTTAGCATTTGCAATCGTACAGTCCATCGATCATAATTGTGTTTTTTTTCATTATTATCTATTTCATTATTATTATTATTATTATTATTATTATTATTATTATTATTATTATTATTATTTTATCATATCCTTTTTTAAATTCATTTTATCTTATTATTATTTCATATTTTTTCTTTTTATTATTTATTTTTTTTCATTATTGTCTATTTCATTATTAGTATTATTAGTATTTTATCATATCCTTTTTTAAATTCATTTTATCTTATTATTATTTCTTTTTTTTTCTTTTTATTATTTATTATTATTTTTTTTATCATTATTGTCATTATTATTTTTATTATTATTAATATTATTATTATTTCACATTATTACTATTTATTATTTATTTATTTCATTGTTGCTATTTATTATCTATTTATTTCATTATTATGATTTTTTATTTCATCATTTTATTTTTGTTATTTTTATCATTTTATTTTTATTATTTTTACTATTTCATTTTTATTATTCTTATCATTTTATTTTTATTAATTTATTTTTTATTTTTATCATTTTATTTTATTAATTTTACTATTTCATTTTTATTATTTTTATCACTTCATTTTCATTATTATTATTTTTTTTATTATTATTATTATTATTATTATTATTATTATTATTATTATTATTATGTTTTATTATTATTATTATTAGTATATTTGAATTTTTTACCCATATAACCATGTTTGACCATAAGATATTCCAATATACCCACTTTTTCATCAAATTTTCCAATCTACCCAGGTTTAAAAAAAAAAACGTATGCTTTGAAGGGGGGCGCCATCTGGTTTGGCTCCCCCTTGTAATGTTGTGACATTTCGCCATCCAAAATGGAGTCAGACTGTATGTTTATAGGGGAGCGCCATTCATGTTGGAGTCACCCTTTATATTTAAAGGGAGGCGCCATCTGCATTGGAGTCTCCCTTTAAATATAAAGGGGGGGGGGGGGCATCTCCCTTGGAGTCTCCCTTTTAATTCATTTAATTTTTTATTAATATATTATATGTTAATTTTTTATGAAATAGTATTTAATTTGACATAACTCTTGTATAAATAGATGTCACTCTTGTACATTTGTTCACAACTAAATTGTCATTGTTTCTTAAAATTTTAGCAGATTCAATCATGTATCTCAGAAGATACGGTCATGTTATTTTTTCAAGAACGAAGTCGTCGATAAGGATGTTGTTCTGGAACATCCAAAGCTTAGAGCAACTACGAAGGAGTTTGAATCGATGGTTAGAAGGAGATATTGCAGATGGTGAAAGAATTAGAAGTATTGAAAGACAAGTTTCTTACTTCTCGATCGAAGATGGCAATATTCGACGTGAGTGGCTCCGAATTAGAAATGACAACGACGTTAGGTCTATGATGTTTGGAACTGATGATATTGTTTTGATTGTTGTAATTTCTTAGTTTAGGTTGTATTAATCTTGATATAATTAATGGATTAAGTGTTGCTGTAGAAGTATTTTAGTTTGTTTTCTTGTAACCAGTAGTTGTTATAAATATTAAATTCAAAGGTTACAACTTTTCTAATGACAAAAGTAAATCTATCTAGAACTTGTTCCAACTTTTGGACAACTTTTCCGTGTATGCCCGGGTAGACGACATATTCCACACAGTCTTTCCATTTTCTCATATGTGTCCATTTCAGTTCTAATTCGTGTGCTTTTGGGGCGGCCCTTTTTGTTTCTTCTCATGTTTTCGTTGTGGTAAATTGTGTCCCAATGATAGGTTGGCCAATAGTCCTCACTAGCTACCACTGGAAAGTTGTTACTGTAGATACCGAATAAGTTCACGACCTTGTAAACTTCTGATAGTTGCAAGAACGGATCATGACGAGCACTAGAACATGCCGCAAAGACATGTGAATAAGGCATACAGAGCGCTTGAAACTTTCCGCAGTCACACCAATATTTATGAATTTCTACTCTGTATTGTCCCATTGGCCGACCCTCATCGTGATCCTTTGTCTCTTCAACAATGAAGCTGTAATCGTGACGGTCAAACGATGTAACTCGATGTGAGGTCGCTTTATCAGTTTCATCCTTCATAAATGTCATGCAGCTTTCGCTGAATAATTGCCCTGATTCCAAAACAACGCTCCATTTTTTGCCTCTTGTTGCAAATAGTGACCCCAGCCTGTAATAGGTTGCTCTAACTAACGCAGTGATGGGTAGGTTTCTTGTTCCCTTGAAAACTTTGTTCAGGGATTCTACAAGGTTGGTGGTCATGTGACCCCATCGACATCCTCTATCAAATTCCCTTATCCACTTCTCCATTAGAATGTTGTCCACCCAGCTTAATGCTTCTGTGTTTGACAATCTTATTTCTTTGCGGTAATACCTGAATAATGGTTGGTTTAATGCATACCCCGCGTTCACAAATTTCATCTTGAGGTTTTTGTCTTTAAATTCCCGCATAAAATTCTGTGACATGTGTCTTATACAATAAACATGGACAGAAGGAGAATTATTCCAACCATTTGTAGGATTATTGTAAGCGCTTACAATAGAGGCGTGCCTGTCGGAAATCAGACATAAGTTGGGTTGCGGGGCTACATGTGTTCTGAGATTTTTGAGGAAGAAACTTCAAGCCTCACCTGTCTCACCTTCTACCAGAGCAAATGCAATTGGAAATATATTATTATTTCCGTCTTGTGCTACCGCCATCAGCAATGTTCCTTTGTATTTTCCATACAAACATGTGTCGTCCACTTGAATAACAGGTTTGCAGAAAGCAAAACCTTTGATGCACGGTTGGAATGCCCAGAAGAGGCGAGAGAATATCCTACAGCCATCCACACATGTTCCATCAAGAGTGTATGCTGGAAGCGATTCCAATATTACAACCGTACCAGAAACATATTTTTGAAGTGCTAGCAAATACTGTGGAAGTTGATTGTAAGACTTTTCCCAATTCCCATATACATGTTCAACCGCTTTAATTCTTGCAATCCAAGCTTTTCGGTAGGATGAAGTATAGTTGAACTGTGAAACGACATGAGAGATAATCGTGCTCACCTTCACAGATGGATCTACTCCCATAAGATGCAAAATATCTTGGCAAATTAATTGGGAGCTAAGTTTTCCATGATCTTGTCGATTAATGTTGGTTGTACAAGTGTGCGGTGGATCAATTGAACCTATCTCCCAACAACCATTTCTCTTCCGATAGGACGCGGCTAACCGAAACTTACAAAGTTTGTTTCGACAAACAACGACATATCGATTTGAGTCATTGCGGTTTACCTTAAAATCAACAAAATTTTCCATGTGAAACCTTATTATAGCTTGCATGCACTCCGCTTTTGTGTGGTACTGGTTCCCCACTTTCAAGACACCTTTGACTTGTTGAGAAGGATTGTAGAACAGTTCTAAGGACGACTCGTCTCCACTCAATTGCAAATTTGTCATGTGCTGGGGAGGACAGTAGACTTGATTTAATGGTAATACCTCTTCATCTAAGTTGTCAAGTGGCGTGATCGCGGTGTAGTCCCCAGTCCCAAACAAATTCACCATTTGATCAACAATGGCCTCGAGTTCTTCTTCCTCCTCGTCAACTGCATCAACTTCGTGTAGTTCCAACGACTGTGACTGATCTATTACCTGAGATTCACCAAACACCTGGGATTGTTGAGTTTGGAAAAGTAACAGATACAGCTCAATATAGTCGAACCCAGAGTTTTCATGGCTTTCAAACATGCGTTGAACATTGTCATCGTCCTCTATTTTCTCTTGAAAATACTTGACCTGACCATGTTAAAAAAAAACGGGGCTTCTATATGTGATTTGAAATATTGGACCTGACATCTTTGACTATATTCGCTCTTTGAAATGCAAGAAATTGGACTTCCTGCTCATTGTTAATCGGGTAACATCAGTATTTTGAAACCCAAAACCGGAAATATCGAAAATGAAGGTGTCTCCGTTACAATGAGCATGTACAACATAATTTGGTGTTCTAGGCATAGTTCTATATTTTGAAATGTAGTTGAAGATGATAGTTCCCATTTCTAATGTGTAGTATAAATATAATAAAAGAATAAGAATACAAAAATGTCATGTGTCGTATTCCCTTCAAGAGAGGCGCCATTCAAAATGGAGTCCCCTATTTAAATTTTAAAGGAGGGTGTCATTCATATTGGAGTCCCCTACTTAAATTTTAAAGGGAGGCGCCATTCATCTTGGAGTCCCCTACTTAAATTTTAAAGGGAGGCACCATTCAAAATGGAGCCCCCCATAAATTAAAAAAAAAAAAGAATCTTGCATGCATGCAGACGTACAAGTGTCATAACTCTTCTATACTTTCATCTACCAACATTAATTCTACTACATGATCAAATTTAATTCGTGTAATTTCCAACTTCCAACTTTCAAATTTCATACTATAAATACTTTCACCCTCTTTTGAAAAATCTTCATCTCTATCATCACTATCATTTCATCGTATTTCATCTTATTACTTGTTGTTGTAGCACTCCATATCCCGTAAAAAAATGTCTCTGTTAACAATGGGAGAGGAACATCGAGGAACACCAAACAACATCGCTTCTTATGTAAGTATGATGTCTCTTTTTTTTAGTTTATGCTGACTATGTCTCTCCTAACTATGTCTATGCTAACTTTTTTTTTTTGTAGAATACTAATGACTTTCGAACTCGTAGTCATAGATATTTCCCTTATGACCGTTGATCGAACCGTATTTGAGGCGTGCGGGTTTTGGAGACGTAATAGATATAAAAAGTTGGTCATTAGATTCGAAGTTCATTTTAGCGCTACAAGAAAGGTGGCGACCCGAGACACATACATTTCATCTACCGATAGGTGAATGTAGCGTGACACTCGAAGACACTTACATGCTCTTGGGTCTACCTATTGATGGTAAGGCGGTAAGGGGTGACAACAATATTGTTGGTAATGTGGTCGAAGAACTTTTAGGGGTTGCCCCTAACGAAAGCAGTTATAGAGCAATAACAAATGTGGTACGGGCGGACATTTGCCTAGACCTCGTCGTCAAAATTAATGTACTGTGTTTCGTCTTTCGTCTATGTAATATTTAATTATTACAAGAAATAATTAATTATAACTATTTATGAATTATTATTATTTATGAATTATTATTATTTATGAATTATTATTTAATATTAATTTATTGGACAAATATTAAAAAAAATCATTTTCAATGGAAGCTCTAAAGGATATGGCGCATCCCTTTAAAATCCAAGGGGGTAGCCATAGCAAATGGCGCCTCCCTTTAATTCCAAGAGAGTAGCCAATTCAGATGGCGTCACCTTTCCACTTTTAATGTGGTAGCCAATTCAGATGGCGCCCCCTCCAACGTTTTTTTTTTGAAACATGGGTAGTTTTGCATTTATGTTGAAAACATGGGTATAATGGAATTTAACACTTCGAAACATGGTTATATAGATAAAAAATTCAATATATTTGTTTTTATTATTATATTAGATGTCAACACTTAAGGTCTGTTCCCAAAACACTCCAACCTGTTCCAAAACTACAGAACCGTACCACAAAACCAGCTGAACATTAATCATATCCAAACGGTACCATAAAGACATGCCCACACGCAATGTAACCTTTCTAGCCTCCGCACCCATTGTTTCACTGCTGCACACAACAAACTTTTTCCAAAAGCCTTTAACACTCGTACGGACCAAACACCAAAAACCTCCTGCTATGAAACTAAGCCGGCTGCCACAACAAACCGTACTAGCTACGACCTGACCTGCAGTATCCAAAAAATCTGCAACGTCAAAACTTGAAAAACCAAAGCAAAAAGCTAGCGGATAATACACAACAACGACATTTCAGGACCAGACACCAGAGAACAGAAATAGGGAAAAAATTTTAGAAAGAGGGACTTTTTGGAAACTGACCTCTATTTTCACGGCAGAAAATCACCTTCCAAAAGACTCTTGAGAAGACCCCCAAAACAGCAGATTCAATCTTCCCCACCTATATAACCACTACATCATCACCAATTCACAGGACCTTTCGAACAAACCAATAACAGCAGCCTTCAAATCTTGCTATCAACAAACAAGCCAACACAACACAGCTTGATTTTTCCTTATTCTTCCATTCCCAAATCTGTAACAACAGAGAATCTACCATCATTCCAAATCAAAACAAGTTCTGCTCCCAAAAACCTCCATCAATCCACCGACCCAGCCCTCGAATCTTCTTCACTAAACTCATCACAAATCTAAATTAACCACCAAACCCCAAATCATCAGAAACCAAAATCGATTCAGAAAAGAAGTAGGAGAAAAAGAGAGAGTTTGAACAACCAAAACCTTCATCGAAAACCACCACCGCGCCGGAATCCTCATCGCCCATGACCACCGTGTTCCGCTTTTCACCAATTTTTCAACCACCGTGCCTATTGAAACAAGGAGACGTTCATGAAAAGTTCGAGGGTGAGAGTCGAGTGTGTTAGAGTTGCGATTTTGAGTTAATTTCGTTTTTTGTTTTATGTTTGATGGGTCACGTTGAAGAGGATGGTAGTTTTGTTTGACCGTGTTTCATGTTCTGTTATTTCATTTCTCATTTAGCCGTATTTGTTCTTTTTAGGTTTTTGGATGTTAGATCAAGGGTCAAACGGGTTGCACCTTAGGCGACCCGACCCGGTTTGCCTGGCAATTGGGCTTTCGGCCCCTTTCTTTTACCTAGCCCTAGGGCTGGCAATGAACCAAACCAACTCGAAAATAGTTCGAAATTTGATTCGAAAATTAAATCGTTGAACTAGGTTCATGAACCAAATGAGCTAAAAACTAAGTTCGTTAACTAAATGATCTGAACTTGAACTATACATAGTTCGACTCGTTAGGTTCATGAGTCAATTCGATTATATATGAGATATATTATATTGTCTTTAAGAGTAGGTTTAAAGATTTGTTCTAAGTCTTAGTCTCATATTTTCCTTTAATCTAATGGTTTTAATTGATAATTTATATTCTCAAGTGAGTAAAATATTTCTACGAATAATTATACAAATAAAATTAACATCGTATAAATTTCAATCTTATAACTTTTATTTTATTTCTATATTTTTTATTTAAAAAATATAACTTTAAAATGTCAAATATATATAAAAAATAGACTTTAAAAAATTACTTTTAAGTCTGTGAAATAAGCGAGTTGAACCTAACAAGATAAACCTAACGAGTTGAACCGAGATATTCGTGAACTTCTAACAAGTCGAGTTTGACCTGAAAAAAAAGTTCGTGATGAACTCGAACTCGGCCAATTCTTAACGAGTCAAGTTTGAGCTGAAAAAAAGTTCGTGATTAACTCGAACTCGGCTAATTCTTAACGAGTCGAATTGAACTAAGGCGAGTTCGACTCGACTCGACTCATTTCCAACCCTACCTAGCCCTTTCATTTTCCCTTTTCACTATTTTCTTGACTCTAAATTTTAATTAAGTTTTATAAAGTTCTATTTAATTTGAATTTTAATTATGTTTTATAAAATATTAATTATTTTTGAATTTAATACTAATTATGTTTTAGAAATTTTAACTTTTAGTTTTATTAACCTTAAATGTTTTTGAATACTAATTGTTAATCAAGTTTTAGAAATTTTAAACTTTGGTTTTGCTAACTTTTAGATTTTTTTACTAACTAATTAAGTTTTTTTAGAAATTTTAAATTTTAGGTTTTTTACTAAGTTTTAGATTTTTGGAATTTTAGTTAATTAACTTTTAGATTAAATCTGAAACTTTAATAAGTTTTGAACTTTATTTGTAAATTAAATATGATTAAAATTACTCAACTGAATGTCAAGCTCTTTCTCAATCAAGCACGTTATCTGAATCATCTCGAAAGAAAAGGACTGTTGGAATCTAGCATTCTAACACAACCTTCGAATGATTAGTCCTAAGCCTTACGCATTGGGGTAGCTATTCATTCACCTCTTTCGTCGTCGAAACAATTTTCTCAACCAACTTGGACGAATTAGAGCCGTCAAGATCTAGCATCTTGGCAAAACTCTTTGAACAATTGATTGTTGTCAAGCGTTCATTGTCCATTAAACAATTTTCATATCAACTACGACAGATAAGGGCCGTTAAGATCTAACATCTTGACATAACCCTTTTGAGATTTTTTTTATCATCAAAAGCTTGTTGTCCTCAAAACAATCTTAATCATAACTTGGACGAATAAGAGCCATCAAGATCTAGCATCTTGACACAACTCTTCGAACAATTAATTATCTTCAAGAGTTCATTGTCCATCAAATATTTTTCATTTCAACTTGGATGAATAAGAGTCCTCGAGATCTAGCATCTTGGCGCAACTCTTGAATCATTGATTACTATCAATCTTCAGTGTCCAACAAACAATTTTACAATTAATCTTGAATGAAAATGACTGTTAAAGTCTAGCACTCTGACATAACCCTTTGAACAATTGATCATCATCAACTCTTCATCATTCTTAAAACTTATTCAAGCCACTTTTAAACTACTAACTTTTCTAAGAGATATCCATTAATCTCTTGTGATATTTTAACCCCTCCTTTAACCTTCATAAGAGATAGCCATTAATCTCTTCTCCCTTTACAACCTTCATTCAAATCCTTTCATAAGAGATAGCCATTAATCTCTTCTCCTAAAATAATCAATCCTCACAAGCTTTGCTTTCAAGCTTTTCACCTGTAGTACCCAGAACTACGGACGCTCTGATTTCTTATTTACAATGAGAATATGTAGGCACAAGGGCCCTAATCCTTGGCGAGCCACCTTTTCCCATTTTCAGCGTAGTTGTCGAATTACGATTGCTCTGATTTCCTCATTGCACTATGAGGATACGTAGGCACGAGATTGCGAAGTCTTGTCGAGCACCCTAATAACAAAAACCTTTAGGTCCTTTTCCCCTTTAATATAAAAAATCCTAAAAGCATTTCTCTTTTCTCTTTTCCCACTCAATAAGTAGAAGATTAGAAATAATTCATAAGCTAACATACATTTAACCCTAACTAAATGGTTCCCGTTGAGTACAACGGACTTGAGGGGGTGTTAATACCTTCCCCTTGCGTAACCGACTCCCAAACTCAGACAATGGTTGTGATGACCATATCCTTTCCTTTCTTTTAGGGGTTTTATTCGATATTTTCCCTTTCCCTCTATGGAAATAAATAAAGGTCGCCGACGACTCTGTTAAGTTCATCCCGCGAGCGTGCGATTGCGCTTCGCGAGGTCGTTCTCATTTTTTGAGGTACGACACATCTTCTTCGACATCTTTGACCATGTCCAGATTTCTTCTTCTAAATCAACAATTTGTTTTACCAAAATTTTTTCAAACTACAAGAGCTTTCAATCTCCCCCTTTTGACGAATTTTGGCTTAAACTCCTTTTGAACAATAAACCCAGAGATATGATTGGAATACTGTGCATGTTGGATTCATGTTGGTGTACATGAGGAGGAAGATAATACAACCTTCCTCTTCCCAGGGTGAGTGAAGTTGAGAAAGGTCCAGAAGATGAGACTCCTAAAGAACCAGGAAGAATGTATGAAACTCCTGAACATTGGACACACCTTTCAAACATACTCCCACTTTTTAGCCAAAAATTGACAAAGGTAGCCAAGGCATTCCCACACCCAACCAATACTAATCCAGACTCGAACAAAAGACATTTGAAGCAACACCACAAAGAAAACACAACCTGAGACAAACTGGTCCAAGGACTCCCTTAAATACCCAAGAAATTTCCTTCGAATGTAACGAGCCTTTGAAAATACTAATGGTTAATTCAATGACCTCATTAATCCAAGAATGTAACTTCACCAATACCAATGTTCACCAGTTAAGAATGCTTTGACTGTTTCTTCTTTGAAGTAAAAAAAACCGTCCAAAAGTAATGTAAGTTACGATGAACACGCATGTTCTCCATAGACCACAAGACCAGTTACTTTTATCACATGTCCTTAACAATGTTCTGACATCATGTCAGACATTATCTAAGCTCGACTTCTGATATGACAGGATCATGACATCCTCATAAGATAATGACCACAATCTGCAGAGAAAAATAAATTCTCTCAGACTCAACAAATGATTCTTATGTATCCATTAAGAATCATGTAACTTGTACTGCCAAGTCTCCCCTAACTTGCAACAATACAAATGTTAAGACATCCTTCTTGACATCTCATCCTCCCAGGATGGACACATAATCACAGTTTACTTAACGCACAATACAAGTTGGAACTCCACTGCACCCTCGCAGTAAAACATCTTAAATCAATGAGCAACTCCCCCTATCTAAGGTAACCAGTGCTCCTCCACAGAACACCTAGCTGATGAATGGAAAATATAAGACGCATCTTCATGTCTTCAAGAGCGCGCCCTCAGTTCAAGCCACTTGTTGAACACAATCAGCAACTCTCTTATTACTTCTTCTGACAAGAACCAATAATCATTCACACATGATCACCATCATACTACCCATGAGGAAATAAATAAGGATCACAATAGATCGGTGGTTTTCATATGTTATTTCACTATTTGTTTTAGTTAATATTTCGTCATTGTTTATTTGTTTTACTCCTCTTTTACCATATTTTATGCCTTGGTTATATCCTTTAGTGTTTTCAGGTTCATACAAACATTCAGGAAAAATTGGAGCGAAAGAACAATAAAAATCGCAAGTTTCGGATGAGTTTTGAGTAGGAAGGCAGTAGCCTGACACAGCCACCCGTGTCGCCTGACACGGCCCATGTCAGGAGAGTATAAAAAAGAGACGAGGTTAGAAATGTGGCTGGGGGCTGACACGGGTGCCCGTGTCAGCAGGTCTGGAGCATGATGGTTTTTCTTCCCTCAAGGAAGAAAGCCAACACGGCCGGTCGTGTTGCCTGACACGGCCCGTGTTGACCTGGGCGAGGAATTGCTGATTTTTATCATTTTTATGTTTGTGGTCTTCCTAAGGGCATTCTGGGTATTTTCCATCGCTGTTAAGTGGATTGTGGTTACTTAGGATAGTTTGGGGGGAGAAAAGAAAACACTTTTACTTTCACGAACAAAAATTCACGGGAGTTTGAGGCAATCAAGGAGATTGGGAGAAGAGGATTGTTCATGAGCGGAAGCGATTGAAGAATCAATTTACTCTGATCAATTTGTAATGTCTTTCTTTAATCTTATTGTTGTTTTTATTTTGAATATGATGAGAGGCTAAACCCCCAAATGCTAGGGGGTGTCCCTGAATTGTGATGTAATGAACCTTTGTTGAATTATCTGATGAGATTATGTTTTCTTGCCTTAATCTTTTGTTATGCAAATTATTTCATACTTTTTCGATCATACAAATTGGGAACGATTTACGATTAGGGATTTGGCCTGAAAAACCAATCTATTTATTTTGCATAATAACATTACGGTAGATATTGCCTAGGAATGGGGATATCCCGTAGTGACTAAAAACTTTGTCTGAACTATTGCTTGATGTTCTTTCTTGACTGCTAAGGAATTAGAATCATGGGAGAATATCAAAGGTTTTTCGGTTAAGGAATTTAAGAAAAATATTTGAGGGTCGGTAAAATTAAGGTTTTGATGCATATCTCTCTGACGATAATTTAGGGTTCTTACCGAGCAATTTATACACATTCCCTAGCATGATTCATTATAATCGTAAAAGCAGTTTTTATTGTTCTGCTTATTTTATATAGTTATTATAATCTTTTATAACAAACAAACCCCCAAAGGCATTTTTGTTTAATTGAAATAACATCGGCACTTACAATAACGCGCAGTCCTCGAGAGATCGATTCTGGGGATAACCCCAACTATTACTACATCGTTAAAATAGTACACTTGCTATTTTATCGATCAAGTTTTTGGCGCCGTTGCCGGGGACTGCCAAATTTTAAGTGTTTGTTAATTCAATTGGAATTTTGTCACTCTGTGACTAAAATTTTATTTTTCTGTTATTTTTATTTTCATTTTTTTACTTTTGGACTATTATTGTTGCTACTAATCTGCGTCTAACATTTTTATGCGAGGATAATCCTCAGTAAATTTTCTTTTTGACGCAGAAATTGAAAGAACTCTACACGAGAGGCGTAGACAAGCAAAACTTATAGTGTCTGAAGCTGAACCGTCTAAGCACGCAAACTCAGGTTTAGAGTCAGACGAAGATACAGTGACCATGGCTGGAAATCAACTAGCGGAGAGACTTCTGGGAGATTACGGTGGGGCAAATGCACCGGCTGGTAGGTTGACCATTATGAACCAACCAGTGAATGTGCCAAATTTCCAGCTGCATCCTAGCACCATAACTCAACTTGAGAGGAGACCTTTCACCGGAAAGGTTAATGAAGATGCCAACAAACATCTGCAAAGATTTCTGACTATGAGCACCACTCTCAAGATTGAGGGGCACACGGAGGAATCAAAGAAGTTAAGAATGTTTCCTTTCACTCTAGTGGAAGAGGCTGAAGAGTGGTTCTACTCGTTACCTGCTAGGAGTATTGCTACTTGGGAAGAGATGGAGAAGGCATTTCTGAATGACTATTTTTCGGCCTCTGTTTATATCCGAAAAAGATATGATATTGTGAACTTTAAACAGAAGGACGGAGAATCTCTCGGAGATGCATACAAGAGGTTCAAGAAAGTTTTAGTAGCCTGTCTGACTCACAACATGGATCAAACTGAGCAGATGCAGGTGTTCGTCAATGGCCTCCAGATAAAGACTAAGCAATTAATTGATACAGCTGTCGGTGGCTCATCTAATTTTACAACATCCACTGGTGTCAAAAAGATCATTGAAGCCATTGCCGCTAACGAGCATTTGGAGTTGTATGATCGCAGTGTGAGCCAACCAGAAAAGTTGATTGATTTAAAGCTTACTGAGCAGGTGGTAAAGATGGAAGACCAGATTGCAGCTGAGGTAGAGAGAAGACTTAAGAAGATGAATATTGGTACTCAAAGTGTGGCACAAGTTCAAACTGGTCAACCCATGAGTCGTGAGATTTGTAGTAGACCCCATTATACTGCACATTGTGTTGCGACTCCGCAACAAATTGAAGAGATAAAATTCCTAAGGCAGAATAATCCCTACGCTCAAACTTATAATCCAGTGTGGAAGAATCATCCTAACTTCACCTGGAAAGATCAGAATCAACAACAATACCCACAACAACAACAAGCTCCCCAAAAAGCACAATGGGAGATTGCCATTGAGAAGATGGCCACTCAAAGCTTCCAATTTCAAGAAGAGACAAGAAGTAATCTGAGGAACACAAGTGCTTCCATTAAAAATCTTGAAGTTCAGATGAGCCAAATAGCACAACAATTAGCAAGTTCTCAGACACCAGGCGCCCTCCCAAGCGCCACAATCCCCAATCCAAAGAATCACGAGAATGTCAATGTGGTTACCGCAGAAAGCCAGGAAGTTGCAGAAGAAGAAGCCAGGCCAACAGAAGAGAAAAGAAAAGAAGAGGTTAAACCTAAGATCAAGTTACCGTACCCCTTAAGAGTGACAAAGAAGGAGACACAAAAAAAAGACTTTGAGAAATTCAGCTCATTGTTCAAAAAGTTAGAGATTAATATGCCCTTCTTTGAAGCACTTGAACAAATGCCTCTATACAAGAAATTCATGAAGGAGGTCATTGGAAAAAAGAAACCTAGTGGAGAGGAGGTAAAGAGTCTAATTGAGGAGAGTAGTGGGAAATCACAAGGCAGGAGAATCCTCACCAAGCAGAAGGATCCTGGATCTGTTGCAATACCGTGCACTATAAAAGACATAAATTTCAAAAAAGTTCTGATTGATTCAGGTGCTAGTTTTAGTCTCATGCCATTATCTATTTATAAAAAATTGGGAATTGGAAGGGTGAGGGATGCGGGAACGAATTTAAAATTTGCAAACCACAGAACTGAGAGATCTTATGGGCTAGCTGAAGATGTGTTGGTGACGGTCGGTGAATTTGTCTTTCCAGTTGACTTTGAGATCATGGATATTCTGGAAAATGAAGAAACCCTTATCATCCTCGGTCGACCTTTCCTGCTCACTAGTCGATGCAATTTCGATATTGAGAAAGGCACGGTGAGTTTTAAATCTTTTGATGAGGAAATCACTTTAAAAGTGTTGGATATCAAGAAGCGAAATGAAGGTAAAGGTAAGCAAGCTTCACTTGGAATAATCGAAATGGTGAAAAAAGGCATAAGTACGAAACCCCATATTGAAAAAGTCTCTGGCATCATATCTAAGGATGAAGTCTCTCGGGCATGTAGTGCACACGTCGACACTGCAAAATCCATTCATGAAAGCAAGAAAAGAAAGAAAAAGAGACATAGAAGGAAGGATAAGGAAGTGGGAGTTGACTTGAGGCAAGAAGTAGTCTGTATTGCTGAACATGACAGGAGCTCTGTTGCGGAAAGATCAAGCAACAAAAGCAACAAAACGTGTAAGGTGAAGTACCCCTCATAGCATTGGGGAGTAACCCTTCGAGCCATGCGACGTTAAACAAAACGCTACGTGGGAGGCAACCCACGCTTGTCTGATTAATTACTTTCTATTTGCTGTTTGTTTTTGTTTTGGTTACAGGAAATAATCCGGGTCCTACATGTGCAAATGATGATGTAGCAGTGGTGTTGCATTGCCGTCAGCATCCTTAGTAAGGATCTCTGTGAGTGACCTCTCTCGCTCTTGTTCGAAAACATTGGGGTCAATGTGTAGTTCAAGTTTGGGGGAGGATTTACTGCTTTTAGTTTTTCTTCTTTGTACGGGTCTTGTCTATTTTGTGTGTTGTTTTATGAAAACCACTCTGAATTCTCCCCGAATTAGAACCGTAAAAAATAAAATTTTGTGAACACTGTGATTTTGAGATGGTCAAGATAGTATATAGAGTTTGAGGGAAGAGGAGTTAGAACTAGGGACATTGGGAAAGTTTGAAAACTTAGGAATGACCCGAACACCCTAGATTCCCCAGAGTAAGAAAACGAGTCCAACGTGTAGATTTGTTCCATAGTACTTGGATTTGAGAAGTATTTCCCGATTTGTTCATAGTGATAGCCTGGCATGACTAAAAAGAATTTCATGTATAAGGTTGATTGAGAGAATGACTTAAGGCACCGAAAAAATGAACAATGGCGATAAAGACAACTAGTTCTTCTAAGTTGGGTAACCCTCACCCGGTTACTTAGCCTAACGGCGGTTGAGTCTCAATTGTCGTCCCAAAGTGGACTAATAAACGCCAATGAGCGAGAAAAAAGAGATAATGGTGCCTAGAAAAACTTTCGATCAATCTTGTACATGTGAGGGAAAACGGAAAAAATGCCTTAATCTGATTATCCGAATGAAAGGGGTAGAAAATCGAAGAAAAGACTTAAGCCCAAAGCATAGTTGGAGAGGTAACTGAAAAGGGGGATGTAGGTCCGTGGTTTTACCGCGATTTGTGTTTGTGTAATACCTTCGTTAACGGGCGATTACCAAGAAAACTAGTTTTCACCGATCGGAACAAAGGCTCACGTATGAGTACAGACACACCTTACCTTCACAAGTCTTTCATTTGATATGTACTATTTGATCTATAAAAAATTTTTATGCGAGCTTGTTGCTTGAGGTCAAGCAACGGTTTAAGTTTTGGGGAGTTTGATCGGTGGTTTTCATATGTTATTTCACTATTTGTTTTAGTTAATATTTTGTCATTGTTTATTTGTTTTACTCCTCTTTTACCACATTTTATGCCTTGTTTATATCCTTTAGTGTTTTCAGGTTCATACAAACATTCAGGAAGAATTGGAGCGAAAGAACAATAAAAATTGCAAGTTTCGGAAGAGTTTTGAGTAGGAAGGCAGTAGCCTGACACGACCACCCGTGTCGTCTGACACGGCCCGTGTCAGGAGAGTATCAAAAAGAGACGAGGTTGGAAATGTGGCAGGGGGCTGACATGGGTGCCCGTGTCAGCTGACACGGACCGTGTCAGCAGGTCTGGAGCATGATGGTTTTTCTTCCCTCAAGGCAGAAAGCCAACACGGCCAGTCGTGCTGCCTGACACGGCCCGTGTTGGCCAACTGGGTATTTTCCATCGCTATTAAGTGGATTGTGGTTACTTAGGATAGTTTGGGGGAGAAAAGAAAACACTTTTACTTTCATGAACAAAAATTCATGGGAGTTTGAGGCGATCAAGGAGATTAGGAGAAGGGGATTGTTCATGAGCGGAAGCAATTGAAGAATCAATTTACTCTGATCAATTTGTAATGTCTTTCTTTAATCTTATTGTTGTTTTTATTTTGAATATGATGAGAGGCTAAACCCCCCAATGCTAGGGGGTGTCCCTGAATTGTGATGTAATGAACCTTTATTGAATTATCTGATGAGATTATGTTTTCTTGCCTTAATCTTTTGTTATGCAAATTATTTCATACTTTTTCGATCGTACAATTTGGGAACGATCTACGATGAGGGATTTGGCCTGAAAAACCAATCTATTTATTTTGCATAATAACATTACGGTAGATATTGCCTAGGAATGGGGATATCCCGTAGTGACTAAAAACTTTGTCAGAACTATTGCTTGATGTTCTTTCTTGACTGCTAAGGAATTAGGGTCAAGGGAGAATATCAAAGGTTTTTCGGTTAAGGAATTTAAGAAAAATATTTGAGGGTCGGTAAATTTAAGGTTTTGAGGCATATCTCTCTGACGATAATTTAGGGTTCTTACCGAGCAATTTATACACCTTCCCTAGCATGATTCATTATAACATCGTTAAAATAGTACACTTGCTATTTTATCGATCAACAATCCTACCATAACAAACTCTTGGCTTAAGATCAAAGTCCCATTGATCCCCTTTATCCTATAACCATCTACGCACCATACAAACTCCTCCTGAATTCTCATATATAGACCTCCAGCTACTTGAGGCACAAACCAATTGAATCAGAATGCTTCACATTCCTCAAAGAGACGCACATGACCCCTTAGTTTGTTACAACGATGTTAGATATCTTATGCATGCTCCAGAACTTCACAGTTGCCAAACTGATCCACTACTAGCATGACTTGCAGCCAGGGGCAATATCCCCTTTGCAAGATTTTCTACTGACCTTACCTAGGTCAGCAACTGAGTTAAACACCCCCACAATCCAAGACAGTCATTCCTTATCATTCTCCCGTATGATAACCTGGAATACTTCTGATTTTTTGGTGAATATCCACTTCTGAACGCATCAAAAACCAGACCTTCATGCAATCAACCCGTGATCCACTCCAGTCTTCCAAAACCCTTACATCACACTTCCAAGACAGCTCTTATACTCCATCATTCTCCCATATGACAAGGTAGATACTTCTCAGACGAGATGTAAGTAACCAGTTCCTCACAGAACTTAAGAATCCTCCACCAAGGATAACCAACCCAAAAATGTTCTAACATCAGTTAGGACATCTTCCACACATCATAGACACCACACACCATGGTTCTAGATATGCTTCCACCACTGGACTTACTATCAGCATAGTAATCCAAACTGAAGATCTTCACACAACACTGCGCCACCAGTTTGAATAAAGAAAACTTCAGAAACCCAAAGATAAATAAACTCTCATCCACCAAAAGAAGGTAATCTTCCATAAACTGAGAACTTCTGCCGCAAGCTCCAATATGAACCAGATCCTCAACTAACTACTCTTCTGCACAAGAGCAATCAGTTTCAAGCATCCTGCTTGAACGCACAATAAAGATCAACCAAATGCCATTGTTTGACTGATCTCAATCTTCTTCAGAACCCCCATAAGATACACTGATCCACCAATGAAATCTGATCTTCAAGTCACATGAACTACTTGCTCCATAGCAAGACATCTTGGATTCACCAAGCCTCTTAGACTTGTAACATCTTCTCAACCCACAGCTCCTGCAAACTGTATGAGATAGACCTTTTTTGAAACATCCATATCTTCCATTCCTGTAGATCACCTTTATCTTAAGCTGATGTGCCACACCACCTACTGAGATTCTGATGTTAAGTTAGATGCCACTTAGAAGAACCTCCTCCCTATTACAGAACAAGAGTTCCATGCTCTCATAGACTTGATTCAACAACCAAGTTTGAGTAGACAACCTCCATCATGTTTAAAAACTCCAAAGACTTCACACCTGCCACGTATGAATCTTCAGAAAATAAGTAGTCCAAGACTACACCATATCCATACCAAAAAATGCCACTTTCCTTAGTAGAGCTGTCAGTAGAAAGCCAGAGATAACCGCCACTTATCCTTGACCTTCACAATGAGCAAGATCTATGCTCCCAAATACCTAGATCAGAAATAAACTGATCCAAGCAGTACCCATCAAGATTATGATGTCTTCATCTTCATCTTCAACAGCATCAAAGTCCAGACCAGTTTCTTGCCAGGAAACTCTCTAGAGAACACATGCTTCTGTCACACCCGACTGAAGCTCATTCTTAGGTCACCACCTAAGATCAAAACAGATGCTAAAGCTTATGCAGTACCCCTCCCATGATTCTGCCCAAACTCTGATGATGAGATGTTTCAACATCTTGTTGAACATTAGAAATCTTGACTTTCGAGGATAATCAATTAAATACTTGTGGATTCCACAAATAGCAATTGATCTTAAATCCTTGTCCAATAACCGTTCTTCACTGTTGTAACTAAGCTCCATTAGATCACTTCATGAACATTTATCAA
The DNA here is from genome assembly GCA_022829125.1 of Lathyrus tuberosus. Lineage (NCBI taxonomy): Eukaryota > Viridiplantae > Streptophyta > Magnoliopsida > Fabales > Fabaceae > Lathyrus > Lathyrus tuberosus. The sequence continues at coordinate 7,372,050 of JALAZF010000311.1, forward strand.
GTATTCAATCTTTTGCAAGTATTTTCCTTGAAGAACAGTGTTGAGATACCAAGGCTGCCACCCTTGCACTAGCGCAAAAACGGTTTTAGACAGCGCTTTTTTAGCCTTTAGACAGCGCTTTAAAGCGCTGTATAAACCAGCGACGCTATAGGTTTAGACAGCGCTTTTGGTATTACCAAAAGCGCTGTCTAAAGGGGCGTGTATTTAATGAAAAGCGCTGTCTATGGTACCTTTAGACAGCGCTTTTTCACATTATATGGATTACTTTAGACAGCGCTTTCGTCAAAAGCGCTGTCTAAGCCCTACCTTTTTTTGACTTTTTTGGTACACCTTAGACAGCGCTTTCTCCAAAAGCGCTGTCTAAGACCTTCCTTTTTTGACTTTTTTAGTGCACCTTAGACAGCGCTTTCACCATAAGCGCTGTCTAAGACCTTCCATTTTTGACTTTTTTAGTACACCTTAGACAGCGCTTTCACCAAAAGCGCTGTCTAAAGTGGACCTTAGACAGCGCTTTCACCAAAAGCGCTGTCTAAGGTGTACGAAAAATTTTATATAATTTTTTTTTAACCACAATTTTACCAGGTTTTTTCAACTAGAATTTGACCTGTAATTTTCAACCAGCAATTTTTTTTCAGAATTGGCAATTCAAACCATTGGCCTTTCTACACCAAAATTATATATCCAAAATTGGCATTTCATACCAATATATATATTTAAAATTACAAACCAATATTGTATATACACCTATTTATAATTACAAATCATTACATTTTTCTACAAATGCACATTTTACTTATTCACCAAAATTGCATCCAACCAAAGCATTGCTTCCAACCAAAGTTATTGCTTCCAACCAAAGCATTTTTTCTACAATGCACATATTACTTATACACCAAAATTGTATATACACCAAAATTGCATCCAACCAAAACATTGCTTCAATCTACATTATAGGTCCTGAAAACACAAAGATTGTAATTCAAAGTATTAAAATTCAAAGTATATACACCAAAAATTGTAATTCAAAGTATATACACCAAAATTGTAATTCAAAGTTTGTAATTCAAAGTATATACACCAAAATTGCAATTCAAAGTATATACACCAAAATTGTAATTCAAAGTATATACACCAAAATTGCATCCAAAATTGTAATTCAAAGTATATACACCAAAATTGCAATTCAAAGTATATACACCAAAATTGCATCCAACCAAAACATTACTCCAACCAAAGTTACACATATTAAAATTCTCATCAATTAAAGTAAGAGTATAATATTATACCTTAAGTTTGTAAAATTCCGAGCTCCATAATGTATTGACACCACTCCTCTTTGATTTCATCCAATAGAGCCTTTGTGTAAGTAGCACTCCTGAATTCTTCAAAATACTACATAATAATATAACATATAGTTTGATTTAGTTTTAACTATTTCATTAGACAATATGAGAGATATGTGTTAAAATAACTCATAAGTTAGAAATACATACATCGGGTGGAATCTCCATTCGATCCAACGAAATAGTGTCTCTCATAAATCTCAACATGAAATAGCCGCAATCTATTTGATTGCGTTGCCGAGGACACTACAAATGAAAATAAAATATGGATAAATTCTAAGTTTTATCAAGTAAGCATCACTAATATAATAAAACATGTGATAATTAATATACCTTCACATAATTCCATGTAATGGTGTGGTCGATTCCCCGATGTTCTAGGAATGCTTGTATAGTGCTAATAAAATATAAATGAATATTTAGAACAATTCACATAAATAAATAAATATACACATTTCTATTTAGAACAATTTCACTTACGTGTCAATACAGTCCTTCATATCCGGGTATGTGGTCCAATCATTTCCTAAGGAATCCAGATAATACACTACTCCGCGGATAGGATTGATTGCAACCAACAACCAATGTCCACTGTAAGATTAAACAAGTGTTAGATAGAAACTTTCTACACGAAGTCAAAATACAAAAAAAAATATAATAGATGAATTTAGAATGAAAATCTAACCCAGTATTAAACGGTAAAAAGTACAACTTTTCCGTTTCTTGGTTGTCCATAAAGACGTTGCGTATATACGCATGGACCTCATTTGGTTTCGTCAATATTTCGGTTAAGTTGACAGCGCTGGGGCATAAGAATGCAAATCTTTGCTCCAATCCCCGGGGGCGCATAAAACTGTCATACAGAAACCTGAAATAAAAACATCATTAACATTAGAATATTCATTTGAAAAATAAAGTAAATAAGTTGTTCAATTACCAAAGTAGATCGGATATACCTCAAGTATATATTGACAACAGTGACGCCCAATTCTGTATGTTGGAAAACTTGCTCGAAGTCTTCATTACCAACATTCTGGTCAAATTCAAAGCCATACAAATCTTTCTCCATAGTTATCAGACGAACACCTCCAGTCGGAATATCCGTCATTAATTGTAGAAAGGTCTGAAGGCACGTCCTAACCTTGCCGATAGGTTGTTTTCTAACCCTGGTATTCTTAGCACCAACAGTTTTTTGCGTTGAAACGTTGCTAATCACTTTACCAGGCAGCTATAAATCATATAATTTGTTAGATGAAGTATAAGATATCCAATTTATCATTTTCTATGCATATAATTGTGATGTACCTCTTTTTTTGAGACAACGGACTCGGTATGCTCCGGAATCCGCTTATCCTTTGTTTTGGATTTTGTTGGAGTCTAAATAACATTGCCATGTAAAAAATGAAAATAAAATGCTCGTAAAATCTTTGAATTTACACATTAAGATTAACAAAGGTTTATAACGGTTTTAAGCATATATACCTCATATCCTACGAGTATGAGATTTGACGGCCATGCAACAAACGACCCTATAGCTTGTCCCACCACTCTTACCTCCGAATCATCGTTAGGATAGGGTAATAGTGCTTCATTCTCCATAGCAATATCAACTGATACTTTCAAACTTCCAGTAGGGAGGGATTCATTATGAAGTACTGTGACCCCATTGTTAAACACTTTTCCCTTGGCAACCATCCGATGAATTGGTGAAGATAAGAATAGTTGACATTGGTGAATGCCCTAAAACCAAAAATACATATGTCATTGTTAATGTGTATATATGTAATTAAATAATTTAAGCTACTAATATAATTTCATAGATATATATATATATATATATATATATATATATATATATATATATATATATATATATATATATATATATATATATATATATATATATATAATTACCTCTGGAATAATCGGATGAAAGCTGCAGTTGATACTATCCTTCTCTGATCCATCTCTAACACCAGAAGCGTTATCCCTTTCTTTTTCCTTTCTTAATTCCCGCACCTCGGCTTCTAGTGCTTCCAATTTAGCTTCAAGTACTGAATAACTAGCAGCCTTTCCCTTTTTAATATTCAGGGAGGTCGGGGTGATCCCAAATGCCTTACCCCTCACCCGACCAGGATACTCAGGGACATCTAATGCCCGACTAAGTATGCTCCTGGTATCATCTGCAGGTACAGACTGAGATAACGCCTCCTGAAAATCAGATGAATATCGAATATTTGTCAAATATTTGTTAATAAAGTTTTGACTTAATTAAAGAAATATTGTTATACTTACACATTTCTCATATACTTGTAGAACCTCTTCTGGAACAGATCCAGACTTGCCCACACGGGCTTCCTTCCACAAGACATGTGCAGGAAGAGATGTTTCAGAGCTACCCGCCTTTTGTAACTACATATAAAGCCAAATAATATGATCAAATATAACTCATGATGAACAATTATTATGTCATTGCAATTTATTGATACTTACCAATTGTTGCTCCAAACGTCCATATCCAGTACGTCCTTTCCTGTATTTATATTGGGGATCTGATGCTCTATCCCGATTAATTGCACTTAAACTCTTAAATTGCTCGGTTTGTCGTTTGGCTTTAAACTTCACCCATTCTTGTGGTGAAATGAAACTTGCATATTTAGATGGAAACTCTCCATCAACAAAATTACCTTCAGCATCCTTAAGATAGGTTTTGTTTAAATATGTCCTAAACCCTCTTAGGAGCTTCCCTGCCAATCTCATCAAATAAGCTTTTCTGTCGTCCTCGACATTAAAGCACCTCTAAAAAAACCATACACATTGGTTAGTACAAATAATTTAAACGACATAATTAGTTGGCATAATTAAAGACATAATTATGGTACCTTTATCTCATTCCAAATTTTTTCTTTGGTTTCCTTCAACTGTTTGTTTCTCCAGTCATCTAAAGTAATAGGAACCTCATTCCTTACAAGTGTACCAATGAAACTTGTCAACATATGACCGTTAGGCTCAACAAGTGTGCCTGTTTCGCTCCAATGCACATTATAAGTCATGCCTTGATTTCTAGCATGGATCACTCTCCTCATTATGGTTATTCCTCTCCTAATCTCTTCTTCCATAGTTCTGCTACTTCCAACCTGATCATCATGTGGATGATCATCATCATGTGCGTGATCATCAGCATGTGGGTCATCATTGTTAGTAGCCATCTAACCTGTAATAAATAAATCAAGGATATCAAATATAATATATAACAAATATAATAAAGAAATAAAGGATATCAAATATAAAAAATATGACATAATATATAACAAACTTAACGAAATCCAATACCCCATTCTCGTACTCTTTGGACAATCGATCGGCATCCATCCATTTTTTATCCATGGTTTTCCTACTTATTAATCCTAACAGTTAGAAAGAATTTAACATTAGCATAACAAGTCCAAACTAAGAAATTCAAAGCAATTAACTTCATTAACAAAATTGCTTTGAATTTCGGTTCTTTAGAACAACAACCTCAAGAATTTACATTATTAACATTAACACTAACACTAACACTAACACTAACACTAACCTAACACTAACACTAACACTAACCTAAACTAAACTAAACTAAACAAACACATTATATAGCAATAGTTAACAATGTAGAAAAATGTTAACAAGAACAAACTATAATAGATGTTCTAAACTAACACTAACACTAACACTAACACTAACCTAACACTAACACTAACACTAACCTAAACTAAACTAAACTAAACAAACACATTATATAGCAATAGTTAACAATGTAGAAAAATGTTAACAAGAACAAACTAAACTAACACATTATATTGATTCTATTCCTATATCACCAAAAATGAAGTTAGCACATATTTTATTCTTATATCCAACAACAGTCCAACATTAGCAACAACATTAACAACATTAGCAACATTATCAACATTAGCAACAGTCCAACATTAGCAACAACATAAACAACATTATTATCAACATCAACAACAACATTATTATCAACATCAACAACAACATTATCAACATTATCAGCAACATTATCAACTGAAACTCTGAAACTCTGAAACTTCCAAACTGAAACTCTGAAACGTGTAAAATGTGTAATACTCTGAAACGTGTAAAATGTGTAATACATCAACAACAACATTATTATCAACATCAACAACAACATTATCAACAGCAACATTATCAGCATACCTTATAAAATGTGTAATAATCTGAAACTCTTAAACTTCCAAACTGAGTGACGAAAATGCGAAATGAGAGAGGAACAGACGGTCACGGTGGAGTAAAGGTCGTCGGAGTCGCGAAATGTGGGAGGAACGGTGGACGACGGCGCGGTGGACGACGGCAAGGGTTTAGCTCAGGTTCGCAAGTATCCGTTCGCAACAGGGGAGGGAGAAGAAAGAGCGCAAAACTGAAAATGAAAACAGAGTATATTCATATATTTTAATTTTATTAGACCTTAGACAGCGCTTTTCAACAAAGCGCTTTCTAAGGTGGCCCTTAGACAGCGCTTTAAAAGCGCTTTCTAAGATTGGCCTTAGACAGCGCTTTTGTTTTTATTTTTTTAAATATTTAAGACCTTAGACAGCGCTTTTAAGAAAAGCGCTGTCTAAGGTCTTATATTTTTTTTAAATTTAAAAGGCCTTAGACAACGCTTTTAAGGAAAGCGCTGTCTAATATTTTCCATTAAATTTTTTTAAAAATTTAAAAGGCCTTAGATAGCGCTTTTCACTAAAGCGCTGTCTAAGGTCTTATATTTTTTTGCGCTTTTCCTTTATTAAATTAATAGATTCCGTGTTTTTGACCTATAGCAGCGCTTTTGTAATAAAGCGCTGTCTAAGGTGAGATGTTATAAGTCCTTTTTGTTGTAGTGTTGACTCAAGTAACTAAGATTCTCTCTGAACGAACCTTATTTACCTCAACAATTCTGAACGCTCCAATAAGATTGGATCCACTCTTAGGGTTAAGAGAGATGAATCCTTCCTTGCTGTTTTCGATGGTGAAAATAAATCACCTCCACTTTCTTCAGATTGTGTTTCAAAGAAACACCTTCTAGTTAGAAGAATAACTAGAAGACTACAGATGCACGACTGAGATACCTTTATGAGTGGACTTGAGAGAGTTCTCAAGTATCTTTGACAACCTAGCCGATCAATAATTGATCAAACTCCCAGAGTAAGAACTTGATAAATTTAAACTCAACTCCTCTCCTCTTCAACTGACTTCATCTACACCTAGAAACCAAGCTTCCAAGTACCAAGTCACCATATCAGATATCTACCAACAACTCCCTTCATTCCATCGCTCCCGACTTTTGAATAAATGAATGCGGATATCTTCCCAAATAGAGGACGACGATTGAGACCTTCCACCAACTGTCTTCAGTAACAACTCCAGAATCCCATAATTCTAGAGCTCTTCCATTTGAAACACATGCAGCGGAACCACCAAGGAACCAATCCTGCTTGCCCTAATAAGATGTCAGAACATCTTATAAGACACACCAACAAGAGAACTAGCCACTTGTCCTGCAGTTGTTGTAGAACCTCCTCAGCAACATGAACAACCTCCGGGTTGTTACCTTTGATCCAGAACATCCATCTCATCCATTAATACCCTTGAGTATGTCTGAGTTGATTGATATGATCTTTAAAACTCCTCTTAATTTAAACGCCAGAAAGTATCTCCCAAAGACCTCATCCAGAACCAGACAGGATGCCTGCTCTAATACCAATTGAAATTCTGGCAATATGCAGACATCAGAGGTCCTAACACATGTCAATACATTGTGCTACATAAACATTTAAACTCAGAGGCGCAATAGCAGACTGATACCTTGAATATCAGAACTGCAAGATCACATATGTTATGACATCTGATCCAACATGTTTATCATGAACCCTAACAGAAAACGTAAATCTGCAGAATGATAAAGAACACAGTAATTGTTAACCCAGTTCAGTGCAACTCACCTACATCTAGGGGATACCAATCCAGGAAGAAGACTCCACTATCTGTAGAACTGTTACAAACCTAAACTCCCCCGTTTACAACTTTATACCTAACATCTACCCAATGTAGATATTTACCAAAGTTAAACTCAAACGTTTACAACTCTGATATGAGATACCCCACTCACTTCCCTTAATCACCAACTGTGATTTCTACATCATCCCTATCAATACAGAAATTTGTCAAGCTTTCTTGACAACCAAGCCAACTCGAATTTTCTTAAAAGCTTCATCCATGAACAATACACAATCCAATACCTCAAGGCTTATGGATCTGTGCAACACCTATATCTGCCACAATGCATCAACTGATACAAAGGGAGACTTACAACCTAGAGAGCCAATGATTCTCAAAACCCTAAACCCTTGTTTCTTACGCAAGAGAACTAGGTTACCAAAGGCATACAAAGTCATATAAAATCCTAGGTTTATGTCTTCTATTTAGAGAGTCTTCTGTTGTCTTGGGCTTCAATCTGCAGTCCTTGATCCATGCGCATTAAAACTTGTGCTAGTACAAATTTAAAAACCTGCTAAATCAGTCTGTTACTTCAGTATGTTGTGTCTTCATGTTAGAGTATCTTCTTCGACATCTTTGACTGTGTCTAGATTTCTTCTTCTAAATCAACAATTTGTTTTACCAAAATTTTGTCAAACTACAAGAGCTTTCATGTATACGTATACCACATCAGTTAGTTAGTGCCACTAGCTTATATCCTATTGGAACTTAGTTTATCATGTATAAATACCATATGTAAGCTATTGAATGAATAAGAAGAAATTACATTTTATCATAACTGTTTTCTGTTCTCTCTCTATCTATCTATCTATCTATCTCTCTCTCTTCCATTATTGCTGCAATTCTACTTCTTCTTCATGGCCTTGTATGTCACTATTAACAAATGTAACTCAAGCATAGATGGTGCAGGTGTAGGTGATAGACTCGGAACATTTTCCAAAGGCAATACTGATGACTCGGGAAGTTGACAACATGAGGGACTTTGACTCAGTACAGGCACGAGGGAACGACATGTACCATTTTGATCTTGTATATATGCTATTGGAACATAATTTTGAGGTTCATGTGGAATGTAAATAATACTATGAATGATATAATCATATACTGGAACTGTTTTGCTAGGTGATAGTTTTACTATTGATTGATAAGGAAATGAATTTTCCAAAAAGTTAAAATGCCTAGAGACACATACCCTATTTGATAATGGTTCTAATCAGAAAAAGGCACGTTGAGACATAAAGTATCCAAGGAATATACAAGGTTTAGACCTAGGTTGAATTTTTTTTTTGCATGTATGGTTTCAACCATGGATAACACAAGCATCGAAATGAGTGAAGTTTGCTATAGTCCAGTTGGATATGAAAGAAGACTTCAAAAGGAGATTTCATCATAATGGTTGGTTTTGGCATTATGTTAATGAGATAAAGTGCAATATTAAATGCAAATGACCATAATTGAGGTGGTAGGTTAGCATGATGCAAGAGATTATGAACTATTTCAACAATATGTTTGTGTCTCCTTTCAGCTGTCCCATTTACCACGGGTGTGCATGGTGGTGTAATTAAATGAGAAAAACCATTGTTAACAAGAAAATATTTTAATTGGATAAATTCTCCACCATTATCAGAGAAGAGAGAGACATTACGTAAATTAAACTTTTTTTCAACAATGGACTTAAATTGGACAAAAATAGTAAATACATGTGATTTATGTTTTATTGGATACAATCAAACATATTTTGAAAAATGATCTACAATGATTAAATAGTACAAATAACCATCTAAATATCTAACATGATCTGGTCCCCAAAAATAAGAGTACAAAAGCTCCAATGGTTTGATACTTGTAAGATAATTATTAGAGAAAGGAAGTTTGTGACTTTTGGCACAATGACATGAACTACACTCATGAGATGTTGGAAGCTTCATTGGTAAGTGATGTCTGACAATCATATGCTTTATTATTTTGAAAGAAAGATGGCATGACTTATGATGCCATGTAGATGTATAATGGATGCTTGTATGCAATGCTTGAGGTGGACGAGATGGAGTGATTACAGTGAGTAGGTGATAGAGATTTTTTTAAGTGGATCTTGGAGCAGTGCTTGACCCGAATTCAAGTCCTTGAAAATAAAATGGCTTGGAAAAAATTCATTAGAACAAGCATTAGATTAACATAGTTTTGAAACAGATAACATATTGGACTAGATTTTAGGGACACATAAGACTTGTTTGAGAATTAAAGAGGTTTAGCATGGGTGTGAATAATAGAGTTACCAGTATGAATAATTTTCAAACCTGTTCCATCGCCAACAATGACCTGATCTGCTCTAGGATATGAATTAGCTAAAGTAAGTTGTTGTATATCTTATGAAATATGATGAGATGCTCTAGGATTTTGAGCCACATTTGCAGTCGTTTTAGTGTCATTATTTTTGGAAAGCCCTTAATTTTGTAGAGTTCTTAGCAACATTTCTTGGCTTATCATAAAATTGACATACAATTTTGTTTTTCACCATTTTGTTGAGTGAGGGAGAAGTTTGGATGGTTGTTGATCATGTATTGATATCTTTTATTTCTTGTGACAACATTAGCAGTCGAAATAATATCAACAACAACTTGATTTACATGATCATGGATGGTTTAAAAGTCTATAATCTTCTCATGTAATTTAGGAAAAACAATTGGAGATTCTCTACTTATAATTAAGTGCAGCGGGAATTTCACGATACTCATGGTCAAGCCATTGAGCGTGTGAATCACAGGATCAATTTCATCAAGGAGATGATCAATGATTCATAATTCATCTGAGATGGATTTAATTCGCTAAGGTATTTGGCCATGGATTGATTTCGTTTTGTGAAATTGGAAAATTTTTGTTTGAGTGCCATTATACGCACGTGAGATCAACCATCATATATGGTTTTTAAAATATCCCATGATTTATTGGAAGTTTTGACAGTGTCTAATTGTGTGACCACTATTGCGGCCACCTAAGAAATGATGTAGTGTAGAATGATTTGATCTTGTCTAACCCAATGCGTCAAGGCTGAATTAATAACTGCAATATTGTTCTCCAATACTTTTGATGGACATGGTTTACTTTCATCAACATATCCCATAAGGTCATATCCTATTAAGAGAGCCATGAACTGAATTATACAAGCGAGATAAATGTCTCTGTTAAGCTTGATGTAGAGTCGAGAACCAGCATTCAAAACAACTAATTTGCCAGCTTATGGTGACACAGTTGGTGTCCTTTGGGAAGTTTCAACATCAGAATTTTGTGATTCCATGAATAAAAGATCAAGAAAAAATAATCTTATAAGCTAATTTGTTTTGATACCATAAAAGATATGATTGTTATTATAATTTCCAAAATGATTGCTATTTATATATACAAGTGTGAAACTAAAGCTCCAAATATTAAGAGAGATGATCCCTTGAGATTAGGGATGTATAACCACTATCAATTTCTATTAGAAATGAAACTACCTACTACTATGAGGAAGGAAGAGTATAATAAAAATAAATAAACTTTGATTGTAGTAAATACTTGCAGCTATCTATTAAAAACCATATGCAAGTAAATTTTCATGTAATTTTAATAATTCTAGTCATTATAATAATCTCATTGATGAAAATAATATCATTCTATTTAAGTGAATTGAAGTTATATTTATGGTCTTAATTGCACTTTGGATCTCATTATTTTTCAATTGTGTTATTTTAAAGGGTTAAATATATGATACTCCCTGCCAATAGGGCGACATTTGAAATTGCCCCCCTGAAGTATTTTTTTTTAAACCACCCCTTATAAAATCAAAAACCATCTTTTACCACCCCCTTTTACCTGATTTGCTAACTGGGCAGTGGTTAAGTGGCTAATTGGGATTATGGATAAATGGTTAGTGATTAATTAGCTAATTAACGTTTCAATAAAATCCCCAATTGCTAGGGTTTGTTCAATTTCGTCTGCGTTTCCTCACCCTCTTCTTCGTTCATCTTCTACTCTTTCTAGCCGTCGGTTTCTTCTTTGTTCATCTTCTTCGGTCGATTTCTTCCTTTTCCTCTTCGTTTTTCTTATTCTTCGTTCAAGATCGTGTGTCTGCAAGTTTGTTGGTAGCATGTATTGTGGAAGCAGTGAGAATTCAGTTTCGTTTCCAGGTTTACCCGTTTGTGGTTGTGGTAGAGCAATGAAGATGTGGGTCTCCAATACAAGTAAAAACCGCAACAGAAAGTTCTGGAAATGTCGCAATGCTGGGAATGGCTGTGAATTATTTTTATGGGATGGTGAGATTGAAGACTCAATCAAAGGGAGAAGTGTTATTGAATCATTTTGTAAGAAGTGTGTAATGGAAGAAGTGAATTTTGAATCAATGACAAAGAAATTAGAGAAAGTGAAGCTGAAGCTTGAAGTTCAAAGAAGGGTTAATTTTAAGCTGAAGATTGTAATTGTGATGCTTTGTTTGATTATTGCCATATTGTATAAATTTATGTAATGCTAAGTAGGTTCAATAGGTGTTTATTTTCTGGTTATATGTATTTTGAAAGTTCTGTATGTCAATGGAAAGATATTGTATTTTTCTGGTTATATGGAAGATATGTTGTTCATTATTGATACAAGTTGTTCATTATTTTTCTGTCACAAGTTTTTCAGGTTATATGGAAGATATGTTGTTCATTATTGAAACAAGTTGTTCATTATTTTTCTGTCACAAGTTTTTCTGGTTATCTGTAAAGAGGTTGTCTAACATAAGCAAAACATAATAATGGCAAAACAAGTTGTATAACAGTACCAAAACACATAATATAACATAACAAAATAGTATGTTGTCATTACATAATAACACCAAAAGTGTGCCTGAATTAACTAGCAGTTGTCATTACATAATAGCACCAAAAGTGTGTCTGAATTAAGTAGCAGAATAACATAATAGCACCAAAAGTGTGCTTGAAAAAAGTAGCAGAAAACATTGCAAATCATTACAAAAGGTGATCACAACAGAAAAGTTAAAGATCATTGATAAATTTCTCCTTTGGAGCCCTCTTAGGAGTAGATTTTGAAGCCTTTTTGGGTGAACATTTTGGTGCCTTCTTAGGAGTACTTCTTGTAGTATGTGAGGCACGTCCTTCATCCTCTTCAGTCAAACACAGTGGTTGATGTGGGTCTGAACCAGGGCCTTTGAATGGTTTTGGTTTCTTAAACCAATTCTCCTTAATTCTCTCACTTTGTCTCTTTCTCAATGGTTTGATTTCCTCTTTGACCTTTGCCTTGCCCTTATTTTTAGAAATTATGTCGGGTAGGCTTGATATCATGTCATCTGTGATGTCTCCATACAGTGAATCCTCAGTTTGAATTGGCTCAACAGTTGCTTGACTTTGCTCAACAGTTGCTTGACTTGGCTCAACAGTTGCTTGACTTTGCTCAACACTTGCTTGACTTGGCTCAACACTTGCTTGAGATGGCCCAGTTGATGGCTCTGCAACATTTCCACCTTTTGATCTATTTAGTTTCTGCACATAACATACCAACATTTCCATCAATAACATTAGTGCATCTATATTCAGTAGTGATATCAATAACAGTAGTGCATCTAATTAGTTTGTGTGATATCAATAATAGTAGTGCATCTACATTTAGTGAGATATCAATAATTAGTGTGACATACCTTTCTTTTCAGGGCCTCTGGATTCTGTTTCTTGCTCTTGCATGACTTGACATTATGCCCAGTCTTGTCACACCTAGTGCATCTATAAGATACACCAGGCAGCCTCCTTCTTGCACCTTCTTCCCCACTCTCCCTAATTCTTAATTTTCTTGGTCTACCAGGGTCCTGCTGCCTAAAACCTAAAGCAGCAATAGCATGCCTGCATAGGATGCCAACTAAGTCCCAAAAATTACAACTACATGACCTTTTAGCTATATCCACTATAAATTCTTGTCTGTTAAATGAATGAGTTACTTGAAAGGTTTCTTCCTTAGCCCAAGTAGGTAACCAATGACCACTCTTAGCAACCTCACTATCTAATCTTCTCCTAGGAATGGGCATTACTTTGTGTGACCAGTTATCAAGTTTCAAAGTAGAGTTACTACACCTATTCATGAGATACTTCCTAATCCATTCACACATGGTCAGTATGGGTTTATCTCTAGCAAGTAAAATGGTGGCATTAAAAGATTCTGAAATGTTGTTCATCAATACATCACACTTACAATAAAAGCTAAAAGCATGCTTACACCAACTTTCTTTAGGAACTCCCATAAGCCAAGCCCAAGCCTTTGCATCTATTGCCTTTAACTCATTCATCTTCTGTTGCCATGCTTGCTGGTATGTTGCCTTGGCTGCTCCCATCTTAAGATCTCTTATGAGTGCTCCACCACCAAACTTCTTCTTAAAATTAGCATACAAGTGCCTTAAGCATAGCCTATGCTCGATTCTAGCTTCCATTTCCTCAAATACTGCAACCAAACCCTAAAACAATGAAAACAATTAGTAGGAAACAAAACACAATTGAAATAATGAAAACAATTAGTATACTTTTAATTGGATTACCTTTTGCTGGTCAGAAATAAAAACATATCTATTCTCTATTCCAACATCTTCCATGAGCAGCTTTATGAACCACCTCCATGATTCCTTTGTTTCTGTTTCCACAACACCAAAGGCAAGTGGGAAATACTGGTCATTGGGGTCCCTCCCCACAGCTATCAAAAGTTGACCTCCATATGTAGTCTTCAAGTGACACCCATCAACCCCAATGAAGGGTCTACAACCATTGATGAACCCTTTTCTACATCCATCAAAACAGAAATAAAAGGAACCAAATCTGGGTTGAATGGAAGGTGATGGTCTATCAAGGTTTATCTTAACTGTATTCCCAGGATTTGCCCTATGCAACTCAGCTGCATATCTCCATAGATTTGCATACTCTTTATCTGCATCTCCTTCAATGATTTTCCTTGCAATCATCTTAGCTTTCCAAGCCCTTGCCACAGTTATACCAACTGAATAGTTTTGCCTCATGTCTTGTATAATATCAGTGATCCTAACTTTTTCTGAAGTTTGCATTTTCTTTACCACAACCTTGGCCACCCATTTTGAACTTGCAGTTTTGTTATCCAAAACCCTAGCACATGTGTGAGTGTCCTTTATAGTCTTAATTGCATAAGTGTGCTTATGGCCCACTTTGGAACAAAGTATTAAAAAACCACACTTTGACTTACATTCCACTCTCACCCTATACCCCTCATTTTTCACAAATCTTATTTCCCTCCCATTTAAAACAGTCCACTCACGAATTGCCTCCCTAAAGTCATCTAGGGAATTGAACTCCATACCCCACTTAAACTTGAAACTCTTATTCAATTCTCCTTTCTTAAACTTCTCAAACCTTGGTTTTTTTTCATCTTCTGAGTTATCAACATCAGAACTCAATAGTTCTTCACTAACATACTCCTCATCATTCACATCTTTCTGAATAGAACAAGTTAATAACCCACTTATTATTGGACCCTGACTAATTGGCATATTCACATCAATACCTTCAAACTCATCTTCAAGAGCAGTGGTCCTCTCATCCTCACTATCGTTCAAGCCTTCAACAATCTCTTCATCACTGACTTCTAAATCCGTCGTTTGATTGACACACTTAGGGCTTCTTCCACTTCCACTTGCATCATGTTCCACAAACAGTTCCCCATCCACTTGATTCACACAGTGATAAGAAGCAAAATCATATGCATCCTCATCATTCTTAATCTGAAAATGCTTTGGATCAATTTCAGTGATTTTCGCCCACATTCTATATGACCCTTCAACGTAACCCCACCCAGTGAGTATGTTGTGAATGTGAGTCATGCTAAACATATCTAAGTGTTCCCCAGAAATCACAGTAGACACACCACCCCTATATATTGTCTCTCCATCACTAAGCATTACAAACTCCCCTCCATGCCGAAAAACAACGTTAAACAGTGCATTTTTCTGAAATAAGAAATTAACATATGAAAACCCACGACACTGAGAAACGTAATGCAAAGAAGCAGGAGGCTTGACATTACCTGTAATTCGAAGTTCGCATCCATGGCTTCGTCTTCAACCTTGCTCGCTTCCATGCCTGCGTCTTGCTATGAGCTTCTCCCTCTTCAATCTTCCAAATGCAAAACCTAATTTGACCAGGGGGGGGACAACAATGTTCCTCATATCACTAACCATTTATCCATAATCCCAATTAGCCACTTAACCACTGCCCAGTCAGCAAATCAGGTAAAAGGGAGTGGTAAAAGATGGTTTTTGGTTTTATAAGGGGTGGTTTAAAAAAAAAAATACTTCAGGGAGGCAATTTCAAATGTCGCCCTATTGGCAGGGGGTATCATATATTTAACCCTATTTTAAATAAAACATAATAAAATTGAGAAACCATATTATGTGTGACTTTCCCCATTGCGTCCAATTTTCTTCCCATACCTACCACCCTCTACCTCCATACCAACATCTATATCAAAACTCTTAGTAACCATTTTTGTCATTAATGACTTCAATTCTACTTCTCATCCTAAATTTGATATTGAATCACCCAAGCTTGGTTTCAACTCATTAGAGGTAGATTCACACGAGTAACAAATCCCTATCATTTCTCTTGACATTCAATTCATTGAATTCCTATGAAGTTGTAATTCAAAATCCCTTATAAATAAACCTTTTTCCTGAAAAAAGAGAGATGCAACCATTTTTTGTAATCTCCCATTACTATTTTTGGTGGTTGGCCTAGATTTCAAAAACCAGTCATGTTTCATCAGAACCCATGGCACCATTACAAATTACCCTTAACATTCTTGGGTCGATTCATATTGTCTATGATGAATTTTTGAAGAATTCTACTTCATATATTCACATGAAGTTTCTCAAATACATGGACTCCTGACATTATAAGGAGGAACAAAATCACAATCGCAAGGTTGAAGCACATTGCGACATGTTTCAAATGGACATATATGCTTATACTCGTTTAATAACCGCTTATGCCAGTAAACATAAAGATGAGTGATAAATTGTTGTGATTTTGAGTATGAATAATTAGCACTCATCGGCTTAATTCATTAGTTTTATACCAATAAACCTCAACTTTTGTGTATATTTTGTATAGTTTATGTTATAGTGTATATATTGCGTTATCGTGTAAATATCATTGAGTTTAATTCTTTTTATCTCAATTTTATAGGTGTTAAAGAAATGATATTTAGTCATTGTCTTATAGAGCATTGAATAAACTTTCTAGTGCTTCTAACCGTGCGTAAATCAGAGTTACAGTTCTCAAGTTATGGTGGAAGCAAGAATTGATTCTTCTCAGAGTCAATCATGGTCGTTGTGTGAGCGGAAAACGAGCTCGCTTTGGGGTCGCTGTGCGAGCTGAAGGTGAGGCAAATCAATTTAAAGACAGGGGCATTTTCACATCATGGTCGATGTGCGAAGTCTGGGCGACCCGAGCTCGGTGTGCGAGCTAGATATTTTTCTGGAAGGCGGTTTGATCATTTTTTAGTGATGCACGTGCATATAAAAGCTAGCTCGTTGTGCGAGCTGAAAAAATAAGAATTGTATATGTATTCATTTTAGCTCATTTTTGTAATATATCTCTTGGGACTTTTTACACCCATTTGATCAGAAAACATTCGTTAGAGGTTTAGGCTTAGAAAACAATATTAGATTGTGCATCTTGACGATCCAGAGTTGGATTTGCTTCAATCAGCTTTGACAAACCGAGAGATTCCTGTTCATATTCTTTCTTTTCTTTGTACCCTCTATTGTTGGGGTTTTATATATAAGTTTATCTTGATTGTATGTATATTTATTGATAATTGTATAAAATCTATTTTAAAAGTCTTTATCGATGGTTATCTTTGATTTCAATATTTATCTTAATGGGTTTGGATTGCTATAGACATATACGGTTCATAGTTGATCTAAGATGAACATATGTTAGATTCTAATCTTTAGACATAGATTTAGGTTTAATATTCGCGTAGGTATCGGTTCTTAATGCTCTGTGTTGTTGAGTTGCGTGAGACATCACCAATGAGACGATACGATTGTTCTCTCAACTTTGCGTTAGGCATAACCTCTATTGTGAGCGATACATGATGATATTGACGAGTGATTTAAGTTACGTATAGTTGATTGATAGATTTTTTAGTATTTTATGGGTAGATGAAATACAATTCCTGACGAGTTCTCTTCTCTCCAAAGAATGTATTATTTACTTGTTAATATCTTTTACTTTCCGCACTTTACTCATTCAAACCATTTGAACCCAAGGTTAGAGAGATAGAGATTGTTGAACGACATTCTTTCCCTCGCGCTGATCTCTGTGGACACGATAAAACCCAGAGGGAATTCTTCCAAATCTTTTGCTTCTTGTTGCTTTACTGCAATTCAAACAAAATGGAGTCGTTGCCAGGAATTGGTGTTGATATTGAAAGCATTACGATAATTTCTATATTTCTAAGCTTTGTACATAATTGTCTATATTGTATATATATTTGTATAGATACTTG